>CM076986.1:9506930-9509430 GCA_039105355.1 Benthosema pterotum
TTTTATTGCCCTGTAATGGCGACAACATTTCCCCTGTGAAATGTACACTTTGTCATAATGGACACATTGCTGGTCAGTACTGGATTCAAACCTTGGTCAACAACAGGTGGCCCCCTATTACAATACTGGTCCTGTTCTAGGGTAGCCTGGCTCAGCCCTGAATCAGCACCGTAAAAATACTACCTTATTTTTTCTTTGTGATTCAAGGACTGGCTTCGTTGCTTTTGGGGCCGTTTGTCGGTTGGAAATCCATGCCCAGCACCTGATTGGCCAACAGCCCTGTCACTCACTTCGTTTCACTTTATTATTCTTTAAAGAAGCGTCAGGCTTTAGGTTTTATAAACATCATCATCCGACATATTTTACTGCTAGTAACGCTCGTCGGCTGTGTTTGTTTAGTTAGCGACGTCATTATTATGCTAATGCTAACGCATTAGCATAATAATGACAACAACGTCGTCTGCTTTCCCAATATTGATGTGGGTTGGTATGAACCAATCACCATGAAGACTGCTGCTTTGATCACGCCCACCCCAGAAACTGCTGTGGTAGAGAGCAACTTCAGTCTAAATACTGAAGTGAAACGAGCACTTCATTTCACTTCAGTATTTAGACTGAAGTCAGGCTAGTTCTAGGGCTAAAACCAGCAGAATTTAAGGCAAGCCTTTTTCGCTGTCACTCCAATGAAGACGCCATGGCTCTTTCATGTCATTAGTATTTGATTGTTTTTGTTTTTGTATTTTTCCTCTGATGCCACTTACAGACACTTACAGATCAAGTTCTAGAGCATTTTCTTTTTGGTGGAAAAAGGGGACAGAGAGTGTCACGGGGGAGTCAGGGACATAATGGTGCCTGTGTTGTATTGTGGCTGTTTGGATAAAGCCTGTCTCCCTGTACGGCTCTGTACTGCTTTCAGGGTAGTTTCTGGTTACACACGAGTACGCACACGCACACGCACATGCACATGCACCCACTCACCTGTGATATGCCGGTAGTCAATTAAAAGTATCTGGTGTCAATAATAACAGGCAAAGGTTTTTTTTCCTTTGAGTTGAATCATTAAAATCAGATGAACAAAATGGGGTGAGGCTTTGGTGAAATGTTTACGTCGGTGCCTTGTCCTTGCAGAGTTCTGTTTTTTAATGTAATTCTACTTGAGGACAGAAGGTCTATGCAATGAAAACGGTTGTCAAATATTCAAATGTTCTCTGATGTCTGACTATTGCACACACCTAGTAGGTGCAGTTACAGTAGATGGAATACCAAACGGGTCGCCCCTTTACCCACTCACCCAGGGGCCAGGGCGTATAGTGGACCTGCACGGTCTGGTATTCCTAAAGTAACCAAAGCAAATGATGCTTAAACTGTTAATCCTAATCTCATTCCTAACTGTAACCCCACCTACAGTATACATATTCAGAAAATGTTTCAGACAAAAAACAAATCTGAGATGATCATGGAATGATGATGATGGTCATGGAAGCTGCTGAAAGCTTTGTGAAATCTGAATTGTCTGTGATTGCGCTGGCGGTGTTCTAGTCCTTCGTACATGGTATTTGTAATTCTGTACTTTGAATTATGTGTGGACATGAATAAACATTTGTGTGTGTGTGTGTGTGTGTGTGTGTGTGTGTGTGTGTGTGTGTGTGGTGTGTGTGCGTGTGCGTGTGCGTGTGCGTGTGCGTGTGCGCGTGTGTGCGTGTGTGTGTGTGTGTGTGTTGATGTGTTACAGTGCCTCAGTTGATCTACAGTGGGAAAATAGACTTCCTCGTATTTGACTACCTCAGTGAGATCACAATGTCTCTCCTCACCGCTGCCAAGACCAAGATGCCTGTAGGTTTACACAGCTGCGAGTGAGCCTGTGTGTGTGTGTGTGTGTGTGTGTGTGTGTGTGTGTGTGTGTGTGTGTGTGTGTGTGTGTGTGTGTGTGTGTGTGTGTGTGTGTGTGTGTGTGTGTGTGTGTGTGTGTGTGTGTGTGTTCAGGGCTTGACACTAACACTTGCCCGCTTGCCCGGGGAAAATTAAAAAAAATGGTGGGGCAAGTGAAGACTGCCACCTGGTTGCCCGATCGGGGAAGTGTGCAACTTGGTGCACTATAACACAACACAAGATAAATCTGTCTTGAAGCCGGTCATTGCACTCTGCCTCTGTGTCTTTCCCTGCTTTCTAGCTATCTCTACTTATCTCTCTCCCAGGTTCATTTGGTTCCAAACTATCATTTTGCTGAGGTCAGGGACCACTGGGTCTGTGACCACTACGGGCTAATTAATTTGATGAATTTTTTTACTCAATTTGATGAGTGTAAAAATGAAACCAAATGGATCCGCAAGGGTCCATTTGGTTTCATTTTTGCGTTCTCAAGAGTGACATCTGGTTAACCAACTTAGCTGGGGACCACATGAACCCTCTCAGGGACCACTGGTGGTCCCCAGACCACCTGTTGAAAACCCCTGGTTTAAAGCACCCAAGTAGGAAGTAAACTTAAATGCAAAATTTACAA
>CM076986.1:9516930-9582911 GCA_039105355.1 Benthosema pterotum
TATTTGTGTGGTGTCCTCATATTGACCACTGCAGGTTTTCCGTGAGGTTCAAGTCACGGTCAACAGAATAGACCTCTCCGTCAGTGACCAGATGTTACTGTGCGTTTTGACAGTGGGGTGAACTATGGGTAGATGATGTCACTTTTCAGGCGACATTCTTCCGCCCACTTTTTCGACCATTGCTAGTAGTTGCCGGGTCCCATTGAGCAAATAATGTGTCAGGTTGTCACCTGCTGTTAAAACGAACTGTTAAAGAGATGGAGGCATGGGTGATTGGAGGGTGTTTCATGAGCCGGACATGCAGAGCAGTGGAGGAGAAGAGATTTGGAAGACTGACCGGGGGCCGATTGTATCATTTTCAAATGATTGGAATTGGATCAGAAAATAAATGGTATTTACAGATACTCAAAATCAAATGACTGCAGTTGGATCACAACCGTGTTGCTTATGCTTATCAAGTGGAAGCATAAGGACAGGTTGAGTTTGTCCTGCCATAGCATTAAGTGTAAGGACACAAGACACTGGAATTGCGCTTGTTTCTGTACCAAAATGTGGTAACCCATATAGCTCTGGTTTGGTCTGCTCAGTTAGGTTTCCCATATGGCTCTGGTCTGGTGGAGGATCATCACGTTAGTAATTTTAGGATATGGATTAGTAATTCTAGGATTGTGAAACCTAACTGAGCAGGTGCTAGAACACACGTCAGGACAGACACCGCTTCACATAGATATGACTGCTTGATGGAGTCTGGCTTGCAGCCCAACTCAAAAATGTGATTGGGACATCAGCATACTCGGAGAAGGTGTGCACTGATGACACGTACTGTGTGTGTGTGTGTGTGTGTGTGTGTGTGTCCAGGCATAGAGGGAGGTGCTGTCAGAGTGACCGGTGCCAAAGGCTTCGCTCCATCCAATTACTACAAGGTATGCATGCACGTCCTTTACAATTCACAACCTCAACAATTTAACTTAATCCAGAGCAATTTATAAGATGGATCAACAGCTAAAATTGATTCTGGAGGGGTGGGGTTTCAGCATCACCATTTTGGGAGTGAATCTGCAGTTCTGATTGAAGTGAGAAGTGGATAGTTTCTTAGCCAGAAGTGAGAAGAGTTTGGGGCGTGTGGAGCGCTGATCTTAGCACTCGGGAGGGTTTGTGATCAGACTTGCGAGTTTATGGGTATGAGAGAATTTATGGAGCTCTCCTCCTCTTGTTCCCTTTCAGGTGTGTGCTACCTACATGGACGGGTTCAGGGCCACCGCCGTGTGTCCCGTAGGAGGGCCCCGGGCTGGGGACAAGGCACGACGGACCGCCGAAAGCATCATCAAGCGGTGAGTGTGTTGTGTGTGTTCTCCAGGTCTCCGGTGCTGAAGCCATTTTTCTTTCTTCATCCCAAATCCCAACAAAAGGTAACAATTTCTTGCCTCCCACTGCCTCCCACTACGTGTGTGTGTGTGTGTGTGTGTGTGTGTGTGTGTGTGTGTGTGTGTGTGTGTGTGTGTGTGTGTGTTTGGGAGGGTTGTTTTTTTAACATTATTGCCGCCAAAGGCCAATTTTAACCCGTTGTTACCAAAGCCACGCCCACGCGCATCCACTATTTATGTATATACACAAGCTGCGTTGCTGTTGCTATGCAGATTAGTATTGTTCGTCTCGTATGCCATAATGTCCTCCTTCTCTCCATAGAGATCCATTAAAAACAATTTCTGTGTTGTTTTATCGAAATAATCCATTCTTTTGTGAAAAGCGTCTTCCATTTAGAACCTCATTGTGATTTCTGAATCTTATTCATTTCATTAAATGCGTGTGTTTGTGTGTGCGTGTGTGTGTGTGTGTGTGCAGGACAAGGCGCATGTTCAAGCAGCTGGGACTGGAGGACTTCAGCTCTGTCAACGTTCAAGTCCTGGGAGCAGAAGATACGTATGGACCAAATGCTAGCAACAAGGTAACAACACACACACGCTTCCAGTGCTGAGCGTGCCGTGCTGGTGGTGTGCAGCCTATTTTCAGATGCCGACATCCAACTGTTTGTAGTGACAGGCTAATGGCAGCAGTGAATGCTAACAGTGTCCACTGCTGTCAGTAATAACGCCCTGTAGCTTAGTAGTAGCCACCAAGGGGTGCCACAGAGCATTGAAGAATTCAAGCAATCACACTGTCAAAGTATGTTGAGCTTCACTATACTCTCGTGTCCCCTGACTGTTTAAAAATCAAACTGGCATTTGTTTCTCATTCAGTTGTAATTTTGAAATGTACAGGTACCCTGTGTTTTGATTGTTTTACTGTGAAGTAGCCTCGACACCCAGGCTTTCATTTTCGTTCGCGTTGTGCGAAAACGGAAAGCCTGGACTAATTTGTTACCCGCAGTGGTCTAGAGGGAGGAGTCAACCTTCCGGGGTGGGCGTCGCTCTAAATGATGTGACGTAGAACAGCAGTGGACGGGCGCGGGAGGGGCCGGGGATGACGACACGTTGGTGAGATCAAATCAGATCAGCTCGATCTGCCGTGTGGATCCCACGGCACCCCTAGGCCAAAATCATTTCGGGTTAGGCCAGGCTAACTGTTTTTCCCAGCCTAAAACAAAATAATCATGTATTTTTGTTGCATTGTTTTCCTAAAAAGTGTACAGTATTTGATGAAATGTTGTTTTTATGTGGTCACCCCCACCAGTTCAGTAAGTATACCTGGGGTGTATACTTACACCCACAGCTGTGGGTGTAAGTATACACCCACAGCTGTAGTTGTATGATAAAGGAGGAGGAGTTTGGGGAGTGGCAGGGAAGGTTTATCCAACAGGTACCTTAGTCCCAGACCTAGGGGCCGCTGAGCTAGGGGGCCCTGAGCTGTCCGCATGATCGGGACACTCATAAAAGGGGTAACAGTGAATAACAGTGGTGCTACACGGTCCTTGTCACTGTTATTAACACTTACTCCGCCAGCACTTTTTTATTTTTTTTAGGTAGCTAGTGGCAGCGATTTTCATGTAAAAGCCAGTCATATTTCGATCCATGTTTCCAGTCGGACAAGTTAGATTGGCGCACGGTCCGTCTCTTATTTGGGTCCCTCAGCTGGCGAGAGGAGGAGGCTAAATGGTGGTCCCTGGAGTCAAAAAGGTTGAAAACCCCTGACGTAGATCAACTGCAATGGCGATTTAACTATTAACAATGTGTTTATTCATTTTGTGTCAATAAAATAACCCCAAAAGTCACAGAACTCCATCTTTAAGCAAGTCGTCCGGGGGTGTCCTGACCTGCATGTTGAGAATCACTGGCTGGGGATACAACACGCACGCACGCACGCACGCAGGGCCAGGCCAAAGGGGCGTTGCTGCTGTGACCACTATCACACCACAGCTCTTCAACCCCATTTAACATCTGACCACCACTCAACACAGGCTCGTTAAATCTGCCTGCCGGAATGCCTTCCGGGCCGTAAACAACAACAATAATACTGACAAAACGACCTTTGTGAACTTCACAGTGTAATAACTATTTCCCTGCGGTACCGTCGTCAGGAGAAACAGCTTTTGTTTTGGTTAAAGTTAGCCCTGGTCATAAGAGTTGACACCCAGGCTTTACTAGCACTCGTTTTGGGATGGAACTCAACTTTTGGGATGGAGCTCAAAATGTTGACTAGGTGGTGGAAAAAGTATTCAGTTCAGTAGCTTTACTTAATTGTACGTTTCATCCTTTTTACAAAAAGAAATACTGTATATGTTAATGACATTTACGGCACTTTTCTCAGGGGTCTTTATGTGAGTAATATGTGTTTTTTTAGATTGTAGCAGTGAGCCCAGTGGCTGTGACTTCATCGACACTACTTCCTGGAATATGGAATTCCCTTAATGTTTTGGTGCACTGCACCTCACTAGGGGGAGGAGCTGTCTTACTGAGACAGCATGTAGTCCAAGAAGTATCAGAGACACTGGGTTCACTGCTAAAATCTAAAACATATAAAACCAAGTATACTGATGAGATCCAATCAGTGTTGCTTAAATCTCAGCCACCCCCCTCCAGACCAAAAACCTAACCTAACCTAACTTAAGAATTTCCATCCATCCATCCACCCACCAACCCACCCACATGCTTCCAGGTCAGTCGAGGTCCGGTCTATCAGTGCCAGGGACATAGTTAAGCGTATTTCACGCTCCCAACCTCCTCTGCCCTCCGTGGTCTGTCGTTTTGATTGTGTTAATTGTGTGTGTGTCCGTGCATGTGCGTGTACTAGTGTACGCAAGCATGCATGTGTGTGCACTCGTGTGCGGGTGAATGAATCACTGCAAGAGCTAATAGATTTTCAGGACCCTGACCACCTTCTTTAATCTCTCCCTCATTCATCATCATCCTCTCTCTCTCTCTCTCTCTCTCTCTCTCTCTCTCTCTCTCTCTCTCTCTCTCTCTCCATCTCTCTTGTTTCCTAAGTTAATCTGTCTGTTGTTGAGAGCTCACAATGTATTGGTTAACATTCAGCTGGTTCCCAGGCCACTATGTACGTGATTCTCACAGTTATGAGGAGATGAATTGGGCACTTATTGGGGGACACACATAGTGTAGCTTTCTACTGCTTGGCTAGTAGTGGTGGAATACTGCTTACAATCTCAAAAATAATGGCTATGTTGCACAAATACAGAGATCTTTTAATTTAAAATATAAACTGGCCCACATTTCTTAAACCTAACTTTGGGAATGATTTTCTACACCTTAATAAAAACCAATTTGTGTTGTATCCTATATCAATCAATGATCGTCACCTTTACAGCAAAGTAAGGCGTATAGAGATTGGACATTCCTGAAATGAGTAACACTGCTAAACGTGTGGGTTGCGCCCTCAACAAATGTGGCTAAATGAAATGTTGTTCTGTTGGCATTAACTTTTGTTTTGTATTTCAAGTGCTGGCAGTTGTGTGACAGTCACAGGTGTGTGCCACTCAGTCACAGGTGTGTGCCACTCAGTCACAGGTGTGTGCCAGACATGGGTGCTGTCACTTTCTTGAATTTGTTTATGCTGTTTATGACCCCATATGGTATTTACGCACCATGCCTTGTTGCCAATGTGACTAATCAATTACTAAAACAATATATGATACTACCCAATTGGTAGTATCCCAACAGAACAGCCTGCATTTTCACATTTCACTGTTTCCAGGGCTCATTCAGAGGTAAATGCATTTAAAGTTCTATCATTTACCATTTATCAATTCTAGTTGTAAAGTGTGTGAGGTGTTTTTGTCGTGCAATCACCACTAATAAGGTGGTGTGCAGTGAACTAAGGAGCCAATTACTCCAAAAGTTGCGGTAAATCTGTCAAGGAGTTAAGCTGGAGAAAATAATTTCCGAGGGAAGAGAATGCATCACTTAATTTACAAATGATCTGGAGCCAAACATCGTGATCACGATCTTGATTGACTCACCTTACGTCCAGGCTTTCTATCGATATATTACCATATCGATTCATTTTAAAATGAAAACCTAAAATTGTAGGTGTTTTAGTTGGCAACGTCACGGCAATCATTTTCCTTTAACCTCAGGGAATTCCATTTCAGACTTGTCGAGGAACGTCGTCCGTTGCAGGTTTTCTTGACGATGTGGTCAAAGCGACGGGCCACAGTGAAGCCGTTTAACGTTGGACCCTGACCCCATGAATTCCCAGTGACACTCTCCTCTCCTGTCCTCCAACAGGGCAGCAGAGAAGCTGTCATATGGATGTCCGTCCACCATAAGCAGAAGAAAGCTCTGGAGTTCTTCGCCAGAGAGATCGCTCCGGCCGGCACCGGCATGGGTACGGTGTAACACACACACACACGCACACGCACACACACACACACACACACACACACACACACACACACACACACACACACACACTACATTGTGTTTGACTGCATCTGTCTTCTTCTCTTTAGCTCCCGGACTCACAGGAATAGTTGGTGGACGACCCAGAGTGTAGGCTGCACAGTGCACACACACAGACGCACACACTGAAATTGAATTATATTATTGTATTACATTGTATTACATGTTATGTCTATGTTTTCCAGGTCTCCGGTGCTGAAGCCATTTTTCTTTCTTCATCCCAAATCCCAACTAAAGGTAACAATTTCTTGCCTCCCACTGCCTCCCACTATGTGTGTGTGTGTGTGTGTGTGTGTGTGTGTGTGTGTGTGTGTGTGTGTGTGTGTGTGTGTGTGTGTGTGTGTGTGTGTGTGTGTGTGTGTGTGTGTGTGTGTGTGTGTGTGTGTGTGTGTGTGTGTGCATGTGGGTGTGTGGTACATCCAGGTACTATACAGCCCAACGGCTGTAATAGTACCTGGATGGCTATGGCTCCATGCAAACTCTATGTTCGTGCAACAGTATCCCTCCACAGTACGGCGTTTCAGATACACTCTCGGTTCAATGCGATGTTTTTTTGTTTGAGAAGGAGTAAAAGGACTATTTTAAGCATAAGAATATATATGGATCTAGACAACATCGAGATCGGCGCTCCGCTACAAATCCATTCTGTATGGGGTGTTTTAAGTCTTATTGAAAAATATGAGGCGTGCACACCTGCTATTTTGGGGGAAATCGTGAAAATGCAGTGCAAATCTTTTAATATTCTATGTTCTTTCAGAGTGAACGTTTTGCAGAATCTATATTGTCAGATCAAAATGGATGAATTATTAAGCTATAAAGCGGTCAAGGTGTTTAATATGAAAGTTGATGGAAAAATAAACAGTAGATGTATTTATTGATGCTGAAACCAGGTGGACGTACACATCGGTGGAGAGCTGGTGGAGTCGTTCTCAGAGGCGGAGAGAGACGCACTTCACGAGCAGGAGGCTGCTTCTCCCCCAGCGGCAGAGGAAACACCTGACACAGGTACGTACGCACACTCACACACACACACACACACACACACACATACACACACACACACACACACACACACACACACACACACACACACACACACACACACACACACACACACACACACACACACTCGCATTGACTCAGTCCCGATAAGCATCAGCGGCAATTTGTTTTTAGTTTGAATTGAATATTTTCACCCTACAGTTCTCAAACTGTTCATTTAGGAGAATAAAAAGTTATAAAATCCTTGTTTCTCTCCACGGCAGTGAGGTAGCGGCCATGTTTTAAGAGAAAAGAGAGTCTGGGAGAAACAACCAGGAGTTGATCACTTTCTATAGAAAAGTGAAAAGTCAATGTTGATAATTGATGTTGCTTGTTGATATTGGTAAACATTGCTATCAGGGCCTTTAAAGGTAATAGAGACAACCTTTTAGCCAAAAACCAAAATAGATCTATACTGTAGCTATATTTTTATCCTTTTTCCCATCTATGTTGCTTCTACTTTGATGCTGTAGCTGTTTTCCTGCAGACAACACACACTTGCTTCATCCAGAACTTTGTTGTCGTCAACAAATTATGAAAACAAAACATTTGTTTGGCTCAGGACAGGCGGTGCTAATTTCTGAGGGGGGGGGGGGGGGGGGGGGGGGGGTGAGCCAGCGTTTTAGCCACTCACAGCACAGCAGTCTCCAGCAGTTTCATAATGAGTTGAGGTGAGGTGAGGAGTTATATCTGTTTTTAAACAAATCTGTTACATTAGCTTTTTCCCCTTCTAAACTACCCACAGTTTAGAAAACAAAATGCTTTCCCAATGATGGATGTTTCAAATGTTTCCAAAGCGATTTAGCTTTATGGAATCATGCTGCTATTTGTCCCAAAATGAGACCTACTAAACCCGGAGAGATTGCCGCTATTTGTTAAAAAAAAAAAAAAAAACTTAGTATACTTAGTATAATTATACTAGAGTATGTACTATAGTATAATTATAATGGTGATGAGCAGCGAATGTTAACCTCGGATTTGTCAAACTCTTTCACGAAAAATAATAAAAAGTAGTCAAAGTGCAACATTTGTCATTCCATACCACATTTTGAGCTTATGGATCTACAGCTTTTGTTGCTTTTGTGTGATCAAGTACTGAATTAATTTATGAAAGTGTGTGTGTGTGTGCGCGTGTGCGTGTGTGTGTGTGTATGTGTGTGTGTGTGTGTGTGTGTGTGTGTGTGTGTGTGTGTGTGTGTGTGTGTGTGTGTGTGTGTGTGTGTGTGTGTGTGTGTGTGTGTGTGCGCGCGCGTGCCCGCCATGTCCAGATCTACCCGGTGGTCCCCACAGTTACAGATTGGAGGAACTGGCCTTCACCAGGAGCGGAGATAAGGGAGATTCTGCCAATATAGGTAACACACACACACACACACACACACACACACACACACACACACACACACACACACACACACACACACAAATGAATACACTACTTGAAAAATGATTCTCTTCTCTCTCTCTCTATAGGAGTGATATCTCGTCACCCTCTGTTCTTTCCATACTTGAAGAAACACCTGACCGCGTCCGTGGTGGAAAAATACTTCTCTCATCTGATCCAGCCCGGAACCCAGAACCCCGTTACACGGTGAGAGAGACAGAGAGAGAGAGAGAGAGAGAGAGAGAGAGAGAGAGAGAAATCAAATTAAACCATCATGGCCTGAGGTCACCTTGATGGGCCTGTCATTAGATTTGTTTTGTCATGTCATGTGAAAGCAGGGAATCACAGCTTCAGATTGACATATCGGTTGTTCAGTATGACCCCCACGTCTTGGAGATAATGATTATTGAGTAATGTCTTGCAGACAACAGCAAGTTTAGAGAACAGGCTTGATGAACGGTTCACTTCTGTGGCCTCTAACATTACGCCTACAGCAACATGTTTAAAGCTATTATAGGCAACTTTAGTGTGTACAAACTCAGTCTTTGTAAACAGACTTAAATCTAGCTCCACCTCACCGCCACTCTATTGGCTCATTATGAGACTGTTGAAGACTGCTGCGCTGTGATTGGCTAAAACGCCGCCTCACCCCCCCACAAACCGACGAGCCCGCCGAAAAGGATTTGTTGGCAACAATAAAGTTCCGGACTGTCGGCAGGGATTAAAGTTCTCAGTACTGGGTACTGATTTCAGTCCTGAGGATTTCACAGGGGTCATTTAATTAGCTCAGTGCTTATTTGCAAAAGATCATTTTCAGTCTCAAGATTTTTTTTTACTTTAATCCCTGAGTTCCGGACTGTCGGCAGGGCAAAGCAAAGTGTCTCATTGCAGGGAAATAGCTGCAGCAGCAAAGGGGAAGCGACATAGAGGGGGAAAAAAGCAAAGCATTTCGTTTTTGGCTAGAAAGTTGCCTATAATAACTGCATTTAATTCATATTAACATTTCAGCTCTGATATTTACAGTATTTCAGACATGCTCTGTCATTTTTGATAGGAAAAAAAAAACGATATATATTTTTCTCCTCATGAGGAGAGTAGTCCATGGCTGGCACTGTATCAAAAAGAGTCACAAATGCTTCCCAAAATGTACAAAAACTAGCAAATGTCTGATTTTTTTTTTTTTTTTGCGATAGCCAACGCTGACAACGGTAGGCCTCCCCGGTTTTATTGTGTTAATTCGGGTATGTGGAACAACTTTCGACACACAAAGCAAAACCGCAAGCATTACTGCAGCACACCATCCAAAATGCTGACATCTGCACAGCACATTGTGTGAAAATGTGTTCCTCAAAGACATGCCAATCGGTCTTTAATTGTTTCCGATCAATGCGCGAGGAAAACAACTCTGAAAACAGAACAAACAATTCAAGCCTGAGGTCATTGCACCCAGCCGCACTCTTAACCTTTCTGTGTGCACATGTGCATGTCTGCAAAAAATGTATTTCAGACATTAGGGGTGTAACGGTTATGGCTGATCTTCGTTTTTCATGATCGAAGCATCCCCCCATATATAGATAGATGTGTGTGTGTGTGTGTGCGTGTGCGTGTGCGTGTGTGTGTGTGTGTGTCGTTCCTACTCTCTCTCTCGGAGTACAAATAAACACAGACAGCAGTGTAGATATGCATATGCACGTCACACAGAGGCAGCCTGGCACGCAACCCTCAGTGATTAGGTGTGGTTTGGTTTAATCATCCAAAGACACACACACACATGCACACACACACACACACACACACACACACACACACACACACACACACACACACACACACACACACACACACACACACACACACACACACTCTCACATGCTTATTTTACAGGAGTCCCTTGTATTGAGAACAGAGAACTCTACCATGTGCTTATACACACAAACCCATGCCAAGGCGCCAACCTTCTCATCTACTTAATGTCTTCTAAATCCTGACAGTTTTCTACGTCTGTGGTCCTCAATATTTCATGTCAAGGACCCCCGAAATCATCCATATATGGCAGCCGCCAACCACCATCTGAAAATGTGTAGTTCCAGGGACCTCCCAGAAGCACAATATTTGAGTTAAAAACACTTGCCGTGACAGAATATTCAAAGATTTGCGCCACATTTTCACAATAAATTAGCAGACCTACAAGCTCATAATGACCCTTTAATGACACTCTGCACCCAACACAGACCTACATAATATCGTTTTCATTGTTTAATCCACGCTTTTCTAAGGAGAGAACTGGCAATTGTTTGCGTTAGTCATCTCAGTTTAAAGGGGAGCAACTCAGCATGGGCATTTTAAATTTCCACGTGCATTGACCCACCTCCATTCTGTTGTCTGCTTTCAACGGCCTATAATGTCAATATTCTGCCCCCTCAAGGTTACTTTTCTAGAAGATCAGGTTTTTTTCAATGGCCGAGAGCAGGCTATGTGGGTTTCCTTTTTGCACTGAGGAGAACAATGACATCCGATCACAACGGCACACACGGTCATTGGTCATCAAGGTCATTGGTCATCAAGGTCATTGGTCATCAAGGTCATTGTAACATCCTGTTTCAGAGATTTGGCAATTAAAAATATGGGTTACAATGGTTGAACCTTGGCATTGAGTGATTAATTAAAACTATACTGGGTAACATTTCCATTGAAACAAATCTTAAATTCAATACATATATTGACTATATTTGTCACATAAAACACAGCCCGCAAAGCCTCTTCTGAATATATTTTCTATTGAAAGGTGATGGAAGTACATCTTGTTTTTGTGGAAAGGCTTAAATTTGTGAAAGTTTGAAAATCAATAACTTCTCACCCTTGGGGAATAGAATAGCGGTGAAACCACTGATTATACTTGTGGGCAAGTGAAGAAGGCCTAAAACACCATATCTTGATTTTGTGAAAAAAGCTAATTGTGGAAAACAGTTAAATTGTGATACCAGCAGTGACCAGCAGGGCAAGTACCCAGTATTACTTTAGTGTACTGGTTTTCAACCAGTGGTCCGGGGACCACCTGGAACCCTTTCAAGGACCACTGGTGGTTCCAGGTGGTCCCCAGATGGTGAATGATGAAGTTGGTTAACCAGATGGTGAATGATGAAGTTGGTTAACCAGATGTAACTCTTTGAGAGCGTAATCATGAAACTAAATGGACCTTTAGGGGTCCATTTGGTTTCATGTCTAAACTCTCAAGAATTAAAACCTTCTTCAGTTGAATTAGCCCAAGTCTACACACCTAGAGAATGTAGAAGATTAATGGTCATTTTGACCTGTAGGTTTGCCTGTTTTGTTTGCCAAATCCTGCCTGGTATTGTGGACAAGGCAAAAGAAATCTTAAGTTTTGGGTCTGTGGAGCTAAAATGTCCTCAAATGATGGTCCGTGGCTCAAATGCTGAATAAATAGTGGGCCCTGGTATCAAAAAGATTGAAAACCACTGAAGGTTAATTGTCTTGATAGTTTTGACAGTGTACTGGGTACTATACTGTAGGAACAGTGTAGTGAAGCCATGCGGTACAGTACTACATGCGGTCATCAGGATGTTAGGCCTGGAACCCACTGTATCCGGTATGATGAGCCTGTTTCACAGACAGAACCACAGAACCTCAGAGCAGCCCAGCTGGCTGCATGGCTGAATCTTATAACACATACCACAGTGACGAATGACAAACCCCCGGAGTTAACCACATGAATGCTATTATCCCCCTTCTGTGGATGTCACAACAGGCAGAAAACATCCATGCGAAAATAGCTGATCTCACACGGGCTTCGCGGCGTGTCACTCATGACCGTTTTGGGGGGAGCATGCACACACACACACACACACACACACACACACACACACAAACCCTCGGGCCTCTCGCTTGTGCAAGAACGTTAAAATTTGTCTTTCCATCATTTAATCCATGGGGTTCCAACCTTTTTGATACGAGGGCCCACTATTTATTTAGAATTTGAGCGACAGACCACAATTTGAGGATATTTTCACCCCCATGGACCTCAAAACTAAAGATTTATTTAGATTTTGTCCACAATTCCAGGCTGTATTTGGGAAACAAAACAGTCAAACATACAGATCAAAATATTCTACATTCTCTAGTTGTGTATATTTGGACTAATGCACATGATGAATATTTTAACTCTTGAGACTGTAAACATGAAACCAAATGGAAATAGTTTCATTTTTACGCTCTCGAAGAATTACAACTGGTTAACAAACTTTCCATCATTTAGCTGGGGACCACCTGGAACCCTGTCAAGGGCCACTGGTGGTCCCCGGACCACTGGTTGAAAACCACTGATTTAATCCTGTAATTAAAATATGTATAGGTGTATTTTGGGGGAATATGTCGGATACCTTTTCTGCTCAACATCCATTGTTTTGAAGGTTATTATTTTCCCTGTTCTAACTCCTGTGGACACAGTGGGCTGTAGGAGGGCTGGTTGCAGTCAGAGGATCTCTTTCTACTTTGGCATTTGATTGACACAGGCCTCACAATCACTGCCCTGGTGGTGGGGGGGAAATTGGCTTAAAGGGATTGTTCACCCTGATGATCAGCACTGGCCCCCTATGGAGACTCCTGGTGCCTCCTCCATAGAGGAGCCAATGCTGGTCCTCAAGTTATTGGATTAGCAATGCAACAAAAAGGAGAAAACACCTATAGATTCAAGCCTCCATGGAGTGAATGATTGATGGAAATCAATTCGCTTTTTGTCCTCCTTTTTTGGGGAGGGAGGCAGGGACTTTAACCCCATCTTGACCTGAGAACTAAAAAATGTCTCTAAAAAAACTTGAATTATTTTAGTGGGCTTCATGTACAAAATCATCTGTAGGTGTGTGCCGACTCCCATCTGAACATATGTACTTCCAGCGACCTTCCCACAAAGCATTTGAGTTAAAACATTCACTGTGATATTCAATTTAAGGACTGATGCCACTGAACATACATTACCTCCGAACATACACATATATACCATACATTGTTTTAATAACAGAAAATGGCTACTAATAGTTTATGTGAAATGCAACTTGGCTGTTATTTAAAGTCAAATTAATGTGAATCGCCGCAATATGTTAATGATGGCAGGCATTGCATATTTACCAAACTAGAGGCACTTATCAGATTACAACCGTTAGAAATGTCATTACATTTCGCGTTAATTTGATTATATCATGTTTACATGCCGTGTTGAGGTCTTACATTCATCTTATGTGTGCTTTAGAATGAAAGAACTAATAAAGTTGCTTCAGGTCATGTTTCACAGATAATAAAAATTGGAGAAAAAAAAGTTTAAACTTAATTTCCCCAAGAAGAGCTTGGTCAAATATTTGCGCCACATTTCCATAATTTTTCCAAAATAGCAGACCTACAAGCTCATAGCTTGGCACTGAGTGGCACGATTTCAGCTTGTAGGTCTGCAATTTTCAACAGCTAAAGCACAGCATAATGCTTAGAACACCAAAAGGGCGTCCCTGCCTAAACTGGGATAATCCTCATTGAAAGCAAATCGCGGGGCCTCTAGCCCTACTTCCTGCACAGGTCTTACCAATTACACTAATTAAGGCTCTGTTCCATCTTAGTGTAATGTCTGGTATATCATTCGCTGATTCTCTCCAGGCCAGATCAGAGGACAGCAAAATAAGAGTCTGCTGTTTAGCCTTAACTTAAAACAAAACGTTGAGTGTCTTGTCTCGCTCTTTCCGCACCACATGTGTATCAGGAACAGTTATTGTACTAACGGAGCATCTGTTCTGCGTCATGTCTGACACTCCAAAAAACATGAAACCGCTTTCCATGAACACGCCACCATTGGCACCCTGTACAAAAACCCTGAGATATATTGTAGTTCATTCAAAGATAACCTGTATGAGTACAGATGTTGCAAAATGTGTCACCAGCGACCACAACCCTACAATTAATAATGAGTTATTACACAAGAATAAAAGTCGTACATAGTCTACCCACACTGTATAACACGACCGATTTTAATCTGCAAAGTGTCAGGGCGTTGACAAGTCGTGAAGAAACGCCACAATCGCAATGACATCACAAGGGGGTCCCTGGGGTCACCCCCCACACCCATCTTTCATCAGAATCTGAGACAGAGGTTATGTGTTTTTAATAGCAATAAATAAAGCCTATTCTGCGTCCACAAATCAAACTTATTTGGGCCGATTAATCAGTGACTCTGTGGTGGTGGAGGCGGTGTTAAATGCTCAGCAGTAACTCTCTCACTATGTCATTGTTCGCTGGAAAAGAATCCCTGTCATATGTTGAAACCCTGGCTATGAGGGCGTCTGTTCACGTTATTCCGCCTTTTTAAAAAAAAAAAAATGTCGTAATGCCTATAGCGGTGGTTCTTAAAGGTATCGTGACATTAAAAACACGTTTTTGTTCATTTTTTGTGTTTTGGGGGGGTTCTTGACAACAATTACACCATAAAAAGTCGGTATTTGAACATTCAGTGGTTTCTCCGTATTTTGTAGTTATGCTAATTAGTTTTAAAAACGGCTCGTCTGGTTGGGCACGGATAGTTGCGTGTACATCACGGTAAACACCCACCCACAGCCGTGCTGTCTCCAGCCTCCACTGCTCTGCTCTCCGCCTCTCTCCTCCGTTTGAGGGACGTGCACACATAGACCATGAAGGGAGCTCGAGCCTCTTTTACACCGACGGCTGTAAACAACAGCCCTTTCCAGATCATGAATGCAATTTCGCTAGAAGTGCCCTCTCATTGTATTACAGGCACTGCCCTAAACACTCTCTGCATGTCCCTGCATGTCCCGACACTGCCGAGATACCCGAACCAGAGAGAGAGAGAGAGAGAGAGAGAGAGAGAGAGAGAGAGAGAGAGGTTTGATTATTGTGTAAAATAATTCCCTTCTTCCACCTTCCACTCTGGGGCACGCTGCCGTTCGCAGCCTAGAGCAATCTAGTCTCAGCGTTGCGACATTGAGGGGTCAGAAACCGAACGCTTTGCGCTGTTCATGCAGCATGAGTAGGAACAGACTAGAGTTGGAAATAGCCCTACGATATTTTCAACAAGAGCAACATGCCAACTGTTGTCATGTTTATGTTGTAGCCTAGCTACTATTACTACAAAACGAACTAAAATAAAGGGTTTTACGACCATTAAAGCTGTCTCTGCCTACTTCAGGTCCAGGACTTGTCCCTATTTGCTGCCACCATTCTCAATAGAAGTTGATGTAGAAGAGCCTCCATTAGACTGGCCCCATGAAGTGAACGGAGTTTGCACAACTCTATACCCTAAGTTCTGGCACAGCAGCCGGTCTCTGCCTGCCTCTCTGTCCCTCTCTCTCTGTCTCTGCTCGATCATTTTACTTTGATATAACCCGTAATTTGTGCGACATCGGCTAGGATTCTGTTTATATTATTGATTAGGCCTACTATTTACAAACAACTGATATAAAGAGTATAGATTAGAATCAATGTCGTATACAGCAGTTTTAAAACCAATGGTCCGGGGACCACCAGTGCCCTAGGCTGAAATCCAGCCTGGTATTGTGGGTCTGTGGGGTGAAAATGTCATCAAATGGTGGTCCATGGCTCAAACGCTGAATAAATAGTGGTCCCTGGTATCAAAATGGTTGAAAACCACTGTAATGCAGTACAGTTGAACTGCTGATCACCAAATATTTAGTCTCAAAGACAAGTCTATGGATTTGTTCGGGACACTAAAAATGAGGCAACCACAGTGTCAGTAGTCTAGTTAGTATTTCCTGTCTATTCAACCAAGATCAGCTATTTTTGTTATATATGAATTGAAATCCTGAATTATTTTAGAATAATGACATCACAATGTTAATAATTAACTATCCTATTAACTAACCACATTTTGTCCCCTTTCCCCACTCAACATGTCCCACACATGCAACACTTATTTTACCTCAAATGAACAGGTTGGACCTGGCCACCCTATCTAGGAGGCGGGGAAGTTTGTTGGAGAGGAGGGGTAGAGGGGTGGGTGGGTGGATCATGACAGTGATTGACATAGAAGGAGTAAAGTACGACCCCTAGTGGCCAAAAGAATGTGTTTTTCTCCATGCCCCATTAGAATGTAAAAGAAAGGGACCAAAAACACATTAATTGAGTATTTTTTTCTATGAAAGCCTGTTAAACACATTTTGAGGATCATCTCCAACATAATAAAATGATGTTACAAATAATGTCACGATACCTATAGCGGTGGTTCTTAAAACCCCCTCATATCTAATGGATCTCTAAATGCATGTGCCCTGGAACGAAAACATTTGTCTTTTAAAAAGAATATTTGCTCGCATTGCGTGCTTATTATAGATCTGATATTTTTGAATACCCAACATATACAGTAAATGGATAAAATCTCGAAAAATTAAAGGGGAATTTTGGAACTAGAAGGATGTTTTACTGTTAGTTTTTAGGTCCCCACCACAAGAAGTCCAGGTGTTTTGTGCCAAAAGATAACACCTGGTGGTGTTATTACTTAACCCCACCCCAAAGAATGGCTAATGGTAGGGGAAATAGCCAATAAGGAATTCTTGCACAAAATAACACCTGGACCTCTTGGGTGGGGACCTAACAACTATAAAGCTAAAAAATCCTTCTAGTTTTGAAATTCTCCTTTAAAGGGCAAAATGTGTAATAAGTGATATACAAGAGGCAAAAAACATGCCTCTTGTTACTTTGAGCTTGTTGTTGCATGTGGAAATGGAACAGATTTACAAGCTATCAACAGATAACAACCGAGATGCACTGTAGTTTCTAGATCATAATCCACCACAGCATTCCGCACACATGACATACATATCACAGTTGTCGCAAGTTGTCACTAAACCGATTGTGTTGTACATCTCTATTCCTTTGCGGGTGGAAGAGGGGGACATGGCAAAGCAATATTGTAATATGTTATTCTTTCATTCTAGTAATAAGTAAAGTAATATTATTAGTTTTTGTAAGGGGTCATATGTAAAGTAAAGATCTTACTCTCCTAACTAATATACTGATATTGCCAACTCTGTGAATAAATAACTGTAGCATTTCTCCGACGAGTTGCAAGCTGTCCACTTCCACATGGCCAAGACATTTTGTAGAACATGGTCTCAAGTGTAAATGGGTTAGGTGTCTTCACTCGGTGTTGTGTGGTTAGGTGTGTGTGTGTGTGTGTGTGTGTGTGTGTGTGTGTGTGTGTGTGTGTGTGTGTGTGTGTGTGTGTGTGTGTGTGTGCGCGCGTGTGCGTGTGTGTGTGTGTGTGTGTGTGTGTTAGGGAGGCAGACGTCGTAAAGATGGCTGAACCGTGTCTGCTCTCACACCCTCGGATCGTCTCCTGCTGAGAGAGACGCTCATTAGTCCACCCACAGACGGCTAGTTAACACAGCAGGGTGCACACACACACACACACACACACACACACACACACACACACACACACACACACACACACACACACACACACACACACACACACACACACACATTCTGTATCCGTTTATGAGTGTGCATACACACACTCACACCAACATAGCGCAAACACATGTGCTCGCGCGGCTGCCCGCACACTCCGTCGTGCCACATGCGCACATACTCTAACGTACACACATACAGTACATGCACGCATGATCAACATACAAACCGAGAGTGAGGGAGAGACCTATATACAGATAGGCCTACAGCCAATTCACTAGCCACACACACACACACACACACACACACACACACACACACACACACACACACACACACACACACACACACACACACACACACACACACACACACACACACAGACTGGAAGACCTTTAAAGACTTACTTCCAGACCACAATAAACATGAAAGGAGACAATTCCCCTACACATGCATGCCCCCCCCCCCCACACACACACACACACACACACTCAGAGAGTAAGACAGTGTGCAGACATAGTGTGCATTTATTCAATTACTTTTTATTTTTACTGTACTAGACACTGTACTTTTTTTTCTATTTCACAAGATTCTTTTAATATTAGTGATAGACCAATTCTCAGCAATGGCCGATTGTCTGCTTCGATCAGCATAATTTTATTCGGTATCACTGCAAAAAAGAAATAATTGAAAAAAAAGCATTCTTATATTTCTTTGCCGATTATTTATATATCTTATAAATTCGCAAAAATGTTACAACCACTTAAATTGAAAATCTGGTAGATTGTGGTTGTAAAGAGATGTATAGCTGAGTGTCTCTGACGCTGACTCTCTCACCTCAAACATTTATAGATAAATAGATATTGAAAGAAAACACCCAAAATGTATTTTGTACTCAATAATTTAAAAATATATACAGTATTTATATGAGAGAAACAATTTATCTCCTTCTTGCACTTCCATTTTATTAGCAATACTTGTTCTCCAATGCATTTAAAGGAATTCTTGTGTTGATATAAAGTAAATAATAATAATAATCGTATTGGCCAAAACCGAAAGCACTGGTCAATCAATCAGTCAATCAATTAATCAATCAATGAATCAACTTTATTGTTCAGTCTCAGGGTCCAGTAAAAAGAACAGACAACATACAGAGACAACATAAATACATTAGAAACATCCCTCAGCCATATAAACATCATTTATACAGTAAACAGTCATACCAGTGCTTCCAAAAAGCAGACCTTGTATAAAATCACTACATCCTCTAATGGTTCATTTTCATAGTGATACTTTTGTACCAGGGGCGGATTTAGGACTGGGCCTGGGTGGGCACGTGCCCACCATTTATGAAGTCTGCCCAGGTACGAAAAGAACGAATAAAATATTATTTATATGATTCTGCACAACGCCGGCGCAATGTTGAGCAGCTCCAACTCTGCAGCTGCGTAAACACTGCGCAGTGCTGAGCTGCATGATGTCTTTCACTATTCTCTCTACTGTTCTCTCAGCTCCGTCCACTTCATGGGGCCAATCCAGCGGCGGCAGTTTGCCCCTAATCGTGCTGCATGAACAGCGCTCGAGCGCTCCGTTTCTGACCCCTTAATGTCGCAACTCTTCTACTAGATGGCCCCATATAGAGTAAGCATGGCTCTGACTTCCGCGATGAGCTACTGTGTTGTTGTTTTCTGCAGTATGCGCGAAATAGTTTTATTAACACTGGCAGCCTGCCTGCCTGAGCGAAGCCTGTCCAGAGGGGAAAGGAGCCGGCCGTTTGTGTGTGTGTGTTTGTGTGCGAGAGAATCAGCGTATTTTTCGTCCCGTTCGCAACGAAATCTATGTAGAAGAGCCACCATTGGACTGACCCCATGAAGTGAAGGGAGTTTGGTAAGTCTGTCTACACATAGCCTCGATCCCCTGGCTCTCATCCACGCTGGTCTACACATCTAGTGGAAGAGGTGCGACATTGAGGTGTCCGAATTTGAATGGCCTCAATAGGGACAAACCGTAATAGTTCTATTGGCTGCAGCGACGTGTGTGTGTGTGTACTGCTCAAATGATCAACTAACGTGGGCTTTGGACAAAGAAATCCTGCGTGAACGTTTTGTAGCCTAGTTTAGAGTAGTTCATTGTGTTCACCTGGCGCTAAAAGCATGCTAATAATGACTGCTAAATGTAAACAAATGTATGCTACAGAACAGGCTGACGGTCAGCCATCAGATATTCAAATGATAATCAGGTGGCTTTTGTTTAACTGCAAGCTATAGTGTCAATATGCATAGAGCTATAGTGTCAATATGCATAGAGTACAGTTAGACCAATTGGAAAACAATTGGGGAAACAAGACGCTGAGAACAACAAATCATGACTTGTAAATCTTTTTTTATACCAAACTGTAAATAAAAGTACCAAATGAAGAAGAATGTTTCTGTAAAACATGCTTACAGAAAGCACAATACAACAGGCGGTAGATCATGCTCAAATGCCATTGAACCATTTTGTAAAAAAAAAAAAAAAAAAAAAAAAAAAAAGAAAGAAAAGAAGAAAGATTTAGAATTGTTTTTTGAATCGAATCGTGACCCAGAAAATCGATTCTGAATCGAATCGTGGGACACCCAAAGATTCAGGCCTAGTAATTAACATGCACCTTAGAGATGTTGTGTTGTTCCCCCAATCTATTTCCTAGAAATGGAGGTCTGAAAATAATATTAACGTGGTGAAACACCACTTGATGACATCATTTATTCAATTTGACCAACAAAACGTTGGTCCATTTCAAGGATCCTCAGTATAGAAGTGTTTCCAATTGGTTACATTTGCTCACTCAAAGCTACATATAAGGATCCATTTGGGTTATATTAACTCATCATCATGTAGCTGGGGACCCCCTGAAACTCCCTCAAGGAGTCCTTGGGGTCTGGGATCTGAAAATGATGTGAAAATAGAAAGTGAAATGAGAGAAAGTGAATCCACCAATTAGATAGTTATAGTGGTTTATTCAAAATTTCAAATAATCTCAGTGTGGTTGTAGACTGCCAGTGCAATGTGCATCATCATCCACACAGTTTTGGTGTTTTGTATTTTTTCTTTGACAATTTTTTTTCTAAGGGAACTACAGAGACTTGTTTAGAGGGACCCTGTTCCAATGCAAGGGGTGACCAAGGGGAGGGGGTGGCCAAGTGTCATTATAGGCTAAAGCCGCCTTCGCTGCACGGTGGCGGCGGCGGGGGGGTAGATCCAATTGCCCAGTCAAATAGCCCCCCGCCCAGGGAAAAAATAAATCCTGCAGCCGCCACTGTTTTGTACTTTTACTTGAGTCAATTTTGAATACCAAACTTGTGCTCGTAACAGATTATTTAACCCATTGTGTCCTGTCTAGACTTCTAGTTTCTGAATAACATAATATTCAAAGATTTGCACCACGTTTTCACGATTTTTCAAAAATAGCAGAGATACAAGCTCATAGCGCGCCACTCGGTGGCGCGCTATGAGCTTGTAGATCTGCTATTTTTCAATAGTTAAAACATAATGCTTATGTGAATACTTATGGGTAGAGTATGTGAATACTTCTCACACACTACACACACCATTAGTTTGTGTGTTGCTTCTAAAACCACATTGAAACTTTATTTTAATTATGACCTTGCACGCACACATGCTGTTTCTAAACCACACGCAATTGGTAAACCCACTGTGACCTTGCACATAAACACGCACACACACACACACACACACACACGCACACACATGTGCACATACCTTTTCTCTCATCAGAAGCCACATTGGACCAACATCGTTGGCTAAAACAGACTCTAATGAACAAGCGCACACGCACACACTCTGTGTGTGTGTGTGTGTGTGTGTGTGTGTGTGTGTGTGTGTGTGTGTGTGTGTGTGTGTGTGTGTGTGTGTGTGTGTGTGTGTGTGTGCGTGGAGTCAGTTGTATTGATGGAATAATGGGAGTCTTGAAGGAACTACATTTGTCAGCAGAGCAGGATAATAAATGTACTGTACGTGTGTGTGTGTGTGTGTGTGTGTGTGTGTGTGTGTGTGTGTGTGTGTGTGTGTGTGTGTGTGTGTGTGTGTGTGTGTGTGTGTGTGTGTGTGTGTGTGCATGGGTGGTTTATGAGGACATTTTGTATGAAACCATACCAGCATTATGAGGACATACCGTAATTATGAGGACATGTCCAGAGTCCCCATAATTCGAGCACTGTAGCAGTGCTCAGGAGGCCGCCAGGATACTCCTCCCGCTTTTTTAGAAAATGTCCTCATAATTCCCTGTACCTGACTTTTTGTGTGTGGCCGTGTGTGTGTGTGTGTGTATGTTTGATTGACACATCATACACAAATCTTACACAAAATGACACGATTTGGTTGGTTGAAGCAGATGTCAATCAGACAATGTCCAGTTAAACCTGGTAGTCCTCATAGCCCAGGGTTTTGTCATGATTGTGTGTGTGTCTGTGTTTGTGTGTATGGGTAACGTCCAGTTAAAGCAGTATGGTCCTCATAACCAAGGGGTGTGCCATGATTGTGTGTGTGTCTGCGTTTGTGTATACTAGGACGTTGAATTAGCCCTACATAGCTATTATTCTTTTTCAAGAATAAAGCCATACTTCACAAGCCATGACTTGTGGTAACATTTAAATGTTGGCGCTCTTTTCATACTCATCCAGATCACTGAAGAGGTCACCGCCTCCAATGGTAAGAAATGTCTTCAAGAGGCCAGCATCTCCTCTAGTTTTGTGTGGGAAAGCAATTGTCATTGCTGTATTGAAGGCAGTAGTGCATGTGTTTGGGGGGTGTAATATGTATTATATCCAGTGTTGGGCAGTAACGAATTTTAGATTACATATTACTGTAATATTCTTTCTTTTGCTCCAAAGTAAAGTAACAGGATTACTCTGCAAAAATGGGTAATAAGTAACGCATTACTTTGCAAGTAACGCCAAGTTAGATGTGCACTAGATTGTAGATCCAGTCCACAAGCTGCATCCTGCGCACAGTTATGTACACTACAAATTGCTTGCTGCTTTATTTTGTATTTTATTTTTAAATACAAGGCCTCAACTGACTTTGAAAACAATTGTGAAAAAGTTTAAAAAGTCAAGAGACAAACTTCATGTTCAGTTCTAAACAGAGCTCGCTAGACAGATTATGTTGTACATCTCTATTTTTTCAAAGGTGGGAGTTGAGAACTTGTGAGAGTAATAACGTAATATGTAATACATTACTCTTTGATTCCAGTAATAAGTAAAGTAATGATATTACTTTGTCTAAGGGGTAACGAGTAAAGTAAAGAAGTTACTTTCCTAAGTAATATTGACCAACACTGATTATATCTAAATATTCACAAAATGACTTCGACATCCAAAGGTACACAGTCCAAAAGTAAGGTATTTGTTTTAAAATGGTTCAGATATTTGAATCACATACCGGGGTTATATCATCAACACAGGAATCGAAATAACAGGTGACAGTATCAATCAATAATTCAGGGTTGTGATATTGCGCTGACATTAACAAGCACTAGCAGAAGTTTCTTTTTCATATCTTTTTTTTTACCTTAATGTGGTTCTCTTTTTTTGTTTTTTGTTTTTTACTGACTAACATACCTGTTTTTAAAGTAATACTTTACATGCTGGAGTTTGCATTCATTTATTCATTTAGGAGCAGTGTTGGGACATGTGCACTACGTAAATTAATATATTACCAAAATGCAGTAACACACACACACACACACACATATATATATATATATATATATATATATATATATATATATATATATATATATATATATATATATATATATATATATATATATATATATATATACAGTATATACAAAAAAATATATATATACAAAAATTCTAATATATTATGGTATACTTTTCTTTCTGCCTCGTTGCAAGAGTTCTTGTGAAATCATCTTGACAACTGCAGAAGTCAATTATTTTCTATAATTTGTCATCAAATTATTTACTGGCTTCCATGAATTCAAGGAATACACTTAACTCCTGTGTTAACTGTCCATAGCCGAGTAGGATGAGGTAGGTCTACATTTAGCTCCATAGCTGAGTAGGATGAGGTAGGTCTACGCCAGGACTGTTTTCAGGAGTTATGTTTTTTCAAGTTGATTTCATATGGATTTGGCCAGATAACCAAGTGTGCTTGCTTTATTGTAGGTATGCCACTGACCTATGCAGTATTTGATTAATAGTGATACTAAACATCTAATGTTAGTTAGTTAGTTAGTTTATTGTCCACCATGTGGAAATCTGTCTTCGGTCTCACAACAATAAGAAAAACAACAATAAAACAAAACAGTGACAGCAACACAGAACACAGGACACAGGACAACGTTCAGCGAGACAGTGCATTCAGTGCATTAATGGCATTAGGAATAAAAGAGTTCTTAAAAATGTTACGGTTAGCTCTTGGTACTTTGTACCGTCTACCGGAGGGGAGCAATTCAAACTCCCTGCAAAGTGGATGGGAAGGATCGTTTGCAATTTTGACGGCTTTTTTCCGAATTACTTCCTCATAGATACCACTTAATTGTTTTTGTCTCTTACCAATTATTTTTGAGGCTAGGTTTACTATTCGCTGTAACTTTATTTTTCCTTTTACATTTAGATTGCCATACCACATTGCCATATTAAAAGTCAAGATTCCTTCTATCAGGTTCTTATAGACTGTTTCCATAATATTTTTGCTCACTCCAAAGGAGTTAAGCTTACGCAGTAGGTGGAGGCGTTGGTTACAGGTTTTGAAAATCTGTTCAGTATTTTCATTGAAGTTGAGTTTACTGTCGATATATAAGTTCCTAAATATTTAAAGTGGTCAACAACCTCCACTGTTTGTCCACTGATTGTGATAGACTGAACAGGTTCCTTTTCATGAATGACAAGTTCCTTTGTCTTTGACACATTGATCTCTAAGGAGCTTTTTTCACACCAGTTCTGGAGAGATGACACATGTACTTTATATGTTTCCTCCCCGGCTGTATCCCCCTTCTTTAATAAGGCAACCAATGCCATATCATCTGCGTACTTGAATAAATGAAACGTATCCTGGTCTACCTGGAATTCATTTGTGTACAAGGAGAAGAGTAAGGGGGATAGGATGGTCCCCTGAGGAGCACCAGTGTTAAGCACAGTGACGTCAGACAGAGTATCATTCACACGGACATGTTGAGGACGGTCCGAGAGGAAATCTCTGACCAAATGAATGATACCTCCGTTTACTCCTATGTCAATGAGTCTCTGCAGAAGGGTGTGTATCTGCATGCTGTTGAAAGCAGAGGTAAAATCAATGAAAAGGACCCTGGCAAAGTGGGAGGGGGCTTGCAGATGTTTTGACAGGGTGTTAAACAGACTAATAGTAGCATCATCAGTTCCCCTCTGACTTTTGTACGCAAATTGCAGATGATCTAAGCTGCTGGAGATCATTGATGTGATTTGTCTGCTTATGACTCTCTCAAAACATTTTCCCAAGATAGAAGTGAGGGCAATGGGCCTGAAGTCTTTTAATTCCTTGGCTCCAGGCTTCTTGGGGAGAGGCACAATACAAGACATTTTCCATAACTTGGGCATGATTAATGAATCAAGCAGGTACTGAAATATTTTCAACACAATGCCTTTAAGTTCATACAAGTTTTCTTTCAACACTCTACCTCTAAGGCCATCTGGCCCAGGAGCAGAGTTAGACTTAATAGAGGACAGACTAGCTGTTATTTCAGGTTCACTGAGTGTAACAGGGACATAATCCGGAATGGATCTACACACAATATCACGCTCAGCACTGAAATCATTTGTATCAAAACGACTAAAAAATACATTTAAGTCATTAGCAAAGGAAGGGGATGGATGTGACAGGGGGGTATGTTTTGTTTTACTTTCCCTGCCCATCATCACATTTAGACCCTCCCACGCTTTCTTTGCATTACCGGAGAAGTATTGATGCTCAACTTTGTCTTTGTATTCTATTTTTGCTTTCCTCAATTTGGATCTTAATTCACATCTTTTATCCCTCACTAACACAGCATCACCGTTTTTAAAAGCATTATTTTTCTCTCGAATACATCCCTTCAGATCACTAGACATCCATAGGTTGTTGTTAGGGAATATTTTGATAGTTTTAGTTCGCATGATTTTACTTTCATTAAACAACAAGTAGGATGTAAAAGTTTTTTTAAGTAATAGTAATATATTACACTAGCTCAGACAGTAATATTGTAATATAATTGCTTTAAAATGAAGGTAATAATAAGTAATATATTAACAAGGTAAAGTAATATTCCCAACATGGTTTAGGAGATGCCCATCTATTTATAATTGCTTCCATTGATGCAAAAGGTTTTGCATCTCACCCTTAATGTCAAAATGTGATGTTCAGATGTCTGTCATCCTTAGTGGTGTCATTACACCTGTGGTCTGTCCAATAGATGGCAGTGCAGTACATCATCTGAGTAGCTGTACTGCACTGCCAGGAGTTTTTGACCCAACAGCAGAGTATGCTTTGTCATTGGGGTAAATTCTGTTTTTCTAATGACATCAACACAGGAATTGAAATAACTGGTTACAGTATCAATAATTCAGGGTTATTACAATAGACCTGGTGTCTGAGAAATAAGTCCTGTGGGAGCATTTGATTGGGTCAGGTCCATTTAAACATGGTAGTCCTCATAGCCCACGGTTTTGTCATGGTCGTGTGTGTGCGTGTGGAGTTGGGGAGGTTTTTGTGCTCCTGCTATGGTCAATGTCCAGTTAAACCTGGTAGTCCTCATAGCCCCGGGTTTTGTCATGATACTGTGTGTGTGTGTGTGTGGGGGGGGGGGGGGGGGGGGGGGGGATCTTCACACAACTGGCCAATTTGTTGGTATTTTGTGCTCCTGCTATGGTCAATGTCCAGTTAAACCTGGTAGTCCTCATAGCCCACGGTTTTGTCATGATACTGTGTGTGTGTGTGTGTGGGGGGGGATCTTCACACAACTGGCCAATTTGTTGGTATTTTGTGCTCCTGCTATGGTCAATGTCCAGTTAAACCTGGTAGTCCTCATAGCCCACGGTTTTGTCATGATACTGTGTGTGTGTGTGTGTGTGGAGGTTCTTCACACAACTGACCAGTTTGTTGGTATTTTGTGCTCCTGCTATGGTCAATGTCCACTTAAACCTGGTAGTCCTCATAGCCCATGGTTTTGTCATGATAGTGTGTGTGAGTGTGAGAAAAGAGAGACCCAATATCTTCCAGCTTGGCACTCAGCAAAAATATTTGAATCGGGGGGTTCCTGCTGGGTTAATGGTCCGATTGCACTCCACATAGGCTATGAGGGAACCGCTTTCCATTCCGACATCCTGCCACTCCGACATTCAATTCTTAATTGTCAGAATGGGAGCACTGTTAGGTTTAGGTGTTGGAATGGGGGGATGTCGGAATGGAGAAATGTGCCTGGGCTATGATGCCTGGACGGTGTCGCCTGTGTGATCTGATCTCCCCATCTCTCACCCCCTATACTGTCAGTCTACTGTCCTATCAAATAAGCCCCCCACACACAAATAAATCTTTAAAATAAAAAATAAAACAGAATTACAGACTCACTCCCTAAATGATGGTGTGATCTAAAGACTCAACACTCTCGCTCCACTTTAGCCCTTAGATTAGACCAATATTTATATGCATTTGTTGTATAATGATGTTGTATTACCTGCTTACTGTCCGCCCGTTTTTTCCTTGATTAGATACTTGTATGTGATTGAATTGAAGTATCATGATGATGATTGCAAATCGCTTTGGATTAAAAACGTCTGCTAAGTGCTTAGATTATGAATTGTAAACACATTAGCTCAACCATAGGTGCCTTTGTTTCGCGTAAAAAATGGAAAAATATGCCAGCACTCTAAAGTTCAGTTCATGGTTATTAAAAATAAAGACTCATAGGAAAGAGGAAAGACTCATAGGAAAGAGAACTTAGTAACACTGAGTTCTATACCCCTTTAAATGGTGACCCCACCACGAAATTCTCTCAAGAAATTGAATCATTTTTTACCAATGCTTTGAGTGAATTTCTGATCTCTAAAGATGAATTTAGTTTTCTTTTTCAAAAACATCCTGTCCGTCCCTTATTCCACTGTCTGCCCAAAATCCACAAGTCTCTGGTTGAACTTGTTCCAGCTTGCCCCATTGTAGCGGGTAACCAATCTCTAACAGAGCCCTTATCACAGTATATTGACAGACATATCAAAGGTTTTGGTCAACCAGCTCCCATCTTTTTTTAAAAGACACTACTGATTTTTTTTAACGAAATTGAATCTATTGGTAACATTCAGGAGAATGACTATCTATGTAGCCTTGATATAGCCTCATTGTACACTAATGTTCCCAATCAAGAGGGCCTCAGTGTCTTAGCCTATTATTTGGACCTATTATTTGGACCAAAGAGAAAGCAAGATTCCCCTGACTGGTTTCCTGGTTGAACACACAAATTTGGTTTTAAACAAAAATTTTGAGAATTCATACTATCTTCAGTGTCAGGGGGTCAGCATGGGTAGCCCCTGTTCTCCAATTTTGCAAACTTCTTTATGGGGAAATTTGAGGAAGATTTCATATATAATAATAACCCGTTTTCTGCTTCAATTAAGTCTTGGTATATACTGTAGATGACATTTAGTCATTTAGTCTTCAGAGGCTCGTTATAGAAACTTTTTGACTTTAAGTCTTACTTAGGGCTTACTTAGTTCACCATGGAACACAGCCAACACTGTCTCCTTCCTAGACGTACAGGTCCATAAAACAAATGTAGTTGATGCCATTGTTCACAGAAACGAAACTGATCGTAATAGTCTTCTACACTACTCCAGTTACCATCCACCTGGACATCCAACAGAAAAGTTTACCCTATAGTCAGTTTGTCAGAGTGAGAAAAATCTGATGTCACTTTTGAAGAGCAGGCTGCTGCACTGTGTTCTAGGTTTGCCTCTAAAGGCTATAGTCACACTGTTTTGAATCAGGCTCTAGAGAGAGCTAGAGGTCAAAAGAGGTTAAAAGGGAAGACCTACTATCTCCCAAGACGGTGCCTTCTAAAGGGTCCAACAGAATACTCTGTGCTACTACCTTTTCTTCTGCTTCTAGCGACATTCATAAGGTCATTCAAAATCACTGGCACATCTTGTCTTCTGACCCAGCATTGGTTCAGTTTTTAGAAACTCTCCTATCTTTGCCCACAAGTGGGCCAAAAACTTGAGAGACACTTTAATAAGAGCTGACTTATATACCCCACCACAACATATCTTGTCTAGTGTACCCCCTGGTCATTTTCCCGCCATAATAGTATTCACTGTAACGCTATGGTCAAAGGCCAGCACTTTACACACTCACACTCTGGCAAAAAGCTGAGGTCTCTCCTGCATTTTGCGTGCCACTGGGTGCTAAACCCGCCTCAGCAATTGTCCTTGTTTCATTTTTCATTTAGTACATTTATTTTTTTTGCCAATAGTACAGCACTATTTTACGTTGAATTTTCTCCTCAGGGCATTTTTGACACATGACTCAATCATGGCTTTTCAGCATATTTCAACACTTCAAAACAATCTTCTTCTTTTTTTCTTTTTTCTATGAAGGCCCATCTTCTTGTATATAAAATTGGAGGAAACACTTATCTTGCTCCCTCTTTCTGACTCTTTGCAGCCTACTGACTCAGCATGAACTGACTCCTAGTCAGGAGTCAGTTCATGCTGCTATTTATGCATTATGGACTGATACAAAGTATTGTGTGCTCTGGACAAACAGTGCTGTCGCTCTCTGCCCTGACCCTTCATATTCACTTACACCAATTCTTGTGGTATCACGTACACGCCTTTTGAAGTTTGGTACTGTACACAATGTTTTTTTTTTTAAATGGCCCGTCTGGAGACTTCAGCTGGTTTGGCTTCAGGGTCCAGCATTCACTGCCATGTGAGCGAATAGACAATTCAATTCAATTCAATTCAATTGGCTTTATTGGCATGAGAAAACATACGTTTACATTGCCAAAGCAAGAACAGAACAACAAGAAACAAACAAGGAACCAGTACAACAATGTATCAGTACAAAGGTTATGAACAAGGTTGTATACTCTTCAATAAATCAAATTTCTATATGCCTAACTCAATCGATGTAAGAGTACAATACAATGTTTATTCTTCAGGGTGGTTGTGTTCCATTTGAAAATTAACATTTTGGAGTTTTTGACCCGACAGCAGAGTATGCTTTGTCATTTGGGTAAATTCAGTTTTTCTAAAGACAATATCAACACAGGAATTTAAATAACTGGTTGCAGTATCAATAATTCAGGGTTATTACAAGAGACCCGGTGACTGAGAAATAAGTTCTGTGGCATCATTTGATTGGGTCAGGTCCAGTTAAACCTGTCCTATAGTCCTCATAGCCCAGGGTTTTGTCATGATAGTGTGTGTGTGTATGGAGGTGGGGACGTTCTTCACTCTCCTGCTATGGTCAATGTCCAGTTAAACCTGGTAGTCCTCATAGCCCAGGGTTTTGTCATGATTGTGTGTGTGTGTGTCTGTGTTTGTGTGTATGGGTAACGTCCAGTTAAAGCAGTATGGTCCTCATAACCAAGGGGTGTGCCATGATTGTGTGTGTGTCTGCGTTTGTGTATACTAGGACCTTACCCGTTGAATTAGCCCTACATGGCTATTATTCTTTTTCAAGAATAAAGCCATACTTCACAAGCCATGACTTGTGGTAACATTTAAATGTTGGCGCTCTTTTCATACTCATTATTCCCTGTTTACTTACCCATTAAATAATTCCAAAGACGTGGAGTGCGATATAGTCCTCTAGTTTCATATCCATGTGAAAGTTGTGGCACAAAACGCCTATTTAGTCAAATATCTCCACTTTTCACGAGACACACACAGACTCGGGCAAAGGGGCTCATAATACCAGCTGAACGCATTTTGACAACTTCCTCTGATCGCTGCAAACGTCATCAGGCTAACACAAAGATTTTGGGAACACAATTGGCAGGTGGTGTGATTAATTACCCAGCCCCTATCGCAATGCACCAGGCAATTGTGTTCCCGAACTTTTTGTCTTAGCCTGATGACGTTTGCAGTGATCAGGTGCAGCTGGTATTATGATCCCCTTCGCCCGAAGGGAGAGATGTCTGTGTGTGTGTCTCGTGAAAAGTGGAGATATTTGACTAAATAGGCGTTTTGTGCCACAACTTTCACATGGATATGAAGCCTTCATCAGGGAAGGATCTAAGTTTCATGGAAAGACCGGAACAGCAACCAAGACCCGACCCAGTACCTTGCAAGGCGCTTCAGATTGGGAGTTGAACGTGGACCTGAAGAGGAAACTTGTTTTCCCGCAAGACATGGCAGTGACTTCCCTTCGACCAGATCTGGTATTGCTGTCGAGGAGCACAAAAACCATCATCGTCGCTGAACTCACGGTACCCTGGGAGAAGAGGCTGGCTGTATCAGACCAACTGAAAAGAGACAAATACCAGGACTTGATCGATGAAGCTGTGTTAAAGGGGTGGCAAGCAACCTGCTACCCCATTGAAGTCTGCTGCCGCGGGTTCCCGGCAAAGTCGGTGAACTGCTTCCTGCGGAAGGTCGGGCTGGAACCTAGTCAGCTGAAGAGTGCCATCAGGGACATTACCGCAGCAGCCGAGTCCAGCTCAAGATGGCTGTGGATGAAAAGAGCCCACGTTTGGAACCCTTCCGCCCCGCTCAGGAGAGGTGTCAGGGTATGCGGCCTCGTTCAGATAGACCTGGCTCAGGGAGTGACGCCCCTGCCTTGCAAATTTGCCCCCCCCCCCCCCCCCCCAGCCGTAGATGGAAAGAGCCCACAGGTGGAACCCTTCTGCTGGTGAAGGCTGGTCAGTCTGCTGCCCCACTCAGGAGAGGTGTTCAGGTTAAGGGGCGAAACACCAGCGACCCTGAGACACCTGCTGACAATGTTCCAACTGTGGGATCAGGGAGTCGTGCCTCAGGAGATCTGCATCAGTTAGCATAGGTCCTAGTTGCAGCTTGTAGCGAGCATCTCTGATGTTTACTTCACCCTATATTTGTACATGGGAAATGGTAAATCACACAGATGAAGCTGGCCATTAATCTTCTTCATTCTGTAGTTGTGTAGACTTGGGCTAATTCAGATATTTTAAGCTCCCAAAAAGCTACATCTGGTTCACCATGTCCATCATTTAACCTGGGGACCACTGGTGAAACCCACTGTTTTAACCCAGTGCAGACTCGGAGGGAGACGTTTGTGGGCGCACACACACGCATAGGAAAAGTTGCACGTCCCTGCTGTTGTTGAACAGTGGTCACGCATCCGACCCGTTGCGAGACGAGGCTGTCACGGGGCAGCCCGTGCCCAAAAACTATCTAAAGAAGCACACACACACAAACACACAGAGGCAGCCAATCATTATAACATCACCGGCCGGGTTGGGTGCTACTGCAAGTGACTGTGGGGTGTGGGGCGGAGGGCTAAGAGACATTGTTTGTGCATGGTTGCAATAATTCATTTCATTTAGTTCATTATTATTCTTAATGAGTATTCAATATTATTAATAATTTAACTGGCAATGCATTGGTTCATTATAATGAATTAACTTGAAATAATACAGACATTTCAGAGAAAACATTTCATTCATCATCAAACATTTCATTCATCCTTTGTCTCCACCTCAGCACTGGCCCTCCTCTGCTCAGCTCCACTGCCAAACCAGAGCAAAGGCAGCCATTGGCTGAAATAGAGTGTGGAAGGTGCCACGTGCTGTGGGGAAGAGAGGGGTGGTTTACAGACTGAAATGATTGATATCGGATTACTATACAATATAGTGATGTGAATCATAGGGATGTTAGTCTAACAACTAATATCTATTGCCATGGATTTATATTACCTGTATTTTGAGTCCAGTGAGCTTGTAGATCTGCTGCATTGACTTAATTGAGAACCCTCTCAGTGGTGGGATCCACCCCTATAAAAATGAGACTGCTGTGAAGGCTCTTCAATTCTGTCTACCAGCCGTAATGCGCGCACACACACGTGTGAGAGTGTCTAGGGCCTGTACAGTGGCCATAGCCTAGTGCATTTTTTTTGTCAGTCCTCAGTTCGCCTTAGTTTTTCCTCGGTTCTTTCTTTCGTTTTTTGGCCAATATTATTTTGCTGTTTTTTTTTTGTTCAATGTATATATGCACTACTGGGATTTAATAAAACCCCTTAAAAGACATCTTCGACTGTTTTTGGAGCCTCCTGCCAATTGGGCAACCTCACAGAGGTTATCTTTTTGGCAATGCGAGGCACCCAGGGCTCACTCGTGTCCATGCGCTTATATTCCATGTTGGTGTTGAAAGTCATTCAGCTTTTTTTGGACAGAGCGTGAGTAACGGCATGCAACTGTCCTTGCGCACTTGGTCTCTCGATTCCATGCAAGTCGGCTGTTGTTAGCTTGAAGATCGGCTTGTTTTTAGCGAACACCACCGCTGTACGGTAGCATTATAAATGTATCGCAAATGAGATACCCAGTCGACTGTAGAGCCCTGGGCGGGGGGGGTGGCGTGCCGCCTCCTCCTCCCCAACACCAATACCGCGTGTATAGGAATTGAATTGTATAGCCCATTATCAGCTGCATTGCTGGTGTAGCAGTGGGAATATGAGAGTGGGGTAACACCGAGAACGGTGACCTGTGATGTGTGTGACGGTAGGGGGCGGTCGGAGTGTCCCATATTAAGTCGATGGGGGAAAATTTAATGCACTATTAAATTAATGATTCATTAACAATTTGAAAAAGGGGCTTTGTCTGTCTATAACACATATTATGCTCAATGACTGTGAAAATTCAGACTGATTGGTGCAGTCTGTGAGAAGTTCTGGTGGCTTCAGACAGACAGACAGAGAGACAGACATTCATTCATTCATGTCCTTAGTTATAGTATGGATGAATGGGTAACGTCCAGTTAAAGCAGTATGGTCCTCATAACCAAGGGGTTTGCCATGATTGTGTGTGTGTCTGTGTTTGTGTATGGGTAATGTCCAGTTAAAGCAGTATGGTCCTCATAACCAAGGGTTTTGCCATGATTGTGTGTGTGTGTATGGATAATGTCCCAATAAGTAAGGGAGGTCTTCATAAACCACCTTTGTGCTAGGAAACGCCTTATTCTGCTAAGTCCCACCTTGCCCCGCCCTGTCCTCATAATCCTCAAAAAGTCTGACTTCATTTGTATGTGAAAATCTTGACCTCCTTTGACAATTGTTGAAGTTCAAATAGACAGAAATATTCCTGTTTTTGAGGGTAATTTTTTAGTCTTTGCGGCATATCTCTAAGACAATGGGAAAGGTGGGTCCCCATAATCCATGAAAAAACTGGTATGATGTGGAATGTCCTCATAAACCACCCGTACCAGTATGCGTGCGTGTGTGTGTGTGTGTGTGTGTGTGTGTGTGTGTGTGTGTGTGTGTGTGTGTGTTTCAGATACACTCTGCCAGGGGTCCATGGGCTGAATTTCGTCTTGCAGAGTTCGCTGGGGGGAGGAGGTGTGGCCTCGCTTCGCAGTGACCCACAGGTAACACACAACAATTAAGGAAAATTAGTAAAGGTCTGGGGGGGGGGGGGGGGGGTCCCCAGGCTAAAGGATGGAAAGTTGGTTAACCGGATGTAACTCTGAGAGCCTAAAAATGGACCCTTGCGGGTCCATTTGGCTTGATTTTTACACTAGTTTTGGGGTCCGTGGGGCTAAAATGTTGTCAATTGGTTGTCTGAATAAATAGTGGGCCCTGATATCAAAAAGGTTTTAACTCTTTGAGAGCGTATTCATTTTTACACTCTCAAGAGTTAAAATACTCATTGTCTGAATTAGCCCAAGTCTGCACAACCAGAGAATGTAAAAGATTAATGGTCATTTCGATTTTGATTGTTTTGTTTCCCAAATCCAGTGGTTGAAAACCACTGCATTAGATAATTTACAATGGGTGAAAAAATGGGTTACAAAATTGCGGGGCAAATAAAATTTCTCTCTCTCTCTCTCTCTTCTCTCTCTCTCTCTCTCTCTCTCTCTCTCTCTCTCTCTCTCTCTCTCTCTCTCTCTCTCTCTCTCTCTCAGGGTAAAGCCTATGGGCAGATGCTGTTGGATTTAAAGCTAAAGGGGTTGCCTGACCTCAAGTCACTGGTGGACTGAAGAGGAACAGACGAAGACCAAACCGTACAAGAGAGATGGAGAGAGAGAGAAGAGTCAAAGTAGCCTAACTCTCAAGTTGGTCTCCTTTTTTTTTCTTTTTTTGCTCCTTTTCACAATGGGACACACATCTGAAGTCCATCCAGACAAAGACATCCATTATGTTTCATTAAAGTTAATTAATCCTGGAAGGACTTCTTGTCTTCAAGGTCCACTTTCACATGAGGCGTCCGTGTGCAGAGCAGACACGCACACACACACACACACACACACACACACACACACACACACACACACACACACACACACACACACACACACACACGCACACACACGCACCCACACATCCAGTGAGGGACGAGTCCTCTTCCTCCAGAATCAATGCAATCTTGATAACTGCCAACGTGGTGCCACGTTTGATTCATATTGTGATTCATTAACAATTCAACAATTGGTGCTATTCAGTATTTTGATTTTTGTTTTTAGATTTTATGCCTCAAAGTTATTTTGCTCAAAAAAAGGCTGTTGAAAATAACAAGGTAATGGGATTCAATTAATTTTGTTGATTAATCAGATATTTTTAATGCAATTAACTCATGTGCACATTGACTCAACCCACTGAGCATTTTCTCATTGACAAAAATGGGTAGAGCAAGGTTTTACAGAGACCTACCGGTGTAGCTGTGTGTCTCCCTGTAACCAGAGCCATAGTGTATAGCTTGATAGCTAGAATTGGGGGCTTGTAAATCAATTATTTTTGATAAGATAAACAGATCTTTTTCCCCAGATTCTGTTTAGTTCGAATGGTGATTAATCTATTAATTTTGAAGCTGTGATTAAGCTATGATTACAATTACAATCATTCAGCAGCCCTAAAATACTAGTTGTTTTATAACTTTTGTAACTGTTTTATATACTGTATAATTAATATAATAATGATATGAACCATAAAAAACACTTCCATGTGCAGTCAGTCAGTCTGTAGGAATCGTGGCCACACACACACACACACACACACACACACACACACACACACACACACACACACACACACACACACACACACACACACGTTGCTGTTATCCAACGTCCACACTGTCCAGTTTGCCATGATATGTAGTTTACACTGATATGTTCCTGCTCTCAAGTACGCTGTATCGCCCTCCTCTTCATCATCATCATCATCTCTCCTACCGGCTACGACCGGCGGAGTCCTCGTCGAAACCTTTTACAGCCCCTTGCATATTTGTGGCGCAAAACAGGAACATTGCTCTCGATCTGCCTGTTTTCCCTATTTTGGAAAATGATTTTGCTTCCATCGGTGGTGGGGGGGGGGGGGGGTTTTTTTAAAACTGTGCCTCTCATATTCTCACCTTGGCCTGACCTCTGCGCTCCAGCCAAGCCCACCACCACCGCCGTGGCCCCAGGAACGGGGGGGCCACACCGCCGGCATGCAGGCTGGACTCCCCTTTAAAATGGTAATCACTAACAGACTCCAAAAGCCTGGGGAAATACCAGGCACAACACAACACAACATGAAGAAACAAAACACACACACACACACAAAAAAAGCGCTTTGGTCTAGAGGATTACGCACGTTTTATGACAATAAATATCGTTTTTCTGTTTGCGTAGAACTTCTCTAAACACACAGTTAGAAAGGAGGGAAGAAACAAAAGTTTTTTAGGTTTTACTCGTTATGTAAACGGACAAAAGGAACCGTAGGATAAACAGTCCGGTTCCTCTCGGCTTCCAGGGTTTTTAGAAACGCGAGGTTGCATGAGAATGAAGCAAGACACATTGCAATAGGAGTTTAAAGCTTAGAGGGGGTGGTGAGAAACTGGCTAAATACAAACCAGAATGTGAAATGCAATGAAGAGATTTAGAGGTTTTTTTTTTAATTACTGCAGAATCAAAAAGAAACCTGGGATTCATTTGTCATTTTCTCATATGGGTACAAGAAAATGTTGGTTGAAGACAACAGAAAGTTGAGTAACTGCTCTAGCTCACTACTTTTGAAAGAATGTAACATATCATTTTCTGACCCCTCAATGTCGCAACTTCGCAAGGACGTCTGACTGTAAAAATAATGACTTGCAGCCTTTTTGTAGCTCAAAGTAAAGTGGCATTAGCTCATCTCCCTTTACCATACCGTTGAAAGCAGCAGCATGATGAAAGTAACTAGTAGAAGTATAAATAACTGTAATATTACTATTGCTTTTACAGAGAAAAGTAATAATATTATTGTAATATTATTTTATATTCCTCGTTACAGCCATCTGTGCTAATACTTTATTTGTAAGCTGATCAAAGATTACACCAGCTCTCCCAGAAGGCATAAACAGATGTTTATTGTTTAGAAAAAACTCAACAGAATTCCTAGAATCGGTGGGGAAAACCCGAGGTGACAAAACGTGAAGCCGAACAACAGTTAGTTACTCATATCCTGTTGCTTGTACTGTATGTGTGTCGAGAATCCAAATGAATCAAAGATGGTGAGTTGACGCCTCACACATGACACAGCAAACCTTCCTTTTCTCCTTTCTGTGAAACGCACGCTGGAGAGAGAGGTCAGCGGCCATTTCGCTCTCCAGGAACCTCTACTGTACATGCATTGTCGCTTTTCACACGTCGCTTTGAACCATGACAAATTACTTACTTACTACTTAATCACAAATGCTCACATAGCTCTCTCTCTCTCGCTGAATGCTTTCATACTTCAGGGGAGTTCTGAAAACGGAGATTCTCCTGAAAATCTAAGTGTTTTGACTGTTATTGTTATTTGGGGAACCTTTCCCCTGCCACCCACTGTGCCCCCCAGTCCCTAGATTTGGAAATCCCTGCTTTGGATTTCAAATGTAACGTGCCAAGTCCTCAACATTCTGTTTCCAAAGCACTATATTCTTTGAACAGTTTGAGTTTAATGCCTTACAGTGTGTTTTTTCCCATCTATTTCATATTTTTTAATGATAATGGTAAACTAAACACTAAAACTAAAAATGAACACTCAGCCTGTTTGTTTGGATCACACCCCAACCCCCCCTTCTGTCTGTGTGAGTGTGAAGATGGTCGTTTCACGTGGAGATGCGAGTCTGTGCCATCGATGTGTTACATCTGGTGCTGGCAAAGAAAAACACTTTTCTTTTTACGACATCTTATAACACCAGCCCCATCCTCATTAAAGCCACCTGTAGGAACTAATTTATAATCTTTGCACTAATCTTTTTACATTGTTGGGGACATTAGCACAAAAATAGGGCCGTCCATCGTCTACACCCCCAAAATACCGTCTGCGTTAGAGGAACGAGCTCAAGACATGCCTCAAGTGTTGTGTTGTGAGCTGCTAGATGAGCTGATTTAGCTAAATATTCATCCCTAGAGTTATCCAGGGACACTGTGGTTCATGGAAGGGTTTTGCTGTGTGGTAGAACAGCGTTTCTCAACCTCTTCAGGCCCCACAAAACATATTTGAGCTGGGGACCCTCCACCCTGATGGACATTTGGAATTTGTTGATCACTTTTGATCACAAAATATTAGATTCTTGCAGTGGGCCCAGTGTCTTTGATGCCATCGACTTCCTGGACTACAATCCCCACAATGCTGTGGTGCTCTGCACTTCCTTGTGGATAGGGGAAGGGTCTGTCTTATTGAGGCGACATGTAGTCCAGGAAGTAGTGTTGATGATATCAGAGACACTGATGGGCTAAAATGCAAAATATCTAAATCCACATATTGAACACATAAAGAACCCCAGCAAAGTGTTCTATATAAAAAGGGTGAAATGTCCTTTTTAAATAGGCATCAAAAAGTTCTTAGAAGTCTTTAGAATCAAGTGTCACTTCACCGTCCTCTTGGAGAGCCTGACCCACAGGTTGAGAAACACTGTAGTAGAATGTCGCTACGCTAATGTGAGGTTCTTGTAGGACCAGTGTTTATAATAATGTAGCACAAGTTTTCTAATGATCTTTTTTTTCTCCTGATTAATTCCTGATTAATGACTGATGCTGGGTACGACGCATTTGACAAAGATGCATTTTTGTAGATAATAATAATTTGGTGATATTAAAACATGATTTACACGAGCCATGTGTCACTTTTTATCAATTCATTGTTGTGTTTGCAGTTGCACGAACTTTGAGCTCAAATACGAGAGGTTGTGATTTTCCTCGCACGTGCTGTTGTGTGTGTGTTGTGCGTGCGTGCCTATGTGTCTGGGTGTGTGAGAACGTGAAGGGTGAGAGGACGTCCCCCTTTCTAGTTACCTAGCACCTCTTTGATACAGGAAACAGGAGGGTCACAGACCGTGTGTGTGTGTGTGTGTGTGTGTGTGTGTGTGTGTGTGTGTGTGTGTGTGTGTGTGTGTGGAGACTGGAGGGGGCAGGGAGAGGGAGAATGTGTCTGTTTCCTGTGTGTGTGTGTGGGTCTATAGCATGGCACAGAGAAACATTTGCTCGTCGTTCGCACCGTGGTCACAATCACTCGATTATTTCCTTGCGTTTTAACACAGAAACGTTAACGTGAAAACTCTCTCTTCCTCTATTATGTCTTGTCACATGTCAGCAGGATCCACCACTACGAACTGGCATTGTGTCGTAAGACGTGCTAATGTATTATCACGTTCACGTCCCCACTGTCAAAGCGACACTTCATTTGTGAAGTTGTCTTGTACTTGAGCGTGCCGGCATCACACAAAAGCTTTGCGACGCATTACGAGCTTAAGGACCTTCACTTCTTTTTTTCTTTCCATATTCAACACTTAATCAACCTAAATTGAACCCAATTATAAAAATCCTTTACTTTCTACTTTCCAAAAAATACATTCCTTCCTTCCTTTGCTTTCTCAAATGAGTTGAGTAAGTGATTCAAGTAGTTGCATTAAAATGTGTTATCATGGTGTGGGCAATGTACCAGAGGGACACTTCTAATAATTCAATGCAAGAAAATAAATGTCCACAGAAAACCAACAAAATACCATAGAATCTACAGCTAGTAGACTATAGGTGACCAACACACCAACATAGAAAACAGAATCTACAGCTAGTAGAGTACAGGTGACCTGTCCAGAGCTCCACTGCTTCTGAGTCTGACTTGCATTGGAGCTCTGCTGGTCTCCGTGCATTCGGCCATTACTGCACCCGACCAGCCTCTCTTCTCTAGTGGATATATAAAGAACGTTTTACCTACTCACCAAAATAAACACGTCTTGTGTCATTAGAAAGCCTACTTACCTTAGTGGTCGCACTCTTAGCCCCCCACCACACAGATAAAACGGACTTTTTGGCCAGAACGCGATCGTTTTTCACTGAAGGAAAAATATTTCCTATGGAACTTTTCTATTGGCAATATCGCTAGAGGGCGCAAATCATGGTTGTTTTTCCGGTGAAAAAATATATATCTGAAAACATAGTCAATGCACTTTCAAAAAGTAGCTAAGCACCAAACAACATATGTCAAATAAATATGAAGGCAGACCATGAAGATGCAATACAAAAGGTGAAAACAATGAGTATAAAATGCAATACAAATTATAAAAACAATGAGAGTATAAAAATGCAATACTAAAGATAAAAACAATGAATCAACAAATAATTTGAGTTTTTTAAAGTCACAGTTTTGACCGGCACTTTTTTCCTCACCAAGATGGTAGTAACTCCTTTGTATTAACCCGCCACGTACATAAAGTCAGTCTACAACGCGCTGCAGGTAGCCATGATCGAATGCACAGAACGCAGCCTACCAAAATCTTATCTAGGTCAGTAGACACTATGGGCTATGCTGAGCGCATCCAATGCTCCGATTTAAACGCGATTTTGTCCCTTTTTCAAAATGCGCCGGTGCAGCATTGGAAACGGGGTGCACCGCACGGGACGCGAATGCTAATGCCTTCCTCCGCTGTGAAGGGACCAGTGTTGCCAACTTGGCGCATTTGTCGCTATATTTATTTAGCTTTTTTCCAGACCCCCCCTAACGCCAAAATTAGTGAAAACTCCTGGCGGAAAATCTAGTGCTTGCTGGTGAGTTGGGGCGAAATTGGTTGACAGGCACCAGAGATACTGTAAAACCCTTGTTTTTCACCATTTTTCATCCTATGATAGTCCTCTGTCCTTCCTAGAAAGGACCAGTGGTAACCAAATGGATCCTTATAGATCTGTAAAATGAAACCAAATGGACCCATAAGGATCCGTAAGGTCATTTTACGCTCTCAAGAGTGAAATTATATTTAAACATCTGAATTACCTAATTTACAAGAATCTACGCATTTAGAAAATGTAGAAGAATTGCTATTTTTGACCAACGTTTAACCAGTTATTTCTCCTAAATAAGTCAGAGAGACTAAACTCAACATCAAATGGTGGTCTGTGGCTGGGCACTGGTATGAAAATGGTTGAAAACCAACTGCTCTAGCGCATTCTAGTGCATTTTGGGAATGCCACTATAGTGCATTTTGGATTTTGGCAGTTGGCACACTGGAAGGGACACCAGTTGGCTGGCCGTCAGGACACTGCAGTGGGAGATGAAGAATCGACTGAGCTTTCAGCACATGACAAAAAGCACAGGGGGGTGTTGGTGGGGTGTCAGCCATGCTTTTGTCGTGTGTGTGTGTGTGTGTGTGTGTGTGTGTGTGTGTGTGTGTGTGTGTGTGTGTGTGTGTGTGTGTGTGTGTGTGTGTGTGTGTGTGTGTGTGTGAGAGTGTGTGTGTGAGAGTGTGTGAGAGAGAATGGGACCAGAAAAGACCCCCCCCAACAAAAAAAATGTATCGGGTAGAATTGGAGCTAAATTGTGGTTTTATTCGTGGTTTTATTAAAACCAGAATAACATCTTGTCTTGTTTTAGATTTGACAGCTAGCGTAAATTCCATTCTATGTCCGGTAGAAACCTAATATGGCTTGTAATTCCGGGGCTTTTGAATGATTGTGAACAACAAGGGACCTTCTGACCTCGTCACCTCGATTAGTCAAATAGTTGAATAATTCATCAGAATGAATCTTAGTTGACTACCAATTTCTTTGATATATATTTTTTTATTTATATATTTTGAGTGATTCGACTTGACTAGGCTGGCCTAATATATTATACTAATTAACAAAAATATAGGTTATACCAAGATTTATCAGGAGAAACCAAGCAGGTTTTTAAATCAGACATTAACCATCCCTTCAGCCCAAATGGAATGACTCTCTGTTGAAGGGTTAGTTAGTTATTTACTTAGGGTTAGTTAATTAGATTTATGTCTCGGGTGACATGCTGAGTGATACAAAAAAGTTTTTGTATAACAAATATATAATACATGTAGAAGAGATGGTTAGTCAACTAGTAATAACTAATAGTTGGAGCAACCCTAGCTGGGAGTGGATATATGGGCTAAGATTACAGTAAGACTTGCTATATACAGTACATCCCACTGTTTCCCAACCAATGGTCCATTGACTACTGATAATTAGTCCTTATAATAACAACTCAACCAGATAATGCAGTAAGACAGCTTATTGCCCTCTTGAGATTCTTCAACCTCCTTTTTCTGTTGAATTTCTTGGCCTTCAACTTGTCAGTGAAATGATTACATGGACGGTCATCACAGGTCACCACTGTTGGAGAGAAAGGAAAATCAACAAATCTTACATCACTAAATGTATGGGACCACAGGAGAACGAGGGACCTGTGAGTCCATGTTAACTTAGACTCAAAGGCTCATGCATACTCTTTCACCCACAGAGTGGATGAAAGGGTTATCATCTCGGTGTAGTTGAGTTTTTAAGGGTTAGAAAACTACAACATTACGTCATTCGCCACGGCGATTCAGCTTTTCTGTGTTTTTTATCTGTTCCGACATATCCTTTTACCCCGGAGCTATCACCCCATTTACTGATTAATTGACAAGAGACCCGACTCCACCCTCTCCCCCCACATAATTTATTCCCCCTTTAGAAGAGTGACAATATAATATATAATATATTACATATTACTTTTTATATTACTTTTGCACCACCCTATCTGCATAAAAGGGTAATTGCAACACAATATTTTTAGTCGCTTTACAAATATGTATAATCCTAATCTAAGGAGTTCACACACAAGACCTTTCTTTATGTTTCAATGTCGCAACTCTGACACTAGATGTGTTTGTACATCTAACTGTAATAATAATAATAGGTTGCTGTTCATCGCACTTTTCAAAGTAAAGTTGCATTAGCTCATACAGTATGTAATATTAGTTTCGTAGGATGTAATCTTGTTCTATTACTCATCATTACAGAGAAAAGTAATAATATTACTAGTATCGGGTCTTAAATCTTAAGTCAAAACTTGGAGGTGTGGCAAAGCTGTTTGACCACTCAAAACAGCCAAATAGCTTTGCCACACCTACAGGTTTTGATTTAAGAGTTAAGACCTGATTCGTAAGACAATCAAAATTGGACCCGGCGTGTGCAACGCTTACCTGCTCTTCTCTATGACACTGGTACAGTTTATGAAAATAAACTGTGATGTGGAGATCGATGGTCTCTTCACCAAGATGGTGGCAATATGATCTATTGGTTGAGGACGTTGTACTGAGGGTGGAATTGTCCTTTAAAACCATTTATCATGTGGTCTTTTATCTTTGTTGTTGTTGCGGTAACTCTCTCTCTCTCTATGCGTCTCAGTCTGTCTTTGTCTGTCTCAGTGTCTCGGGGAGAATTTCAGGGAGCTCCAAAGGAAGATAAATAGTTCATTATTCATCATCTCTCTTCCTGTGTCACTCCATTTACTCCATTTTCCACCCGTCCCCCATTCTCCGCTTTGTTTCTCTCTCTCACACCCACATGCACGCATGCACACACACACACACACACACACACACACACACACACACACACACACACACACACACATACACACACAGCAGAGCTACTGAAACTCTTCGGCCATTTCTCTCCTCCTGTTACTTTGTCACTCATCACCTCTCTCTTTCTTTCTCCCCCACTCACTCACTCACTCACACACACACCACACACGCGCACACGCACACACACACACACACACACGCACACACGACACACACACACACACACAGACATTTGTTTTCCCACAGCGCAGCAGACTGTCATTCATTCGCATCATGCACGCTGGGTGGACGGTTGGGGGGGTCAAGGGACCTGTTTGTGTGGGACGTGGGTTTTGTTTCCCAAACAAGAAATGCAAAGCTTTTACAAAATTCATACATTACTTAGCACATTTGGAGACCGAGATCAGATTTCTGAGACCAGACTCGAGGACGTGTTCTATAAATCATGACAGTTTTCTGAAAAATGTTTCTGTCAGTGCTGTGACTATTTCATGTCAGGGACATGAAATGGTCACAGCAAGAGTAGCTATTAAACTTATTGATCTCAGCTATTTTTGGAAAAAAATGGGAATTTTAACTCAAGGGTTTTCAAGAGGGGGCTGGGGGTGGCCAACCCCTTCCTGGAAATTTGTTGTTCCAGAGACCACCCAGAAGCAATCATTTGAGTTAAAATCTTCACTTTTTTCCCCAAAAAATATCTAAGATCAATTCGTTCAGGAGGTACTTTTGGTGGTCTTTCAATATAATGGGGGATGTTTGGAATATTGTGAACAATTTTCAGTTTGGATGGGCAGTGACAAACACATTAAATTGGGAGTCCACAACCACATTTGAGAAGCACCGTTCAAGCAACTAACAATTCCAAGTAAGCTACACTGCACTTTAGCAACCCGCAACTTTACAGCCGCTTATAACAAGCGGTCGTGGCAGGACTGCTGATGACCATTTCATGTCAAGAACCCCCGAAAAATCATAGGTAATTGGAGAACAACCCCCTTTCTGAAAATATGTTCTTCTCGAGACCCCCCAGGAATAAATCTAAATACAAATATTTGAGTTAAAATGTTTTTTTTTAAATAACTAAGATACAGTAAGTTCATCTAGATTGCAATGAATTGATACCTAAAGCTAATATTAAAGAAATTGCATGTAAATACAATAAAGAACTAAAAAAATATCTGACATATATATATCTTTACATTGTTGAAAGCACTGTTGTGGTCATGTCCTAAAGTCCTTGCAGTCTGATGCATTTTTCAGGAAAAACAAAATTATCCATAACACTCACCCAGGGTTTTTTGGTCGTTCACAGATGCAGCATGTGCAATTGGATCTGCTATACTTTACCATTTTAATCCCTGCAAAGCGACAGTTCTGGACACTGCCAGCTGACAGAGACAATATTTGGATTTGATTTATCCCCCCACAAAACAAAGTGCAGCAAAGTCTCTCCCACTTCCTTCTGTCAACTCTGTCCACTTTCCCACATACCTCTAATGCAGTGGTTTTCAACCAGTGGTCCGGGGACCACCAGTGGTCCTTGACAGAGTTCCAGGGTGGTCCCCAGCTAAATGATGGAAAGTTGGTTAACCAGGTGTAACTCTTTGAGAGTGTAAAAATGAAACCAAACCCTTGCAGGTCCATTTGGTTTCATCTCGAGAGTTAAAATATTCATTATGTGAATTATCCCAAGTCTACTCAACTGGAGAATGTAGAAGATTAATGGGCATTTTCATCTGTATGTTTGTCTGTTTTGTTCCCCAAATCCAGCCTGGAATTGTGAACAAAATCAAAGTAAATCATTAGTTTTGGGGTCTGTTGGGCTAAAATGTCATCAAATGGTGGTTTGTGGCTTGAATTCTGAATAAATAGTGGGCCCTGGTATCAAAAAGGTTGAAAACCACTGCTCTAATGGTGTCCCCAGCTATGGTGTCTGTGGAGACACCATAGCTGGTGTCTCCTCCTCTACCATCCTAATAACTACACCATGCCACTTTATTTCCCCCAGTGACGATTTGGGCAGTATTTTTGTTTTTAGTCATAGTCTAGTCATAGTTAGTTTTAATAGAATAGTTTACATTTTAGTTTTAATAGTTTTACATTTAGTCATTTTAGTCAATGACTGATTTCAGCATCCAACCAAGTGTAAACCCATATGGAAAATGTATATACTGTATATTTCATGCAAACTGCAAATGGCACTTTTCACACAGTACAACGTATTTTTGTACCGTATAATAATAATAAGGGTAATAATAATAATATTGATATAATATAGATAGATAAAAAATCCATAGTGTTTTTGTGGCTTGTATGAAATTGCCACTTTCAAGAGTTTGCATATAATGGCATACAGTATAATTTTCCATATGGGAAATGACATAAGCCCAACTGGATCTCTTGTCCACTATTCAATACAATTCAATTTTAGTTTAGTCTACTAACTAGTCACTTCTTTAGTAATCATAGCGAAAATTCCAAATGAGCTACACTACACTTTACAGACAAAGAAGTTGGTTATAACAAGCTGACGTGTTAGGACTGCCGAAGAGTCTCCTTTTAATTATAAGGCTGGTGAGTGATGATCTGTTGGGTGACACACTGAACAGAACTTCTGTCAGGCAGGGAAAAAAGGTTTTACTTTTTTGTGTTTTTGTCTCCACTCTGCACCAGGCCAAAGACATGGGGAGTATGTTTTGCACTCGCGTGTCTGTGTGTCCATCCGTCCACATGTCTGTCTGTCCATCACCAGCTAATCTCTTGCCCCACATTTTCCAATTCGGCCTCTTAAAGTGCCACAAGGAGGCACCTTTTTCACATTTTTACCTATGACTGGCTGGCTGCACCAATCTGCATAAAATGTTGCATGCACACTCCCTGGAGACCAGGGACAAACATTCGACCTGTATTTTTTACATCTGCCTTTTATAGCGCCACCAGAAGGCCACAACCTGACCTGGTGGAGACCTGTGCCCAGAAGGGCACTTAAAAAATCCCCATAATTCAATTCAGCACTTGATTGATACTACAGGCATCATCGCTCAAACATATAGCAGGTCTACAAGAGCTGGCAAGATCGGCTACATTTTGAAAACGCTGAAAGGTTTTTGGATTTATGTGTTTTCCAAGACGACAAGTCTTATGCCACAAAGCAGTCAACCCATATAAAGCCTAAGATGAATGATTCAACGTCATTCGCAGATAAATGTCTGTCCTGTTACTGTAATGATCATATAATCATAAAACTTCTGAGGACACATCATTGGGATAAATCCTATTATATGAGCTGGGTGGGCCATCATGCTGTTATCTGTGGTAACAGTCTACTGTTTCAAAAGCTAGTTTTATGTCTGCTGAATACACTTTAGAGCAGATCCTGCTCTCATCCAGAGAGTATTGACAGCAGAGTAAGTGGCATGCCAGGAGGTCAGGAGGTTTTGTAGCTGCTAAAATACCGGTACTAACATTTAAAGGTAGGGGAAGTGATTTGAAATTCATGGTGTAGTACCAGCCTGGTGCACTAGGGGCCCCCAAAAGTAGCTACACTATGTGAACCTGCTGCTCTCTCCTGATTGGAGGAGAATTGTGGTGACCTGGGGAACTTTTATTAGCTCCTCTGCTAACGTGGGGGAGGGGGAAACTCCATATGTGGTTTCCACACCTTATAATAGAGCATTTTAACAGAAAAAAAAATATTTTTTGGGTGATATCTGACAAAAGTGAAATCACTTCCCCTACCTTTAAGTGTGAACATACTGTATTGCTACTGTCTTGCAAAACCAGATGATTTTCAACAAAAACGGTCATTACCGGGACAAATTAGTGTCGTCTTGATTGTGGCTAGATTAACGCAATCCAAGATTAGTCAAAACTGGCCCAGAATATTGCCTGACTGACACAAATCTTGTAGCCTATACTAAGCAACTAACTTAAATCAATCACAACTAGTCAGATCTGGCCCAGAATAGCTTAGCTATAACTCTATGATTTCGACGACTTCACTAATTGAAATAATAAAGCTATATCTAAGTTATAGCTTTATGGGCTAGGACATGGATCCTAGCTCTCTCTGAACAACATTCAATCACACACACACCACACACACACACACACACACACACACACACACACACACACACACACCACACACACACACACACACACACACACACACACACACGCTGAACACCCATAGCCTTCTCCACTGGAGACCATTAACCACATGCCAGGTGGCATTGTTTACACACACACACACACACACACACACACCAACACACACACACACACACACACACACACACACACACACACACACACACACACACACACACACACACACACAAATCTGATCCTTTCCATGTCAATCAACACCATTATTCGCTGTGTCCGCAGGGGGGCAGGTCAGGACTGTGTGTGTGTGTGTGTGTGTGTGTTGTGTGTGTGTGTGTGTGTGTGTGTGTGTGTGTGTGTGTGTGTGTGTGTGTGTGTGTGTGTGTGTGTGTGTGTGTGTTAGTTATCCTAATCTGCTCTAATCCTCCACAAAAGGAGGAGGCAGGAAAGATTGAAACACAAAAGAAAAAATAAGAGTGAAAGAATGGCTGATAATTAGGTTTGTTTTGAGTCAGTCTGGTTTGGTTTAGTCTCCATTGGTTTACTTGTGTTTACTTTAACTTACTTTACTTTGACCCCCAGTGCCCTATAGCCTACTTTAGGTCTGCCACTGTTTTCTTCTCTCCCTACATCAGCGGCTCCCAAACTTTTTAGCTCGAGGCCCAAAAGAGAAAGGGCCCATTTGATGACGTCTAGGGCTCCATTTTCATCACTCGCTATACCCCTTATGCCTAAACATCTATGGTAGTTTTGCTATTTTGAAGTTTATATAGTTATATATATAGTTATATAGTTAAACTGGCCAGTCTACAAGCTCACCGTGTGTAAATGTAGTCTGGCTGGTTGAACTATTAAAAAAAAATCAAAATAGTGAAAAGAGCAAAGAAGTATAATCTTGGATAAGGGGGTTGACAAAAACAGGACCACCCTTGTCTCTCAGGCCTAGATTTTCATCACCGCTTAACCCTTTATCCCTTAACTTTGCACACTTTTAAACTATTAAAAAAAAAAAAAATTCCATGGCCAGTCTGCAAGCTCACCACGTACGTGTCAATAGATTGGCATGTTGAACTATTCCAGAAGGTTTTTCAAAATAGTTAAAAAAGGCAAAGGAGCTAGGGATAAGGGGTTTAGCGTGTGACGAAAATGGAGCCCTCAGTCCCCAAAACCAAAGAGTTGTTTTTGGTCCACAATTCCATGTTGCATTTAGGAGAGAGAACAGGCAACCTGAGGCACTTAACAAACTCTTCTTCATTTTTTTTTTAATTAAGTCATTCGGATGTTTAACAACTATTTAACTCTTGGAAGCATAAAATGAAGACAAAATGACCGGTTAGGGTCCATGACACGCAAAGGTTGATGAAAATATGGACCCCTCCTTGGTTTAATTTTACTCTCTTTTAAGAGTTAAATATCTGCTAGGGTCCATTTGGTTAGAGCAAATCAGCATTTGCCAAAAAATGGCTGTCAGCAAGGTCTGGAATAGCTCAATTTTACGGCCAGCCATTTAAAATTTTGTCTACTTTGATTGATCTGTGTCTGATTCTGTGCAGAGAGACGCTACCCAATGATGAAACTCACTGACTGGGTCACTGTGACATTATTGTATCCACTGTACCATCTCCACAATCTGTGTGAAAGAGAAAGAGATAACGTTTATTTGCTCACGTGATGCGCCCACACCGTGCACTTGATTTGTCACATAACTGTAAATGTATCAAGTGTTTGTAACTCTTAGAGTGTACAAATGGAACTCTAAATGGATTCGTACATTGTGAGTTACATTATCGGTTTACAAATTGGGGTTTCTAGAGATAGAAATGTCATTAAATGGTATGTTGTATATGATCCTGTTGCATGTCAAACTGGGGAGGTCCTTGAAATGAAAACAGTTGAAAATCACTGCTAGAGCAAGGGGTCAAGGGGTCCTTGACATGAAAAGTTTTGGGAACTACTGACTGTACTATTGTTACACATAGCAGTACGAGTACACTGTAACCTTGTACTAAACTAGCAGTAGTATTGTGACAACAAGCGATAACCAGCAAACTGACTAGACTGAGAGAAGACCACATAGGACTATGGGAAGAGAATGTTCACTAACCAACACATTAACATGGACATGATGCTGGCATGCCAGAATGTGTGCGCTGTGCGCGTAGTGTGTGTGTGTGTGTGTGTGTGTGTGTGTGTGTGTGTGTGTGTGTGTGTGTGTGTGTGTGTTGTGTGTGTGTTGTGTGTGTGTGTGTGTGTGTGTGTGTGTGTGTGTGTGTGTGTGTGTGTGTGTGTGTGTGTGTGTGTGTGTGTGTGTGTGTGAGAGAGAGAGACAGACATTCATTGGTAGGCTGGGACAGCCAAACCAATGTGACCACAGCATTGCTCAGACTGTCAAACCACTGCGCTGGCTGCTTCCCATGCACACACATTAACATCTGTGTTAGAGGAGAGTGCCTCCGTGTGCACAGCGCGTCGTGTGTGTGTGTGTGTTGTGTGTGTGTGTGTGTGTGTGTGTGTGTGTGTGTGTGTGTGTGTGTGTGTGTGTGTGTGTGTGTGTGTGTGTGTGTGTGTGTGTGTGTGTGTGTGTGTGTGTGTGTGTGTGTAAGGTCATTGACATGTTCATTGTGGAAACTGCGAGCTCTACATTTGGGTAGTTTGGCGAGGGGAGATGTGTGCCTGTGTGGGAGAGAGACTGCAACCATATGGCACTCATTACCTCAGGGGGGAGACAGACAGACAGACAGACAGACAGACACAACATGTACATGTATGTCCATCAAGAAAGAAAGAAAGTATTGGGCTTCCTTCATTCCCTACGTACAAATGTTGGGGTTCTTCATTATGTTTTGTTACAGAATATACTCGTCTGAAAACTTGAATTGTCTCAGGCGACAGGTATGCATTTGGTTCTATTAGACCATGTATGTCACACTCAAGGCCCTTGGGCCAAATCAGGCCCGTGAATGAATTATCTTCGGCCTCTGGTGACTCCAATGGCGTTCCAGACTAGGCCAGATCACAGCCCATGTGGAAATGATCTTCACATCATTTCCAGGAAGTCTTACAGGCCTAGCTCTAGCTAAGCTAGTCTCTGATTGGTTTAAGTTAGTCTGGCCTAAATCAGACTCTCTCTTATTCATCCAGGGACGTCTGTCTTTAGTGGATCGGATTTGTGCTGGTTGAAATCAGGTGATATTCCGGGCCATATTTGACTAGGCTAGGATTGCTTTGATCTGGCCACAATCAAAATGGCAGAAATTCGTCCTGGTCCTGGTCGTGCTTTCTGGGTTACTATGAACATGAAAGTGGGCTTTAATAACGCGTTTTCAGTTTTTAATGCATGCAGTTTCTTCTCAGCACTTAAATTACCGGTACACTTTGGCTTTTGCTGTAAACCGCTGACTGCATGTTGAAACGCAGTCCAGTGGCTCTGGCCCTCGACTTTTTTTTTCTATTTTGGCCCGCTGTGTATTAGTCTGGGCCCCTGCAGACTAGACCATGCAAAATGGCCAGAGAGAGAAAGAGAATTGGAGTCAATTGTTATCCATAACCCTTGGCCTGAGAGATATTCTCCCTATCGCTAGCTAGGCCGGCAACATTTTCTGTGTGGGGACGGAGCTTCATTTCCATCCACCAGCTGTTTAAAAAACAGGAGGATACTCCTGTCTGCTCCTTGTTAATCTGGAATTCTGGATCAATTTGATTGGTTATTTTACTTTCACAGCCGACTAATCAATCAGCAAAAGAATTCACACACTTGTGTTGTACTGTTTATGGGCTGGGCATACAATATGGTCAGTTGGATTGTTTGACACACTGTGTCACACACACACACACACACACACCGCACGCACGCGCGCACACACTAGGCTCTTCTCTCTCCAGAAGAGCTGGGCTGTCAGCTATAGGCCTACGCATTATAGGTAAAAAAAGAAACCATATAGGGCACATTTGGACAAGTGACTGAAGTGACTATGGCCCAATTTAGCCGAAGGAGTGTTTTTATGTGAGAAGCAAATGCTGGAATGGATTCAGAATAAAAAATAAAATATCAAATAATAATAAATAAAAATAGTTAAGTTTGACACATATGCTACTTTTGCATAATGAAAAATTGACATTGGATGTTAATGGCAATCCAACTTTCAATCGCTGATCCCAAGGATAAAAAAAACTTGAACGATTACTACTGCAATTGCTTTCGCTCAAACATTATTGACTGGCCTACTGAGGGCTGTCTGTGTAAATAGGTGTATGTCGCCTGCGACATCATATCGAACATCTCTCTCTGTTATCAATTGGGGGGCGCCCCAATTGGGCTCCTCAAATTCCACATGACATCAGGCCCCCAGTCAGCAATGTTGCCAAGTCTGCCTTTCATAAGTGTAGCCTAGAACTTTGCTTACTTGGTTTTCCAATGATGAATGAATATTCCTAGCCTAAATTTTGTGTTGAAGGTGTGGCATTATTACTTGCGTGAGTGGAGCGTCACCAAGTAAGCCGATCGGTCGATTTGCTTGTCTAGTTTTGATGTAAATTCTCCATTCACTTTCTTTTCCAATATTATTTTTGAAAATAGAAGATCTACAACGAGCTTGGTAAATCTGCTATTTTCAAATAGCTTAGTTTAGTGGCTCCCAAATTCATACACTCTCTTAAATTAACACAGATTGGGGGGTCTCAGAGATATAGATGCCATTCGTTTGTGGGTCTGTATAAACCGTGTTGCGTATCAAACTGGGGGTTCCTTGAAATGAAAGTGGTTGAAAATCACTGCAGGAGGTGGGGGGCGTGTGTCCTTGACATGAAAAAGTTTGGGACCCACTGGTCCACTAGTGGCCCTGTAACTGTTACTGTAGTCCCTTCTTTGGTGCTTGTTTTCATACTCCTTGCTTGCTTATTTCTCCCTCACAACCTGGCAACACTGCAAGCCACTGTGCCTCAGAGCCTTGGCACTGCTGTGCTTCACAACCTCTATGCTCACAACAGACAGGCAGCAAGAAGTTAGTAGTATGCTGAAGTAGTGTTGTGGAGTGGATGTTTACTAGAGGAGCACACACGGCACACATCCATCCATCCTGTGTCCTGTTGGAAGTTGGGGCAACACAACAGAGGGTACTATACGACACGTACGGTTACAGATGAGCCAGCAGTGGCCAGGAGGACTCGGAGCAGCAGCAGCAGCAGCAGCAGCAGCAGAGCACCAGAGGACGGAGGAGAGGTTCAACAACAAGCCGCTGACGCTGCGCTCCCTGCGCCTGTCGTTCTCCGTCTAGCTGCGTCCCCCCCTCGTCGAGCCATGCTCGACTCGCTCACGTTCATCCTGGAGAAGCTGCTGCTCCTCGCCCACGTCAAGGTCCTCAGCCTGCTTTACGCGCCGGAGAGGAGGCGGAGGAAGGACTCGGACTCGGACAACAACAACCCGAAGACGAAGCAGCACTTTGAGCCTCCGGAGGTAGCCGCAGCAGCAGCTCCACCTGGACGGGCGGAAGGAGACGACTCTCCGCCCCAGTACGACTTCCAGCGGGGCGACCTGCTCGAGGTGCCCCGCACGCTCTTCACCCACTTCGGCATCTACCTGGGCGACGGCCGCGTGGCGCACCTCATCCCCGACGTGCTGCCGGCGCTCACCCGCCGGAGGAGCCGGAGAGATGACGAGGAAGAGCAGGACCCCCCGCTCCCGTTCGTGACCAACACGCGCCTGGTCCTCGGCGTGCTCTCCAAGCAGGCGTCGGTGCGCGTGGACACCGTGGAGGACTTCGCTTACGGCGCCGAGGTGCTGCGCAACGCCATGGACGCGAGGATACTACGGAGCCTCCCCGGCGAAGGAGGCTCCGGCGCGGCGGCGGCGGCGGTGCCGCCGGCGGGGGAGGAGGTGGCGCGGCGCGCCGAGAGCCTCGTCGGCCCCGTGCCGTTCTACAGTCTGCTGTGGAACAACTGCGAGCACTACGTGACGGGATGCCGCTACGGGGAGCCCGTCAGCCTGCAGACTGATAAGGTGAGATGAGTACTTTTTACGCACTGATTTTATTTGACTTATTATTATTATTATGCCACCAGGCCTTGGAGTGGTGTGTGATGGAGTTTTGTCTGGGGTTAGGAAGTCTTATATTGATTATCCCTCGTCAAAAATACTATAGGATTTTAGAAAAGTCCTATCAGATAATGGAACAAATGAATTTCCAATAGGAATCCTATTGGAAATCCAATAGGATTTGTTCCGAAATCTGATAGGACTTTTCTATTGGAATCCTATATTATTTTGACTAGGGATTAACGAGACTTCACAGGCCAAAGCGATGACATTTGCTGGTAAATCCTATGGACATACATGGGATTTGCTGGCTGTGACATCACAAACACCAGGAAAATCAGTGCACTTGTTTGAGACAGAAAACCACAGAAAATCTACTGAATGTGAAAGGTTTTTTGGGTCCAATTAAAGGGTCACTTCACCACTTTCCAGCTTGCTTTCATATAATTGGTCCTCACTAATGTTCATGATGAAAAAAAAAAACATCACAATTCTGTCTCACATGAGGGCTTAGGGCAGTTCTGACACTCCAGCAGTGTGACATACATCAGTAGGCAGATTTTGTAACAATATTAAAAATATATTTATATTTGCATTTTATTATCATGAGAATGGCTACCATTACCGTATTGCAACTTTTCAGTAATAGAAAGCCTGCAATTTCTTTTAACTTTGATTCCCCGTCGATGATACACATGGAGGACAGGTTTCTGAACTGCCCACAGTTCAGAAACCTGTCTGTGAGACACAGTCTGAGTAGAAAGAAGTTGGTATTTTATGATGATCATTAGTGAGGACCATTTACAGTATATGAAGGCGGGTTGAGGTGTGAGGTGTTGAAGTGTGAAGTAATCCTTAAAGCTAAGAAAACTTAAACAAGAAAAATAGAGAAAAAAATACAAGCCCATTAATAGTAGTCTAGCACTAGGCTGACATGAAATGGCGTGTTGGTTTGACATACACTTACTGTAAATGCTGTTGGGCGCAGGAATCGAACCGGTAGCACGCTGCCCGACTGGATCACCACCAGCCAGATTGCCTGGGCCGCTGAGCCACAATCAACTAAAACGTAGAACTAAAACTGTCGTCAAGTCATTGGATGAAATGTTGTCCACAGTTCCATGTTTTATTGATGTGGTTCCACTAATAGGAGAGATAACAGGCAAACATTGATCAACAGAACAATTCTTATACATTATCTTATTCTGTAGACTAATTAATTAAGTAATGCATATGTGATTAACAATTATTTAACTCTTGGCATGTCCCAAATACAGAAAAAGGTAACAACACAGGTGACATTGGGTCCCCCAAAACCTTGGGCAAGGGGTCATCATCAATAATGGGTCCATACACAGACTGTGGCAGGCACTTTTGGCACAGTTGTTGACATGACATCAGAACACCACGGTGTGTGTGTGTGTGTGTGTGTGTGTGTGTGTGTGTGTGTGGTGTGTGTGTGTGTGTGTGTGTGCGTGTGCGTGTGTGCGTGCGTGCGTGCGTGCGTGTGTGTGTGTTGCATGGCCAACAATGATACCTAAGGAAAATCTCTTGGACTCTTGTCTTGTATATATATACTCAAAAATGAATATTGTAATGCTGAGCATTGCACTGTGTAGATATTGCCTACTACAAGGGTACTTTTACTGTGTGTGTGGTGTGTGTGTGTGTTGTGTGTGTGTGTGTGTTGTGTGTGTGTGTGTGTGTGTGTGTGTGTGTGTGTGTGTGTGTGTGTGTGTGTGTGTGTGTGTGTGTGTGTGTGTGTGTGAGAGAGAGAGAGAGATGAGAGAGAGAGAGAGGATTGCTTGTTTAAAAACTCCAGGCCAGGATACGAATTTCTGCCAACCCTGAGAAAGCTGAAAGGATATAATGACAATGTTATGAATGTAAAACTGACAAGTGGTTTGAAAGTGTATTTTCTGTTTACTAAAGAACTGGATAGATGATGAGACACATGTTTTAAATGATTCTGAACGCCAGAATTATCTGTATTTGATGACTGAACCCCCCAAACCCACCCAAAGAAGGGAGGATGTGCTGCGCTACAAGTTTGTAGATCTGCTATTTTTAAATAGTTAAACTATAACATACTTCTTAAAACCACAAAAAGTGGTTCACATTCCAAGTGAGGTTTAGCCAAAACAGCATTTTAGAAGTTTCTTCTCAGTATTGAACACAGTGGGATGGATCGGACACTCGTATTGTTTCCGAGTGAATCGACGGTGACGTCAAATTTGAAAATGAAATGAACGTTTGCTGACCTCAAGGACGGCTGGTCTTACATAATGGTTGAGCCTGCGGCAGCTCGTTTTTTGGGGTCTCTGAAATGTGTTTATTATTTTTTCTGTCGCGACTGTTCTCTCTCTATTCTTCTCTTTAACTTTGTGGTTTCGTGAGAACCAGCGTTTGCCCTGGAGTTAAGTCGGCAGTTCTCCAGCCACAGACCTACTGGGTTCCTTCAAAGGGGTAACCCAGTTTCATAATGTGCCACTCTATTGGCTCTATATGAAACTGCTAAGGGACTGCTGTGTTGTGAGGTCGCCTCACCCCCCACAACCCCCTCCAGGACACACACTAGCACTGCCTTGTCATGACCTCGACGTCAATTATTTGTTCGCAACAATAGAGTTCTGGACCGTCTGCAGGACAAAGCAAGTATCTGTCTGCACGTTTTAGCTGTACTGTATATCTTTTTTTGGGTCACAGGCTAACAAACTCTAGGAAACACCGGTTTACATGGTTTCAGGAGGGAAAAAAACTAACAAGGTGTGATGAAAACATCATGTCACTGTTGGTGCTGTGGGTTTTTCTGGGATTTCTTCCTTTTTCCCCCCCTTCCATCTCCTTTTTTCAGGGGGGTTAGTGGAAAGTGTGGGGGGAAATGTGGGTCGTGCGTCTCAGCAAAAAAAAAAGCTGTGGAAAGGAGAGAGAACAAGGAGTCCATTGAGGCGCGCACCGCCAGGCTAAATCACTGCCATATTTTTTAAGTGTGGAGAACCGTACGCAGACAGACAGGGCTCTAGGTATTGTAGGTCAGTGAAGTGGTTCCCAAAAGTGGGGTCCGGGGACCTCCCAGGGGTCCTTGAGAGAGTTCCAGCTAAATGATAGTTTGGAACCAAATTGACCAATGGTTCCATTTGTAAACTTTCAGAGTTAAATTGACATTTGATTCTTAAAATTGGGGGTCTCAGAGACAGAAATGTGATTGAATGGGCGTCCGTAGACTAACACCTGTGAAGCTGGGTGTCCTTGAAACGAAACAGGTTGAGAATCATTGCTCGATGTGTAAAAAATGCTGATTTTGGTGACTAAGGACTTAAAGTTGACTAAGGTATATTTTTGAATGGGGCTCCACAGCCTGAATGGGGCTCCGCAGCCCAGTTTTGGAACCGCTGGCTGTAGGTGATCAGGCAAGTGAGCAGACAGACAGGCAGACGGACGGATGGACAGACATGCAGCCAGACAGAGGGAGGCTTGGCAGAGCCAGACAGTCTGACGGACCTTTTGCTCCAGGCCAATAAGCAAGCCCCGTAAAACCAAACCATGTTGCCTGTAGCAGCCCAAAGAAATAGAAAACACACACACATGCAAGCATGCGCGCACATGTGCGCGTTTTTAAGTGCTGCTCAATCAAATTCTACCTAAGCCTGTTGCCAAGGATGTAAAAAACAAGTATTGGGTGACTGTCCTTATTTTTGTTTCAAAACATTTTCGTTTTTCAGAAACAAAACCAATGCTTTTTTCGCCAATAATTTTTCAGCCAGTAATTTCATGATGAATAAATGAGATTTTCGCCAGTAATTTTTTTGGCTAGTAATTTCATGATCAATAAATGAGATTCTAAATAAGCATTTTACCTTGGATGCAAGAAAACTTTGCAAAGTTGAAAGGGAACAATCTGCATACGTCGATATGCAAGGGATCGTGTAATGACGTGCCGGAAGTCGTTTAGAGTAATTGACCGAAGAGCATGAATTCCAATCAAGCAGCGCAGAATAGGTGCTCTGTTTTAGAGCGGCCGTTATGAAGAAATAACGCAGCGCTGACTTCAGCAATTGACCAATCAAGCATTCAACCAAGTTGTGTGATAAACGTGTTGCTGTTGCACGGAGACCCATTGCCAAAGATGTTCTGGCACAGCATTAGTAATGGAGGAGGGTGGCGGTAGGGGTGGGTCTGTGAGGAGGGGGGGGGGGGTGTCACTCACTGGACCCCACGTTGAGATCCACTAGATCCCTAGTACAGCACCTGTGGTTGGTTGAAGGAGACGGCCTCTGAGCTCCACTCACGTGATCGTTTCTATAAGCTAGTGGGTTAGTGGGTTAGTAGGGGATGGAATGTGTGGAATGCCCACAAGCTGAACTTCTGTTTTTCTGTAACTCTCCATTTTTTTCACAAGACTTTTCACTGTAATCTTGGTGAAAAGGGAACCAGCGGCCCAGACGGACGGGAGAGAATCAGATGAACTTATCGTTCATCATAATTACCAGTAAAATTAAGGAAGTGTAAGTTTCGCTTTGACACATTAAAGCTAGTCTTTGTGTGTGTGCGTTAATGCTGTAAGGCAGCCATTTAACCCCTTGTTTGTTTGACAATGACATCCAAATAGCATCATGAAAAGCTCTCCTACCTTAGGAATGCGATTAAAAAAACACTGCTCCGTGATTTCAGTGCTTAAATAGAGTGTGTAAATGATACAAAACAAGTAATCTTTGGAGTGAATTATTCCTAATGCGTATGATTTTACTGGGCGGAGGTGTCCTTTGTAAATGACTGGTCTGTGAGCAATGCGTGCAGGGTTCTAGACGGGCTGTTTTGGCCAAACCCCCCTTCCCCCGTTGAATAAGGGGCAGGGTGGTTAAATGCGCAGCCACCTTGTGATCATTAAGTCTCACAACAGATGTCAGTTTCCACGGCAACGAGATGTGTCCTCACCCGTGTGGAAACGGGACGGGAGTGGAGACATTTGACCTCTCCTCTCGCCTCTACTCCCCTCTGTTTCTCTCTTATCTGAATTCACTGGTGGAAAAGGATGTTAAACATACAGTATATATTTTAAGCATGTTACTAGCACTTACTAAGCGTAAGTATTGTGCTTTAAAGGTATTACAGGCAACTTTTTGGCAAAAATCAAAAGATATGTAGATTTACATATACATTTCTTGCCTTTTCCCTCTCTACACCGGTTCTGCTTTGATGCTGCAGCTCTTTCCTTGCAGACAGACACTTTGCCCTGCAGACGGTCCAGAACTTTGTTGTTGTCAACAAATCCTTGTTGTGGCGCTTATGGCAAGGTAGTACTAGTGTGTGTGTGAGTGTTGTGGGGGGTGAGGCGGCGTTTTAGTCACAGTGCAGAGTGGAGGTGAGGTGGCGTTAGATTCAAGTCTGTTTACAAACAAGGATTTTGTGCACACTAAAGCTGCCTATATCACCTGTCACCCCACCCCCTCTCTCCTTCCCAACATCTAAAGGTCTCTCCTCATTTCAAAACATTCTTCCCACTCCGTTGAGTTTTGGCAAATGTCGCTCGTTGGAAACTTTAACCGCAGCGTGGCGAATCGCCACAGCAACCATGATGCAAATTGGCAAACGACAACATGAAGGAACGTGACGTCGTCATCGCGCACGTCTCTGCCCCTGTTCCTGGCAATCATCTGATGATGGTTTAGTTTGGGGTTTTTGGAGCGGGGCGCTGGCGCTGGCAACAGAACCCTTTTTCCCCCAACTAATTAGATCGATGTTTGTTTTAGAGCAGTGGTTTCTCAGATCTACAAGTGCCGTGCGAGCTTGTAGATCTGCTATTTTTATTGTCACTACTAGTAACACAATGCTTAACTTTTGGCTACTAATTACGACTCAAATCGTAGATACAGTAAGCTCTAGCTGAGCTGATCTATAAGTGCCTCACGTTGCTTTGTACGATTGCGTTCATAGATGACCTAAATTGCTATATATTAGGGGTGTTGAAGGATTATAAAAAACAATCAGATTAATCACAGGTTCAGAATTAATTTAATCATGATTAAACAGCATTTGAACTATGTCCAAAATATGCCATGTTTTCCCTGTGTGTGTGTGTGTGTGTGTGTGTGTGTGTGTGTGTGTGTGGTGTGGTGTGTGTGTGTGTGTGTGTGTGTGTGTGTGTGTGTGTTGTGTGTGTGTGTGTGTGTGTGTGTGTGTGTATGCTCCTGTCATTCTTCATGCTCGTTGCCCCTCAGATGATGTGACTTGTAAATCCGATTCAGAATTAATCCGATTCAGATTAATTAATCATGATTAAACAGCATTTGAACTATGTCCAAAATATGCCATGTTTTCCTGTGTGTGTGTGTGTGTGTGTGTGTGTGTGTGTGTGTGTGTGTGTGTGTGTGTGTGTGTGTGTGTTGTGTGTGTGTGTGTGTGTGTGTGTGTGTGTGTGTGGTGTATGCTCCTGTCATTCTTCATGCTCGTTGTCCCCTCAGATGATGTGACTTGTAAATCCGATTCTGTTTACTTCCATTAAAAGCGCTATTTTTCCTGCCTGCTGTTCTGGCGGCTCGCAGCCTATTTTCGGACTGTCTGTTGTGTCCTTCTCTCGCACAGCCGCCGACATCCAACTGTTTGTAGTGACAGGCTAACGGTAGCAGCCAATGCTAACGGTGTAATAACATCCTCAGTGATGAACCGGAAGGTAAACTGATAAAGGGCGGTGGATGATGGCTGTGTGGCGTAGTGGCCACCAAGGGGCACCATACAGCAAAAAGAGTTTAACCCTTAGTGTACTGAACGCGTTTCGGTGTTCTAAGCATTATGTCTTAACTATTGAAAAATAGCAGATCTACAAGCTCATAGCGCGCCACCGAGTGGCGCGCTATGAGCTTGTATCTCTGCTATTTTTGAAAAATCGTGGAAACGTGGTTGAATATTATGTTATTCAGAAACTAGAAATCTAGACAGGACACAATGGGGTAATACACCAAACGTACACCGTATGTAAACATGAACCATTTTAAAAAAAAATCTTCTCTCTCTCTCTTCTGGGTCCAGTTCTGCCAGTGGCTGAAGTCGCTGATCCGCGACCAGCGGAACGTGGTCCTGACAGCGTTCCTTGGGTCCTGTCCATGCTGGTCCTGGGGGTCTCTGTCTTCACCGTCCTGCCCACGCTGCTCGTGCCTTTTACCCTGTGGATGGTCAGCTAGACCCGTCGTACCACCCCGGGAGACCACCGGACCACCCCCACCCCACCCCTAAAGAAATGTCTTCCAAACAGACAATTTTATCAAACTATTTTATTCAAAGGATCGACGAAATCATATCTATTGGGCCGCTGTGTTAAAAACCTTCTCTGAAAGGATATATATGTAAATACGATTTGATACGATGCCACGATTTTTCAACAATGGCAGATCTATAAGCTCGTAACACGGACATGTCTACTAATCCCAGAAGTCTCACCATGGAAAATACATGTTACTACTTTTGCTACGGATTTCAACGAGCTGTCATGTACGGACATTTTTTGTGTTATTATTATACATCATAGGCCAGTGGTTGCCAAACTTTTCATGTCCAAGAAACTCCCCTAACTGACACTCATGAGCCTGTGAGTGGACCCCCATACACATTGCACCCCCCCCCCCCCCCCCCCCCCAGTGCCCACCCTGTAGTTTGACATGCATCTTAAATCGAATTCCACCCATTTTCAAAGTTTTTCCTGAGAGGATATACAAATGTGAACCATTTGTACCCTCTCAAAGAAAAATCATTCACATAAAATACAAGTGCAAATACATCTTGATGATGCCTATCAGACGTGTTAATGACCATGTTAATGATTTTTTCAGAACCTCCCATATTTTATGAAATACAGAATTGGGGAACTTTTTATCATGTCCACACAACAATTCTAAGTTTATTTTAATTGACATATTAAAATGTTGAAAATGGTGGAGTTTTCCCTTAAGGCATCAGCGTGAGTAATACATAGTACAGGGTGAAGCCTTAAAAAAACACACCGTGTTGAAACCCTTCACCAAAATACACATCACCCCCTGGAGTATGTTTGAGCCTTTAGTCCACGGTACCCCCCGTTTAGGCCATTTCCATCACAGGGGCTCGCATCCGCAATGGTATGGTGAAATCAACGTTCATTTAACTCTGAGCATGTATTAATGGAACCAAATGGACCCGTTACTCTCTGAGTTACGGACCAATGCGGGTGTCATTTGGTCCGGTCATTTAGCTGAGGAACCCCTGGAACTCCATCGAGTACCACTGGGGGTCCTCGGACCCTACTTTGGCAACCGCTGTGCAAGAATCACGTCTCACTGCTTTACAAGGTCCCTGAGTTTGTTGCTCAATACACACTGTCATAACTAGTTATCATGACGTTCCACTGGCCTTGTTGACGCCCTGCTATGGGAGAGACATGAGTGCTTTGAAGCAAAGCTTTCTTAATTTCTTAATGAATTTCTTGATGGAGTGCCATGAAACCCCCCTATAAAGCATGAGCACAAGTTTTTATGATTATAGTCTGAAGATGATTTGTTTTAAGCAATTATGCACTATGCAGCAGTGTGCCATACCAGACACACCAGGTCATTAAAGTTGCTGTATGTAAGAAATCTCAGAATCTTATGACTTTTTTTTTCTTAGTTGTTTCTATTATTAGATCACCTCCTGAAAATATCTAGTATGTATGACAACCATATGGGCCACAATGGACCTCCAGGAGATGTCGTTATAACAGGGGTTTTCAACCTTTTTGATCCCAGGGCCCACTATTTATTCAGAATTTGAGCCACAGATCACCATTTGATGACATCTTAGCCCCACAGACCCTCAAACTTCTTTTTTTTTGCTTTTGTCCTCCATTCCAGGCTGGATTTCAGAAACAAAACAGTCAAACATAGAGATCAAAAATGACCATTAATCTTTTACATTCTCTAGTTGTGTTTTAACTCTTGAGAGTGTAAACATGAAACCAAATGGACCCGCAAGGGTCCATTAGGTTTGGGGCGGCTGTGGCTCAGGAGGTAGAGCAGGTCGTCCAATGACCCGTGGGTCGGAGGTTCGAATCCCGGCTCTCCTGTCTACATGTCGAAGTGTCCTTGGGCAAGACACGGAACCCCAAATTGCCTCCAATGAGTTGGTCAGTGTGAGCTGGCCACCATTGGTGTGTGAATGTGGGAAGTGCGGACGCTGGCGTCGACTGTTCGCCGCTCTACTTCCCAATGTATGAATGAATGGACCATTGTAAAGCGCTTTGAGCACTTGGAAAAGCGCTATAAAATGTAATCCATTATAGGTTTCATCTTTACGCTCTCAAAGAGTTACATCTGGTTAACCAACTTTCCATCATTTAGCCTGGGGACCACCTGGAATCCTCTCAGGGACCCCTTCCCTACCTTTGTCATTGTTGGAGGGAAGACAGGACATTTGGTAGCAGGAAGTCCCTATGTTTTATAGTTGGAGTACTATATCAGTTTATTTTATGGCTGAACACTAGAGGGAGCCATAGTGCAGGAAAAAAAGATGAATTTTGAGTCAAGATTTGAAAATGACTATAAATTTGTAAGGACCACTGTGCCGGCCCATGTGATTGACATAGAGATACTAGATTCAGGAAGTGGTCAAAAAATAATGGGAGGGTCTAAGAAATGGCAGAAGAAAGAAAAGAAGATCATTAAAATTCTGAAAATTCATATATCTACTTTAAGCATACCTTTGCACCACCCACCTGAAGGGTGGGAATTCCACCCATTTTCAACGTTTTCTTTTTCTGAGAGCGTACAAACGGAGCCAAATGGACCCTGGGGGGCCTTAGTATTTGAGTAGTAGTATTTGAGTAGTAGTAGTAGTATTTGGGGCTAAAATGACATCAAATTGTGATGGCTCAAATTCTGATTAAATAGTGGGACCTGGTATCAAAAAGGTTAAAAACACTGTTCTATTCCATTTTTTTGTTAACTTAGGAGTTATTAGGACACTTTTGTTTTTCTCTATTTCTTAATTTTTCTTTTTTTTAATGTCACATGAAAGCACGGGATCAAATGGACATTGGCTGGTTTGGAGAAAGCACTTTTCTGTCTCTAAACAGGCGCTGCCTAGAACATGGCCTCTCTCCTTCACACTGGCCCTCAAGCCACACCTCCCTGGCTAAGCGCTAGTACCTGTACATAACTGTAGTTATCTGTAGATATCCTTCAAAACAACGACTGTTGCCTCTGTAACAGTCCAAAGTCATTGTACATAATTATATGTTATTATTTTTTGTGGCATCGTAACACTTTACACTGTGTCTTTTTAATAAAAAAATAAATAAAATAAATTTAAATCATTGTATTACATATATATCCGTTGTGTTGCTTTCGAGGGACCACTTTTCAACCTGTCTTCATATAATTGGTGTTCACAAATGGTTATAATAAAATATCAAAACAAACACAAACAAACAAATAAACAAACAAAAATCCACTCTGTGTGTGTCTCATAGGAACGCTGTGGGCAGTTTTAGAAACCCATCCACCAATAACGTCATCAATGGGGAATCTGGACGTCACCATTACATCATCACCTAAGCTGGCCAATGGGATGACGAACGCGGACCGCGGCAGCTCAGCAGTGTTTAATCAGGGCTTAGCATGTTTTTAGTGGTGTCGCTTTTTGCTGTATTTAACATTACTTTTGTCTTTAGTCATTCTCAAGTTTTAACCGTCAGCTTCTAACCTTAACAGCGTGCAGGGGACACATTCACTTCGCATCACCAATTCAACCTCGAAGGAAGGCCTGGTACGTGTTTCAAAATGGCTGCGTGAAGCGGCAATCCTGGAGTGGGTTTTACGTCATTGTTTTGTAGTCCTCAGGCACGAACAATCTATCAAAATTCCTTCTCGTCGAAGCAGAATTTGTTGTGTGAGGTAGAGGATGACTGATTTAAGTGGTCTCGCCAGGTCAAACTAGTTACGTGAAGCTACTATTGTCGACACGGTACACGTTCAGAAGGAAAACATGGCGGCCATGTCCGTATGTGGACAGTGGTTTGTCTGTTGTAGCGACAAAAAGCTCATTGCCATTTCCACCGAACACACCAGGGAACCGTTTGTGTTTGACTGTAGCACGGCCGAGAAGAAACCAAAGAACATGGAAGCCGACGGCAGAGGTGGCGGCCCGGCAGAAACGGGAAACGACAAGATCTTGGCCCTCGCCGTCTCTCCGTCCGGAAACCTGGCGGCGTTGACCGACGACAGCAAGCGTCTGGTGCTGTTTCGCACCGAACCGTCGTGGCGACAGGTCAGCACCAGGTGGGTCACGAGGAAGTGCACCTCGCTGGCGTTCACCCACGCCGGAGACGCACTGCTGGCGGCGGACAAGTCAGGAGACGTTTACTCCTTCTCGGTGGCCGATCCCCAGAAGATCGGAGAGCTGAAGCTGGGACACCTGTCCACGCTGCTGTCAATGGCCGTCACACCCGACGACCGGTACGTCATCACGGCGGACCGCGACGAGAAGATCCGGGTCAGTCGCCTCGCATCGCCTTATGACATCCGGTCGTTCTGCTTGGGACACAGGGAGTTTGTCGGCGCTCTGGCCGTCGTCCCGTCAGTTCACCCGTCGCGGTGGCTTCTGTCCGGCTCGGGGGACGGGACGGTGAAGCTGTGGGACTATGAGTCGGGAAGAGAGCTGCAGAGCTGGGACCTGGAAGCACTGAGAGAAACGTCGCCGAGTACGGGAACCGAGCAAGGTAGGAAAAAGAGGTACGTGGTCAGCGGGATCGCCTGCTCCCCTGACGGACATCACGTGGCTGTGCAGTGTGAGAGATTACCCACGGTGCAGTTCTTCAGGATCGATCAGAGGGCAGAGGAGGAGAGGATTATGGTGGTCTGCGGCAGGGTGAAGCTCCCCCACAGTCCGCTCCATATGAGCTTTGACCCCGAAGGCCGGCTGTGGGTACTGCTGGACGACCGCAAGGAACCGCTCCAGATCTACACACATCACGCGCAGGAGGACCGCTGGGAGTGTGACCCAGAGAGCAGTTCCAAACTAAACCGAGTGGCAGACTGTCTCAAGCCTCATCGGGAAGCACTTCAAGCTGGCGCAGAGCTGAGAGCTTCCAGCACCTGTACA
>CM076986.1:9583411-9650911 GCA_039105355.1 Benthosema pterotum
TTCATCATTTTGAGCTTTTTTGGGCATTTTCGAAAATGTCGAAAGTTTGAAAAAACGCAAAGGCTATAGCCTTACGGTTTTTCATCGTTTTGAGTTTTTCGAAAAATGACAAAAAATGACAAAATCTGGCAAAAGCGCAAGGCTATAGCCTTACGGTCTTTTGCACAGCATGCCGTTTTTTCATCATTTTTGAGCTTTTTTGAGCATTTCGAAAAATGTCGAAATTTTGAAAAAACGCAAAGGCTATAGCCTTACGGTTTTTCATCGTTTGGAGGTTTTTCGAAAAATGACAAAAAATGACGAAATCTGGCAAAAACGCAAGGCTATAGCATTACGGTCTTGCACAGCATGCCGTTTTTCACATCATTTGAGCATTTTTGAGCATTTTTCGAAAAATGTCGAAATTTGAAAAACGCAAAGGCTATAGCCTTACGGTTTTTCATCGTTTTGAGGTTTTTCGAAAAATGACAAAAAATGAACGAAATCTGGCAAAAACGCAAGGCTATAGCCTTACGGTCTTGCACAGCATGCCGTTTTTCATCATTTTGAGCATTTTTGAGCATTTTCGAAAAATGTCGAAATTTTGAAAAAACGCAAAGGCTATAGCCTTACGGTTTTTCATCGTTTTGAGGTTTTTCGAAAAATGACAAAAAATGACAAAATCTGGCAAAAGCGCAAGGCTATAGCCTTACGGTCTTGCACAGCATGCCGTTTTTTCATCATTTTGAGCATTTTTGAGCATTTTCGAAAAATGTCGAAATTTTGAAAAAACGCAAAGGCTATAGCCTTACGGTTTTTCATCGTTTTGAGGTTTTTCGAAAAATGACAAAAAATGACAAATCTGGCAAAAACGCAAGGCTATAGCCTTACGGTCTTGCACAGCATGCCGTTTTTTCATCATTTTGAGCATTTTTGAGCATTTTCGAAAAATGTCGAAATTTTGAAAAAACGCAAAGGCTATAGCCTTACGGTTTTTCATCGTTTTGAGGTTTTTCGAAAAATGACAAAAAATGACAAAATCTGGCAAAAACGCAAGGCTATAGCCTTACGGTCTTGCACAGCATGCCGTTTTTCATCATTTTGAGCATTTTTGAGCATTTTCGAAAATGTCGAAATTTTGAAAAAACGCAAAGGCTATAGCCTTACGGTTTTTCATCGTTTTGAGGTTTTTCGAAAAATGACAAAAAATGACAAAATCTGGCAAAAGCGCAAGGCTATAGCCTTACGGTCTTGCACAGCATGCCGTTTTTCATCATTTTGAGCATTTTTGAGCATTTTCGAAAAATGTCGAAATTTTGAAAAAACGCAAAGGCTATAGCCTTACGGTTTTTCATCGTTTTGAGGTTTTTCGAAAAATGACAAAAAATGACAAATCTGGCAAAAACGCAAGGCTATAGCCTTACGGTCTTGCACAGCATGCCGTTTTTCATCATTTTGAGCATTTTTGAGCATTTTCGAAAAATGTCGAAATTTTGAAAAAACGCAAAGGCTATAGCCTTACGGTTTTTTCATCGTTTTGAGGTTTTTCGAAAAATGACAAAAAATGACAAAATCTGGCAAAAACGCAAGGCTATAGCCTTACGGTCTTGCACAGCATGCCGTTTTTCATCATTTTGAGCATTTTTGAGCATTTTCGAAAAATGTCGAAATTTTGAAAAAACGCAAAGGCTATAGCCTTACGGTTTTTCATCGTTTTGAGGTTTTTCGAAAAATGACAAAAAATGACAAAATCTGGCAAAAACGCAAGGCTATAGCCTTACGGTCTTGCACAGCATGCCGTTTTTCATCATTTTGAGCATTTTTGAGCATTTTCGAAAAATGTCGAAATTTTGAAAAAACGCAAAGGCTATAGCCTTACGGTTTTTCATCGTTTTGAGGTTTTTCGAAAAATGACAAAAAATGACAAAATCTGGCAAAAACGCAAGGCTATAGCCTTACGGTCTTGCACAGCATGCCGTTTTTCATCATTTTGAGCATTTTTGAGCATTTTCGAAAAATGTCGAAATTTTGAAAAAACGCAAAGGCTATAGCCTTACGGTTTTTCATCGTTTTGAGGTTTTTCGAAAAATGACAAAAAATGACAAAATCTGGCAAAAACGCAAGGCTATAGCCTTACGGTCTTGCACAGCATGCCGTTTTTCATCATTTTGAGCATTTTTGAGCATTTTCGAAAAATGTCGAAATTTTGAAAAAACGCAAAGGCTATAGCCTTACGGTTTTTCATCGTTTTGAGGTTTTTCGAAAAATGACAAAAAATGACAAAATCTGGCAAAAACGCAAGGCTATAGCCTTACGGTCTTGCACAGCATGCCGTTTTTCATCATTTTGAGCATTTTTGAGCATTTTCGAAAAATGTCGAAATTTTGAAAAAACGCAAAGGCTATAGCCTTACGGTTTTTCATCGTTTTGAGGTTTTTCGAAAAATGACAAAAAATGACAAAATCTGGCAAAAGCGCAAGGCTATAGCCTTACGGTCTTGCACAGCATGCCGTTTTTCATCATTTTGAGCATTTTTGAGCATTTTCGAAAAATGTCGAAATTTTGAAAAAACGCAAAGGCTATAGCCTTACGGTTTTTCATCGTTTTGAGGTTTTTCGAAAAATGACAAAAAATGACAAAATCTGGCAAAAGCGCAAGGCTATAGCCTTACGGTCTTGCACAGCATGCCGTTTTTCATCATTTTGAGCATTTTTGAGCATTTTCGAAAAATGTCGAAATTTTGAAAAAACGCAAAGGCTATAGCCTTACGGTTTTTCATCGTTTTGAGGTTTTTCGAAAAATGACAAAAAATGACAAAATCTGGCAAAAACGCAAGGCTATAGCCTTACGGTCTTGCACAGCATGCCGTTTTTCATCATTTTGAGCATTTTTGAGCATTTTCGAAAAATGTCGAAATTTTGAAAAAACGCAAAGGCTATAGCCTTACGGTTTTTCATCGTTTTGAGGTTTTTCGAAAAATGACAAAAAATGACAAAATCTGGCAAAAACGCAAGGCTATAGCCTTACGGTCTTGCACAGCATGCCGTTTTTCATCATTTTGAGCATTTTTGAGCATTTTCGAAAAATGTCGAAATTTTGAAAAAACGCAAAGGCTATAGCCTTACGGTTTTTCATCGTTTTGAGGTTTTTCGAAAAATGACAAAAAATGACAAAATCTGGCAAAAGCGCAAGGCTATAGCCTTACGGTCTTGCACAGCATGCCGTTTTTCATCATTTTGAGCATTTTTGAGCATTTTCGAAAAATGTCGAAATTTTGAAAAAACGCAAAGGCTATAGCCTTACGGTTTTTCATCGTTTTGAGGTTTTTCGAAAAATGACAAAAAATGACAAAATCTGGCAAAAACGCAAGGCTATAGCCTTACGGTCTTGCACAGCATGCCGTTTTTCATCATTTTGAGCATTTTTGAGCATTTTCGAAAAATGTCGAAATTTTGAAAAAACGCAAAGGCTATAGCCTTACGGTTTTTCATCGTTTTGAGGTTTTTCGAAAAATGACAAAAAATGACAAAATCTGGCAAAAACGCAAGGCTATAGCCTTACGGTCTTGCACAGCATGCCGTTTTTCATCATTTTGAGCATTTTTGAGCATTTTCGAAAAATGTCGAAATTTTGAAAAAACGCAAAGGCTATAGCCTTACGGTTTTTCATCGTTTTGAGGTTTTTCGAAAAATGACAAAAAATGACAAAATCTGGCAAAAACGCAAGGCTATAGCCTTACGGTCTTGCACAGCATGCCGTTTTTCATCATTTTGAGCATTTTTGAGCATTTTCGAAAAATGTCGAAATTTTGAAAAAACGCAAAGGCTATAGCCTTACGGTTTTTCATCGTTTTGAGGTTTTTCGAAAAATGACAAAAAATGACAAAATCTGGCAAAAGCGCAAGGCTATAGCCTTACGGTCTTGCACAGCATGCCGTTTTTCATCATTTTGAGCATTTTTGAGCATTTTCGAAAAATGTCGAAATTTTGAAAAAACGCAAAGGCTATAGCCTTACGGTTTTTCATCGTTTTGAGGTTTTTCGAAAAATGACAAAAAATGACAAAATCTGGCAAAAACGCAAGGCTATAGCCTTACGGTCTTGCACAGCATGCCGTTTTTCATCATTTTGAGCATTTTTGAGCATTTTCGAAAAATGTCGAAATTTTGAAAAAACGCAAAGGCTATAGCCTTACGGTTTTTCATCGTTTTGAGGTTTTTCGAAAAATGACAAAAAATGACAAAATCTGGCAAAAACGCAAGGCTATAGCCTTACGGTCTTGCACAGCATGCCGTTTTTCATCATTTTGAGCATTTTTGAGCATTTTCGAAAAATGTCGAAATTTTGAAAAAACGCAAAGGCTATAGCCTTACGGTTTTTCATCGTTTTGAGGTTTTTCGAAAAATGACAAAAAATGACAAAATCTGGCAAAAACGCAAGGCTATAGCCTTACGGTCTTGCACAGCATGCCGTTTTTCATCATTTTGAGCATTTTTGAGCATTTTCGAAAAATGTCGAAATTTTGAAAAAACGCAAAGGCTATAGCCTTACGGTTTTTCATCGTTTTGAGGTTTTTCGAAAAATGACAAAAAATGACAAAATCTGGCAAAAACGCAAGGCTATAGCCTTACGGTCTTGCACAGCATGCCGTTTTTCATCATTTTGAGCATTTTTGAGCATTTTCGAAAAATGTCGAAATTTTGAAAAAACGCAAAGGCTATAGCCTTACGGTTTTTCATCGTTTTGAGGTTTTTCGAAAAATGACAAAAAATGACAAAATCTGGCAAAAACGCAAGGCTATAGCCTTACGGTCTTGCACAGCATGCCGTTTTTCATCATTTTGAGCATTTTTGAGCATTTTCGAAAAATGTCGAAATTTTGAAAAAACGCAAAGGCTATAGCCTTACGGTTTTTCATCGTTTTGAGGTTTTTCGAAAAATGACAAAAAATGACAAAATCTGGCAAAAACGCAAGGCTATAGCCTTACGGTCTTGCACAGCATGCCGTTTTTCATCATTTTGAGCATTTTTGAGCATTTTCGAAAAATGTCGAAATTTTGAAAAAACGCAAAGGCTATAGCCTTACGGTTTTTCATCGTTTTGAGGTTTTTCGAAAAATGACAAAAAATGACAAAATCTGGCAAAAACGCAAGGCTATAGCCTTACGGTCTTGCACAGCATGCCGTTTTTCATCATTTTGAGCATTTTTGAGCATTTTCGAAAAATGTCGAAATTTTGAAAAAACGCAAAGGCTATAGCCTTACGGTTTTTCATCGTTTTGAGGTTTTTCGAAAAATGACAAAAAATGACAAAATCTGGCAAAAACGCAAGGCTATAGCCTTACGGTCTTGCACAGCATGCCGTTTTTCATCATTTTGAGCATTTTTGAGCATTTTCGAAAAATGTCGAAATTTTGAAAAAACGCAAAGGCTATAGCCTTACGGTTTTTCATCGTTTTGAGGTTTTTCGAAAAATGACAAAAAATGACAAAATCTGGCAAAAACGCAAGGCTATAGCCTTACGGTCTTGCACAGCATGCCGTTTTTCATCATTTTGAGCATTTTTGAGCATTTTCGAAAAATGTCGAAATTTTGAAAAAACGCAAAGGCTATAGCCTTACGGTTTTTCATCGTTTTGAGGTTTTTCGAAAAATGACAAAAAATGACAAAATCTGGCAAAAACGCAAGGCTATAGCCTTACGGTCTTGCACAGCATGCCGTTTTTCATCATTTTGAGCATTTTTGAGCATTTTCGAAAAATGTCGAAATTTTGAAAAAACGCAAAGGCTATAGCCTTACGGTTTTTCATCGTTTTGAGGTTTTTCGAAAAATGACAAAAAATGACAAAATCTGGCAAAAGCGCAAGGCTATAGCCTTACGGTCTTGCACAGCATGCCGTTTTTCATCATTTTGAGCATTTTTGAGCATTTTCGAAAAATGTCGAAATTTTGAAAAAACGCAAAGGCTATAGCCTTACGGTTTTTCATCGTTTTGAGGTTTTTCGAAAAATGACAAAAAATGACAAAATCTGGCAAAAACGCAAGGCTATAGCCTTACGGTCTTGCACAGCATGCCGTTTTTCATCATTTTGAGCATTTTTGAGCATTTTCGAAAAATGTCGAAATTTTGAAAAAACGCAAAGGCTATAGCCTTACGGTTTTTCATCGTTTTGAGGTTTTTCGAAAAATGACAAAAAATGACAAAATCTGGCAAAAGCGCAAGGCTATAGCCTTACGGTCTTGCACAGCATGCCGTTTTTCATCATTTTGAGCATTTTTGAGCATTTTCGAAAAATGTCGAAATTTTGAAAAAACGCAAAGGCTATAGCCTTACGGTTTTTCATCGTTTTGAGGTTTTTCGAAAAATGACAAAAAATGACAAAATCTGGCAAAAACGCAAGGCTATAGCCTTACGGTCTTGCACAGCATGCCGTTTTTCATCATTTTGAGCATTTTTGAGCATTTTCGAAAAATGTCGAAATTTTGAAAAAACGCAAAGGCTATAGCCTTACGGTTTTTCATCGTTTTGAGGTTTTTCGAAAAATGACAAAAAATGACAAAATCTGGCAAAAACGCAAGGCTATAGCCTTACGGTCTTGCACAGCATGCCGTTTTTCATCATTTTGAGCATTTTTGAGCATTTTCGAAAAATGTCGAAATTTTGAAAAAACGCAAAGGCTATAGCCTTACGGTTTTTCATCGTTTTGAGGTTTTTCGAAAAATGACAAAAAATGACAAAATCTGGCAAAAACGCAAGGCTATAGCCTTACGGTCTTGCACAGCATGCCGTTTTTCATCATTTTGAGCATTTTTGAGCATTTTCGAAAAATGTCGAAATTTTGAAAAAACGCAAAGGCTATAGCCTTACGGTTTTTCATCGTTTTGAGGTTTTTCGAAAAATGACAAAAAATGACAAAATCTGGCAAAAACGCAAGGCTATAGCCTTACGGTCTTGCACAGCATGCCGTTTTTCATCATTTTGAGCATTTTTGAGCATTTTCGAAAAATGTCGAAATTTTGAAAAAACGCAAAGGCTATAGCCTTACGGTTTTTCATCGTTTTGAGGTTTTTCGAAAAATGACAAAAAATGACAAAATCTGGCAAAAACGCAAGGCTATAGCCTTACGGTCTTGCACAGCATGCCGTTTTTCATCATTTTGAGCATTTTTGAGCATTTTCGAAAAATGTCGAAATTTTGAAAAAACGCAAAGGCTATAGCCTTACGGTTTTTCATCGTTTTGAGGTTTTTCGAAAAATGACAAAAAATGACAAAATCTGGCAAAAACGCAAGGCTATAGCCTTACGGTCTTGCACAGCATGCCGTTTTTCATCATTTTGAGCATTTTTGAGCATTTTCGAAAAATGTCGAAATTTTGAAAAAACGCAAAGGCTATAGCCTTACGGTTTTTCATCGTTTTGAGGTTTTTCGAAAAATGACAAAAAATGACAAAATCTGGCAAAAACGCAAGGCTATAGCCTTACGGTCTTGCACAGCATGCCGTTTTTCATCATTTTGAGCATTTTTGAGCATTTTCGAAAAATGTCGAAATTTTGAAAAAACGCAAAGGCTATAGCCTTACGGTTTTTCATCGTTTTGAGGTTTTTCGAAAAATGACAAAAAATGACAAAATCTGGCAAAAACGCAAGGCTATAGCCTTACGGTCTTGCACAGCATGCCGTTTTTCATCATTTTGAGCATTTTTGAGCATTTTCGAAAAATGTCGAAATTTTGAAAAAACGCAAAGGCTATAGCCTTACGGTTTTTCATCGTTTTGAGGTTTTTCGAAAAATGACAAAAAATGACAAAATCTGGCAAAAACGCAAGGCTATAGCCTTACGGTCTTGCACAGCATGCCGTTTTTCATCATTTTGAGCATTTTTGAGCATTTTCGAAAAATGTCGAAATTTTGAAAAAACGCAAAGGCTATAGCCTTACGGTTTTTCATCGTTTTGAGGTTTTTCGAAAAATGACAAAAAATGACAAAATCTGGCAAAAACGCAAGGCTATAGCCTTACGGTCTTGCACAGCATGCCGTTTTTCATCATTTTGAGCATTTTTGAGCATTTTCGAAAAATGTCGAAATTTTGAAAAAACGCAAAGGCTATAGCCTTACGGTTTTTCATCGTTTTGAGGTTTTTCGAAAAATGACAAAAAATGACAAAATCTGGCAAAAACGCAAGGCTATAGCCTTACGGTCTTGCACAGCATGCCGTTTTTCATCATTTTGAGCATTTTTGAGCATTTTCGAAAAATGTCGAAATTTTGAAAAAACGCAAAGGCTATAGCCTTACGGTTTTTCATCGTTTTGAGGTTTTTCGAAAAATGACAAAAAATGACAAAATCTGGCAAAAACGCAAGGCTATAGCCTTACGGTCTTGCACAGCATGCCGTTTTTCATCATTTTGAGCATTTTTGAGCATTTTCGAAAAATGTCGAAATTTTGAAAAAACGCAAAGGCTATAGCCTTACGGTTTTTCATCGTTTTGAGGTTTTTCGAAAAATGACAAAAAATGACAAAATCTGGCAAAAGCGCAAGGCTATAGCCTTACGGTCTTGCACAGCATGCCGTTTTTCATCATTTTGAGCATTTTTGAGCATTTTCGAAAAATGTCGAAATTTTGAAAAAACGCAAAGGCTATAGCCTTACGGTTTTTCATCGTTTTGAGGTTTTTCGAAAAATGACAAAAAATGACAAAATCTGGCAAAAACGCAAGGCTATAGCCTTACGGTCTTGCACAGCATGCCGTTTTTCATCATTTTGAGCATTTTTGAGCATTTTCGAAAAATGTCGAAATTTTGAAAAAACGCAAAGGCTATAGCCTTACGGTTTTTCATCGTTTTGAGGTTTTTCGAAAAATGACAAAAAATGACAAAATCTGGCAAAAACGCAAGGCTATAGCCTTACGGTCTTGCACAGCATGCCGTTTTTCATCATTTTGAGCATTTTTGAGCATTTTCGAAAAATGTCGAAATTTTGAAAAAACGCAAAGGCTATAGCCTTACGGTTTTTCATCGTTTTGAGGTTTTTCGAAAAATGACAAAAAATGACAAAATCTGGCAAAAACGCAAGGCTATAGCCTTACGGTCTTGCACAGCATGCCGTTTTTCATCATTTTGAGCATTTTTGAGCATTTTCGAAAAATGTCGAAATTTTGAAAAAACGCAAAGGCTATAGCCTTACGGTTTTTCATCGTTTTGAGGTTTTTCGAAAAATGACAAAAAATGACAAAATCTGGCAAAAACGCAAGGCTATAGCCTTACGGTCTTGCACAGCATGCCGTTTTTCATCATTTTGAGCATTTTTGAGCATTTTCGAAAAATGTCGAAATTTTGAAAAAACGCAAAGGCTATAGCCTTACGGTTTTTCATCGTTTTGAGGTTTTTCGAAAAATGACAAAAAATGACAAAATCTGGCAAAAGCGCAAGGCTATAGCCTTACGGTCTTGCACAGCATGCCGTTTTTCATCATTTTGAGCATTTTTGAGCATTTTCGAAAAATGTCGAAATTTTGAAAAAACGCAAAGGCTATAGCCTTACGGTTTTTCATCGTTTTGAGGTTTTTCGAAAAATGACAAAAAATGACAAAATCTGGCAAAAACGCAAGGCTATAGCCTTACGGTCTTGCACAGCATGCCGTTTTTCATCATTTTGAGCATTTTTGAGCATTTTCGAAAAATGTCGAAATTTTGAAAAAACGCAAAGGCTATAGCCTTACGGTTTTTCATCGTTTTGAGGTTTTTCGAAAAATGACAAAAAATGACAAAATCTGGCAAAAACGCAAGGCTATAGCCTTACGGTCTTGCACAGCATGCCGTTTTTCATCATTTTGAGCATTTTTGAGCATTTTCGAAAAATGTCGAAATTTTGAAAAAACGCAAAGGCTATAGCCTTACGGTTTTTCATCGTTTTGAGGTTTTTCGAAAAATGACAAAAAATGACAAAATCTGGCAAAAACGCAAGGCTATAGCCTTACGGTCTTGCACAGCATGCCGTTTTTCATCATTTTGAGCATTTTTGAGCATTTTCGAAAAATGTCGAAATTTTGAAAAAACGCAAAGGCTATAGCCTTACGGTTTTTCATCGTTTTGAGGTTTTTCGAAAAATGACAAAAAATGACAAAATCTGGCAAAAGCGCAAGGCTATAGCCTTACGGTCTTGCACAGCATGCCGTTTTTCATCATTTTGAGCATTTTTGAGCATTTTCGAAAAATGTCGAAATTTTGAAAAAACGCAAAGGCTATAGCCTTACGGTTTTTCATCGTTTTGAGGTTTTTCGAAAAATGACAAAAAATGACAAAATCTGGCAAAAGCGCAAGGCTATAGCCTTACGGTCTTGCACAGCATGCCGTTTTTCATCATTTTGAGCATTTTTGAGCATTTTCGAAAAATGTCGAAATTTTGAAAAAACGCAAAGGCTATAGCCTTACGGTTTTTCATCGTTTTGAGGTTTTTCGAAAAATGACAAAAAATGACAAAATCTGGCAAAAACGCAAGGCTATAGCCTTACGGTCTTGCACAGCATGCCGTTTTTCATCATTTTGAGCATTTTTGAGCATTTTCGAAAAATGTCGAAATTTTGAAAAAACGCAAAGGCTATAGCCTTACGGTTTTTCATCGTTTTGAGGTTTTTCGAAAAATGACAAAAAATGACAAAATCTGGCAAAAACGCAAGGCTATAGCCTTACGGTCTTGCACAGCATGCCGTTTTTCATCATTTTGAGCATTTTTGAGCATTTTCGAAAAATGTCGAAATTTTGAAAAAACGCAAAGGCTATAGCCTTACGGTTTTTCATCGTTTTGAGGTTTTTCGAAAAATGACAAAAAATGACAAAATCTGGCAAAAACGCAAGGCTATAGCCTTACGGTCTTGCACAGCATGCCGTTTTTCATCATTTTGAGCATTTTTGAGCATTTTCGAAAAATGTCGAAATTTTGAAAAAACGCAAAGGCTATAGCCTTACGGTTTTTCATCGTTTTGAGGTTTTTCGAAAAATGACAAAAAATGACAAAATCTGGCAAAAACGCAAGGCTATAGCCTTACGGTCTTGCACAGCATGCCGTTTTTCATCATTTTGAGCATTTTTGAGCATTTTCGAAAAATGTCGAAATTTTGAAAAAACGCAAAGGCTATAGCCTTACGGTTTTTCATCGTTTTGAGGTTTTTCGAAAAATGACAAAAAATGACAAAATCTGGCAAAAGCGCAAGGCTATAGCCTTACGGTCTTGCACAGCATGCCGTTTTTCATCATTTTGAGCATTTTTGAGCATTTTCGAAAAATGTCGAAATTTTGAAAAAACGCAAAGGCTATAGCCTTACGGTTTTTCATCGTTTTGAGGTTTTTCGAAAAATGACAAAAAATGACAAAATCTGGCAAAAACGCAAGGCTATAGCCTTACGGTCTTGCACAGCATGCCGTTTTTCATCATTTTGAGCATTTTTGAGCATTTTCGAAAAATGTCGAAATTTTGAAAAAACGCAAAGGCTATAGCCTTACGGTTTTTCATCGTTTTGAGGTTTTTCGAAAAATGACAAAAAATGACAAAATCTGGCAAAAACGCAAGGCTATAGCCTTACGGTCTTGCACAGCATGCCGTTTTTCATCATTTTGAGCATTTTTGAGCATTTTCGAAAAATGTCGAAATTTTGAAAAAACGCAAAGGCTATAGCCTTACGGTTTTTCATCGTTTTGAGGTTTTTCGAAAAATGACAAAAAATGACAAAATCTGGCAAAAACGCAAGGCTATAGCCTTACGGTCTTGCACAGCATGCCGTTTTTCATCATTTTGAGCATTTTTGAGCATTTTCGAAAAATGTCGAAATTTTGAAAAAACGCAAAGGCTATAGCCTTACGGTTTTTCATCGTTTTGAGGTTTTTCGAAAAATGACAAAAAATGACAAAATCTGGCAAAAACGCAAGGCTATAGCCTTACGGTCTTGCACAGCATGCCGTTTTTCATCATTTTGAGCATTTTTGAGCATTTTCGAAAAATGTCGAAATTTTGAAAAAACGCAAAGGCTATAGCCTTACGGTTTTTCATCGTTTTGAGGTTTTTCGAAAAATGACAAAAAATGACAAAATCTGGCAAAAACGCAAGGCTATAGCCTTACGGTCTTGCACAGCATGCCGTTTTTCATCATTTTGAGCATTTTTGAGCATTTTCGAAAAATGTCGAAATTTTGAAAAAACGCAAAGGCTATAGCCTTACGGTTTTTCATCGTTTTGAGGTTTTTCGAAAAATGACAAAAAATGACAAAATCTGGCAAAAGCGCAAGGCTATAGCCTTACGGTCTTGCACAGCATGCCGTTTTTCATCATTTTGAGCATTTTTGAGCATTTTCGAAAAATGTCGAAATTTTGAAAAAACGCAAAGGCTATAGCCTTACGGTTTTTCATCGTTTTGAGGTTTTTCGAAAAATGACAAAAAATGACAAAATCTGGCAAAAACGCAAGGCTATAGCCTTACGGTCTTGCACAGCATGCCGTTTTTCATCATTTTGAGCATTTTTGAGCATTTTCGAAAAATGTCGAAATTTTGAAAAAACGCAAAGGCTATAGCCTTACGGTTTTTCATCGTTTTGAGGTTTTTCGAAAAATGACAAAAAATGACAAAATCTGGCAAAAACGCAAGGCTATAGCCTTACGGTCTTGCACAGCATGCCATTTTTCATCATTTTGAGTATTTTTGAGCATTTTCGAAAAATGTCGAAATTTTGAAAAAACGCAAAGCTATAGCCTTACGGTTTTTCATCGTTTTGAGGTTTTTCGAAAATGACAAAAATGAAACAAATCTGGCAAAAACGCAAGGCTATAGCTTTACGGTCTTGCACAGCATGCCGTTTTCATCTTTTGAGTATTTTTTGAGCATTTAAAATTTATTTTTTTTTTTTTTTTTTTTTTTTTTCGGTGGGGGGAAAAAATGTCGAAATTTTAGAAAAAACGCAAAGGCTATAGCCTTACGTTTTTTCAGATCGTTTTGAGGTTTTTCGAAAAATGACAAAAAATGACGAAATCTGGCAAAACCGCAAGGCTATAGCTTTACGGTCTTGCACAGCATGCCATTTTCATCATTTGGAGTATTTTTGAGCATTTTCGAAAAATGTCGAAATTTGAAAAAACGCAAAGGCTATAGCCTTACGGTTTTTCATCGTTTTGAGGTTTTTCGAAAAATGACAAAAAATGACGAAATCTGGCAAAAACGCAAGGCTATAGCTTTACGGTCTTGCACAGCATGCCGATTTTCATCATTTTGAGTATTTTTGAGCATTTTCGAAAATGTCGAAATTTTTGAAAAAACCAAAGGCTATAGCCTTACGGTTTTTCACGTTTTGAGGTTTTTCGGAAAAATGACAAAAAATGACGAAATCTGGGCAAAAACTCAAGGCTATAGCATTACGGTCTTGCACAGCATGCCGTTTTTCATCATTTTGAGTATTTTTGAGCATTTTCGAAAAATGTTGAAATTTTGAAAAAAAAAAAAAAACGCAAAGGCTATAGCCTTACGGTTTTTCATCGTTTTGAGGTTTTTTCGAAAAATGACAAAAAATGACGAAATCTGGCAAAAGCGCAAGGCTATAGCCTTACGGTCTTGCACAGCATGCCGTTTTTCATCATTTTGAGCATTTTTTAAAATGTCGAAATTTTGAAAAAACGCAAAGGCTATAGCCTTACGGTTTTTCATCGTTTTGAGGTTTTTCGAAAAATGACAAAAAATGACAAAATCTGGCAAAAACGCAGGCTATAGCCTTACGGTCTTGCACAGCATGCCGTTTTTCATCATTTTGAGCATTTTTGAGCATTTTCGAAAAATGTCGAAATTTTGAAAAAACGCAAAGGCTATAGCCTTACGGTTTTTCATCGTTTTGAGGTTTTTCGAAAAATGACAAAAAATGACAAAATCTGGCAAAAACGCAAGGCTATAGCCTTACGGTCTTGCACAGCATGCCGTTTTTCATCATTTTGAGCATTTTTGAGCATTTTCGAAAAATGTCGAAATTTTGAAAAAACGCAAAGGCTATAGCCTTACGGTTTTTCATCGTTTTGAGGTTTTTCGAAAAATGACAAAAAATGACAAAATCTGGCAAAAACGCAAGGCTATAGCCTTACGGTCTTGCACAGCATGCCGTTTTTCATCATTTTGAGTATTTTTGAGCATTTTCGAAAAATGTCGAAATTTTGAAAAAACGCAAAGGCTATAGCCTTACGGTTTTTCAATCGTTTGAGGTTTTCGAAAAATGACAAAAAATGACGAATCTGGCAAAAAGCGCAAGGCTATAGCCTTACGGTCTTGCACAGCATGCCGTTTTTCATCATTTTGAGCATTTTAGAAAAATGTCGAAATTTTGAAAAAACGCAAAGGCTATAGCCTTACGTTTTTTCATCGTTTTGAGGTTTTTCGAAAAATGACAAAAAATGACAAAATCTGGCAAAAGCGCAAGGCTATAGCCTTACGGTCTTGCACAGCATGCCGTTTTTCATCATTTTGAGCATTTTTGAGCATTTTCGAAAAATGTCGAAATTTTGAAAAAACGCAAAGGCTATAGCCTTACGGTTTTTCATCGTTTTGAGGTTTTTCGAAAAATGACAAAAAAATGACGAAATCTGGCAAAAGCGCAAGGCTATAGCCTTACGGTCTTGCACAGCATGCCGTTTTTCATCATTTTGAGTATTTTTGAGCATTTTCGAAAAATGTCGAAATTTTGAAAAAACGCAAAGGCTATAGCCTTACGGTTTTTCCTCGTTTTGAGGTTTTTCGAAAAATGACAAAAAATGACAAAATCTGGCAAAAACGCAAGGCTATAGCCTTACGGTCTTGCCACAGCTGCCGTTTTTCATCATTTTGAGCATTTTTGAGCATTTTCGAAAAATGTCGAAATTTTGAAAAAACGCAAAGGCTATAGCCTTACGGTTTTTCATCGTTTGAGGTTTTTTCGAAAAATGACAAAAAATGACAAAATCTGGCAAAAACGCAAGGCTATAGCTTTACGGTCTTGCACAGCATGCCGTTTTTCATCATTTTGAGTATTTTTGAGCATTTTCGAAAAATGTCGAAATTTTGAAAAAACGCAAAGGCTATAGCCTTACGGTTTTTTCATCGTTTTGAGGTTTTTCGAAAAATGACAAAAAATGACGAAATCTGGCAAAACGCAAGGCTATAGCTTTACGGTCTTGCACAGCATGCCGTTTTTCATCATTTTGAGTATTTTTGAGCATTTTCGAAAAATGTCGAAATTTTGAAAAAACGCAAAGGCTATAGCCTTACGGTTTTTCATCGTTTTGAGGTTTTTCGAAAAATGACAAAAAATGACGAAATCTGGCAAAAACGCAAGGCTATAGCTTTACGGTCTTGCACAGCATGCCGTTTTTCATCATTTTGAGTATTTTTGAGCATTTTCGAAAAATGTTGAAATTTTGAAAAAAAAAAAAAAGCAAAGGCGATAGCCTTACGGTTTTTCATTGTTTTGAGGTTTTTTCGAAAAATGACAAAAAATGACGAAATCTGGCAAAAGCGCAAGGCTATAGCCTTACGGTCTTGCACAGCATGCCGTTTTTTCATCATTTTTTGAGCATTTTTGAAAAATGTCGAAATTTTGAAAAAAAACGCAAAGGCTATAGCCTTACCGTTTTTCATCGTTTTGAGGTTTTTTCGAAAAATGACAAAAAATGACAAAATCTGGCAAAAACCGCAAGGCTATAGCCTTACGGTCTTGCACAGCATGCCGTTTTTCATCATTTTGAGCATTTTTGAGCATCTTTCTCGAAAAATGTCGAAATTTTGAAAAAACGCAAAGGCTATAGCCTTACGGTTTTTCATCGTTTTGAGGTTTTTCGAAAAATGACAAAAAATGACAAAATCTGGCAGAAACGCAAGGCTATAGCCTTACGGTCTTGCACAGCATGCCGTTTTTCATCATTTTGAGCATTCATGAGCATCTTCGAAAAATGTCGAAATTTTGAAAAACGCAAAGGCGATAGCCTTACGGTTTTTCATCGTTTTGAGGTTTTTCGAAAAATGACAAAAAATGACGAAATCTGGCAAAAACGCAAGGCTAAAGCTTTACGGTCTTGCACAGCATGCCATTTTTCATCATTTTGAGCATTTTTGAGCATTTTCGAAAAATGTCGAAATTTTGAAAAAACGCAAAGGCTATAGCCTTACGGTTTTTCATCGTTTTGAGGTTTTTCGAAAAATGACAAAAAATGACGAAATCTGGCAAAAGCGCAAGGCTATAGCCTTACGGTCTTGCACAGCATGCCGTTTTTCATCATTTTGAGCATTTTTGAAAAATGTCGAAATTTTGAAAAAACGCAAAGGCTATAGCCTTACGGTTTTTCATCGTTTTGAGGTTTTTCAAAAAATGACAAAAAATGACAAAATCTGGCAAAAGCGCAAGGCTATAGCCTTACGGTCTTGCACAGCATGCCGTTTTTCATCATTTTGAGCATTTTTGAGCATTTTCGAAAAATGTCGAAATTTTGAAAAAACGCAAAGGCTATAGCCTTACGGTTTTTCATCGTTTTGAGGTTTTTCGAAAAATGACAAAAAAATGACAAAATCTGGCAAAAACGCAAGGCTATAGCTTTACGGTCTTGCACAGCATGCCATTTTTCATCATTTTGAGTATTTTTGAGCATTTTCGAAAAATGTCGAAATTTTGAAAAAACGCAAAGGCTATAGCCTTACGGTTTTTCATCGTTTTGAGGTTTTTCGAAAAATGACAAAAAATGACGAAATCTGGCAAAAACGCAAGGCTATAGCTTTACGGTCTTGCACAGCATGCCGTTTTTCATCATTTTGAGCATTTTTGAGCATTTTCGAAAAATGTCGAAATTTTGAAAAAACGCAAAGCTATAGCCTTACGGTTTTTCATCGTTTTGAGGTTTTTCGAAAAATGACAAAAAATGACGAAATCTGGCAAAAACGCAAGGCTATAGCCTTACGGTCTTGCACAGCATGCCGTTTTTCATCATTTTGAGCATTTTTGAGCATTTTCGAAAAATGTCGAAATTTTGAAAAAACGCAAAGGCTATAGCCTTACGGTTTTTCATCGTTTTGAGGTTTTTCGAAAAATGACAAAAAATGACGAAATCTGGCAAAAACGCAAGGCTATAGCTTTACGGTCTTGCACAGCATGCCGTTTTTCATCATTTTGAGTATTTTTGAGCATTTTCGAAAAATGTCGAAATTTTGAAAAAACGCAAAGGCTATAGCCTTACGGTTTTTCATCGTTTTGAGCATTTTTGAGCATTTTCGAAAAATGTCGAAATTTTGAAAAAAACGCAAAGGCTATAGCCTTACGGTTTTCATCGTTTTGAGGTTTTTTGAAAATGACAAAAAAGGACGAAATCTGGCAAAAACGCAAGGCTATAGCTTTACGGTCTTGCACAGCATGCCGTTTTTCATCATTTTGAGTATTTTTGAGCATTTTCCAAAAATGTCGAAATTTTGAAAAAACGCAAAGGCTATAGCCTTACGGTTTTTCATCGTTTTGAGGTTTTTCGAAAAATGACAAAAAATGACGAAATCTGGCAAAAACGCAAGGCTAAAGCTTTACGGTCTTGCACAGCATGCCATTTTTCATCATTTTGAGTATTTTTGAGCATTTTCGAAAAATGTCGAAATTTTGAAAAAACGCAAAGGCTATAGCCTTACGGTTTTTCATCGTTTTGAGGTTTTTCGAAAAATGACAAAAAATGACGAAATCTGGCAAAAACGCAAGGCTATAGCTTTACGGTCTTGCACAGCATGCCGTTTTTCATCATTTTGAGTATTTTTGAGCATTTTCGAAAAATGTCGAAATTTTGAAAAAACGCAAAGGCTATAGCCTTACGGTTTTTCATCGTTTTGAGGTTTTTCGAAAAATGACAAAAAATGACGAAATCTGGCAAAAACGCAAGGCTATAGCTTTACGGTCTTGCACAGCATGCCGTTTTTCATCATGTTGAGTATTTTTGAGCATTTTCGAAAAATGTCGAAATTTTGAAAAAACGCAAAGGCTATAGCCTTACGGTTTTTCATCGTTTTGAGGTTTTTCGAAAAATGACAAAAAATGACGAAATCTGGCAAAAACGCAAGGCTATAGCTTTACGGTCTTGCACAGCATGCCGTTTTTCATCATTTTGAGTATTTTTGAGCATTTTCGAAAAATGTCGAAATTTTGAAAAAACGCAAAGGCTATAGCCTTACGGTTTTTCATCGTTTTGAGGTTTTTCGAAAAATGACAAAAAATGACGAAATCTGGCAAAAACGCAAGGCTATAGCTTTACGGTCTTGCACAGCATGCCATTTTTCATCATTTTGAGCATTTTTGAGCATTTTCGAAAAATGTCGAAATTTTGAAAAAACGCAAAGGCTATAGCCTTACGGTTTTCATCGTTTTGAGGTTTTTCGAAAAATGACAAAAAATGACAAAATTTGGCAAAAGCGCAAGGCTATAGCCTTACGGTCTTGCACAGCATGCTGTTTTTCATCATTTTGAGCATTTTTGAGCATTTTCGAAAAATGTCGAAATTTTGAAAAAACGCAAAGGCTATAGCCTTACGGTTTTTCATCGTTTTGAGGTTTTTCGAAAAATGACAAAAAATGACGAAATCTGGCAAAAACGCAAGGCTATAGCTTTACGGTCTTGCACAGCATGCCATTTTTCATCATTTTGAGTATTTTTGAGCATTTTCGAAAAATGTCGAAATTTTGAAAAAACGCAAAGGCTATAGCCTTACGGTTTTTCATCGTTTTGAGGTTTTTCGAAAAATGACAAAAAATGACGAAAAATGACGAAATCTGGCAAAAACGCAAGGCTATAGCTTTACGGTCTTGCACAGCATGCCGTTTTTCATCATTTTGAGTATTTTTGAGCATTTTCGAAAAATGTCGAAATTTTGAAAAAACGCAAAGGCTATAGCCTTACGGTTTTTCATCGTTTTGAGGTTTTTCGAAAAATGACAAAAAATGACGAAATCTGGCAAAAACGCAAGGCTATAGCTTTACGGTCTTGCACAGCATGCCATTTTTCATCATTTTGAGCATTTTTGAGCATTTTCGAAAAATGTCGAAATTTTGAAAAAACGCAAAGGCTATAGCCTTACGGTTTTTCATCGTTTTGAGGTTTTTCGAAGAATGACAAAAATTGAACAAATCTGGCAAACGTGCAAGGCTATGGCCTTACGGTCTTGCACAGCATGCCGTTTTTCATCATTTTGAGCATTTTTGAGCATTTTCGAAAAATGTCGAAATTTTGAAAAAACGCAAAGGCTATAGCCTTACGGTTTTTCATCGTTTTGAGGTTTTTCGAAAAATGACAAAAAATGACAAAATCTGGCAAAAGCGCAAGGCTATAGCCTTACGGTCTTGCACAGCATGCTGTTTTTCATGATTTTGAGTATTTTTGAGCATTTTCGAAAAATGTCGAAATTTTGAAAAAACGCAAAGGCCTTACGGTTTTTCATCGTTTTGAGGTTTTTCGAAAAATGACAAAAAATGACAAAATCTGGCAAAAACGCAAGGCTATAGCCTTACGGTCTTGCACAGCATGCCGTTTTTCATCATTTTGAGCATTTTCGAAAAATGTCGAAATTTTGAAAAAACGCAAAGGCTATAGCCTTACGGTTTTTTATCGTTTTGAGGTTTTTCGAAAAATGACAAAAAATGACAAAAGCGCAAGGCTAGCCTTACGGTCTTGCACAGTATGCCGTTTTTCATCATTTTGAGCATTTTTGAGCATTTTCGAAAAATGTCGAAATTTTGAAAAAACGCAAAGGCTATAGCCTTACGGTTTTTCATCGTTTAGAGGTTTTTCGAAAAATGACAAAAAATGACGAAATCTGGCAAAAACGCAAGGCTATAGCTTTATGGTCTTGCACAGCATGCCATTTTTCATCATTTTGAGTATTTTTGAGCATTTTCGAAAAATGTCGAAATTTTGAAAAAACACAAAGGCTATAGCCTTACGGTTTTTCATCGTTTTGAGGTTTTTCCAAAAATGACAAAATCTGGCAAAAGCGCAATGCTATAGCCTTACGGTCTTGCACAGCATGCTGTTTTTCATCATTTTGAGCATTTTTGAGCATTTTCGAAAAATGTCGAAATTTTGAAAAAACGCAAAGGCTATAGCCTTACGGTTTTTCATCGTTTTGAGGTTTTTCCAAAAATGAAAAAAAAAAAAAAAAAAAGACGAAATCTGGCAAAAATGCAAGGCTATAGCTTTACGGTCTTGCACAGCATGCCATTTTTCATCATTTTGAGCATTTTTGAGCATTTTCGAAAAATATCGAAATTTTGAAAAAACGCAAAGGCTATAGCCTTACGGTTTTTCATCGTTTTGAGGTTTTTCAAAAATGACAAAAAATGACAAAATCTGGCAAAAGCGCAAGGCTATAGCCTTACGGTCTTGCACAGCATGCTGTTTTTCATCATTTTGAGCATTTTTGAGCATTTTCGTAAAATGTCGAAATTTTAAAAAAACACAACGGCTATATTTTGACCTCGGACTACATGCTATAATATGACGTTTTTATCGTATTTGAGACTTTGGAAAAATGTCGAAATCTAGGAAAACCATAATTTATATGAATAAATAAAAAACAGCAGGGATAGATGTCATTTTTACATCTACTCAAAGCCAAATGAAGACTGAACATCCACCTGTCCCAGGTGGCTCAGTGATTTTGGCTGCAGACAATAGGTCTCTATCTGGAGGTTGGGAGCTCAAACCTCACTCAAGTACTTACTTTTAAAAACATTGAATTGACGCCATTGTAAAGCTTTATTTCTACAATGATGAAACATTTCAAAGAAACATGTCCACTGTAATATGAACCTAAATAGCTTTAAATGGGGTTTCTACGTGTAAGTATGTAGGACTAATACCATTGTCATGGACAATGCATTGGGCGTTAAAGTTAAATAACTCAGAAACTACAAAACAACTCTATGAGGCAAACACACAAGCCGTGTTGCCATGTTTGCTTATTATAAGCAAACTTCAACTTCCTATGCCCAACAACTAAAAATCAATGTAACCTTGAGAGTGTAGACATGTCTCCACTACTCCATTATAACTAAACAAAACATGAAGGAAAAATAACTTTAAACCAGGTAGCAAGTAATAAAACTAAGAATGAACAACGCAAACAAAACTGGATGTTTGAACCTTTCAATGTTGTTAAATTAGAATTAGGATTTCGCAACTATGTTCTTTGACCCTATAGGTATGCTGAACATCACGACTTTGTTTTGCTACATTGATAAGTCATTCAATATGTATTATTTGAGACATACAGTGACCCGAGTGAGTGATCTTCATTTTGCCTCGTATGCTCAAAAAAAGTGGTCCAGTTGTTATTTTGTGTGTGTGTGTGTGTGTGTGTGTGTGTGTGTGTGTGTGTGTGTGGTGGGGGTGGGGATTGCATTGAACCACTTTTATTCAGGACAACTGTCCTCAAGAGTTAAAGTGTCAGTTTTATTATTAGTAGTATTATTATACTGACCCAATTGTGTTAAATATATGTGTCAGGGTCTGGTACTTTGTTCCTCATGTCTCCCAGGCCGTTTTCCTTTTAGAGCCATCTAAAGTATTTTTTTCGTTTTCTGGCTAAAATCTTTTTTTAATCATATTAAAAAAGTAGGAACTTTGATCTTACTACTAAAAACAAGTTTAGCCAAAAAAAGAGAAAAAAATACTCTAAATGGCTCTAAAAGGAAAACGGCCTGGGAGACATGATGACCAAAGTATCAGACCCTGACACATATTTGTATATATTCATTAGAATTAATTTGCCTCCTGTGTGAGGGTGTGATCTGCATGTATGCTACTGTAGTTTTAAGTCATAATGGTGGTACCCGGAGAGACAAATATTTGGTTGGCAATATCAGTTTGAACATTAAATATCTTCTCTTTGCAGTGTATTCAATTGATTATAGGTAGGTTGAAGACGATTCATTTTAGACAACGTCCCAACATCATTGGAGTTGTGGTTGTACACTGCACATGTGCAAACCTCCTGCAGGAGACCGTGCCACCCAGCTGGGCACAATCCCTCTGTCTTTATCATAGTTCTTCACCATCATCATACATCATCATTTTTAAATTGGACATCTGGAAAGTTTTCTAAATAGGAATTTAAGCAAATGCTATTTTTGTCACCTTTTTTTCCCCAGGAAGCTAGTCCTTTATCAAAAACAACTTTATTGTAAAGCTCTTGAAATCCGTACATCAATCATTTGCAGTTTAAAAGAAAAGGTTAAATCATCAAGAAAGATAGAAGCAAGTAAACCAATTGAGGAAAAAACATCAGATATGAATTACATTGACCAAAAACAAAACAAAAATCTCAGCATTAGTATCTATGACTTGTCATTGTCAACCAGGATTAGAATGAATGATCAAATACTGTATATGCCATGCGTCCAAACAATAATAAATATCCCCAGGCAGCCAATAAAGGTTGAGTACACCTGATCTAATTATTAGATTAGACCAGGGGTTTTCAACAGGTGGTCCGGGGACCACCAGTGGTCCTTGAGAGGGTTCCAGGTGGTCCCCAGCTAAGTTGGTTAACCAGATGTAACTCATCTGGTTAACCAACCAAAATAATTTTCACACTCTCAAGAGTTAAAATATTCATCATCTGAATTAGCCCAAATCTACACAGCTAGAAGATGGATAAAAGCAAAAGAAATCTTTAGTTTTGGGGTATGTGGGGCTAAAATGTCCTCAAGTCGTGGTCCGTGGCTCAAATTCAGAAAAAATGGTGGCCCTTGGCATCAAAAAGGTTGAAAACCCCTGGATTAGACCAATACATTTGTCACAAAGTGGAACTAAGTGTCTACCCTACTTCCATGAGCTCTCATGTGTCTTTTTAGACCACCCTTTTGGCTCCAGCCTATGCCACACAATGTGTAACAGGCTTTTCCCCTGTACGTGTCATCAAGAGTATTTCTAAGAGCTTTTGCTAGCTAAGGCCTTTTTCACGGATGGCACAGGGAAAGGTTTGCATGTCCTCATGTGAATTTTTGATTTGTCCGATCGACTGAAGCCCTCGCCACAAACACTACAAGTAAAGGGCTTTTCACCCGTATGAGTTCTTGTGTGTCTTTGTAGATCATACGTTCTACTAAAGCCTTCGTCACACACCATACATTTAAAGGGCTTTTTTCCTGTATGAATTCTCATGTGTGCATTTAAAATACCACTCTGACTAAAGCTTTGACCACATACTGTGCAAAAACTCTTTAGAGCACTACCGTTTGCACAAATGTGTCGTTTTAGGTGATCCTTTCTAATAAAGCCTTTGCCACAAAGTGTACAGTTGAAGAGTTTTTCTTGTGCATGCGTCATTTTATGCCTTTTTAGTTGATGTGTTCGATTAAAACCTCTGCCACACACTGTACATATAAAGGATTTTTCCCCTGTATGAATGATTGCGTGTCTTTGCAGATCTATCTTTAGATTAAACATTTTGCTACAATCTTTACAGCTAAAGGTCTTCTTCCCTGTGCGACTGGTAGTTTTCTGGGTTTCCTCCCACTCATCTCTGTCTTCAGTTATGTCAGATTCAGAACAGACAAAACGGGACAACTGGGTGATTCCACAGTCCTCCACATCAAGCACTGCATCAGCACTGGGTACAGGCGCCATCTCTCTGTTTTCATCATCGCCTTCACTTTTCTCTCCAGTGTCAGAATTGAAACAGCGTGAAGAGAGGAGCTGGCCATAATGAGTCGGCTGCGATGGTACCCAGCCAGTTATACAAGCCTCTGTTTCCGTGTGTTCAGTTAAGATACCAGCTACCGGCTCCATCTCTCCATTTTCATCAACAGGTTCACTCTTTACTTCTAGTGATATCAATGTAGTATCAGCCACCTCTGGTTGTGATGTTCCACAGTCCTCTACATCAGCTTGTGTTTCACCTGCAGTAGAGACTGCAGGGCCCATCTCTCTGTTCTCATCATCAGGTTCACTTTTTAATTCTAGTGTCAGTGTTGTCAGTGTTGTAGCATCAGCCATCTCTGGTCTCTCTTTGATCTGTGGTGGTCGTGGTTTCTGCTGAACCAGACTGGCGCTACCCTCTTGCTCTTCATCAGGAACCTTCTCTGTGGAGGCGAGGACGTCTAGATGGAAGACATGAAGAGAGATAAAGCATTTTTATTGACATTTTTAACGTTTTGTCTCAGCCTGATAGATTTATCACTATCTGCTCCGTTAAGATGGTGTGCATCTTGAAAAAAAATCGTCTCACTGACTGGTGGTCCCGAATTACTATTGTCAATATTGCACATCCTAAATTTGCTGAAGTATGTATGCATGCATGTATGCATGATGTCAGTGTCCTCCAACAGCCAATAAGGGACTACCATTCCTGCAATTAAGTACCTTTTACGTTGGATCTAACTGATCTAGAATAGCAGAGAGTACTCAGAGTACGGTACAGAGCACAGACAGACATACAGTACCTCAGCAGTCGTATTCAGACAGCAGCAGAGAACTTTAGGACTCTAGAGCAACAGTGAGCACACTTCATGGCACGCTCTCTCTGCCTATGCAAGGGGCAAGTTGGCCTCGAGTGCATTTCTAGATCCGTTATCGTTCCACTATCTCTTTTTGAGTCATTGTTATGAATGCCTTAAAAAGGTGCTTAAAAAGGTTCTTAGTCAGACAGAGCAAATATAGCTATGCAATTCATGACTGGTCTATTCATGGAGGTGTGGCACTGGCACATACCGGGTAATCAATAAAACAATAGATGTGTTCAAGGTTAAGTGGGCAATACATTTGTATAAATTATCAGTTCCTTGTTTAGTTTGTAAATTTACACAGTTGCATAATCTAAGTTTTTGAGTGCTGCAAGAAACGTGGATGTTAATAAATGTGGAGTTCTGTGGAAGAAGTGCTTAAGTAAATGTATCACTATACCACAAGATGGAATTATTATTACAAGTAAAAGTCAAAGAATCGCTGTCAGTGTCTGAGCCTCTGCACTGTGCACTGTGTTGTTCACACGGTTGATTCTCCAAACCACGTCACAGAAGAGGTAATTGATTGGCTAACACAAGGCAACATTTTAGAGTAAGCCAATCAGAGACAGTCTGACAGACTAGGGCGGGTGCCTACCAGACCCATCTACTAGAAGACAAGCGACATTGAAGGCAGAAAACACCATGTTCATGTGGTTCATGTACTCGCAATTCAATAGAAGTCTATGTAGAATAGCCGCCATTGGACTGGTCCCATGAAGTGAACAGAGTTTGCGTAACTATCTATACTCTAAAGGCTATGGGCTCTAGTAAGCAAACAGACACACACAAAACCAGCTGTTGCTGCGCACACACAAAACACGCTTTATTTGCGGTAGAATACAGAATGACCACCAAACAGTCCATCACCATGGAAAATGAGGATCACAGGGTAACTTGTGGCCAAAGATCCTACCACCACCACGAAAAAAAGTACTTTTTCAGAGAAGTAACTATAATTCCTTACTTAAAGTAACTTCCCCATCACTGTACATATAGGTTAAGATACCAAATATTGGTACATTAAAAGTTTTCTATTTGTAATATGAAAGAAAAATCAAAATATGCAAAGACACCCAAAACAGAATTGGTCCACAGGTATTATAGTGGTTTCAATTTATTCATATTAATATAATAATGATTACTACATTTTAAATCTTAAAATAGACATGCTATTACAGTATATGCAATATATGCATATCATCAGAGTATCATCAGATTCTGATTCAACTTTGTCAAAGTGGGTTTAACATATACAAGCTCCCATCATTTATAGTTTACAGAAAGGGTTATAGAATATAAATGGAAACAACTATGTACACCAAGTCAGAGTCATTATTTATTAATTCAAATCCAATGACCTGCATAAAAGGTTTCCATGAGTGTTTTCACTTTAATATCCATGACTTCTCATAGTGGATTAGAATGAACGTTCATTTGTCATATATGAACTCTAATGGCTTCTCTGAAAACAAAAGTATGTACAGTATTCATGTTCAACTAACAACTTCTACTCAGGTATTAGTCCTTGAATACATTGTCAAAGTATTCAAATGCTATGCATTCAATACACACACAAACTACATGTTCTGTTCAACAGGATGAGTTCTCATGTGTTTTTTTAGATCACCAGACTGACTGTAACTTTTGCCACAAACTGTACAAGTAAAGGGCTTTTCTCCTGTGTGGGTCAACATGTGTCTATTTAGAATGTGTGTTCGGCCAAAGTCCCTGCCACAAATTCTACAAGTATAGGGCTTTTCGCCTGTATGTGTTAGCATGTGTCTTTTTGCATCGTCCGTTCGACTGAAGCTTTTCCCACATACTTTACAAGTAAAAGGCTTTTCACCTGTATGAGTCCTCATGTGTCTTTTTAGTACAGACGCTGAAGTAGTGCCTTTGCCACATACTCTACAAGTGAAGGGCCTTTCTCCTGTATGAATTCTCATGTGTTCTTTTAGAGAATTACTCTGACAAAAGTCTTTGCCACACACTGTACACATAAAGGGTTTTTCCCCTGTATGAATCCTCATGTGTATTTTTAGACCACCCTTCCGGCTCCAACTTTTGCCACACACTGTACAAGTAAAGGGTCTTTCTCCTGAATGTGTCCTCATGTGTGCTTTTAAAGTAGAACCCTGACAAAAGCATTTGCCACACACTGTACAAGTGAAGGGTTTTTCCCCTGTGTGTTTCATCATGTGTATTTTTAATGCACCCCTATGACTACAACCTTTGCCACAAACTGTACAAGCAAAGGGCATTTTACCTGTATGAAGCATCATGTGTCTTTTTAGACCAAATGTTGATTTCGATTTTTTGCCGCAAACTGTACAGGTAAAAGGCATTTCATTTGTATGACTCCTCATGTGTCTTTTTAGATCAGACGTTGAATTAGAGCCAAAGCCACAAACTGCACAGGTATAGGGTCTTTCTCCTGTGTGAGTTCTCATGTGTTCTTTCAGAGTACTATTCAGACGAAAGCCTTTTCCACACACTGTGCACATAAAAGGTTTTTCGCCTGTATGAATCCTCATGTGTATTTTTAGAGCACCCTTTTGACTACAGCCTTTGCCACACACTGTACAAGTAAAGGGCTTTTCTTCTGTACGGTTCTTGGTGAGTTTTTTTAAAGTACCAGTTTGACTTGAGTCTTTGTCAAACTTTTTACAACTATTGGACATTTTTCGTGTATGAATCAGTGAGTGTCGTTTTAGTACATACAATCGAATAAAGCTTTTTCCACACATCTCACAGACAAAGGGTTTGTTCCCTGTATGAATCATTGTGTGTCTGCTATGACTTCTCCTGTCATTAAACATTTTCCCACAAAATGAACAAAGGAAGCTTTTCTTCCCTGTGCGACTCTTCATAGAGGCAGTTTTTGGGTCTTTACAGGACCTTCCCTCTGTGTTCAGCTTTGCATGACTTTCTAGATGCCTCATTTGAATAAATCCTTTGCCACACACTTTACAACTGAAGGGCTTTCCCCTTGTATGAAGCATTGCATGTCTTTTCAGATGATGCATTCGATTAAAGCTTTTACCGCACACTGTACATGTACAGGGCTTATTCCCTGTATGAATCATTGTATGTCTCTTCAGATCAGCCTTATGAATAAATACTTTCCCACAATGTGAACAAAGCAAGCTTTTCTTCCCTTTGTGACTCCGTGTGGGGGTAGTTTTCAGGTCTTGAGACAGTATTTTGTCACCTTCCACGTTTTCCTCTGTTTGCGGTGATCTTAAATCTGACCGACATTCTCCGGTCTCCTCCCAGTCTGCACTGTCAGAACTTTCTGAACTGTCTGAAGAGAGAAGCCGGTCTGTTCCACAGACCTCTGTAGCAACGCATCTTGTTTTCACATGTTCACCCGAGGCCCTGGGTAGAGGCTCCATCTCTCTGTTTTCATCGTCTCCTTCGCCTTCCTCTTCAGTGTCAGGTTCATAGCAGTGTGAGGAGAGGTGTTGGTCTTCACCTGTTGCTTTTGAGGGTATCCAGCCTAATATATAAGCTTGTGTTTTCATGTGTTCAGTTGAGGTACTGGCTACAGGCTCCATCTCTCCGATTTCATCATCACCTTCGCTTTTCTGTCCAGGGTCAGTATCAGAACAGTGGGAAGAGAGGTCGCGGCTATCACCTGTTGTTGGATGTGATGTTCCACAGTCCTCTACATCAGCTTGTGTATTCAAGTTTTCACCCGATGTACCGGCTACAGGCTCTGTCTCTCTGCTCCCATCATCATGTACACTCTTTTCTTCTAGTAAGGTCAATGTTGAGCCATCAGCCTCCTCTGGTCTCTCTTTAATCTGTGAAGGTGGTGGTTCCTCCTGCACCAGACTGGAGCTCCTCTCCTGATGCCCATCGCTGAGAAAGTCTAGAGGGGAGAAAATCACACCGATGTGACGCGAGGGGCTCTCATCATCATCGTACACCATCAAGGTTGGTAGTCCATATAGGCAAATTCCATCCTTCATGCATCAGAACTTGATAGATTATAGATTATTATCATCTGCTCTGTTAAGGTGGCGTCCATCTTGAAACATGGTCACCAGAATTGGTTTTCAGTGGCCAGCACCCTTTTTCATAACAGTGGCCATTACTAGAGTATTTGTGCCTTATTGCATTCTTTCATTCACAACCTGGAAGATTACATCATTATTTGCTCTGCTGATGTGGAGACCACCTTGAAACCGTACCAGGGTATTACCGCTAGTGGTGGATATTGGTTGCCACCTCACAATACAGTATATGCATCACGATGCAGAGGCCATGACAATGAAACACTCACAGATCTATAAATTAAAAGGTCTAAACATTGTAACTAAGGGTCTGGGAAGAGAGTGTATTGCAGGGGGGCTTTAATAAGGTTAAACAGTGGTACGTGTGTCAACACTGATCACCCACATAATTCATGCATTTATTACCGTTATCGAGGTAGCAGCTCCTCGATCACCTATTGTCCAGGTGCTCAATCCATAGATTGCGATATCTTATAATCAAATAAGCTATTAAATACCGCAGCCGTATTTGTGACGTGCAGATAAAGTCACACAAGTGAATTGTTCCTTCTGCCAATGGAAATAACTGGATTTCTGCTCATTTACATCGTTCTCTCCGAGAAGTGGTGAGTGAGTGGGCAATGAATAGCAACCTGAACAGCACTTTAAGTTGGTTTGCAGCACAGCTGTTTCATATGAATGGGTGATTGTTCAACTTAGGGAGCTTTTTCTGTCCCCAAGGGAGATTTCCAAGAAAGAAAATTGTGATCAAATTTAAATATTTTTTCAGTATCCTGAAAGCTCAAAGGTACCAGAAATTCAGTGTTTTGGGCTTGCGTCTAAACCAGGCCTTTGAACTTCTCTATTAAAAGTAATAAAAAAAAAATGTTAAATTGATTATAAAAGTATTTTGCATGTTTTACTTGTTTACTTTACTTGTTTATGTGCAATTTGAATATTTCTTTCTGTTTAACTGTTAAAAGCCCATCTACTAATCAGTATAAATCATTCTGCAGACTGTGATCATGTCTTCATTCAAAAGAGCTACATGTATCTGCACGTGCAATTGCAATGTGGTGATACGTATGATTGTAACGTGTGCAGATAGATTAGTAGTACATCCCTCTTTTGAATGAAGACATGAGTGGACATTTCTGGAATATTTTAGTTTAAAAAGGAAAAAAACAAAAACAAAACAACTCTCATGTGTATGCCAGTGTGTCAGTGATCACTGACTGTGCCTGTTGGTACCAGCGTGCTTAAGGTTGCCTATCCCTGCACTACACCAAGAAGACAAACATGTGCAGACTACTTCCTAAACATCTCCGCCGCCCACGATCACAACACCAGAAGAGGCTTAACCTAGAGTATGTGTACACTATTGGACCGTAACGCTCAAATATGCAGCAGGGGCGAAATCCAAAAGCGACCTCGCCCGCGGGCGCCCGGTTTCAAAAGCGGGCGCCCGCTTTCACAAAAACGGGCGCCCGTTTTTGTGAAACCGGGCGCCCGCTTTTGAAAACGGGTGCCCGTTTTCAAAAGCGGGCGCCCGTTTTCACAAACGGGCGCCCTTTTCAAAAGGTTATGGTTAGGGTTAGGTTAGGTTTAGGCATAGGTTTACTGAGGTTAAGTTTAGGGTTAGAGTTAGGTTTAGGCATAGCCTAGTTTGTGAAAACGGGCGCCCGCTTTTGAAAACGGGCGCCCGCTTTTGAAAACGGGCGCCCGTTTTTGTGAAACGGGCGCCCGTTTTTGTGAAACCGGACGCCCGTTTTTGTGAAAGCGGGCGCCCGCTTTTGAAACCGGGCGCCCGCTGGCGAGGTCGCTTTTGGATTTCGCTGGCTCTCCAAATATGGGTGAGAATTTAATTTCACTTCTATGCCAACAGTCAAAGGAATGTGAATCTCTATTTTGTCTCCACTCTCAAAAAGAGTACTTACGGGTGGCTGCAATTACAAGCCATGCAACCTCATCTACAGGTGTCTTTAGAAACAATACATGGGCTAGGAGCAGAGCATTACAATCATAATCTCATGCACAATACAGGTACTAATGTTTCTTTTGTTTCTCACCTGACTTCTTTCCTTTGGACTTGTTCTTCATTCCTTTTTCCGTCTTTTTTTCGTCAATTTCTCCACCTATGTACAAAACACACAAACAATACACTTGATGCAATGCAGAGTGGAGGCATTTTGCAGTAGCTATGTTGTCTATAGTCTACCAAACTGCAGATTCGGAACATGTATTTATTGTATAGAATATTATTTTATTAAAAAAAAACTTCATAAGCATAAATCGGTATTGTCTATTGGTTAAAACATTTTGAACAACGATATCAGTACCAGCCAAGAATTTCGATATTGGTGCATCCAATATCCAAGAAATACTTCAATCAATCTGTCCATTCCTGGAACACCCATTCTGCAAACTGTTAATACCATTTGCAATCACTCAATATCAAGCAATCAATCTAACATACAACATTTTGTTATCTACCCCAACGTATCTAAAAATTCTCATTGTTGTAATGCATGGACTCCAAGTTTTTCTTTTAGATCCCTCCACCTGGAAGCCTTGATAAACTGACATGATAAACACTTGCTGTAGGCTAACATGTTTCAGCAAAGAAATCTATCCAAGGCGCTAACTTTTATTAGCTTTGCCGAAACCCTTGCTCAGGCTCAGGCCCCCCAAATTAACCCCTGGCTCATTTGGGTGGCGCGGGCCCGTGTACGTACTGTATGTGCAGGCAGGGGAGGGGATCTCCTGCACATACTTGCACAGTATAGACCATCGTGTACACAGTACGCACACGTACGAACCTGCAACGTGTAGTTGGGCGTTGTGCAGTGTCTCCATCTCCCTCTGGAACAGGCTGTACATGAACTGTGCAGCCTCACGGAGGCGCTCCAACACAAACACTCTGACCAGACAAACATCACTGCTGGAGTGTTTCTCCAAAACACACAGGATCTGCTCTCCCACCGACGTCATGTGTCCATTTATCTCCAGTCGTATAGACTCCATTTGGCTGGCTTTACAGCCTTCAGGAGACATGTTACTTCCTTTAAGATACATTTTGCATCTTTTATGAGTCGCGTTGACACTTTAATGACTATTCTTCGCAGAGAAGATAGGCGAAATGGGTCACAGCCACAGCGGCCATAAATGGACTAAACTCCACCCACGTTGAGTCATCTCGGGGAAATGAAGTTGTCAGTAGAGGGGTCTAAACTTGATTTTCTCTGAATTTGAGAATTCTGTGAAAAATGACCTGAAGCAACTTTATTAGTTGTTTCATACTAAAGCATACATGAGGTGAATGTTAGACCTTAAAACGCCGTGTAAACATGTTATAATTGAATTAATGTGAACTGTAATGACAGTTCTGACCATTATTACCTCATTCCTCCGGGTCGCGATCGGGCCGTTAGCTTAATTAGCTTAAAATGCTAACGGTTGTAATCTGATAAGTGCCTCTAGTTCTGTAAATATGCGATGCCCGCCGTCATCAACAGAACGCGGACTTCGCGTGATTTTGAGCTCACATAACAGCCAGGTGGCATTCCACATAACCTATTAGTAGCGACGTTCTGTTAGTAAATCATGTATAAAATATCAAAACATTGGATTCTTCTTCGTGGCGTTTTTTTAGAGCCGGAACTACGTCACTATTCTCAGAGGAAAACAGACAAAGGGTTGCCATGTTGGCTTGTTGGCTTGTTTTCCGTCCATGTTAACCAACATTTTATTGGATATTATCCTCATCTGTTTCTGGTGACTACTATGTGTGATTGTATAATAATGGCAGAAAATCACCCTAGATACATAGTATTTATAATGATAATGCATCACAATTATTGTTGTTGTTCCATTCATGCATACAAACAATGGACTGTGGGGATGGTTATCTAAAAAAAAAAAAAAAACGTGCAAATTGGCCAATGTCCATAACAATTGAACTGTAGTAGGCTACTGTTGGCATTCCTGCACAGCATACTATTAATTATAGACATACAGTACATGTGCCTAGCAGGGTTATTATAGTTATGGCCTTTTCATTCTACTTTAGTTTTAATTGTTTTTTTTTTCCTACTAGTTTTTACTTTAAGAAAAAAGTTATCGTTTTGCTTTTTTTCGTTAGTTTTAGTTAACTATAAAAACCCGGATGCCTAGTAGTATTTTTCAACTATACAATATTATTGGACTTTTTGGCGTTATTGGCTTACTTCTCTCCAAATACTTGGCAACAACAGAGAACAGACGGAGAGAGAACAGAGCCTTTGAAATAGACAGAGTTGCGACATTGAGGGGACAGAAAATATCTGGTCACGTGGTTCTAGTACTCGCGTGAGCCCATAGGCTCCAATGCATTCAGTAACTTCCGGCTGTCACTATTCGTTGTCACTATCCAATAGGAGTCCATGTAGAAGAGCCGCCATTGCACTGGCCCAATGAAGTGAACGGAGTTGGCGTAACTCTGTCTATTTCTAAGGCTCTGAGAGAGAAGAGAGTCAAGTTGGAGTTGGAAATACGTTCTATACAACGAGTGCGGCGCAAATAAGACAAACAACTAAAGTCTCTGGATGTTTATCTTTTATTATTACTACAAAACGATCTAAAATAAAGAGATCTAGGTGGACCGTTGCTGAGTTCAATGCATTTCTGCATAGACCTACTTTCGGTCCAGGACTTGTCTTTATTTGTTGACCCATTCTCAATACAAAATATACAACATACCCGCGGTAAATAATAAAAATAAGAGTCGCGTTATTTGTAGACTTAATAAGAACCAAAGTGCAGTACATATGAACATTAACCACGTTATGTTGTTTAATAGATTATTTTTAAAACATTTTGGAACAAGAGAAGCTGTTGTTGTGAACATCTGGGATAGGCTCTGGCCATTGTCACCTCCTTGAAAGTGGTACATTAACACATTGTGAACCACTAGATCAATACAACAAAAGCAAATACTTAATTTAATATGCATTAACCACTGTATGAATGGACACTAGTTAAAGGGGAATTCTACCCATTTTCTGTTACTGTCAATATACCTTTTTTCCTAGAAATGGAGGTCTGGGGGAAAAAAACATTAGCATGGTGAAACACAACTTCACGACAATAGAGTTGTGTTTCACCATGTACACTTGTATAATGGTTACTATGTATAAGTATCCTTTTAAAGTAAAAATAGGCGTATAAAGGCGAAATGTATTACTATATTCATTTTAGCTACTATTATTAGGCTACTATTCAAACACCTTGACTCAACAATGCCCCCCCCAGTATTGAGGAGGTGTTCTCATGCCCAAACTGTTCAACTGTTCAGCAAAGAAGAGGAAACAGCGCCCCCCTCAATGCCCAGACCAAGAACTACATCTTTAAAAGCCAAATTCTCAAATTCCTGTTTCTCTGCAAGACATTACTCTATAAACCATATCTCAAAAACTGGTGGGTCAAATTGCACAACCAATATGTCAAATTGTAGCTATGACTCTCTGCTTTCACATGACATGATAAAACAAAAATGAGAATTTCCTCAAAGACTCAACCTGGGTGGTGCTGGGACACAAATGAACTACACGACCCGTCGACCCTACGTCGTGGTCAACGTGTTCCAAGCATGCGCAATAAAGGGCCCTAGACGCCGCTGCTGTTGCCTTCCGCCCCCTGGTGGGAAGGAGGGAGTAGACAAGTCAAAATTATCATAAAACTGATAACAGCTTGGATTGGCTTCTCCATTGATGATGAATTTCAACTAATCTGAATGCATATGATGTATTGCAGTGTTTTTACTTAATGTAAATCGCTCTGGATTAAGAGCGTCTGCTATTTATGCCTAAATTGAAAATTAGAGGACAGGACGGGTTTCTGAACTGCCCACAGCCTAGGCCACAACCCTCCCGTGAGGCACAAATTGAGTAGGGAAAAATGTGGTATTTTATCATGCTGCACATTTGTGAGGACCTATTATGAAGATATGTTGAAAAGTGGAGAAGTGGTCCTTTAACATACCTATAATTAAATAGATTTGAAATTATATAAAAATGTGGTTATTTTTCAGGACTAAAGATTTTTTTTTTTAAATGCAGGTTCATTTGTAGATCTTGTATCCTATATTATAGACTATAGAGCTTTGAGCAGTCCTGTCCCTTTCATGGCGTTGACTGCGTCTCAAAAGTAATTTCCCCATTAATTTCCCTGATAAACTTTTCCAAAATGGGAGCATGCACTTGTGTACAACTTCCTTGGTGCCTCTGTAAAACTATGCCTAAATTTAAATTAATCTAATTTATTTATTTAACCCTAAACAGTAAAATTAACAAATGAAGCAGTCTCCAGCAGATTCATAATAGGGAATTTAAGTTTCCGTCTCTAGGCCTTGGACACAACAAGAACAGTAGGCGTGGTCCGTCGCAGTTGCAACAGAAGCCCAACATAGTTAAGAAAGCAGGCGACGTCGACGGGATCCACCTCTTCCACTGGCGTCTCTGGTTTCCATGGTGACGCTCCTCTACAGCGCACCTCTCGTCCATGTTTTTAACACGACGCCAAAAGCCGCGTTCTGCCGTCTGAGGAGAGGGTAGGACGGCCGCGAGGATTATATCGAGCACAGAGCGATTCATTACTGGTGTCGTAGGTCGGACGTTCTACGAATCTTAAATAGGCTAATGAGCCAATAGAGTGGACGTGAGGTGGAGTTAGATTATGTGAGGTGAGGTGCAGTTAGATTCTGTTTTTAAACAAATCTGTTTACAAGCAGTGTTTGTACACACTAAAGTTGCCTCTATTACCTTTAACCCTAAACCTAACCTCAGTAAAACGAACAAATGAAGTTCACTTTTTTGGATTAATTTACTTTTACTAAATGGCCCAAGTGACCTCCACAAAATGATCGGAACTACTTAATATTTCACAAAATAACAGACCAGAACTCCCACCAGGGGACTCTAGAACAACTATATTAATAGCAAGAATGTTTCATACAGCTGAACTTAAAAATCTAAAAATGATCCCATCAAGAGTGTCCACCAAATGCTTACAATGTTAATTGTGTTCCGTATTAGTGTGAATGAGAGTTCTGTATCCAGCACCTAATGGAAACGAACAGACAGACAAACTAGACAGTTGCATACTAGTTGTAAAGTGGTTGTATTGATGTCAATGCCACAGGGGAGGAAAACGTTGTTTACAAAACATGAACAATAATAATAATAATACCACAGAATGATCAAAGTGCATTAATAACATTAAAAAAAGACAATGCAGAAATTGGATGTACAGTATAAAACCCTTCAACCCACGGGATGCACCGATATATCGCCTGCCGTGACGGCTTCGGAAGATGTTTTTGCCTAGTCACCTTTCGTTGTCTCTACCAGTGTTGATTGCGTCGAACAATACTATAATGAAAAACGATTACCTTGGTTCTAAAAGGAAACTAATTATAACTAATAAAACTACTAAAAACATGTGTGACATGTATGACAACTAAATATTTTTTTGACAATTTCATCAAGAAATTTGCAACAGACTAAAATGTCAGGAAGGGACTAGTGGACAAGAGATGCTGTACAAGCCATTTTACACTCAACACTGGCCATCAGTCGCGACATTCCGAAAACTTTGGAGGTTAAGGTTAGGTTTATGTAGGCTATAGATTTTACTGAAGTTAAGTTTAGAACTAAGGTTAGGTTTAGTTGCGACCGATAAAAGAGGTTGTTTGTAAAACATTTTGGTGAAAAAGCTTGGGGATTTTCCGATCTCTAAAATGGTCGCAACTGTTTTAGATGTCCAAAAGATTTTAAAAGGGTCGCGACCAAAAATGATCTTACTGTCTATCCCGAGTTTTTATAAGAAAAAAATAAAAGGAGAAAATAATGATAGAAAAAAAACATACCAGTACATACATACCAAAAAAAAAACATCAGTACCAGTTATCGGCCAAAGTATCGGACCAGAATTGCCACCATCGGTGCATCCACTACGTTAAAATTGACAACTGCGAAACAAGATAAGGGTCCTAAATGATCGGGCCCAAAGCGCAGGGTGAACCTTTGAGTACCTTATACATAAAGTCATATTCTAGTTACAGGCTACAAGGGCACAATGTGCCACAATTACTTGAAGACATGGGTTTTTGGTATCTGTATCGATTTAGCCATTCGTATTGGTGCTAATCTGTCTACAGGAAGAAAATAAAAGGAAAAACCTTGGAAAGCCCAGGAACTTAGAGCTTTCATTAACTATTTACTACCATCATTTCTGATGCTTACCGTACAATCTCACCAACTGAAGATTGCGAAATTTGATTTTGGCCATTTGGAAAAAAATAATAAAAAAACAAATAAAAGCTGTATATATCCTCTACAATGTTAAAAATTAAATTAAATTAAATTAAATAGGTCTAAGTCACAAAGGAATTGGGTTGACATTCTTTTAAAAACGCCATCAGAGCGCAGTTTAAAAGCCTCTTAAAATGTCGAAGGTTTGGGCGATGCTGTTACTTTGGATGGGTCAGGAATTGATAAAAAAAAGATCTTTGTCTAAACTGCGGTAGGACAGTATTAGAACAGTGGTTTTCAACCCTTTTCATGTCAAGGTCCATTATTTATTCATGCATTTGAGCCACGGACCACCATGAGTCCCAAAACAAAATAATGTTTTCTCGTTGTTTGCTAAGATTCGGTGGAGAATTCCATGCAAATATCAATTACTTTACATTTTCAAATTGTAACGTTACTGTACTGATAAATGTACGTGAAGCAGTTTGTTTGACAATAATTGCACCTTAAGGTTGTACAAGATTGCACTCTCAAGGGAGAGAGAGAGACTTATAAAGGTCTATTTGGTCAACAACTCTCCATCATTTAGCTGGGGACCACCTGGAACACTCTCCAGGTCGGTGGTCCCCCGGGACCCCAGGTTGAAAGCCACTGCATTTTAAGTACATTTTTATAAAGCACTCATACAGCATTAAACAAACACTCGAAAATAAATGTTCATAATCCACATATGGCAACTTTGCCGGCGACAAACCCCCCCGAATATACCGTTTTTTTTTTCTAACCAAAAACGCATGTTCCACAAAGTATAAATAAGCCAACACCCCTCCCCCCTTATCTCTATCTCTCTCTAGCACTTGTGGTCAGTAGTATAATTCAAGTAGACGTAATACACAGGAAAAAAAAACAATGTACAGCAACACATTATACATTAATTAGTCTATGGTTGTACCCCTCAGTCCAATGGGAAACATTATAGGGCATAGCAATGGTTGTGGGCTTTCTGATTCTGTTGAGTGAAATATTCTCCATTTATGAAAGAAAGAAATATTTAAGGTGTTTGTAATTTTAGTTATAGAGGGTAAGCATAATGTCTCAAGTCATATCATTTTAGGCATACAATGAGTTTCCTGGTGAATTATGGTCATAATACCTTTGATTCTGTGGATTCTTTATTGGGATATTTAATTATATCATACAGGCTATTACCTACGAATAAATGCTTAGCGGCGTTCTTATCTTCCCTCCACAGAATCAAAGGTTTTATAACTGATAAAAATATTAAAATTTATATGGGAAGGGTAAAATGAATGGCCAAAAAAAAAAAAAAAAAACACCACACGACTGCTATGCCCTATATGCAGAAGTTCATATGGGTAATTAAATTAGGCTATCGTACCCCAGATTTTTTGTGTGTAGAATCGACATTTATACACGTAGGGTAAGTGATATTTCTCTGTGTGTTTGTTAAATACGTGTTAAATAGCTATACATTATGATAGTATGCATTGTCTTCAACTGGTTACTACAGGAATTTCAGACAAAATTGTAAGCTTTCCTCCATCACAATGTTGTCAAAAATTGTCAAACCAACTGAAAGTTTATTTGAACAAACACACATATCACTTATGCCCTAACTTTTGTTTACAGGCAGCTAGCTAAAGAGCAAATAGCCTATAGTAATGAGCTAAGTTCCGTAAAGCCAAAGTAACTGTTATTAACTATTAAAGTACCGTTTGGATCACATCAAAATAATTCTCTTCTTTTTCGTGCAACATTCAAGGTCAGTGTGAATTTTAGGGGGGTTATTCTCCGAGGGGCTAAAGTGAATCAAACCTGCGGGACGGACGAACGACCGTTTCACAAGCTAGTTCCATCTAAGATCTCTATCAAGGCCCGTCCGATTTTTCCAAGCCACTTGACAGGGTTCACAGTCTGTCAATGATATTTGTCTACGTGATGGAGCCAAGTGAACAGGAGACTGTTTAATATGTATTTCACCGCAGTTCCGCCTCTTTAAGCCTGACCTACTGTAGAAGTGAATTCCCCCACCATTTTCCTCATAGACTTTTCAAAAATGATTTAGAAAAAGACGATTACATCTTTGACAAAGCCATCTCGGGCTTTGTATGAGATGGATTTGTGTTTTTGATCATGATTTGTCGTGATCCTGGCTTTGTCCATATGAATCATTTTTGAAAATTCTATTGGGGAGTGAAGGGCTAATTCTGGGCCAGGCGTTGCTCTGGGACTAAGGCGCTCTACAGTAGCTGCACGGGGTGCAAGAGTGCCGCACTCCTGAAAAGGAATGCTGTACCGAGTACTTTATCCACTACTGGCTATCATTTGTAATAAACTAAAACTATTAGAGTATACAATATTCTGTAAATCCATTTGGTGTTTTTTGGCTTTAAGCTACCGTACTGAAAAATAGCAGATCTACAAGCTTGTAGGTCTACTATTTTTGGGATTTTTTGTAGAATCTAGCGTCAGGTGGAAAAGGGCACAAATGCAATCTAAAATCCAACAAACACTTATGCAGCTAAAACAAACGGCGCCGTATCTGCGCATCGGTTGTCCTTACAGACAAAAACATTAACATCCAGGCCCCGTCACTCGCTATACAAACATCTGATCATCACAGGCGACAATTAAATCTTTCTCCCAAAATGTAAAAAATAAAATTATAAAATATATATTTCAGTATAATCCTCTGTGTTTGGGATACGCGAGGCTTCGACTCTCACATTTAGGTTCCAGTGAGATGTACGACGAATAATTTTTATAAAAAAAAAAAGAAGAGGAACATCAAGGAGCTCTAAGAACAAAAAAAGGATAGTTTGTGATAAAATTCGAACGATTACTTTCCCCCAAATTTTACTTTTATCATCATTATATACCTGGCTAAATATATACTCTATCGATTTTTAAATTTTGTACACAGATTAAAGCTGCTGTAAGCAATAATATGTCAAAATATTAATGACCTTTTTTTTTTATTTAATCAGACATTCAGACAGCTAGAATTGTTTCTCCTGAGCCAACACTCAGGAAAAGCAATTCAATCTCTGTGACCCATCTAGCGGGCACAGATTTTCCTAGGAACTTTGTCATTGGTTGATGTGCCTCTCTACTTCCTGACTGGCTAGCCAGTCAGGCTAACCAGTCAGAACGTACGTTAAAAATATTCTGACATATCACTGCTCGTAGCAGCTTCAATTGACGCTGAACGACGCCTCGCCGTCCGACAGCGCGTTGCTGGCGGCGTTGGAGGAGCAGGAGGAGTCGGCCAGAGAGGCCAGGCTAGTGTCCAGGCTACGGTTCCAGGGGGAGGAGGCTGGGGTGGTGGAGACGCCGCGGCGGGGCGCCGAGGAGGGCAGCGTGGGCGTGGAGCAGTTGGAGGCGTGGCCTCCGGACGAGCCCCGGCTGGGGGTGGGGCTGCCGCCGCCACTGCTGCCGCCGCTGTTGCGGTTGGGCGAGGAGAAGAGCAGGGCGTCGCTGCGGAGGCCCTTGCTGCTCAGCTCCGCCTCCAGGTACTGGCAGATCTCCTGGGGCAGCCGCTGGAGCTCCACCTCCAGCTCCTTGTCCAGGCGGGTCTCCAGCTGGAAGGACGCAAACAAACGCATATATATGACCATTGAACATTAATTCCATTGTGTCCTGTCTAGATTTCTAGTTTCTAATATTCAAAGATTTGCACCACGTTTTCACGATTTTTCAAAAATAGCAGAGATACAAGCTCATAGCGCGCCACTCGGTGGCGCGCTATGAGCTTGTAGATCTGCTATTTTTCAATAGTTAAAACATAATGCTTAGAACACCAAAGCGCGTTCAGTACACTAAGGGTTAATTCCATTGTGTCCTGATCAGATTGTAGTTTCTGATGCTTTTCACAATTTTTTTCAAAAATAGCAGAACTACAAGCTCATATCGCGCCACTCGGTGGTGCGATATGAGCTTGTAGATCTGCTATTTTTCAACAGCTTAAAAATGCCAAAACGCGTTCAGTACACAAAGGGTTAACCCATTTCGACATTGTTGATTCTACAAAACATTCGCTCTGAAAGAACATACTGCACTGAAAGATTTGTGCTGCATTCTCACGTACTCCCCAAAAATAGCAGGAGTTCAGTGTAGAGGGAGTACAGTACAGGATGGTTTGAGAGACACCGTTTGTATTGCTTTATGGAACATTGTTTGATTTGACTCATTTGACATGATTCGCAATTATCACACTGTCTCCAAACCCGCATCTCTCTGCCTGCCTACAGTCAAACTGTCTGCATGTGTGTGTGTGTGTGTCACTAGCGTCATTTATAATGGGTGCGTGGGTGCGTGGCACCCATGGGCCCCATCGCCACTCTAGGGGGGCCCCGAGGCCCAAACAGACTTTTTTCCTTCTCCTTTTATTAAAATATATCTTGTCGCGTGGGGCCCACGCGAGCAGCATACGGGAGATGAGCTAATCTCACTTTACTTTCATCTAAAAAACAGCAACCTTATTACAGTCAGACATACAAAGATGGCTAGTGTCAAAGCTGCGACATTGAGGCGTCAGAAACTAAGCGCTCGAGAGCTGTTTGTGCAGCATGTTGGTCCCTATTTATTGTCCCGATCCTCAAGTCCATGTAGAATGGCCGCCCTTGGACTGGCCGGCCACTTAAAGAGAACGGAGTTGTCGCTGCTGCTTGACTCTGTGCTTACCTTTTGAAAGTCCGCCAGATTTTTTTGAGATTCCAATCTAAAAACTCTCAGGCCATTCTCACCCGATTTCAATAATTCCAAGTGTGGTCCAAGTATATCCAAGTATATTTTCAGTTGCTATATAGGTCATGCGTTTATAGTATGCATTTATCACACAAAAGGAGAGGGGAACTTTTCGCATTTCTCCAGGCACTGTCTCTGTGCCCCGTGCCGTGCATATCGGGGATTCCCCGTTCTTATAATATGGAATACGACACAGCTGTGTATATGGAGCTAATTACATGATCTCAGTCTGTTTGCACAGTATAATCTATTTTACTCTAGGCCTATATATAATCAATTATATTTATAAAATATAATCTTAATATAATCAAGAGCTATTTATAAGTCCTCAATATAAAATCACAGAGAGCTTAATATGCTTATCTTATGTGTTTATCATATATTTTAATTTAGCTTTAAAACATAGGTGACAGGAACTGTAACCAAATAACAATCCTACTGACTCTACTGATTAAAAAACAGCCACTGCAACCCTATAATCTATGGTAGGATATGTTAATCACTTATCATGTGTGGCATAGCCCTAAATGTATTAATATTTTAGTTTTTTCTAGGGTGGGATGTCTGTATTCATCTATCAAAATACATTTATCTAAATACATCCATTCATCTTCACCTGCTTATCCATAGCATGGTTGGCTGATTGGTAGACTCTTGTTATAATTTTCTGGCTATTAGTATTCAACCTTATAATGTAATGTTGCTTGTTGATTTTTATTAGTCAAGGTGGGATAGGACGAGAATATAGGCCGTAAAAGAGAGCCTTCCCAAACGATCCAAATTATCTGACAAACACCTCTGCACGTGCATGTGTGAGCGCACGCTGAGAGGGCCCTTTTGATATCGGCACCCATGGCTGATGATCGCCGATGTCGCCACTGGTGTGTGTGTGTGTGTGTGTGTGTGTGTGTGGGGGGGGGGGGGGGGGGGGGGGGGGGGGTGTGCATGCGTGTGTGTGTGTGTGTGTGTGTGTGTATTCTCACCGTTGGAAGTTCCAAGTCTATGTGTTGCAGAACCTCTTTCTGTCTCAGTACCAGTTTGTCATGTCTCCTCTGCTGAGCCTCCTCCAACTGACGCCACATACAGTAAAGCAAGAATGACACAAGGCAATAAATTGAATACAACATAACAATGTAGCCACCAATGATCATGAAGCTAAGAACCTAACAGCAGTCTAACAACAGAAAAGGTACAATGACTACAGTATGTTTGCATTCACACCCGAAATATTTACTGCTCAAATACTTAAAATGAACCCTGCTACGTATTGTCGGAAAGTGCGCTTCGTTTAGAAGATGTGAAGTCTCGCGCGGTGCGCGTTCCCATGATATTCTAACAATAGCTAGCAAACAATGCTAAAGATGGTAATGTTGAGTAGCATTATGACTGGAATAGTCAAAAGGAGTATGAAGGTGTGGCCTGACCGAACATGTAATCATTTTGGCCTAGAGCAGGGGTTTTCAACAGGTGGTCCGGGGACCTCCAGTGGTCCCTGAGAGGGTTCCAGATGGTCCCCAGCTAAATTGCTTAACCAGATGTAACTCTTGAGAATGTAAAAATGAAACCAAATGGACCCTGGCGGGTCCATTTGGTTTCATTTTTACACTCTCAAAAGTTAAAATATTCATCATCTGAATTAGCCCAAGTCTACACAACTTGAAGATGGACAAAAGCAGAAGAAATCTTTGTGAAATCTATGCTGAATAAATGGTGGTCCCTGGAGTCAAAAAGGTTGAAAACCCCTGGCCTAGAGGGCCAGGGACTGGCTGAGACGGGCCCATAAATGAAAGTGCCGAGGCTAATGAAGGAGTGATTGACTGTACGTACAGTAGATTAACGGCAATGACGCAATGATCATGATGGAGGGTCTACTCTGCACTCATTGTACTTACCCTTTCTAATAGGACTATGGTAACTAAAATGAATCCTAACCTAACCCAAATAACACAGGGAATGCCATCCCTGGTCTTGTAGGTGTAGGTGTGTGTGTACACGTGTCCTTGTGTGTGTGTGTGTGTGTGTGTGTGTGTGTGTGTGTGTGTGTGTGTGTGTGTGTGTGTGTGTGTGTGTGTGTGTGTGTACGTGCGTGCGTGCGTGCTCACTCACTCTGCGTATTAATGTGACCGAGTCTGAAATGTGTTTCCTGTTGATTTCGTTTAGGTCCCTAGAAGAGAGGGAGAGAGAGAATATCCACAAACATCATTGATAACACTGCCCGAGAAGACCGATTAAAATGACACATTCTGTCTCTCTCACTCCCACAAACGCACACACAGCTTACGTCTCAGCCTTGTCCTTGTCTCGGCTCTTGGCTTCGCTGATGCTGTTCAGCCTTTTCCTGTCCAGGATCTTCTGCAACTCTCTCTTCTCCCTGGTCATGACACACGCACGGACACACACACGCACACGCACACACACACACACAATGAATGCCTTTATTTCAGACTCAGGGTCGACACAATACACAAACACAAAAGCATCCAATAAAAAGACAGTCCAAATATACAGGTTAAAACATTTGTGACAGTGATAAAAATAAAGAAAAAATAAAGAAATAGAAGACCTTTAAGCCAGTGTTTTCTAAGGCTAGAAGAGTATCGAGTCGAGTGCAACCTTTAAAGGGTTTGTTTAAGCAGACGATGGTGATATTGACATGACTAATCCAAGCGACATGAATCTATAATGTTGTGAAGTGCAAGTTGTTGTGAAGTGCATCCTTTGCGTCCCCCCGTGCAAACACAGCATTACTACAAAACCCACTGTGCGCTCTAAACCCGTCACTTACTTTTCACAGGTTTCTTTCAGTTTCTTCAGCTGGCCTGCTTGACACTCGTGGGCTGTCTCTTTGAGTTTCTGAAAGGCCTGGACAGAGACACACACAAAAGAATGGACATTAAAATTAAAATAAACAGGACAGTATAGATGCCATGGACGAGACCCATTGACCCAATGGTAGCCATCGGCAACAAGATGAGCTTCGTTTAATCCACTGTTTAATCCACATTTATTGTGATCGATGCTTTCGGAATTTCGGCTTGTTACGGCCAGCCGTTATTATTATTTATTGATATAGGTAACTTAATGTACAGATCCTTTTATAGGATATATTATATTGGGTCATGAGCATACTGCCATGGTAGTGTCTATCCTGTGCTGTGATGTTCTTGTATTCTTCCCATGCAGTTGAAGAGCTTGTGGAAAGGGGCTTGATTGCCAATAATGACCACCTACCATTCAAAGTGCCTTGGAGGTGTGTCCTTCAGTGGGGATCTGATCAACCCCCTCTGACTACCTGGACAATGATGAGCTGACAGGCCTGCAGCTCGTTATGACTATAAAAGCCAGTCTGTCCCCAGCAGCCCTTGGGGAAACAACTGTTGTGTTCTTTCCTCCAGCCGACCTACCCTAAATTAACCAAAACAAAACTCAAAACGATCATGCCGAATTTGCATAAATATTGTTAGGACGAGCCCCCATGTTACGCCCCGCCATGCTAGGGGTAAAGGTACGCAACATATTTAAAGGAGGAGGACAACCGTTGATAAAAATAGTGGGGTTTATTAACAAACATAATAAATAAGTTTGAATAAAGTACAACAACGTGAATGAACAATAAAGTGAAAATAAAGACAAAACATGACACTGCAACTAAAACCTAACTCCTTTCCAAAGGGAGATAACTAAATACAAACTAAAGAAACTAATTTTAGGGTAGGTCGGCTGGAGGAAAGAACACAACAGTTGTTTCCCCAAGGGCTGCTGGGGACAGACTGGCTTTTATAGTCATAACGAGCTGCAGGCCTGTCAGCTCATCATTGTCCAGGTAGTCAGAGGGGGTTGATCAGATCCCCACTGAAGGACACACCTCCAAGGCACTTTGAATGGTAGTTGGTCATTATTGGCAATCAAGCCCCTTTCCACAAGCTCTTCAACTGCATGGGAAGAATACAAGACATCACAGCACAGGATAGACACTACCATGGCAGTATGCTCATGACCCAATATAATATATCCTATAAAAGGATCTGTACATTAAGTTACCTATATCAATAAATAATAATAACGGCTGGCCGTAACAGGCTAATGTTGGACCGTTTTCACCTAATAATGCACAGAATATGGAGGTGCACATGCATGCGTGTGTGGTCTTCAGGTCCATATCCGATCATAACGTGATAATCGACGGCCAATTTCCAAGACAGCTGATTGCTGTGCCCGATTTTTTTTCTTTTGGGATTAAAACAATACGTTAATATCATAACTAGGGCTGTTGAAAATAGTTAATTAATGGGATTAAATTAATTTTGTTGATTAATCTGATTAAAATTTTTAACGCAATTAACTCATGTGCACACTGACTCAACCCACTGAGCATTTTCTCATTGAAAGAAATGGGTAGAGCAGGGTTTTACGGAGACTTATAGCTGTGTCTCCCTGTAACCAGAGCCATAGAGTATAGCTGGAGGATCTACAAGCATTGAGGGCTTGTAGATCGCCTATTTTGATAAATATTTTAAAGATATATGGTTATTTTTTTCACAGATTCTGTTTTTTTTTTTTTCAGAAAACATGCATATTTTGGACATAGTTCGAATGGTGATTAATCATGATTAAATTAATTTTGAAGCTGTGATTAATTTGATTAAAAATTTTAATCATTCAACATCCCTAATCATAACAAATCAATGGCACCGCGGAAACAATAGGTCTGATTAGGCTGCCTACCAAAGAGTTAATATATTTGAAAACAATTAGCCCTTCACTTAGTCCCTCCCCAATCCGTCCTTGTGCAATAGGCATGTTAGAAGCGAGGGGTGAGGACTAGAAGGCTTGACCTGCACTGTTGGGGTGGGAGGTTTAGTTGACGAATGAAAAACAACGAGCATGAACAACGGGACGACAACTTCCGTTCCCAATTTGGGGAGCCGCTGCTGTGAGCTGAGTGAATGACATGCCTAGCGTGTGCGTGCACAGCCGTGCGCACGCGCATATGTGTGTGTGCATGTACACACGTTGTACCTCTCTGAGGTGTGTGCGTCTCCTCTCTCTCTCCAGGGCGTGTTGTTCCTGTCGTAGGGTCATCAGCTCGTTCATCTGCCACTCTCGCAGCTGCACGCTCTGCCGCATCAGGTCGTCGTCCAGAGCTGCAATCTGACGCTGGACCGGCTCACCTGGCTCGCTGAGAACGCACACACAAGCACACGCGCACACACGCGCACACACACACATACACACACGTTTAGTCGCCTTGGTTCTTTGCGTGCGTGAGACGTGCGTGCATGTTATAGGCACTGTCCTAGCATGGCTCAAGTTGTTTGCAATTCACCGGTAACGATTCCATTTGACTCTGCAGTACGTCACACTTTTCTACTGTACATCACTGCACAATACGGCCATGTTTTCATTGGTCAATAAATGGTGCATTTATACAGCACCTTTGTCCAAGGTGATTTGCATGGATTGTGGCTCCCATTCAGCCATTCACACACCAATATGTTACAATATGTTGTCTATTCTGAGAAATTCATGTAACTAGCGCGTCTACACTGCAGCCTTAGGTAGGTCAGATTTAACTTTAATACCTTTATATCTAATATATTGAGTAGATCGGTTCAAGATGTTACTTGTTACTTTGGGCTCGTTTGTCTGCAAAGACAGGCCAATTAGTTAATCAGGCTGATTGATTAATCAAACCAATTAATCTAAATACGCTAACACTGTTCGACAACAATCTCCCATCATTAAAAAATAATGATATTTACAACGTATATACCCTGATGTATTAAAGCCCAATGATACTTGGAGGTGTTTTAAAAGGGTTCATTTCAGGGCCTCAGTTCCATATATGGAGAACTAAGGGTTTTTGCGGGTTGAGGTCTAGATATCTAGAGTTGCTGGCCAGCTCCATATACTGTAGGCAGTCATAGTCATAGTAGTCATACTATGTGATCAGCCGAGATGGATAGACAGGAGACGCAGGTTTTCATAGTACATATCACGCTTTAAGTATCGTTTGTGTGACGTTGCTACATGGCCAAATGGAGATGTATGGCAGAATCAATCATGTATGCCACCACTAATGCATAGTGCGTCTGCACACGCACATACTTCTTCTTGAGGCTCCTCTTCAGGTGTTTCTCCATCTGACTGCGTCTGCGCTGTGTGTCAGACTGCAGCTGGTTGCACCTGCTCTTTTGCTCTTTGCTGCGAGTCCACAACTACACACGCACACACAAACACACACACAACAAAGGAGGAGACACAAAAAAGATGGTATGAGTCGCAGCCTATAACGTGTGTGTGTGTGCGCACACGCAGGTACACACGTGTACCTTTTTCATGTGTTTCTTGTGGAGCTCCTTCAGTTCCTTGCATTGCTTCTTCAGTAATTTCAGATAGCTCTTCTGTTGCTTGATATCCTCTATAGACAGAGCCTGGATGTCTGGAAGAGAGACAGAGACAGAGACAGAGAGAGAGACAGAGAGAGAGACAGAGAGAGAGAGAGACTATGAGCGATCTCGAAGTCTTCAATTAATTCTTTCGCCCCTTTAATCAGCTGGATTGATCAGGTGTTGGTCTAGTTTTAGTCCACTAAATATCATGACATTTTAGTAGACTAAATCTACAGTCGATTGTGTGTTATGCAAGGACAACAACCACAGACGCCGCATGACTCTACAGACAAGAGAGCCAGATTCTAGTGTGCATGTGTACAGTAAGGAAGGTAGAGCTATTGCTGTCTGCACGAAAACTTGTTGTTTTATTTATTTGTTGGCATAAATCAGTACCAAGTATCAACAGGGGGCACTGTTTACACCACAACAGAGTACACAATATTTGAATTAAGCGAAATCAATTACCATACCTTTAAGTCTAGGGTTAGATTCTAGTTAGCATGGACAACACATACAGTATACCCATATAACAAGAAGGTGGATGACTATGATGATGTTTATACAGTGTTCAGGTGGAAGTGATAGGCGACAGGAAAGGACAGAAAACGGACATGATTTTGTTTTTACCTCCGAGGACGGTAGCTATGAGGTCCTCTTTCTGACCTGCTGTAACGCACACACACGCACACACGCACACGCACACACACACACACGCACGCGCACACACACACACACGCGACAGGGACAGACATATGTGTGAAATGGAATGACATGATGGTGAATGTGTTGAACATACTGTACATATACATGTTGGATTCTAGTAACAGGGTTATTACAGTAGAGCAGTGGTTTTCAACCAGTGGTCCCTGAGAGGATTCCAGGTGGTCCCCGAGAGGATTCCAGGTGGTCCCCATGCAGCTAAATGATGGTCAGTTGGTAACCAAATGGACGCTTATAGATCTGTAACTCTGTAACTCTTGATTTTACGCTTTGATTTTACGCTCTCAAGAGTTAAATTGTATTTAAACATCTGAATGACTTAATACTAGAATCTAACCAATTAGAAAATGTAGAAGAATTGGTATTTTGAACAATGTTTTGCCAGTTAACCTAAATTGTAGACAAAAACTTGAAAATCCTTGCTTTTGGGTCTGGGAGATTAAACTCAACATCAAAGGTGGTTTGTGGCTAAAATGCAGAATAAACAGTGGGTCCTGGTATGAAAAAGGTTGAAAACCACTGCAGTAGAGCAGTGCTGGAAAGTTACTAAAGTAACTCATGACCAGGGGCGGATTGGCACATATTTTCCCACCGGGACAATTTTGCCTTTGCCAGGCCACCCTGGGGGGGGGCAGCTGGTTAACCAGATGTAACTCTTTGAGAGCGTAAAAATGAAACCAAATGGACCCTTGCGGGTCCATTTGGTTTCATTTTTACACCCTCAAGAGTTAAAATATTCATCATGTGAATTAGCCCAACTTAGTCTACACAACTAGAGAATGTAGAAGATTAATGGTCATTTTGATCTGTATGTTCCAGGCAAGCATCTAGCACATTCTAGTGCATTTTGGAAGTGCCACTAGTGCATTTTGGATCTTGTCCAGGCCACCGGGAAAACTCCCTGTACTCCAGATGGCCAATCCGCCCCTGCTCATGACGGAAGGTGTGCGGTGCTCACCAGGCGGTGGGGGGGCTGACGGCCCGATGATGTCAGAGGGCTCCTCCTGCGAGGCTGGGGGCGTGTTGGGGAGGGGGGAAGGGACCCCGCCCCTCGGAATGACGTCGCCGTCCTCCCTTTCACCGTTTGCCGGCTCGCTGGCGACATGCTGACACACACACACACACAATATGCATTTTTTGCTATAATTCCACCATGTCAACAGTGTGTTGACACTTTCGCTTCTGAGTCAGCAGTAGTTCAGACACACAGTAAACCGTGCGCCACGCCCCCAAACCTTTTGAGACAGCTGTGTGAAAGTGTGAATGTCAAGACACTCTTAACAATGCAAAGCAAAAATGGACCCTTGTGGGTCCATATTTGGTTTCATGTTTACAATCTCAAGAGTTAAAGGGAATTAGCCCAAGTCTACACAACTATAGAATGTAGAAGATTAATGGTCATTTTGATCTGTATGTTTGATTGTTTTGTTTCCCAAATCCAGCCTGGTATTGTGGGAAAAAGAAATGTTTAGTTTTGGGGTCTGTGGGGCTAAAATGTTCTCAAATGGTGGTCCGTGGCTCAAATGCTGAATAAAAGGTATGGAAAAAGGTTGAAAATCACTGGCCTAAGCTCAAACTAACAAGTGGGACACTTTTTTGGAACTAAATCAACTGCAAATTAGTATACCCTTAGTCTACTGTATGTAATGGTTGAGTCCCACAGCAGACAGCACAGCTTGCCTTCATACATGTGAGTGCTATTTAAGGACGGTGCTCTCACCCCATCGTTATCCTCCATGAGAGAAGCCAGCTGCATGTCCCTGTGTTTCTGAGGGTTGGTCAACCACTCTGCATACTCTGGAACACACACACACACACACGCACACACGCACACACACACACACACACACACACACACACACACACACACACACACACACACAGTGAAATTTATCTTGGTGTTCATTACGGACACAGTGGAGCATTGTGGGTAGTGTAGTTCTCTTTACCTTGGTGTTCATTAGGGACACAGTGGGGCATTGAGGGTAGTGTAGTTCTCTTTACCTTGGTGTTCATTAGGGACACAGTGGGGCATTGAGGGTAGTGTAGTTCTCTTTACCTTGGTGTTCATTAGGGACACACACAGTGGGGCATTGAGGGTAGTGTAGTTCTCTTTACCTTGGTGTTCATTAGGGATACAGTGGGGCATTGAGGGTAGTGTAGTTCTCTTTACCTTGGTGTTCATTAGGGATACAGTGGGGCATTGAGGGTAGTGTAGTTCTCTTTACCTTGGTGTTCATTAGGGATGTAGTCCTGTGCTTCGGTGTAGACCAGCAGTGAAGGCAGAGTCAGCGGTTGGTTCATTTCGTTCTTCAGGTTGATGTAGTGATAACCTGAGAGACACATTATACAAATTTAGCACTCCTGGCACCGCCCCCAGTTGGTCATATGAGGTACTGCGCAGAGCCAAGATAGACAGACACTATACAGATCTAAAGGGAGGGTGCTTTTCACTAAAGAATGGATTCTCTCAAGGAAACAGTGTGGATAGTTTTTGTTTTGAATGGATCCCAATGGAGAGGAAGCGGACAGTATGTTATACGAGACGAACGAGAGCAATCTGCCTGACAACCGGGCAACTGTATAGGTGAGTCCCGGCCACTGGTCGCTCGTTTGTATACATAACTAGTAGATGTGTGAGATAAGTGTGTTAATGTTGCACCTGAGACTAGTCAACTACCATAGTTAAAGCCCTGTGGGCCAATAAGTGCCACTTTGTGGGTTCTTGACATGAAAACGTTTGAGAACCAACACTCTAGTGCGTGTCTGTACTAACCTGGTCTGATAGTAGACACAGGCAGGATGCGATGACCGATGAACTTGCCGCTTTCCTCCAACACCGCTATCCTTAGAGAGGCCAGAGTAGGCAGTATCACCTGCACACACACAGTCAAATGTTGAAAATGGGTGGATTTTGTCCACTAAAATGACTAAAATGTGACTAAAACAGCATTTCCTCAAAAAAAAAAAAAAAACTGACTAAATCTGAAAAAATGCCCGCCAAAAACAACATTGGTTCCCAATGTGTTTTGGTGTGGATTTCTCCTTTAAAGTGAATGTGTACGCTGGCACTGGGAACTCTATAGATGCCACATGTTAGCCACAATAAGAGAGTTAAAACAAGCATGGCGTGGCCCCAGATAACGAGAAGATGCCTTATTTCCTTATTGAAGAGCAACATTTCGGTATCTCAGATAAAGACAGGGGCGTACCTTATTGAAGACAAACATGTCGTCGTCCCAGACGGGGTCCAGCGAGTTCCCATTGGACGACGTTTTCGTCCTGTACTTCCTCTTGGTGTCGGCAGGAAGCCCGAATAAGTCCACCTCCACGTACACGCCCACCCTCCTGTCGCTGAGAAACTGACCAGAGATCACCTGTGGGACACAGAGGGGAAGCTTTTCTGATCAGAACCGCTTGGAGGTGACATGGTTTTACCCATTGTGTCCTGATCAGATTCTAGTTTCTGATGCTTTTCACAATTTTTCAAAAATAGCAGAACTACAAGCTCATATCGCGCCACTCGGTGGCGCGATATGAGCTTGTAGATCTGCTATTTTTCAACAGCAACTGAGTTCAAAAGGGTTAATCACAGTTGCGAAGGCAGTGAGCCCTTTACTATGCAAGCTACAAAGAACATGTCCCGAGCCAGATGTGGCTCTTTTGATGGCTGCATCTGGCTCGCAGACAAATCTTTAATTATATATATAAAAAAGTGTCATTAGACTCGTTTGCGCATGCGCAAAACGGCGCCGGTCACCGGCAACTAGAAATCCAGTACTTTTGACATGCTCTGCTGCAGTGTTGGGACATATGCACTACGTAAATCAATATATTACATAATATATTACCAAAATGCAGTAACTTGTAGTATAAATATATTACTGAACCAAAACAATCTAATATGTTATACTTTTCTTTCTGCATTACTGCATTACTTTCAATATTACTTTCTGTCAATCTATTTCGTTGAAAATGTTATTGTGAAATTATATTGACAACTGCAGAAGTTAAATAATTACTTGTTTTCTATAATTTGTCATCAAATTATTTATTCAGGAGGACGTTTTTTCAAGTTGATTTCATATGGATTTCCCAGATAGCCAAGTGCGCTGTCCACTGTAGCTATGCCACTGGCCTACACAATATTTGATTAATAGTGACACTAAATATTTAATTATATATTTTGTACAACATTTTTCTTTTAAGTAATATGTAATAGTAATATTAATATATTACACTTGCTCAGCCAGTAATATTGTAATACAATATATTCCTTTAAAATGAAGGTAATAAGCAATAAGTAATACATTAACAAGGTATAGTAATATTCCCAACACTGGACTCTGCTGTCAAAAATAGCGGCAGATGTGCGCATGTGCAAGAAGTTCCATGCAACAAACTAATTGCGTTAACTAAAAAGAAAGCCTTTTGAGAAGATGGCTAAAAGACAAAAAATGATGATGAGTATTGTACTTTTCAGCAGGAATGGACAGAGGAATTTGCTTTTGTGTCTAATATGAAATGATAAAATAGCAACAACATAAGAATGTTAATAAAAAATAACAAAAATAATAATACTAATTACACTTTAAAAGTCTTGAAATTACAGAAAATGGACAGATTTACTTTCTGCTGTACTCATCTCCTCTAAATGCCTCTGTAAAAAAAGATCAGCAGTGTCTGTCTGTTGTCACAGTACTGGTATGTATATATTTAGTATGTACTGTATATATGGGTGTCGATATGGGTACATACATTGATTTAAAAAATACTCATTGATTAGCAACAGCATAAGAATGTTACTGTAATGTGTTGAAATGACATAAAACGCACAAATTTACTTGTATTTCAGGTTTTAAAAAAATCTATGGCTCTCAGAGAATTCAAGATGGCGGCGGTGAGGGAAGCAGCTTGAAACCACAGCTCCCGAGTAAAATCAACATTACTCCCCGAAAACGTCAATATAAAGAGCTAAAATCTAAGATAATTGAACAATGACAGGGGGGAGGAAACCAAGAACCACTAAAAACGGAATGCAGACCGGAAAAACAACGGAACGCGATGATGGTGGGGATTCCGACGCGGAGCAGCAACAGCAGCAGTGTGGCGAGGGCTCTTCGCAGCATGACCTGGTGAGAGAAATGAAAGGGCTCAGGCAAGGCCTAATGGACGCCTTCGAAAACTTCAAACGAGACTTCGGGAGGGAGTTAAGGCAAGAACTAACAACATTCAAAGAGGAAATACACGCCAAGCTCGAAAACCTGACTGGGGAGTTACAACAGCAGAAGAAAGAGGTGAGCGAAACCCAGGAGAGAGTCGCACAGATGGAAGAATGGAGTGTGGACGCGGGGGACGCAATCCTACTGCTTCTCAGACAACAGGAGAAGACCCAGGCTAAACTGACAGATTTGGAGTCTAGGTCACGTAGAAACAACATACGCATATTCAACGTTCCAGAGAAAGCGACGACAGACAACTCGGTGACAGACTATGTGAATACGATGTTGAAGGAGAAGCTCAACCTACCTGCCGGTATCGACTTGGAAATACAACGCTGTCATCGTTCTCTTGTGCAAAAACCTCCAGAAGGAGCCAACCCGAGGTCCATAGTGGTAAACTTCCTCAAATACGAAATAAAGGAGAAAGTTCTTGCCGAGGCTTGGAAAACAGACGTCAGAGTGGAAGACAAAAAGTTGGGGTTTGATCACGATTTTCCCGTGGAAATCCTCAACAAAAGGCGATCCTATGGTGAAATCAAAAAGATTTTGAAAGAGAAAGGTGTTGCTTTCAAAACCCCATACACGAAGATTAAGATCCAGTGGGAGAACGGGACCAAGACGTACACCACGGCGGCTGCAGCGGCGCTCGACATGAGGAAGAGAGGGCTCGCAGTTCCAGAGAAACAACCCGAAACTACGATGGAGGAGAGAATCGCCGGGGCGGCATCGCGGTGGCTACGGGCAGGAGGAGGAGGACGAGCGGCGGCGCCCCCCCCACACGACGCGGAGGAGAACGGAGGGCAGGCCCGGCTCTTGACAGGAGTTCGTTGGAGAGCCAGGGAGAGACTGCAAGGATATCGACCACCACGATGATCAGATAAGAAAGCAATTCTGGGGGGGGGGTGTATCACTGTATCCTAATAACAAGAACGAAAGTTGACGTGCGAATGACTGTGTGTGCCCCAACATGTATATGTGACTTATGAGGACATTGTGCCAAGACAGGACTTCTGTACACACATACAGGTCAAGGTGTAGTGTGGGGACAATGCCTTATCAGGACATGGTAGATTTGGGGATGTATACCTAGAGTGAGGTTTTAAGGCCATTAGATTGGGGTGCCATATGGATGAGTGTGTGCGTGTCTGCGTGTGTGTGTGTGTGTGTGTGGGTGTGAGTGTGCGTCCGTGTGCGTGTGAGTGTGGGTGAGTGCGTGTGTGTGGGAGAGTGGGTGGGCTTGCTCGCCCATTCTCTCACACACACGTACATAGATTTTTGTGTACCGTTACATGTCGTGGTTAGAACAATTCCCTTTTTTTTTATTTCTCTTATTTCTATTTCTATTATAATATATACGTTATTGACCCAATGACAGTGAAAACAACACAATTTGTTTTATTATTATTATTTTTTAGTAATAGAAATTAGGCCACTTTGAAAAAAAATATTGTAGAAAGACCCGAATAAGGGAAATGTTGGTTAAATTGTGGTTGCATTAATTCTTGAATGAGTTTCACTTAATGTTTTGGGTAAGAAGATTTAAGTTAGAATTGGAAAACCTGGTTAAAGTTGAAGTAGGGGTTGGTACTGCGGACATGGGATGGGTAGCGGGATACACCCTTCACCAATAGAAGGAGTTCTTGGTTTCATGAGACCAAAATGTGACAAGGGAGGAAAAGAATGGACAATTGTTGGACATTTTCTAGTAGGATGGGAAGACCCCAGATCACTAGAGAGGGGCCCTCCAAGCGATGGAGGCTTTACCCCTCTCCCACCAACAGGGGTTCGGGGCTACAAAAAAGAGCCCCTTTTTCTTGGGAGTGTATTTTTATTTTTGTTCATAAAGCAGGCACGGTTTTGAAAAAAAGGTTTAAGATGTTAGCAAGGTACAGAGCAATGAAGAAAGTACAACATAAAACATTTCATGCAACGTAATAACTTGAAAGTGGTGACACTGAACGTGAACGGGTTAAACAACCCAGCCAAAAGAAGTAAGATTATCACTAAATTTAAAAAAGAAAAAATACAAATTATACTATTACAAGAGACCCACCTGTCAAACAAGGAACATGAGAATTTGAAAAAGTTTGGTTTTAGGAATACATTTTATAGTTCATACAAGCAGCAAACTAATAGAAGAGGGGTGGCCATATTATTGGCAAACTCAATTAAATTTGAATTAAAAAAAGAGATATGCGACAAAGAAGGACGATATGTACTGATAACAGGAAAACTAGAAGACCAAATGGTTACATTGATTAATGTATATGCACCTCCGGAGAGCGGGAAACTTTTCTTTGAAACATTATTTGATATAATTAATAGAGAGGCTGAAGGAATCTGGTTGTGTGGGGGAGACGTAAATGTTACTTTGAATTACAACTTGGACACCACAAGTACACACAAAAACAAAAAACAAATTAATAAATATATGAATACAATGTTGTCAGAAATGGGGATTGTGGACGTATGGAGGGAACTTCATCCATTGCAGAGAGACTACACACATTTCTCTCCCCCACATAACATGTACAGTAGGATTGATCTGTATTTAATGAGTAAAGGGGAAATACACAGAGTGAAAGAATGTGAAATAGGGGTGACCGATTTATCGGATCACAGTGCAGTATATATTACAATACACTTAAATAGTAAAAAAAAGGACACGGTGTGGAGACTGAATGTGGGGATCTTAAACAACAATACAGTGGTGGAGGACACTCGAAAAGAAATAAATACATATATAGAACAGAATGACAATGGGGAAGTTGATCCGACAATATTATGGGACGCTATGAAAGCAGTAATAAGAGGAAAATTAATATCACGGACCACACAATTAAAAAAAATAAGATTAGAAATATACCAACAGAAAGTTAGTAAATTGAAAATATTAGAACAGCAACATAAAAATACAAGAGAATTAGGGTTACTCGACCAGATTAAAATTATAAGAAAGGAAATAGATGAATTACTTATGAATGAAGTAGAAAAGAAAAATAGATACATGAAACAGACATATTATGAAGGAGGTGCCAAGGCAACAAAAATGTTAGCTAATCGCTTAAAGAAACAACAAGCTATGAACAATATACATAAAATAAGGGACCCCAAATCTAATAAGGTATTGAACAATCCAGAGGAAATAGAGAAGGTATTTGAAGAATATTATAAAACATTGTATACACAACCAGAAGCAGTAGGGGAAGAGGAAATGGAGCTCTTTTTGAACTCACTGGATTTACCGACATTAGAAAAAGAACCAAACGAAATCTTAAACTCTCCTATAACAGAGGAAGAAATAGTAAATGCAATTCAAAGAGCAAAGAACAACAAGTCTCCGGGGACGGATGGATTCCCTTCAGAATTCTACAAGACCTTTAAAGAAGAGTTAATACCACCATTATTAGCCTCATTTAATCACACACACAGTGAGGGTAAAATCCCGCCATCATGGAAAGAAGCAATCATTTCGGTAATCCATAAGGAAGGCAAAGACAAGGAGTACTGTAGTAATTATAGGCCTATATCAATCTTAAACATGGATTATAAATTATACACCTCTATTATATCCAAAAGACTTGAAAACTATATGATGGAGCTGATAAATGAGGATCAGACAGGCTTTATTAAAGAAAGGCAAACACAGGACAACATCAGAAGAGCACTACACATAGTAGACGAAATACAGGGGACAGGCCGGAAGGCGGTGCTAGTGAGTATTGATGCAGAGAAAGCTTTCGATAGTGTGAACTGGACATATCTATATAAGGTAATGGAGAGATTTGGATTTAATCAAAAATCAGTACAATGTATAAAAGCCCTGTACCAGGAACCTACGGCAAGAATCAAAATAAATGGGAGCCTATCAAACAGGATAAAACTAGAAAGATCAACCAGACAGGGCTGTTGCCTCTCTCCAACACTGTTTGCGCTCTTTATTGAGCCTTTGGCACAAGTAATTAGAGAAAATACAGACATTGTAGGAGTAACAGTGAAAGGTAGAGAACAGAAAGTGGGATTATTCGCGGACGATGTAATAATATACTTGGAACAACCCGATAGGGGAATACCAAAATTAATGGAAACATTGGAGAATTATGGTAAATATTCAGGATACAAGTTAAATATGGCGAAAACACAGATATTGGCACTAAATTATTCACCAATACAGGAAATAAGAGAAAAATATAATTTTAACTGGAGTTTGCAATCAATTAAATATCTAGGAGTAAATATAACAAAAACTAGAGAAGGTCTATATGAAGCAAATTATACCCCAATAAATAGGAAGGTCAAAAGAGATTTGGAAAGGTGGTCAGTACTATGTCTGGATTTTAGTTCGAGAATAGAAATAATTAAGATGAATGTTCTTTCAAGACTTTTGTACTTGTTCCAGTCTTTACCGGTGATGGTACCCAAAAAACAATTCATAGAATGGGATAAATGGATATCGAGATTTATATGGGGTGGGAAGAAGCCAAGAATTAGATATGAAACTCTGCAGCTTCCCAAAAATAAAGGAGGTATGGCTCTACCAAACTTGAGAGAATATTTCAACGCAGCACAACTTAGACCATTAACATGCTGGTGTAAACCGGGTTATATTACAAGGTGGAAAGAAATCGAACTGGAATGTGAAGGATATCAGATGCAACATTTATTGGCAGATAAAGACATGTTCATGAAAGTGAAGAAAGATCTAGGGCCAATCACTACATTTACAATTGAAATATGGTATACAATAGTTAGAAAACACAAGATAGAAAAAGAAATAAGAATACTTAGTTGGCCGGCATATGATACACGCTTTAAACCAGGAACTATTGATCAGAGATATAAAAGATGGGCAACATGGAACGATATAACGGCAATGTGTACAGTGGTAGAAAAAGGGAAGTTGCAGAGCTTTGAAAATCTAAAGGCAAAGCATGATCTGGACAAACATGATTTCTTCCGATACCTGCAATTGAGGAACTATTTTGAAAAAGAGATAAAAACTGACTGGAAAAGCGGAATCGTGGAGATCATGGTCCAAGCATACGGGAAAAATAATAAGCGCAGGGTAATATCGGCCCTTTATCAGGAATTGATGGCAAGCAAAGATGCTTCTACGCTATACGTTAAGGAAAAATGGGAATCTGGGTTTGGGATGCGGATATCGGATGAAGACTGGAACAATGTCTGTGAGATACAGTGCACATCCACAAGCTCTAGAATGTGGAGGGAATTCTGCTGGAAAAATATGATTAGATATTTCATAACTCCAAAAGTGAAAGCAAAAATGAAGGGGAGTCAACAGCCATGCTGGAGACTATGCGGAGCAAAAGATGTAGATCATGAACATATATTCTGGAGTTGCCCCAAGATAGACACATATTGGCATGACGTATGGTCAGAGATAAAGGAAATCCTGAGTTACGATATTCCCAAGAACAGTATGACACTGTGTTTGGGCAATCTGACACAGGATACCATACAGAGTGAGGATTTATATCTGGTCAAAATACTATTGGCAGCTAGTAAGAAAGCAATTACCAGGCAATGGCTCAAAACGGAACCCCCGACTAGCGGGCAGTGGATGTGCATTGTGGAAGAAATATTTACAATGGAAAGAATGACTTATGTATTGAGGTTGAAAGGAGATCTTTTTAATTATAAATGGGAAAAATGGACTAATTATAGAATACGACAAAATGTCACCAACCATAATAACGGAATTGTAAATGAATAACTGGACTGAGAACTTTTTACAGACTGTTAATAATTAAGGACTGTTTACAAAATGTTACTGTACCTGCTACACTTTTTATTTTTTTACTGTATTTTTTGTTAACTCTTTGTTTTTGTTGTTGACCTGCAGAAATCAATAAAAATTAAGTTTAAAAAAAAAAAAAAAAATCTATGGCTCTCATAGAATTTCATTTAAAAATATGTGGTGTTCATGGCTCTTTCAGCCAAGGATGACAAAGTGGCGCTGTTGAGCTACACACTGTGCACAGGTGTATGATGGGATATAGCACTGTCACTGATGCACCACTCACTTCAAACAGGTCCAATTTTCCCTTTTAATCACACGATTTTTGTAACCCATTTTCCCTCCTCAATGATCTAGCATTATCCTGTGCTCTGCGCTCTCTCTGTCAATCCGGGGAGAGCAGCGGAATGACCTCTCTCTCTCTCTCTCTCTCTCTCTCTCTCTCTCTCTCTGTCTCTTTCTCTCTCACCTTAATCTTGACCGTGTTGGCCACTATCCCATCCACAATGCTCTCGGTGAAGGGGTCAAAGTGCTTGTCCATGCGCCTCATGAACTCGGGCTTCAGCAGGTAGCCGCTGCCACCGTTGTACTCAAACGCGCCCATGTTCAGTTGCATGGGCAGGTCTGATGGAGGGAGAGAGAGAGAGAGTCAGAGACAGTTTGAGAGAGAGAGAGAGAGAGAGAGAGAGAGAGAGAGAGTCAGAGACAGTTTGAGAGAGAGACTTTAACACATGTAGACCTGAGAAAAAAAGAACACTTCTAAATCCTAATTGCTTTCAAAAACCTAGGCTTTTGAAAGAAAGGTCAGTGGTTCTGAACTTTTTTTCAAATCAAGAACCACCAGAATCATCTGAGTTTGGTTCGTTGGTTCTTTGCTTTGACTAGTCTTTGCCACACCTGCTATGAAGCCCAGTGACATACATCATTTGGGTCTGAAACTCTGCTCAGATGGAAACAATAGCCTGTTCGCCAAACCTCATAGACACTGGGACCATTTACATCTCATCCATCTCAATCTCCCTGAGCCTCTTTACTAGGCAGCCTGCAGCTGCCAAAAAAAAAACACTGTCCTAAATGGGTTTTAGGCTGCTCTTACCGAGCGTCTGGAAGTTGAGCGCCACCATCTGGCAGCCTACATTCCAGAAGAGCTGAGGCATGTAGTTGGAGCTGTCCACTCTGGTTCCTTTAGGGTAGATCCGACTCAGCTGCTTCTTGTTGTATCTGAACGGCTCAGGTTAAAGGTCCAGTCAATTGAAAAATACATTTGTCCACACTTTTAGACATCTGTGGTCATTATGTGGTCTGACAATGCATGCCAAAAAAGTGAACATTTTAACTTTTGTGTATTTTTTTATAACAAAGATAAAAATTGATTTTTACTTCCTGTAAACGAAAACGTGCTGCATGGCGACGCCATGAGGCCTACAACAATAAAGGGCAATAGAAAATAAAGTGACCTGTTTTCATCCCTTTTTCTGAATCGTCCTTCACAATCACGGGTGTCCTGATTACAGTCAGAATTTTTTTTTATCCCATTCTGGCATCCAGACAGTGTATTACTCGGTTGAAAACTCAATCTTTCCCGTTAGGATATATATCTGACCATTATATGGTAGAAATAAGACACATCGCTCAGTGACAGCACTGAGTGACAAGTGTCCAGTGTCTTGTGTAGAGCCTAGTGTGCTATAGAGGGAGAGTGGCCAGTCTGGCGGCACACTTCCATCTCACCACAAAGTGGATGCCTATGATTTAAAGGCTTTTAAATCCGTCCACAGTAGACACATTTGCAGGGTCAGGGACATTCATTCATGTAAAGCAGGGGTGGGCAATTATTTTTCCCAAGGGGCCAAATGAGATGCATAAAATATTGTGGAGGGCCAAGACTAAAGGCTGAACTACAGTCTGTGTAATATTAATTTAATTTCAAGATAAAAGTAAGCGTAAGACCAACCATTTTGACACCAGGGCCCTCTATTTATTCAGTATTTGAGCCACAGACCACCATTTGATGACATTTTAGCCCCACAGATCCCAAAACTTTCTTCAAGATTTCTTTTGTTTTTGTCCACAATTCCAGGCTGGATTTGGGAAACAAAACAGGATAACAAAAGTGACCATTCTCTTACATTCTCTGATTGAATGTGTAGACTTTGGGCTAATTTAGATGATGAATATTTTAACTCTTGAGAGCGTAAAAATGAAACCAAATGGACCCTTGCGGGCCCATTTGGCCCAGGTATGATGTAAAGGATACTCTACAAAGTCAATAGGGTTGCTCTTCAGCGTGTCCATGCCTTTGGTCTCCACAAAAGATGACATTTCAAAGTATTTGTTCCTTTCTGAAAGACACAGAGAGACAGACACACACACACACACACACACACACACACACACACACACACACACACACACACACACACACACACACACACACACACACACACACACACACACACACACAGTGGTAACTGTATTGATCCCAAGTGTAACAACTTTCACACTGCATCTGAGTAAAGGAGCAAACCTTTGGAACTCGCCTAATATTGCCTAATATTATATAAAACTTGCCTAATATTATATATTACTACTGTATACTGTATGTATTTCTTTTCTTTTTTTTGTTTCTCGCACGCACACACGTGACTTACTATTGGCCACATCGAAGCTCTTGAACTTGACCGGTTCTATGTAGTTGACCAGGTTGGACATCTCCTCTGTGGCATTGCACTCACTGCTGGCTGTGCCCTGAGAGAGAGAGAGAGAGAGAGAGAGAGAGAGAGAGAGAGAGAGAGAGAGAGAGAGAGAGAGAGAGAGAGAGAGAGAGAGAGAGAGAGAGAGAGAGAGAGAGAGAGAGAGAGAGAGAGAAGAGAGAGAGAGAGAGAGAGAGAGAGAGAGAGAGAGAGAAAGAGAGAGAGACACACACACAGTTTAACATGTTTGATTTTAACATACCTGCTCCTAACGTATGAATAAATAACAGAGTGATAACAAACCGTACCTCGTCAGAGTTGGGTTTCTTGCTCAGCTCGGCTATGGGCTCGTCCTCCTCACTCTCCCCGCTCTCACCCTCTCCACCTGATTGGTCGAAAGACAGGAAGTCGTCACACAAAGAGAAACCCGGAGTCTGTCTAGTAATCGACATTTACTCGACTCCATTGTTCCACTAGTCCCTATAGGAAGGGACTATAGTGGACAAGAGATCCAGTATAAGTCACTTAACATGTGCTGATGTGCAAAAAATGTGCTAAAAATAGCAGATCTATAACCAAAACTAGACCAACACAAAAAACATATGGGCCAGGTGACTAAAATGTGACTTAAAGGTGAATTCTACCCATTGTCAACATATTACTCTGTCATCAACCTTAGAGATGTTGTGTGGAAACAATTAAAAATAGTCCTCCCCTCATTTTGTGTTTTCTAGAAATGGAGGTCTGAAAGAATGTAAAATGTTGAAAATGGGCGGACTTCCCCTTTAAAAAACGTCATGAAAAGCATTCAAGAGACCACAACTAAAATGAATAAAACTCACCGAGGGACTTGCGAGGCTCAGAGTCCTTCATCATCCCCTCAGCCAGCTTCTCCTCTCCATTGGACAGGATGTGCTCTCCGTCTCCGTCCAGCAGAGGGCAGTCTATGACACACGCAATGTTCATTTCAAAAGTTACTTTATTGCAGGCCTGGATGTAACATTTCCCAATTGGTGGGGGCAGCTTCATCGCCTGTGGTGTGAATGAAGCCGCCACAGACAGTCCCCAGGGCTCTGTGCTGGGCCCTTCCTCCCCTCCCTGCGTGTTTTGTGGTATAGGTGCCAGTGTTGTAGTGGTACTTTTAGAAGTGGGGGGACGCCTCTTAAAGGGGAATTCCATTTTATTATTATTTTTCTGAGAGTGTACAAATGTGAACCAAATGGACCCTAGCGGGTCCATTTGGTTCCATTTGTACACTCTCAGAAAAAAAGGAAACTCATTAACATGGTGAAACACATCTTGATGATGTCATTAAGCTGTATTTCACGATGGTAATGTTTTTTTTTTCCTTTTGCCCCAAAAATATTTTAGAGAAGTGGGGGGACGCCGTCCCCCCACGTCCCCCCTCCACTACACCCCTGACTGGGCATCCAGACTACAGGATTGCACATTCCAACTTTCGGCCGGGGTGTGACGTCACATCCTCCTTTTTTGAATGGGCTTCAATGGGCACTTCCTGCTACTTCCAGTCTGAATTTCGGCCGCGGGCGGGTCTTTCCTGCTGCCTGACCACTGTCCGAAATTCAGACAGGAAGTAGCAGGAAGTGCCCATTGAAACCCATTCAAAAAAGGAGGACGTGACATCACACCCCGGTCCGAGACTTGGACTTTGCAAAACCCCGTGTAGTTGTAGCCTGATGGGTGCGTACCGTTGGTCGGTGAGGACATCTCCTCTGTGTCCCGCCGCCGTATGCTGCCCCCGCTGGACGGACGGTGGTGGTGATGCTTCTTCTTGTTCTTGATCAGGATCCTCCCCATCAGCTCCTGTGGGGAGGGGAGGGGCTGGGCTGGGAGCAGCTGGAGAGAGAGAGAGACACACACAATACAATAACCGCACTTGTAACTTGCAAGGTTCATTAGTTACAACTAGGGCTGGGACTTTAACTGATTAAGAGATTAATTAATCACAGAAACAATAACACGATTAACAAAATTAACTCATTTTAATCGTCACACAGACCCCAAAACTAAAGATTTCTTTTGCTTTTGTCCACAATTTCAGAAACAATGTCACAGTCAAACATACAAATCAAAATGACCATTCATCTTCTACATTCTCTAGTTGCATAGAATTGGACTAATTCAGATGGTGAATATTTTAACTCTTGAGAGTGTAAACATGAAACCAAATGGACCCGCAAGGGTCCATTTGGTTTCATGTTTACACTCTCAAAGAGTTACATCTGGTTAACCAACTTTTGATCTAGTTAACCAAATTTTGATCTGGTTAACCAACTTGTGTCGACACAGTTTTGATTTAGAAAAACTCTCACATGCTACACGAGCCTGTTTTAATTGAAAAAAAAAAAAGCTTCTTGGGTCAAATATTGGTATGTGATTAATTGAGATTAATTACCAGTAATTACACAGCTTCAAATTAATTAGATCAAAAATTTTAATCGAGTCCCACCCTAGTTACAACCCTTCTGAGGCGTTGGTGGCTCATTCGCATCCAATTTAGATGATAACGCATCCGGTTATTCTACTGTTCTGAGCAGTTGGCGGCTCATTTGCATGTCATTTGCATCATAATGCATCCGGGTATTTTGAAGTTCCGAGGGTGCTGTGCTGGTCCTGTTTTCCAAGCCAATCGCAATGCAGTATTTTAACACGTGACACGAAAAAGGACTTTTGCAGTGCGTGTCAGTCCTACCGGGTATTTCTCCAGTGGGTCAATAAGCAGAGCATCTCCAAAGATGGTTCTACAGTATTCTGCCATCTTAGCCTGTTGCTTCGCCCTGAAAGACAGATACAGAGAGAGAGAGTGAGAGAAAGAGAAAGGGAGAGAGAGTTAGAGAGAGATATAGACTTTATACAAAAAACTACCCTTAAATTTACCTCAATCCAAGATGCCACCATTGACAACCTATTGTAAGGTAATATTTTATATATTTTTTTATTATGCATTAAGTAGCATGCGACATGTCCAACTATGACATGTCTACCATTTACAGGTGACGTTCTAGACATTGGCAGCAGTGCACAGGGATTTACGGACGGGGGTCTGAAACGCACGCATTATCGCGATTCCACCGTGCCACTCAGTGCCGACGGTGCGCAGCAAGAAAAAAATCGCAGGCGTGTACATGAAATGAGTACACACGCAACAAGCAACACTGGACACTGTGTGATAACACAATTTATTGTATAGTATTGTATTGTATACATACGAGTCCACGTGGTTTTCAAAGGAGAGGATGACAGGATACTGAGAGGTCTTGAACGCACTCTCTGCTATCGCTTCAATCACCTCCTGTAAGCACGCACGCACACACACACGCGCACGCACACAATGGAAGATTAGAGTCTGAGGCCCTCATTTATCAACGTGGTGTACACCCAAAAATGAACGTAGAGCATGCGTAGAGCAGAATTCCCGCATTGTTCGACATTTATCATTCCCACCATGAACTTGAAGTTGATCCTACGTCCGCACAAAACCCACGTCAGGTCGGGAGCTGTCGTAGGATTTGTCCTTGCTTGTTTTTCTGTCCTAAACAAGCGGAGCAGCATTGTCTGAACTGCAGAAAGGCATCTAAAGTTATCTATTCACTCCTAATAACTATAAAACCTAATAAATGATACAGATGAAAAATACATAGGTTTAAAAAGGCATATTATGCGAGATGACATGCCTGATCCCGGTGGGGGGGAAAAAAAATAAAAGCCACTTTTATTTGCAGTGACAAATACATGCACAGCCTGACTATTTAAAATTATATTATATGCTACGTTAGTATATCGTTCGCCTCAGTCACTCAGATAAACTGCAGACCTACAGTAGGCTGCTTGCGAGAGCAATTTCGGTAGTCGTGATCGCGGATCGGCGGGAGATTGCACCGCTGTGGAGCTACAGTAGCCTACGTCTGGTTTGTACAACGGTCTGCATGAAGGATAGAAAGCTTGAGGGGGAGAGAGGTACGTGCGCTCTTCCTAAAAATGCATGGATTTAATCCTACACTACAGAATACAAACCTGTGTAGCCTATGCCCTATTCCATTTACTGCGATGTAATAATAATAAAAAAAAAATGGCCAGTAGTTTTCAATGTGGTCCGAGGACCACCAGTGGTTCTTGAGAGGGTTCCAGGTGGTCCCCAGGCTAAGTTGGTTAACCAGATGAAAAGATGGTTTAGCCAAATGTAACTCTTGAGAGTGTAAACTAAAAATAAAACCGAATGGACCCTTGCGGATGGTTTAGCCAAATGTAACTCTTGAGAGTGTAAACTAAAAATAAAACCGAATGGACCCTTGCGGGTCCAAATACCATGCTATTATTTTACTTACTTAATAAACAACAGCGAACGGAGTTGCCGCGGCAAGCAGCGCAATCGGTGGAAAGTTTTTATTCATTCATTTTTTCTCCCCATCACCATGGTTCCTGGTCGTATTGCAGTTGTTCATGTCGCAAACAAACGGAGGAGCGGCCTGTTTCCAAGGGCGTATCAGGTTGATTTCTGCCGTCACATTTATCATTGTAGGAAGGAAATTAGGAAGGAATCAGCTGTTTGCGATCGCTTGATATATGCCGTGTGCACTCCAAAACCCACGTTGAAATTTGGGGACGAATTTGCACTCCTTTGATAAATGAGGGCCTGAGTGCATGCATTGCTTGATGTGAAGAGTGCACACTGCAGTTATAAGAACATCCAGTAGAGGGCAGAAGCAGACTTCACAACACCTTCAAAAAGTATATCTGCTTTTTACACACAGGTGGAATGAGTGAGTGAGTGAGTGAGTGAGTGAGTGAGTGAGTGAGTGAGTGAGTGAGTGAGTGAGTGAGTGAGTGAGTGAGTGAGTGAGTGAGCGAGTGAATTAATGTTTGGGGAAGGGAAACAGAACAGGTTTTCCAGGTAAAATTGGGTAATGTAGGTTTTCTGGTGTTCTATAACGGTCTAGATATCTATATATATAACTGGTCCTGTTACCGACCTTAAAGGGGAGGTCAGCGGTCATGATAATGACCTCTTAAAGGGAAGGTCGGAGGTTACAGTACTGACCTTAAAGGGGATGTCGGTGGTCATGGTGAAGCCGTGGGTGATGTACGGTTCCTCGTCTTGCGTTCGTCCAGGCCAGCAGTCCAGCTCGATGCAGCGGCAGCCCGTCAGCAAC
>CM076986.1:9655911-9673411 GCA_039105355.1 Benthosema pterotum
TATTTCACAACCTTTCAATTGTGTGTGTGTGTGTGTGTGTGTGTGTGTGTGTGTGTGTGTGTGTGTGTGTGTGTGTGTGTGTGTGTGTGTGTGTGTGTGTGTGTGTGTGTGTGTGTGTGTGCGCGCGCGCATGCGGATCTCACTTTTTCACTGGTATTTTCCCATCTTGATTAACCTGCAATTTTAACTTTGTGTACCTGTGTGTGGAGAGAGAGAGAGACAGAAAGAGAGAGCGAGAGAGGGAGAAAGAGTTACAAAAAAATAATAAATTACAGATTGTACATAGTCTCCCTTTAACTATACAGAAGGTCTATGAATTACCAATGCAGACAAAATAATCAGCTGCTAAAATCAAATGCTATAAAATTCTAATGAAAGCGATCATTTTTTATGTTCCATGGCGACCTCTTCGCCTGTCGTGGTAGGTAGTGTATGTACTCCCTTTGTTCCCCGTCTTTGTTTTGACTAGTCTTAGCCCGGTGAAATCATGTGTATCTGAAAACAGGTCCTGAAGAAACGGATCATGGGCCCACTGACTTGGTGGTTCCTCATGGATGTTTTATCGTGTTAAAACTGGTTTATTGGAAGGACTTACATTAGTGTGACACGTCTTAAAATCTGTTTTGTAGCCAGGAGTTGTGTTGGGGCGTTCTGGGGCCTAACACATTGTACATTTGGCCCTGGCCAGATGTCCTAACGCACGCACGCACTTACGCTTTGAGGAGGAAGGTGTTCCGTGATGCATTCTGGGACAGGATGTTTGTAGCCAGCTTAAACAACTCATCTGTCCATATCTGGAAACACGCACACGCACACGCACACGCACGCACACACACACAGTCAACAGGGTAAAGCAGACCTGTATTTGTCATGACACAGGGCCTGCCTACACAAGTGAAGCAAAGGAATGGAGGAGGGTTGTTTAGGACAGTTTTGCCGTTACATTAACAAGATGTTTACGATTAGGGATGCTCTGACCAGGTTTTTTGGGGACTCATCCTGACTGTTTTTCTCATGACCGGCTGATACCAGTATTTCCCACACCAATCTTGATCCAAGTTTGAATATTTTAAAAATGATTATGTCAAAATCCCACATCAAAACTGTTCTTTGTGGAGAGAATGCTGAGAAGGTTTAGGCCTGTCACAATATATCTGCACTAAATATCGGAGTGAGTTAAACCATACTGTATCATACTTTTAGTGTTTAAGTTTTATTAAAAAATAGCAGGTGTTCACGCCCCATATGGGGTGTGAACACCTGCACTCACGTTTTGTAGAATCTACAATGTCAGACTCAGGACGAAATGGATTAATTCACATAGGGTAAATTGCCAATCAACCAATCAATATTGGCCGATACAGCCTGATTATCCATGACGGGTTGCCATGGTTACCTTGGCCGTCTCCTCCAGCATGGCCTGGAAGTTGAGGAAGGAGATGTTGACCAGGTCGTTGCCGTGGACCACCGTCACCAGTTTGGACTCCACACTGTCCCCCTTTCCAAACCCCAGCACCTCTCTGACCTTGTGGTCCTGGAAAGTGGCACACACACACACGCACACACACACACACACACACACACACACACACACACACACACACACACACACACACACACACACACACACACACACACACACACACACACACACACACACACACACACACACACACACACACAGGATGTATTTATGTAAACTGTGAATTATATGGTCAAAAAAACACACAAAAAACACACAATTTACAGTATATACACCGGTAAATCTATGTTTAATGTGACACTCATTCCTCTGGAGTGAGTGTGGAACTATAGTGGTCCTCTGGAGTGAGTGTGGAACTATAGTGGTCCTCTGGAGTGAGTGTGGAACTATAGTGGTCCTCTTGAGTGAGTGTGGAACTATAGAGGTCTCCAGCAGCTTGATAATGAGCCAATAGAGTGGAGGTGAGGTGGGGTTAGATTAAAATATGTTTACAACCACAGGTTTTGTGCACACTAATGTTGCCTACCCTGGGCCCAGAGTCTTCCCGTGCCCCCTACTGGCGTAATGGTGCAGGCGCGGAAGACTCTGGCTTCGCCGAATCAGAGGTGGATCTGGCTTGCCACGAACCCTGGCGAGCCAATCAGAGCGCGTTTCCACATAAAAACAAATGACGCAAATCAGCAGAGACCCAGTTTGTAGTTTTTCGAAGCTAGGCTAGCTAACAGGGCACTGGTACTGGGGACTACAGACACTGCATACTACCGGCGCCTGTGTTCTACGTGGCAATCAGCGCTGCTCTGATTGGTTAGATTCTAACCAATAGGAGTTGAAATCCCATCCCTGGAAAGTCAAATCCCATCACTAGCGAATCAGAACCCTGCCCGCAACTCCAGACTCATATACAAGCTTGTAATGCTTGTAATGAGGGTGGGGAAGCCAGGTTAAATGTTGCCTATATTACCTTTAAGCTTTGTAAGTGACGGTTTCTGATCTTAAAATTCTATCGTACTGTGTCGCTCTGTCGTAATACCTTTACTTTTGGGGTACGATACTGCAAACAGGGTTTTCTGCAATACTCTTCCACTAAGCAGAGATATCCTTGGGCAAACCTGTTCTCCTAAGGGGACTAGCATAAACTAAACTTAGACAATTCTAACCCGACTGTTTCTCAAATGTTGTGGGGGCATTGTTGACCCTGACGAGTTCTGTTTAGTGATGCAAGTCCGCATCACTATACAGAACTTGTGTGACACACACACACACACACACACACACACACACACACACACACACACACACACACACACACACACACACACACACACACACACACACACACACACACACACACACACACACACACACACACACACACACACACACACACACACACACACACACACGTAAGGATATTGACTTACATTCATTCCTTATTTCTGACTCAACCCTTTAGACAAACAGCCGAAATGAAAACACTAGCGTGCACACACACACACACACTTGATCAAATATGTCTACCGTACTGTACATATGTACATACACAGGAATCTCAAGACAGGCACAGAAATGCGCGTTCACACACATGCACACACACAGTCGTAGGAAAGGTGTGGTGGTGCAGTTAACATGGCTATTTGCTCAATCTTTAGTCAGTGAATGGGACAGATTGGAGATTACACACACACAAGCACACGCACACACAGCGGTGGTTTGCTGCGTGGTCTGAGCTTGAGTAGATCTGCCATTTCCTCTGGGGGGATGGAGGGGTGATGGCGGTGGCTCAGGGGTAGAGTCACCGGACAGTAACCGCAAGGTTGCCGGTTCGAACCCGGGTTCCCCCAGAGTTGTGCCTTTGATGGTTTCCACTGCCATCAGTATGAACGTGTGTGTATGAATGTACAGTACCTGTGTGAATGTGATGCACAACCTATATGTAAAGCGACATGGATAAAGGTGCAATATAAATTTGTGAGCGGGTCCATTTGACTCTTGCGGGTTCATTTGGTTTTATGTTTACACTCTTAAGGTTAAAACATTCAGCATCTAAACTAGCCCAAGTCTACACAACGTAAAAATGAAACCAAATGGACCCTTGCGGGTCCATTTGGTTTCATTTTTACGCTCTCAAGAGTTAAAATATTCATTGTCTTAATTAGCCCATAGGTCTACACAACTAGAAGATTTATGGTCATTTTGGTCTGTATGCTTTGCCTGTTTTGTTTCCCAAATCCAGTCTGGTATATGGACAATGCTTTAGTTTAGAAATCAGTTTTGGGGTCTGTGGGTCTAAAATGTCCTCAAATAGTGGTCCGTGGCTCAAATGGTGAATAAATGGTGGGCCCTGGTGTCAAAAAGGTTAATGAAAACCCTTGCACTAGAGTACTATAAGGGAGAGTACTGACACTCCTGTTGACTCGCAACACGTGACCTCCTAGTAAGGAGGGATTCTGGTTCAAACAAACCACTCTGGCCATTCACCTACATTGACAGCAGATCACACATTTGCAGTTTAAATTGGCGAAATTACGGCATTTTAGGACATTTTAACAGACTTCTCGACTCGTCACTCTAGTGAATAATGATTTGTTATGTAACTGGCTTTAGTGAATGTATATTATCGGGAAATAGGCTGTGCTGTGATGCAGTAGTTAGCTGTGTATGCCTAATGCCTATATATGGAACCTGCAGAGCTCCAGCCAGTGCGAGACGCGAGATCAAAACGTGTCGGTACTCTCCCTTATAGTACTCTATCTCCCACCACCAAAACTGAAACTACACCCCTGCGGTTCACTGGGGACAGGGAGGAACTCCTTATATGGTCAGCACACTCTCTAGGGAGAGTGTGCTGTCACAAAAAATACAAAAATTAAGACTGATATTTGAATTACGTCAATATGACTGAATATAAAAACTGGCCAACTAAAGGAACCAAACTAAACTAAACTAAAAGAACTTTAAATACTATCAACGGAACAGCTGTGTCTTAAGGCCTATATACATGAATGTTTATGTCTGATGAGGAAATGGGCAATAATAACTACACTTCCTGCGTGCGTGCATGTGTGCATGTGAGTGTGGTGTGTGTGTGTGAGTGTGTGTGTGTGTGTGTGTGTGTGTGTGTACGTGTGTGCACATGTGTACAGTTCAACAATAACTTCCTGTCCCAGCAATCCCGTCTTATATCACTTCCTGCCCGGTTGTTCCCTCTGCCACTCAAGGCCTCATTATACACAGAGCTGTGTCACCTTTGGACTGTGTCACAAACACACACACACACGCGCGCACACACACACACGCACACACTATACACAGAGATAAAGATGCAAACGCACATACAACGGTTGTGTGCACACATGCATGTGCACAAACACAGTCGGATAGTCTTCCAGGTGACGCGCAAGCAAATGTACTGTACATGCACACACGCACACGCACACACTCATGCACACGCACACACACAGGCTTTGTGACCATGGGGCCTCTCCTATCACCCCCTTATCATTGTCCCCGCTAATTTTTCATCGTCTGAGCAAACACTCTGACCTACTGATCGCAACTCGAACACCTGCTGAGCAATATATCATGATGAATGGACTGTACTGTACCTACATAATGCTCCTTTCAAGTTATGGCTTATTCAAGCTTTACCTAATTAACACTTACTTTGCCAGCACTTATTTTTATTTTTAGGTACTAGTGCCAGCGATTTTCATGTAAAAGCCATATTTCGTATTTCGGTCATGTTTCCGATCGGACAAGTAAGATCGGGTCACACAGGATCTTACTTCCGGTCCCTCTGCTGTCAGAGGAGGTGATCACTGCTTGCAGCCGCTAGCATAGGGATTGTATCAAACAATAGCGATACTAATCAAAGATCAACATGGATCAACTTCAATGGCAGCGGTCGTAAGTTAGTAATTATTATTTGATAATGGTAAGATTGACGTAGATCAATTGCAATGGAAGATTAACTGTTAACTCTTAAAGGTGTACTAGGCAACTTGAGTGGTGGTCACTGCATACGTGCACGCGCACGCACACACACGCACACGCACACACACACACACACACGCACACATACACACACACAGACACTCTTACCTTTGGTAGTTTGGCAAACTTTCCCGTTCTGGTGTCTCTGATGGAGCTGATGTCCAAAACCTCCACCTCCTGTAGGACCAGAGAAATGACATCATCATCATCATCATCATCATCATCATCATCATCACCACCTCAGAGACACTGGGTTGACTGCTACAATCTAAATGATCCAAAACCACACATTACACACATAAAGACCAGCAGGATAGTGCTCTAAGTCTGCGCTAAGTGCCATTAAACATGTAAAAGTCAATAACAAATACTTGGCAAACAGGAAGTCATGGTGGAAAAAAGGGGCAAAGTGTTGCGGGAAACACATACTTTAGGAGATGGACAGATAGTTGGAAGAGTAGAATGTTGTTTCTCAGAATAACATTTATGTCTCTCTCTCTCCGTTTATCTCCGTGTCATCTGCCTAGTGGTGTGCGTGTGCGTGCGCGCTTGGGGGAGCTCCTGAACAGTGAATATTGTCAGCATGCATAAACAGACCCACTGAACATGTACACTGTCACGCACACACCTGTGCAAGTGCATAACGCAAACTCACAAGATAACACACAAACTGTAAACTACAGCGCACGTTTCACAAGAGTCACTGAGGCATTGAAGATCTATGAGATCTACAGTGCATCACGTTGCAACACGCTGTGATCTCGTAGATCTATTTTCTAGGCTACTTCGTAAACTACTAAATGAACTGCGATGACGAGAAGAACACATCCTAGTTGTTTGCCCGGTGCTAGATTTTTTTGTTTTTCTTTCTCTCATTCTTCTGTCATCGTCCTTTCCTGCAGAATTATTGTGATGTCAGCCTCAATCCTGGACCTCATTTCTTGGATTTTGTGACTTAACTTGCTTTAAAGGGGAATTCCACCCATTTTCAACATTCTTTTCTGAGAAAAAAAGAAGCACCTAAAGAAATCCATTAACAAGATGAAAATACATCTTGATGATGTCATCAAGATGTTTCACCATGTTAGTGGTTTTCGTCAGACCTCCATTTCTTGGGAACTTTTTTATCATGTCCACCCAACATCTCTAGGGTATACTAATGACATTAGAATGTTGAAAATGGGTGGAGTTCCCCTTTAACCATCATATATACACAATACGTACAGTATACAGTATATACACACACATGTACACGAGTACCAGTACCAGTGCTCACACACAAGCTGGCACTCGACAGATAGTGCAGTTCTAGTTTAAACAGTCACCAGTTTGAGTCGATTTCTACTGACGATGCACATATTATTACATAACTGGTAGGTGCTAGGAGACAGGAGGGATATGGACGGAGATAGGAGGTAGGGGACAGGAGGGATATGGACGGAGATAGGAGGTAGGGGACAGGAGGGATATGGACGGAGGTAGGAGGTAGGGGACAGGTGGGATATGGACGGAGGTAGGAGGTAGGGGACAGGAGGGATATGGACGGAGGTAGGAGGTAGGGGACAGGTGGGATATGGACGGAGGTAGGACGTAGGAGCTATGGGAGGATACAGAGGACGGTTAGAACATGGTTGTAAAACACAGCCATAAAGACTGAATAAATATTAGTACTGCTGCATCTGTGTGTCTGTCTGCCGGTAACTCTGAGACTGTAAGGGTCCATTTGGTTCCATGTGTTCCACTCCCAGCTAACATAATTAAATTAACCCTCACAATTAGGGCTGGGAGCCTGGAACTTTAGCTGATTCATTTAGATTAACTATAATTACATGAACAATAACACGATTAAAACAAATTAACTTAAAAATTAACATTTTGATTGCATGTAGATCTTGCACCATAGAACCTTTTTCCACTGGATGAATTTCAGGCGTACCGATCATAGCGGTCCACACAATGGGAGAAGAAGCCAATCAGGGTAACCTGCCATTGATCCGACCTCCCATTGTTTCGTCCTTCCATTGGTCTGAAATTACTAACCCCATCTCTACCATAGGTATATATAAGAAGGCTAGATGGCTTGAGGCGGAGCCTCTGACGTCGTTCACGGTGGCCATCTTGACAGAGTACTCAATACAGTATGCTCTACGGCAGCCCAAACAAAAACAGCTATAACTCGCTCAATACTTGACGGATTTACAAAGGGGTTGCTTTATTATGAACGTTATCAACGTGGCCATGATTTTTGCTAAGTTTTACTTTTTTTCTAAAAATATCATATATCATAACGGCTCATTGCATGCGGGCATCTCCAATGTTTACAACAAAACAGTCCGTTTGAAAATCAGTTGAAAAATAAGCGAGTTATCGTCATTTCAAAAGTACAGTATATGCTCATAGACACAATGTTATGCTATACTCTGGTAAGATGGCCGCCATGTAACAACGTCACTCCCTTACCTTCAACATACATGTCACAGTGTGGACACAGGACTTCAAACAAGGCAGCCAGCCATGATGGTGCATGTTCGGATCTACGGACAGTCCCCACCAAACAGACGGCTTTGTTTTGCCTAGTGGATGATGGGAGATTTCACTCTTTGACTAACTGATGAAAAATGCTTCGCATGTCAAATATTAATACGAGATTAATTGAGATTAATTAATTACAAAGCTCGTTTGGTGGCTGTGATGTCACAGCCCCACCCACACACTGTGATGTCATACTTCCCCCCACGCACACGTCCCAAAACCTGATTGGTGGAGAGGAGCAAATAAAGTTCAAGAGGCGCGAGCCCACCAATGGAATTCAAGCTCTACCATGCACACACACACACACACACCATGTTCTTTGATTGCTCTGTTTTGGGACAGCAGGACTCACTTCCTGGGGGAATAAAACCACTTCTGGGTCTTTAGAAAGCACGCACACACACACAGACGCGCGCACACACACACTCCCACAGGCCGTGGTTCCATTCCACCGTCGCCATTGGTTACTCCCCAGAGAGAGAGAGAGAGAGAGAGAGAAAGAGTGTGTGTGTGTGTGTGTGTGTGTGTGTGTGTGTGTGTGTGTGTGTGTGTGTGTGTGTGTGTGTGTGTGTGTGTGTGTGTGTTTGAAAGTTAATAGTTTTTCTTTACTGGCCACAGCACTTTCTGGAAGTGTATGCATGCATGCACGCGTGTGGGTGCGTGCGTGGGTGGGTGGGACCTTGTGCGCGTGCGTGTGACTGTGAGTGTGCATGTGAGTGGCGCGTGCATGGGTGTGTGTGTGTGTGTGCACACATCTAGGGAGGCAGTCGTTAAAGCCGACAGGCACATACAGGTTCCGACTTGTGAAACATCCTATTGAGTAAGATGCAGAGGGTGCCCACGTGTGTGTGTGTGTGTGTGTGTGTGTGTGTGTGTGTGTGTGTGTGTGTGTGTGTGTGTGTGTGTGTGTGTGTGTGTGTGTGTGTGTGTGTGTGTGTGTCTTCACGTGTGAAGGTCGGTCATCTCGGACTCCAGAGCACATTCCACAAATAGTATGGCTTGTGTGTGTGTGTGTGTGTGTGTGTGTGTGTGTGTGTGTGTGTGTGTGTGTGTGTGTGTGTGTGTGTGTGTGTGTGTGTGTGCGTGCGCGCTATTGTTGTGTATAATATTTAGCCAGCCATTGCAGCTTTGTGAGACCATTCATCACTCAGTGATATGTTGCACATGCGCGCACACGCGCACACACACACACACGCGCGCACACACACACACACACACACACACACACAGTGTGGATCTGTACTGTGTGCACATGCACACACTCTACAGTGGTGCGGTGTGTGTGTTTCCCCAAACTGAAACTTTTTTTTTTTTTTTTACCTCTGGGGCTCACTGGGGACAGGGAGGAACTTCTTATATAGTCACCACACACTATAGTAAAAATAATAATAATAATTATAACAATATTTGAATCAAACGAAATCACTTACTATACCTTTAAAGGGGAATTCCACCTATTTTCAACATTGTTATATGTTATCAATAGCTGTATGGAAATTTAAAAAAGAAAGAAAATAAGAAAATGAAGTAAATCTCGAAAATGGGTGGACGTCTCCTTTAAGCGTATGTGTGTGTTGCCTGCGTGTTGTGCGTGTGCGTGAGTAACCACAGTTCAGCACAGTCATGCGGCGTTGGGAAGTGTCCCGGAGCCGTGTGGTCCAACAACAGGTCATAAAGCACAGCTCCTGTTTCTGGTAAATGGTAAGTGGTGCAGTTATATAGTGTCTTTATCCAAGGCGCTTTACATAGATCCCATTCACACACCAATGGCGGTGGAAAACCATGCAAGGTACAGACAAACACTCTGTGAGCAATTATACTAGGGCAGGGGTGCCCACACTTTTTTGACTGGAGAGCTACTTTCAAAATGAGTGGCTCAAAAATCTACACATCGAAAATGTGATTGTTCCACCACTGAAAATCCACTTCAAGTCCCCTAGAAAGTTTGAGCTTTGAAATAGTGGTGATGGTGTTACTTACTTAATAGTGTTTAAGAATAATGCACTTATAGTGAAAAATAGAGGGGGAGAATTGGAAGGTTTTCCTGTATATGCTATTACTGACGTTTGAAAACAGTAGGTTTTGAAAGAGTAACAGTAACAGTTTGTGATGTGGAGTTTAGTTTCTTTCACCCACAACCAAGAACTTTCACGTTTTTGTCCACAATTGGGAAAGAGAACTGGCAAAACTGTCAAAATAACAATTATTCTCCATTTTCTAATTGTGTGGAACCTTGAAAATTACGTAATTCATATGTTTAAATATAATTTAACTCTTGAGAGAGCTCTCAAGAGTTACAGATCTACAGTATGAGGGTCAGAGAGAGAGAGAGAGAGAGAGAGAGAGAGAGAGAGAGAGAGAAAGAGAGAGAGAGAGAGAGAGAGAGAGAGAGAGAGAGAGAGAGAGAGGGAGAGAGAGAGGTAGATCACAATCTACCCTTTGGGCACCTCTGTACTAGGGGTTAAGTGTCTTGCTCAAGGACACATCGACACTAACTCTGGGGGATGGTAACCTTGGGGTTAACATCCGGTGGCTCTAGTCTACCCCTGAGCCGCCGTTGCACCGTTGAGAGATGGAATCTGCACACTCACAAACACTGGAAATGGCAAATGGTGCATGTGTGAATATTATATAACAGGGAAAAAATAAGCTAGTATTTTTAAGGTGCTGATTCAGGGCTAAGCCAGGCTATCCTTAAAGGGGATTTTGTGTGTTTTCTATCCCCACAAATAACCAAGTTTGAACAATCAGTCTTTCATATCATATAGGAGCTTTAATGGAAATTGCTTTCAGGAACAGCTTGATTGATTTTGTCCTCATAATGATGTCATCAGTGCACCCCGCTTTGTATAATTCCTCCTCTTATTCAGTCTTCAGCACTTTGTTTACAAGGTCCATCAATGTTTTCCAAATGAATTTCCAAATATTTTCTCCTCACTGGTAAAATCTAAATGATCTAAAACCACACATTACACACACAAAGACCCACAGGATAGTGCTCTAACTTCTCTAAGTGCCTCTCTAAGTGCAATTAACAAGTAGAAGTCATTAACAAATGACATAATTAAGGAAACAGGAAGTCGCTAAGTAAGTAAAATAACCAAGTTTGAAGAATCAGGCTTTCATATGATATATAGGAGCATTAATGGAAATTGCTCTCGGGAACAGCTTGTTTGACTTTGGCCTCATAATGATGTCATCGATGCTCCCTACTTTTTACATATAATTCCTCTGCTTCAGTTCCAAATTTGCATTTACACTTTGTTTACAAGGTCCACCATTGTTGTCCAAGTTGACATGGAATTTTAGCCCGGTTTTATCTAGCATCAGTATTATAATGACTCAAATATTAAATATTCTGCCTATCAGCACCCCCACCACCTCAGGACATTGTGGTACTGCAGCTAAACTGTCCAGAAAGAAATGGCGATGGCAAGGAATGCAATATGATATTATTATTATTATTATTTTTTTTTTTTTTTTTTTTTTTTTTTTTTCGCAATGCATGTTGTTTGCACTTTAAAACTTTGACTCCTATTCGAGTTACACAAGATGATGTGAACTGTAGGACAGCTTCACTGCAAAGTTGCCTGACATGTGATTTCATTGTAGACTCCAATACCTTCCAGTATTGGTTCTGGTTGTCCCCATCCGTTGTAGAAGAGCCTCCATTGGACTGGCCTCATGAAGTGAACAGAGTTGGCGGGACTCTGTCTATACTCTAAGGCTCAGAGTTGCGGCACACTCGGGAGGGACTTACGGAACGTTTCTAATAACATCGGATTAACGCAAAGAAAATGGTAGGCCTGGAGTTCTCCTCTAAGAGGCTATATTTACCATTTTAACTCATAATTTGACATTAATTGTACACGAGAGACCTTCCCTCCTTCCCTCCCTTTTCCTTCCTTTTTCGCTCTCTCCGCGTCCCCTCTCCCCCGCTCCTTTCCTCTAAGTCCTCCAATGGCCTTTCTTCATCTCATCTGCCATTCACTCTGGAGCCATTAGACAAATATCGCCACTTCGCCACACAATGAGCAATACCGACACACCTTTCCTATGTGACGCCTGCCTGCCTGTGTGAGCGTGTGTGTGTGTGTGTGTGTGTGTGTGTGTGTGTGTGCATGCCAACTAGCCAGATTCAAAGTTTCCCCACAACCAGATTCCCGCAAACTATGAGACACAACTAGTACTGTGGACAATACTTCTGGTCCTCAGAAAACATGTTGTTGTTAAAAGGATGTTGCATGTGTTCTAATAAGGACACTTTCAGATATAGGACCAATCTGGGAATTAAACGGTCTCCCAGTGTGTTCCTAATGGCGTCTAATAGCATGAACTAAAATGTTGAATTTCAACTCCTGTGGGAAGCCTCATAAAAAACAGGTCAATGTCTGGGGACTAGTCACAACCTATAGAAGGCAAAAACACTCACTGGATTGAAGAGCACTTGCCCAAACGTGCTGACTAAGCACATTTATGACGACAGGATGTGTCTGCTTTTAGCCCAAGGAATGTTTTCTGAGCAAAAACTGATGCTTGGAATGGATTCGGCATCATGAAAACCACCTTGTTAAAAACTCTGTGTACCTTTTGTCAACTTGTCAAGGCACCCGTTTTAAAAAGGTAAATCTATGTTGCTTCTACTTTGATGCTGCAGCTGTTTCCCTGCAGACAGACACTTGCTTTATCCTGACGAGTGCTGATGTGAAAAGTGGACTGGTTAAGTCACATATGTCAAAGTCAAGGCCCGCGGGCCGGATCCGGCCCGCAAGATGATTTAATCCGGCCCCAGGCTTGTAGAGCAAAAATGTCTGAGTCTATCAAAAAAAAGTAAGTCTCTAGCACGTTCCTATCAAAAGTTATGATCGTTTAAAGAAATGCTTTTGAGCTCTCTTCTGAACGGCATGTAATGCATGTTGTCCAGCAGGGGGAGTCGTTTTACCAGGCTAGGCTGCTGGCGCTGCAAAGTGAGAACTATACTTCAGCAGTACAAGGGTGTGTAACCGAGAGAACTATACTTCAGCAGTACAAGGGTGTGTAACCGAGAGAACTATACTTCAGCAGTACAAGGGTGTATAACCGAGAGCTATACTTCAGCAGTACAAGGGTGTATAACCGAGAACTATACTTCAGCAGTAGGCTACAAGGGTGTATAACCGAGAAGTATACTTAGTTAACTATAGATACTTACTTAAATTTAGTATTTGAAATTTAAATGCTATTTCCGCATGGTTTATTGATGCTCTGTAAATAAAAATAGCATCTTTCATAGCATAAAATCTAGGCTACAAGTATAAAACCAATAATGAAAGTCATTAATATATATTAATAGCTATTCTTAAATATGACTTGTGTGATATGCTGTAGTGTAGAAGTAACGGCTGTGTACGTAAACATGCGTGTGCCGCGCATGCTTGCGGTCTGCGCTCCGGCCCCCATGAAGTCACATTAAGTCCAATGCGGCCCCCACCCCAAATGACTTTGACACCACTGGGTTAAGTAATCATTTGGCAAGTGTGTGGTTGCCAGGTGAGGAGACTTTGGATGATTATGTCCACTGGCAGTGCGTAACCAGAGCCTTTTGTGGTGTTTCCAGACAACAGACTTGCGCACGCCCCCTCTGGTGGTGTGGATCGAGTGTGTCCAATTTGATGTTGGTGGCCAAGCGTTTCGTGAGTTACTTGCATAACGCACGCACACACACGCACGCGCACACACACACACACACACACACACACACACACACACACACACACACACACACACACACACACACACACACACACACACACACACACACACACACACACACACACACACACACACACACACACACACACACACACACACCACACACACACACACACACACACACACACACACACACACACACACACACACACACACACACACACACAGATGTGGCACATTTATAGTTAGATAAGCACTGTTTCACCGGAATGTTGTTTATTAGGTTGAAAGAGACGGTCTACATTCTACCAAATGACGGGTTGAGAATCTTTTAGTTGTGCTATTTAGGGCTTTTGTAGTGTCATCATCTCAAACAATAATTGTGATTAGGCGACGATGCAATAGTTGTCTAACTTTATGACTATAGTATAAGGTCCAAACCACACCAATGCAACATTTTGCAACTGCCATTGGAATTAATGGTTACAAGTAGTTGTGGATTCACTCACAATCTTCCAGCGCAGTCTGAGAACCCACGTCTTCAGACTGCATCTTGTCCCATAGCACTTGCTTAGAGTCAAATGCAAAGGATCAACTTATGAAACTTAAGATAGGAATTTAAGCAGACATATAGCACTATCTAGTATATACTGTATATGCATAGCTTCAATATGTAGCCACTGTATATGCACCCACTGAATATCCCCACTAGTTTGTTTCAGTTTTGGCTGGGAATACTTAAGCCCTTAGTAGTCCAAAACCACCATTTACAAGCTGATGACGTGTTGGTGTACTGTAGATATGTGGGTTAGTCCAGTGTGTGTGTGTGTGTGTGTGTGTGTGTGTGTGTGTGTGTGTGTGTGTGTGTGCGTGTGCGTGTGCGTGTGCGTGCGTCTGCAGACCGATCAAGCCGATATAAAACGTCACATGATGACAGTCTGCAGGAAACGGATTGTGAAGCATCACACGCGCACGGCCACACACACACGGTAACAGGAAGGATGATCTCAGTTCATGACACTACACACACACACACACACACACACACACACACACACACACACACACACACACACACAGCCTTTAAAAGACAATATAATAAATAATTACTCAAATGACTCACAAAGCATAAACAAACAGAAGTCAAACTGAGGCGAACACCCCCCAACACACACACACACACACACACACACACACAACACACACACACACACACACACACACCACACACACACACACACACACACACACACACACACACACACACACACACACACACACACACACACACACACACACACACACACACACACACACTGCATGTGTTTACATATAAGCACAGAGGAACCTGACAGAACTGGAGTCTCGAAATGCCTTCTAAATGTAGCTTTCTGAGCTTTCTGATTCTACTGTATGAGCTATATGAGATATGATATGAACGCCACTCACTATGTGAGTGGTGCTCATATGGTTTCACGCCAAGTACGAATTACATGTAATTGGCCACATACCTGTCTCACCTAAATTCGCCTAATTCCATCTCTCCAACAGGCAATTGTTACATTATATTTACAATATATTGTCTCTTCACCATGTCAGTAGTATGTTGGCACTCTTTCAGTTTCACTTTTGGTTCAGGAGTAGTTCAGCCATGAACTGTGCCACACCCCCACATTTTGAGAAACGAAAGTAAAATTGGCCACGAGTGCATGAGTGTCAACACACTATTGACATGGCGGAGAGACAATATATAGCAAAACAATTGTATGTTGGAGAGATGGAAATAGGTGAATTTGAACAACATTCCATAGACCCATTCTAAGCCTATGGTGGGGTAGGGAACAGCCTAGCAGCCAATACGGAGTTTTCTTTTACAAAATAACAACTGGACTACTTGGAAAATAATTCATTGGAATAGTTGGAAATAAATCAGCTGCAAATAACGGTAAGCAAGGCTTCTGGGGAGGAATTCTACTTTAAGGTGGAGAAAATAGGGAAATTAGGTTTCCGCACTTCTGCTGGGCCAGTTTGGTTTGTTGTTGCTGGACTGTGTGTGAGGCCAGGGGCGGATTGGCACATATTTTTCCCACCGGGACAATTTTGCCTTTGCCAGGCCACCCTGGGGGGTGGCCTGGCAAACACTAGTTTGCTTGGTCTGGGCCTGGCGCCCTGGCCTGCCTTGGACTTTTCAAAAAAAAAAAAAAAAAAAAAAAAAAAAAAAACTGTCCAGGCCACTAGGTGGCGCAGGCCACCGGGAAAACTCCCTGTACTCCAGATGGCCAATCCGCCCCTGGTGTGAGGCCAGCCCTGCAGACGGCTCCAGACAGATGTTCCGTGCAGTACTGCAGTACTCAACATCAGTCAGCACATGTTACCAACAAGACTCTGTACAAGGGAATGCCACAGGGTGGGCCAGGAAACAGCAGCCAGGAGAATGAGACTAGATAGCCAAAGACACCAAGAGCTGCCAGCCAGCAAGTCAGTACTGTGGGAACCAACGTTTACTGGAGAGATCGTCAAGGACCAGTGAAGTTAAAAAATCTATATTTGTTTCACACCTTTAGACCACATCTGTGGTCGTTATATGGCATGTAAGTAACATGTATGGGTATAACAATATAGTAACTATCAAAACATCAAATTCAATTGAAAAAAAAAAAAATCAAAGTATACTGTTTTTAAAGAACCAGAAAACATTGTATTGTTTGTCTTAGTATCAAATGCAATGTGAAGAATCGCTATCAAATCGGTATGGAATTGCTACCAAGTACTTGTGCATTGCACTTTTTCAGAAGAAATTGTTTATATCCAATATTAGACATTGTTCCATTCGAGAAACCTGCACCATCCACATGTTTCACACATATTTAATATGTTTGCTAAATAGTTACTGGTATTGCCATGAACCAATATTGTCCAGTCATCCATGTATTGTGATGAATATAGAATCACTGTTGTAATCTATTGTATTACACCCCTAACAACAATGCATGCCAAAAAATTGGAACATTTTCACTATCAAAAGTCAAGGCTTGTGCACTACCGTTTCTGCGAATGAGAGACAGGAACTGTGACTCGACACATGGGTGTGTGTGTGTGTGTGTGTGTGTGTGTGTGTGTGTGTGCGCGTGTGTGTGTATTTGTGTGTGTGCGTGCGTGCGTTCTTGCCTGTGCGTGTGCCCGGCAACCACAAGGTCACATGACGTGTCCGATATAACAATGTCTGGGGCGGAGCCATCCATTGTTATATCAGACACGTCAGGAGAGAAAGTTAACGGTGAAAGTGACAGATGAATAAAAACAAAACAATGTGGGAACTGACTATTATGGGGAGGGGGGGTACTCTATCACCTTTCAGTTTTAGCATGTTCAGATATGTTTTTAAACATGCAGTGTATGTACTACAGAAAAGAGTACCAGTATACATACATAAGTATGCGTGTACATTTCTATTACATTTTTCGTGTGGCTCTCTAGGCCCTCCTAAATATCTCTTTTAGCTGTTTGCAGTGCTAACTGTGTGAACCATTGTTATGGTGAGGATCCATTTGAATGATCCACTCCTAAAATTATACTCTATACTTGTGGAAACATTTGGCTCACACGAGTATAGTAAATTACAGTACAGGCACGCACAGCGCGCACACACACACACACACACGTACACACACGTACACACACGTACACACACACACACGTACACACACACAGACACACACACACACAGACACACACACACACACACACACACACACACACACACACACACACACACACACACACACACACACACAACACACA
>CM076986.1:9678411-9808411 GCA_039105355.1 Benthosema pterotum
AACGACGATGCAGAACAGGACACGTGAATGAATGATCAACCACACTTGATTTTCAACAGGTGGTCCGGGGACCACCAGTGGTCCTTGAGAGGGTTCCAGGTGATCCCCGGCTAAGTTGTTTAACCAGATGTAACTCTTGAGAACGTAAAAATTAAACCAAATGGACCCTGGTGGGTCCATTTGGTTTAATTTTTACACTCTCAAGAGTTAAAATATTCATAATGTGAATTAGTCCGAATTTACACAACTAGAACATTAATGGTCATGGACAAAAGCAAAGGAAATCTTTAGTTTGGGGGTGGGGGGGGGGGGGTCTGTGGGGCTAAAATGTCATCAAATAGTGGTTCGTGGCTCAAATGCTGAATAAATGGTGGGCCCCTCGGATGAAAAGAGTTGAAAACCCCTGCCCTACAACATTGTCTCTATTCGATGACTTAATTCTGGTTGCCAGATCTGTCTCCTAGCGTACCGTGACAATGTGTCTTACCAATCAATTTAAGACTGTTATTTGTCTCGACTTAAAAGGAGGATTTCACTCCGGAAGGCCATGGTTCAGCCGGTAAGAAAGCCTTCTGGGGTGGAATTCTGATAGCTATAACTAGAGACAGAGAGAGAGGTTGAGTGACAGACTGTTGATAAGTCAATGTTGAAAAGATGACAGGAGTGAAGGATGGAGAGGAATGACGGAAAAAGGGACAAGATGGAAAGGAAGGAAGGAAGGGTGAGAGAAAGGGAAGAGACGAGAGGGATGAAGAGTGAGAGAGATAAACAAGTCAGGAGACAGACAGACAGAGAGAGAGAGAGCAGTGACAGGAGATCTATCAGACAGCTAATCTAAATCTAATCCAATCTATACAGACAGAAAGCTTGTATCTCCAGTTTTTAACCATGCAAAAACACACAAAAAACGAGAAGCAATCAAAGGTTTTATGGTGATGATTCCAGAGGATCCTGGATGGAGGATTGATTGCCACGGTTGTCCGCACACCGGACAACCCAGGAAACTACATTTGTAAAGAAAATAAGAACAGTTTACAAATAGCGTCTTAAAATAATCCATAGAAACACATCCTCAGTACTGTTCGAAGATAGATCATATACCGTAGCCTATCATTGATGTTCTCTCTCACTCTCTAACCCAATTCAAATGGCAACCTCACTAGTGTTAATGCGTTATTACTTGGATGTGTGTTGTCATCCAGAGATGTAAACAGAGTTGGTGAAAAATGCTAATAAACGGCAGTGAATTCTGAAAAAAGGTTGACTGGCTTGTTCCTTCTTCAGGCCATACAGCTAAACTTTCTCCCAACACGGCGTATACAGTGACACAAGCACGCAACGCAAGACCAACATGTCACTGGATATAAATCTTACCGACACAGTACACACGGGTGACAAACGTTCAAAATTCTCTCTAAAGTCATTTGCAAAGTCTACACTGCTCAAACATAGCCCGAGGACACAAAATCGCGTCTACTGTAGACGCAATGACAGTGAATGATGGATGTCTGTCTCTACTTAGCATATACGTGCATTAACGTAAACACATTGTTTCGACACCACTGCCTGCATGTCCGTCTGTAATTTTAGATATACTGTATTGTACTGTATCCCAACACGCACTGCACATAATTTGGTGTTCATCTATTAGAATGGATCCAGGACTAGTTCTCTTAATTCATGAGACACAGCTCTATCACACAGATTATCTGTGCACAGAGACAGGGAACAACATTCCATCAACAACATAACTTTCAATGCTATCACAATCATATCACATCACAGAATCATCATATAGTAAATAAACAATTGGGGCAGAAAGGTGGAGGGAATCTGAGTGCTGAACAACCACCGCATCAGCTAGCACTGAGAGTAAACCACAGTAGTGATTGCTTTAAATAAAGGACCACCTAATTATTAACGTGGGTGTGAGTGAGTTAGCTTGCAGCAAATGAGAAACAGACGCACTAATCAGTGGGAGTATGTATATCAATGAACTATTACTATTGAATGAATGGAGGTTATAGGGGGGAGATCATTAGAAGAAACCTCCACCTGTCCCTTCTGTGTCTGAAATGAACTATCGCCAGGCTGGGTTTAGATGGTAAGATGTTTTAATAATCTCTATGGAGAAAAACTGAATGAGGAGTTGGATCGATGGAACAGAAAGTTGCTACCTGAAAACAAAATATGCTCTTTAACACAAGAGTTCCAGAACGATGATTGTGAGAAAAAGATATGTTTTTTTGTTCAAAACGTGCCCGCACACATGCACAGGAAAGCCTAAAATGTCCTAAAATGAAGGACAATGTGTCATTTTTTTTCTTTAGCCATTTCAAGAGGATCTCTCCACAGACCCCCTTGGTCTCTCCCAGGAGGAAGATATATAATTCCTCTCAGTGTCTGACGTGATGTTTCTGGGTCAAAAACAGGTGGCCTGTCCTTGTTTCTGGGTCAAAAACAGGTGGTCTGTCCTTGTTTCTGGGTCAAAAACAGGTGGCCTGCCCTTGCATGACTTTGACTAGACGACGACACTGCGGGATCCGATACAATTCAACGTGGAGTTGTTTCTTAAATAAAGGACTCTGTCTCCCTCCAATGTCGGCATGTTTAACAGGCACTCCTATCCAGAGACTGACAATTATCATGGTATTCAGATAGACAGAATACAGAGATTGTCAAGTCTGTAGTGTCTCAAAAAAACTACGATCCTCTGGGCACCGGCTGGCCTATTGGCCCAGGTCCATGCCACAAATACTGTAGGATTTGTCCTGTTCGAGTCCCGTTCATGACAACCTTTGCTGCATGACTCTCTCTTTCTCTCTGAAGAAATGCCCCAAAAAATAATCTTAAAAGGTAGAGTGCCATGTTTGTTTATTTTTTGTTGATTTTATGTAGTGCCACCAGTTCATTAAGTATGCCTGGTTTGCCTGGTGGGTGGTGATGGGTGGAGATCCACCTGAACTGAAGCCACACCCACAGCTGTAGTTGTATGATAAAGGGGGAGGAGTTAGGGGAGGGGCTCACAGTGTGATGTCACTATATTACTGTTTTTACTTGAGTGAGCGGAGCGGATGCAAGTTAAGCATCTGGTTTGCGGTCGCCGGTCGTTGGCCGTCTCTCGGAGTACTCTAATTGGCTGGTTTAGGTGATGACGTAATGGTGACGTAATTAGAAATCTTTATAAGAATTGTCAAGAGTATTATCTCCTGGAGGTGTCAGGGGACTTGCTCTCACGCTTATGTTCAAGTAGGCCATGGCCTACTTGTACGCAACGCGAAAGTTTGCACTCTGCCGGAGTGCTGATATAATTTTTATTGGCAAGTTTGACTGGAAGGGATTTAGCCCCCATGAAGAAATACTAGATCCAAAGGAAAGACATCATTGCACATAAAAAAGCAATAAGGGCTCTAGTGAAGTACTGTCACCTCTTAAGCATGAACAAAAAAAATCATGGCACTTCATCTTTAAAAAAAAATAAACTATGATCTCACACACATGCACAGCTGAAATCTAACATGACAAAGACACTGACAGATTTAATGGGTTAACCTCTGGTTGACTTTTGACTTCTCTGAGGTCAGAGTGAGAGAGAGAGGAAGAGAGAATGCAGTCAACAACAGTCCAGACATAGCAGCAGCTTCTCTGTGAAATGGTGTCACCAGTGTAGAAACCTCTATTAATTTATGAAGCCATATTAATTATAATCAGTAATAATAGAAGGATATCTGTGTCTGGCCTCGTTCTATCCAACCAAGGCAGAACCACGGATGTGTCTCCAGAGAGCCTAAAGACACACTCCGTGATGATAGCGGGCTAAGAAAGGGTCTGTTCACGTCTGTCTTTTGAGTAAGATTAGAGTCATAATGTTAGTCGTCTGAAATGTTTTAGTCTTAGTTTATACTATGCCCAGGTAAACAGAGCTGCTACGTTTACATTAAACCATATTTTTGTTTTCCTGCATAATGTTGAAAAATGTCAAAAAAATGTGAAGAGGCAAATAATCGATGCCATTTAAAAAAGGTAAAATGGTAAATAGTGCATTTATACAGCGCATTTATCCAAGGTGGTTTACATCCCATTCACCCATTCCCCCACCAATAGCGGCAGAAACCATGCCAGGTACTGACCGGCACATCAGGAGCAATTAGGGGTTAAGTAGCCTCGACACCCAGGCTTTCATTTTCATTCGCGTTGCGCGAAAACGGAAAGCCTGGACTAACGCACGTTGGAAAGTGGCCTTGAGGGGGGAGTGAACCTTCCGGGGTGGGCGTCGCTCTAAATAATGTGACGTAGAACAGCAGTGGACGGGAGGGGGAGGGGCCGGAGATGATGACACGTTAGTGAAATCAAATCAGAGCGCAGCACTTCCGCCGTGTGGATCCCACGACACCCCCGCCCCCCAAGGCCAAAATCATTGAGGGCTAGACCAGGCTAGGGGTTAAGTGTCTTGCACAGGGACACATCGACACTAACTCTGGGGGAGCCCAGGTTCGAACCGGCAACCTTGCGGTTGCCATCTGGATACTCTGAATGGCAAATGGTAGCGCCTTTATCCAAGGCGCTTTAAATAAATAGTGTGCACCACTTTCACCCATTCACACACACATTCATATGCTGATGGCAGTGGAAACCATGTAAGGTACCTACTAGCATATCAGGAGCAATTAGGCGTCAGCGTCTTGCTCAAGGACACCTCGACACCAACTCTGGAGGAGCCCGGGATCGAACCGGGGGGGGGGGGGGGGGCACCGTACCTCTGGTCAGGTGGGCTCTGCTCAGTGGGCCTAAATCAGCCAAAGACCCCTTACCTGTGAAATATCCAGCCTCTGACTCTGCCTGTCGATTGCCATGGCAACCCCACACCTGCCAATTGATTACACAAGTGGGGGGGGACTAGTACTATCCGAGCGGACACAGGGAAAAACATGCAAACTCCACACAGAAAGGCCCTTTCACCAAACCCACCTGAACGGTGCGGGGGCTGGTATTCAGTTACACAGATGCAAAGCCACAAACAAATGCGCTGTTAAATACACCGTACTATTTGTATCCATCTTTGTATCTTTTGCATCTTGACTGCACCATTGCACGGAATGCACACTCCAACACAGCTCAATAAAAATAGGCAGGAATATTTTTTTTATCGAGGAGGTGTGATAAACAGTGTGTCCTGACTCATATATATACGGCACCGTACAGTGCACTGTAAAAGTGTTTATCCATCTATAGGCCCATTGTTCAGAGCACCACGGCCTTATATAGCCATGATGATAGCGGAGGGAACCTTTGTACCCTAACACAATATGCACCGACTGACTGGCTGGCTCCATATGCCACTGTATATGCCACTGTCCACTTTGAGGGGACATTTTGATTTTTAGTTGTATTCATCGTCTTCGGAACACTTTCCATTTACTTTGGGTGACATGTTTTGTTAAGACAGCCAAATCACTGATTTACAAAATGGAACCATTTGTTCTATTTGTACACCCTCAGAGTTAAAATAACATTGATTTAAAATGGGTGTCCGTAGCTTAATGCCATGTCAAACTGGGGGTCCGTGAAAAAAAAAAAAAAATCACTGTTAGAGCCATAAACGAAATGTTCTCTTTTGTGGTTCCTTGGCATATATTTTCTAAAGTGGGTGTGCTGTGCGGGATTCAAACCGCCACGGATCATAGATGACCAAGCAGGTCATCTATGATCCGTTGATACCTCCTGAGCAATAGTCACCCCACAGCTTAAGTTACTAAAGCTTGAAAGCTTTGGTATTCACCTGTAAGGTTGCAAGTGCTACGGCAAGTGTTACACGACAAGATGGTTGTCTGAAGAGGTGCGTTTTCAGACAGCTGCGGAATCTACAGTTGACTAAAATGTGTTGTAATGGTGCTGTCTGTGGGTGAAACATGCTGTAAGCCTGAGTAGATGTTAGAATTGACCCCAAACATGCTCAAAAAGTGGAAAAAGTGCCTTTATAATGAGACAGCTTTAATTGAAGAGGCCCTTCGGTTACGGTAAAGCCTCAATCCTACATCTTCATCGACCAGTTCAGGCAGATACTAGACGAACAAACAGCGGTGTCAGTGTGTGTGTGTGTGTGTGTGCTTAGCGACAGCATCTTTCTTTAAGAGCAAGAAGTCTAACTCTGTTGTGAAAGTGTGCCACGCATCATCCTCAGGCTACCAACGACCTACTGTCCCACTACTGTAGGTTTGTGTGTGTGTGTGTGTATGCGTGCGTGTGTGTGTGTGTGTGTGTGTGTGCGTGTGTGTGCGTGTATGCACATGCACGCACGCATTTTGATCCCTTAGGAGTGTACATTTATAAAAGTACATCACAAGCCGACGTTGATTTTGACAGCAAATTTAGTTTTCAGTTATAATACGTTGCTACTAAAACAAACTATACCTCAAAACCGTACATTAAGTACTGTACTCATGAAGATAAAGTAGTCAGTTGCTTGGTTTCTTTCCATCGGGGCATGCGTGTGTGCACACACATGCACACATGCATGCATGAACACATAGGCGTCCACACACGTGTTAGATGTCAGCTGGGCAGATCAACATACATGACATACCATACATGCCTTATGGTAAACACAACCGCCACAGAAATAAAGGAGGGAGAGAGAGAGAGAGAGAGAGAGAGAGAGAGAGAGAGAGAGAGAGAGAGAGAGAGAGAGAGAGAGAGAGAGAGAGAGAAGAGAGAGAGAGAGAGAGAGAGAGAGAGAGAGAGAGAGAGAGAGAGAGAGAGAGAGAGAGAGAGAGAGAGAGAGAGAGAAAGAGAGAGAGAGAGACTGTGTGAGACAAGACAGAAACCAGAGGGGTTGTGGGTAATTGAGGGATAAATTAATGAACTGAAAGGCCACAGGAGAGACAGAGAGGCAGAGACAGAGAGAAACAGGCAGACAGAGTGGCGTACAAAGAACTCACTTTTTCTTTTATTTGTACATGGGTGGGGGCGAGATTTACATATTGACAAGGCAGGGGTATGACCATATGGTTCCATAAAGCAGTAATGTAAATTAGGTCTGCGCCGTGGATGCAAAATATTATTTACGGTAAAGGTTCACATTTCTCGTCCCGGACGCCAGACCGAGACAAAGAAACGTTTGAGTTGAGAAGACTAAAAGCAGGCCGGCCATACGGTGGTGTCGCTTTCAGATTCCACAGGCCTGTAGTCAGCATACTGTATTTAACATACTGTACAGTGCACCGTGCTCTACGCCTCTATGGTGCATTTATATACCGCCCTTAACCAAGGCGATTTACATAGTGCATTACATTCGCATATTCCCACACATTCAAATGCGCATGGCGGCATTGATGCAAGGCACCAACCAGCATACCGGGAGCAATTGGGGGTTCAGTGTCTCGCCAAAGGACAACAGGCCGCAAATGTACTAGCGACCAGGTAGCAAATCCAATAGCGTCCAGGTCGCGAATACAATAGCGACCAGGTTTGTGAACATGCACTGGTCTGTGCTTGCAGCCATGTTTAGGGCTTAGTGTTAGAGATAGGGTTATGATTAGGGCTTAGTATTAGAGAGAGGGTAATGATTAGGGCTTAGTGTTAGAGATAGGGTTATGATTAGGGCTTAGTGTTAGAGATAGGGTTATGATTAGGGCTTAGTATTAGAGATAGGGTTATGATTAGGGCTTAGTGTTAGAGACTAGGGTTATGTTTAGAGCCTAGTGTTAGATACTATGGTTATGATTAGGCTTATAGGGTCTCCACTGACCTGTAAACTAGTCATGACCATAAGGAAGTTGTCGCAACCAGGTTGCAACTGTAGTCTCTCACTAGTGGCGACCACAAGCACCTACTGTATAGCCTCGACCGTGAACAGTAAAGTAGTTCGCAAACAGGAAAAAAACTGATTGAGACGAGGTCTATAGTCGCTGGTGGATTTTTCCGTCTCTACAAATACAATAAAACACTCAGAGAGAGAGGCTCACAGAGATCTTTGAATTAACATAAAACGTCTAAACAACGCCTGGGAAGAGAGTGCACTGCAACTTGCAAAGGGGGGATTTGATAACGTTAAACAGAGGTACGTTTGTCTTGCCTGCCTGGCTCCAGCAATGAATCACCACCATAAATTATTTTCCATTCAGGCCTGGTGATCCGGTCTATGGTGCCGTCAGTATTAGTTGAAAATCAGCTGCTGATTGGCCGACAGTCCTGTCACTCAACAGTGTCAAACAACAACCCTCCACCCCACCCCGCAATCTCAATCAATCTGGCTATTAAATCAACCGAGGGTAAATACTTCCTTTAAAGAAGATGTCGTTTTATAAACATTGACGTCCGACATATTTTACTGCTCTTGTTCACATGCTAGTAACGCTCATCAGCTGTGTTTGTTCGGTAAGAAGCTGGGCCAGGCTAGCACATTAGCCACATTAATGACAACAACGTTGTCTGCTTTCCCAGTATTCTGATGATTTGGTATGAACCAATCACCGATGACTGTACAGGGAGTCATTAATACTGCTCAGAAGATCGTTGGCTGCCGTCTCCCCACACTGGAAGAACTATATAGATCTCGCTGTCTCATAAAGACAGAGAACATTACCAAGGACACCTCCCACCCCTGTCACTCACAGTTCAAACTGTTGCTGTCGGGCAGACAGTACTGAGCGAAGCAGGTTCAGCAACAGCTTCTATCCTGCAGCAGTAGCTGCATTGAATGATGCTAGGAAACATTAAGGTGATCCAATGCTGCAATACATGTTTTTGCTCTTTTTTTGCTGTCTCATGTGCAATATGGGCTTGTGCAATAACAACAACTATTGCTGTGTGTTAATATAGTATATATATTTTAGCTTTATGTTTTTATGTTTTTCTTTTTTTATATTTAATGATCAAATGCACTGATTCGTTGGCACTTTTCATTTTGTTGTACGTTACAATGATAATAAAGATCTATCCATACATCCATCTATTTGTTGTGAGGACGACACAGAAGTGGCTTCACCGCGGTGTAGTTTTGTTACGGCTTCACCCTAGCTCATAGTCATAAATACTCCAGGGTGAAACCTTAAAAACTACACTGTGGTGAAAACTCTTCACCTAAACTCACTTCACCCTGGAGTATGTTTGAGCCTTAAGTGTCAGTGTCATCCTGCAGCCTCTCGATCGATTTGCCTACCGTACGGATTTTCAATCAATATATTGCAATATCGATCCATTGAGTGCACTGCTAATGTGAGACGGTGTGTATGTGTGTGCGTAGTACCAAACAGTGGAACTGAACAGCGTAGACAGAACTGAACCAAACGCAAGACACAGATACAGTGAGTATCGACGCGTCTATGTGTGTGTGTGTGTGTGTGCGTGTGTGCGTGCGCGCGTGTGTGTGTGTGCACTGACCATGTTGCCTCCTCCAGTCCAGTAGAGGTAGAATCCATCAGGGTCAACTTTCAGAGTGATCAGGGTGGGGGGACCGCTGTTAGGCTCCTGAAACACAACAGACACAGCACATACCGTATGGGGTTAATACACGTGTACACATGCATGAGTCCAATGGCCAGAAAGTGAACCCAGGCATGTTGAGAGAGTACACCAAGGTTTTATGTTTACGTTTAGGTTTTATATGAAATTGTTGAGTAGAAGATCTCCAGCATGTAGAAAATGCCAGATGCTAACTTATTATGTTGAGCAATTTTCATAATTGGCATTAATATGTGACCATAACATTAACAACCTATATAGAACAACCTCAAGGTTCAAGGTTTTTATTTGTCACTCCAGTGTATGCAGGACATATACAGGGATGAAATAGAGTTTCCATTTTCCTCAGTGCAATAAGACAATAGTCAAAACAATAGACAGTGCAATAAGACAAAGTCGAGACAATATATAGACAAGACAAACAATAGTGCAGCAGACCAGTAAAGTGCAATCTACACCTGGAATTCTCTCAAGGACCACTGGTGGTCTCTGGACCACTGGTTGAAAAACACTGCAAAATAGGGTAACAGAAAACTATTCAAGAGGCTATATAACTGAAACTAAAATAAAAAATGTAGCCGTCCAAATCAATGCAGGCTGGGAGCATATCACAGCGAGCAGCTGCCGGTTCACATCATCAAACTCTCTCATGATCTGACGATGTGCACGTCAGTCAGTCAGTCAGCCTCATGACTCAGGTTGTTAAGGAGCACACGGGTTTGACAAGAAACTGATTTTTATCTGCCGTGAAAGGAAGCTCTGTGGAGCAGAGACCAAAGAGAAACAACACTTCAGCCTGCACTGCACAGTGTTTTTCAACCCCCGATTCCCACCAGCCTTCCATTGCGCTTTCAGCATTGGAACCCTGGACCACTGTTTTCAGGACGTTCGTTCACCGTCTCTCTCAGACACACAAAATTACAGTATAATTTTTGTCGTCCATGTTTCTACGCTGTGCCGATGTTTGGTTGCATTCTCTAGTTTGCGGCGACTTCTTAACTAAGTCATACGAGTGTTTAAAGGAGAACCTTTTTTTGTAGTTGTTAGTTCCCCACCGAAGAGGTCAAGGTGTTAATTTGTGCAAATGCCTGTTATTGTCCGTTTCCCCTACCATACACCCTCAATGGACTCGGTTGAATTGAGTGTAGTGAATGGAAGGGTTGTTGTGCTAATTCACTTACTGTATTTCCATTGCTCAAAAAATCTTGTCTTTTTACATCGATGCTATAATCCCTTTAATAACGTAAGAAATATCTCAAATGACACGATTTACGACGTATTATGATGGAAATATATGAAACATTATCTGAGGAGTTTTTGTACAAAATGGCATCTGGACCTCTTTGGTGGAGACTTAACAACATGCAAATAAACAAAAATAACATTACCAATACAATTTTGACAGTGTAACGATGGTTCACTAGCCTTGACAAATGACGTTCACATTTCAATTAAAGGCAGCATGGACAACATTCTAAATCAAATTAAGTATTTTCATATATTTTGCAATGTTTGACCTCTATCAGCAACTATATACTCATGCTGTTTTTTCTGCAGAAGGACATGCCCCTCTGGCTGTATTTAGGTCTCTTTCCAATGTTTCTGTTGACGTTCAACGCTTGGCCTGTGGTGGTTGTGGGTGGGAGTGGCCCAATGTATAGATTCATCAAAATGGATCAATTACTCTTGCTGAGCTTGAGCTTCCCCCTCCTCCTCCTCCCCACACAGACAGAGGCATCCCTGCCAACGGATGAATGTCAACATAAAAGTGAAATGTCAACATAAACAATGGGGCAAAAAACAAAATTCAGCCAAAGGGATGCGTCTTTCTGCAGGAAAACACACCCCAGCACCATTATATAGTGGCTGATAGAGGGGGAAATGGCTAAATATATAAACGTTTTAGGCCATGGGCGCAAATGTTGCAGGGGTTGACACTAAGGTCTCTGAGGCACTCTGAGGCACTTGCACTTGCCCCATCGGGCAAGTGCAAGTCAGGTTCTACTTGCCCTCAGGTCTTGGTCACTTGCCCCCCCAAAAAATTTATTGTAAATTTTGCATTTAAGTTTACTTCCTACTTGGGTGCTTTAAACCAGGGGTTTTCAACAGGTGGTCCGGGGACCACCAGTGTTCCCTGACAGGGTTCCAGGTGGCCCCCAACTAAGTTGGTTAACCAGATGTAACTCTTGAGAGCGTAAAAATGAAACCAAATGGACCCGCAAGGGTCCATTTCATCATCTTAATTAGCCCATAGTGGTCACAGACCCAGTTGTCCCTGACCCCAGCAAAATGATAGTTTGGAACCAAACAAACCTGGGAGAGAGATAGGAGAGGTAGCTAGAAAGACAAATTTATCTTGTGTTGTGTTATAGTGCACTAAGTTGCACACTTGCCCGATCGGGCAACCAGGTAGCAGTCTTCACTTGCCCCACCATTTTTTTTACTTGCCCCGGGCAAGCGGGCAAGTGTTAGTGTCAAGCCCTGTGTTGTCCATATTACCTTTAATAACTGCTGCCCTGCACATGGTTTATGATGCGTCACCATTACAGCACTATAAAACCCACAGCACTGGAAGAGAGACATCTGCCCCACACACACACACTGACGGAGTGTAACAGATGTTTTCGTGGTAGCAGTGCTTGGCTAGCCTGTTAGCCTGACATGCTAACGTCCTATTCGCATATGCACACCATAATTATGTACGAGAGCCTGCCACATAATTATTTTGAGGTCGCATGTGCACGCACAAGCACATGCACGTTCACACACACGCACACATGCATGCAGACAAACACAGCTCTGTCGTATTTCCGTCTGTAATTATAGCAGAAACTGGACGGGCTTGTAGATATTTTCGAGATTTTTTTTCATACATTTGAAAACTTGAAATGGGACAAAGAGTACTTTCTACTTTTGCATGTACTTTCAGTATATTTTGACCAATACGTTTACATGAGTACATTTTTAACTCCAGCATTTTGCAGTATTGATAGTTTTACTATTTTACTTGACTGCAAAATAGTAGAGGGTAGAAACTTTGTGTCCCAGAAGCTCCTAGAAATGATGATGCAAGTTGGATGATATATATATATATATATATATATATATATATATATATATATATATATATATATATATATATACTGTATATAATTTACCTTTAGTCTGAGCTCCATGGAAGGCTTGTAAGGATAAGAGAGAAAAGGAATTACAAACCCTCCTCAAAGAACATATAGTATGATGCATCATTTATCCACAGATCAGAGTAGAGTACACAGCCTGTGTACTCTACCTGTATATCTCCATGTAGAATCAAAACAAAAACCTTCATGTCACGATTCATGACTTTAATTAAAACTTTTCCTTTCCGGTTTATGGTGCAGTTCCTGTAGCTTCTGTGGTCATGTGAGTGGCACAGTCACAGGCACAACCACAGGCACACACGCACACGCACACACATGTATCAGAATGAATCTGATTATATCCGGTGGTGTGAAGGTCCTAAAAGGGACCCGGAAATGAATGAGTACAGTTTGGGCCCAGAAGTCAATGGGTGAACCCACCCCTCCCACAGCAAAAACTACTTTATCAACAATTTGTTAACAAACGGGACGCCAATTTATACCTACTAGACTAGAGTAGGGATGTCCAACAGTTAATCGTTAACCGTTAAGAATTTCGGTTATCGACAACATTAACGGCTAATGATTAACTGATAAATAAAAATAAAAGTGCACGTGGCTGTCGGGGCACGCTGTACTATTCCAGTTTCATCCGCGTTATTACCCAATAGCCAGGGGAGCAGAGTGTGTGCGCTGCAGCCAGCAGCCACTGAGCTTTCACTAATGCTGCAGCTCACTTATAATGCATGTGAGCTTGTAGATTGTACATTTATCGCGCGGCGCACAGCTCTTAACATTGCATCATGCAGTATACGGATGGCGAGTGTGGGACTACACACGTTGTTGACTATGGATTTGTTCCGCAGCAAGACGGCCCCGCGTCTGTGTTATATGTTTGGAGAACGTCGTGTGTCGGATGAAAACTCATTCGGTGAGAGACCGCGACTGAATGAATTAAATTGTGTGCGTACTGCGTGCGCGCACGGCTGCGCCTGCGTGTGCCTAAATCTTGCACTGGGACTGACCGTTCTAATGTGAAAGTAATGGGAAAGTAAGAGTCTTTGGAGCGGAGCGTAGCGTGCGTTCCAAACTTGAATATGTTTTTTTTTTTTGCCCGGATCTAACATTTCACAATTGGGGGGGCTTTATGAGGCAGCGTCATTATAGCGTCATTATATGAAGGGCGTTTAAGCTGGTACACACTGCGCGATTTTTGGGGACTTTCACGACGTCGTGCACGACGTACCCTGTCACATTATGCGATTAAAATTGCATAATTCGTTGACGATCATTTGTCTTGCGAGTGTTCACACTGCACGTTCCCGACGTATTGACGGCGGGGGCGGTGCTCCCGAAAATATTACGACCGACATAAGGTCGGGAAGGGAGGGTACCTTGCGTCAGTCTCTGTATATTATCTGACTGGTGTCACAGCAATGTTGTTTCTTTATACACTATGCCCCATAAAGTCATCCGTATGGCGTTTTGGTGACGACAGACACACAGACAGTGAATGCCATGTTGCCAGTTGGCAGTGGCAGTGGCACAAATGTAACCAAATGGACCCCCAATGTGCCTATAGTTCATCCTTTTGGTTACAAATAATTGACACATAAAGGGAGAATTCCACCTATTTTCCACATTTTACTATGACAGAGATGTTTTGTGGAATTAAATAATGATAAAACAAATTGAAATTACCCATGTTCCGTTTTTTTCCTGGAAATTGATGTCAGAAAAAAAAAACATTAACATGGTGAAATACATCTTGACGCTGTCATCAAGATGTGATCACCATGTTAGTGTTATTATTAACACATGGTGATCATTAACATGTTGATCATTAAATAGCTTAAACACGCGCCCACGGTGTTGTGGAACGATCGGTTCTTTTGGTTACATTTTGTGCGGCATGCTGCTGCGGCGCTGCCTGGTTATATTACAAAGTGATTAAATAAATAAACGCATAACCACAATACCAACAATTGTAATATTGTGTAATATTGGAGCCAATCACCAATCACCTGCCATGCATCTGATCTGTCACACTTAAAAAAAAAGTTGTCGTTTTTACGCGCGGGGAGGAGAGAGAGAGATGACGGAGCCAAGCCAATAATAAAAGGTCAGTAACTATTTGTCATCTTCTCAGCGGTTTCACTGCATCCCTTGCGTCCACTATTCAGAATTTGGCTCAAATTTTGAGCCACGGACCACCATTTGATGACATTTTAGCCCCACAGAACGCAAAATACCTCTTTTGTCCACAATTCCAGGTTGGATTTTCGGAGAAAACAAAATGGTCAAACATACAGATCAAAATGACGATGAGCTAATCTTCTACATTCTCTAGTTGTGTAGACTTGGGATAATTCACATGATGAATATTAAATCTTGAGAGTGTGAACATGAAACCAAATGGACCCATTTGGCAAGGTTCTATTTGGTTTCATGTTTAAGCTCTCAAAGAGTTACATAGGCTAGTTTAAACCAACTTTCCTTCCATTTAGCCTGGGGGCCCACCTGTTGGGGAAAAAAAACGTTATAGGAGAAGCAGCCACCTATAGCCTATGTTTTTTATTTTATTTTATGTAGGCTACATGCAGGTTTTGTAGGCTATCATCAATCAATGACCGCCGGCATTGTTCCCTTCCCATCGTCCCCCTTCACTCAAATGCGCAAAAGTTAATTCGAGTACAAAATAGGCCTATAGACAATGCATAAATCATTTGACACGCGTTGTAGAATGTTGATCCCTGACAACTTTACGCACGGAGAGAGAGAGGGAGAGAGAAGGAGAGAGAGAGAGAGAGAGAGAGAGAGAGAGAGAGAGAGAGAGAGAGAGAGAGAGAGAGAGAGAGAGAGAGAGAGAGAGAGAGAGAGAGAGAGAGATGATCGAATTACAATGTCATACGTTTGCTGCGCTATGATGCTTTGGATCAGAATTATTTGAATGATAGGAGTGGTCCGTGCGTCCATGGGGATGTAGCCTCGATCTCCAGGCTCTCATCCGCGCTGCGAGATGAGATGAGATGGGGGGACAGTGGCTGCCGGCCGGCATTGCAATGTTTTTACATTTGCCAGCACAATGCAAGTGTCGGGGGCTTGTCAGAAACTATGTCACACTGGACGAGGAAATGTCGCAAAAATCAAAATTGTTTAATATTGCCGATGTTTTGTCGGGGGCGTCCCGACGGCAAAATCAGGCCGATTTTTTGTCTTTTTGAGCTGTCACACTACAAGACGAAAAGACGGCCGTCAAACTGTCGGGAGTTGAAAAATCGTCCCCGACAGAGGAATTTTGTCGTGAGTCCAAAATCGGGGCTAAATCGGGCTAAAAATCGCGCAGTGTGTACTAGCCATTAGGGGGCATTCCCCCCCATGGCCCCAGCTGTATAGCCGGCTCTGCAACACGAGCCTCCAAAAAAGAAAAGAAAGCAAGGAAGCAGGCGATCACGGACACTTTTTCCTCTCCCTCGACCATCGCTGCGCGTGATGGATAGAATTGATAAAATACTGCAAAAGGTACACAGTAACAGTAGCCTAATTTAACATCGATTCTCTCAGAACACATGTGTACAGGGCGCTCGCTGCGTTAGTGATCTCGTCGAGCAGCGAACACAAAGTGTTTGTGCTGTTACGCACGCACGCATTTGATAATTGGTTGCTCATTTCCGTCCCCGAAATTTGATTTGTTTCTGATACAGTAACAGAACGTGTCCATATACAACTCAGATGCGATGTCCATAGAACTAATGCAGCTATTGTTATTGCTTAGTGCTTGAGGTGGAAAAGGGACTCGGAAAAGGCCGGCTGTAGCCGCGTATAATTGGCCTTTTTAATGGATTAAAATAGCGCATTTTCCTTATCGGTTAACGGTCATTAACCGGCAGAGGTCTGACGACGATCGGTTAAGAAAATCTTTCCATTTGGCCATCCCTAGTTTAGAGTATGTCTGTGTGTGTGTGTGTGTGTGTGTGTGTGTGTGTGTGTGTGTGTGTGTGTGTGTGTGTGTGTGTGTGTACTGTGTTGCGGCACAGTTTCCCCCACTATATCGCAGTTGGATAAATAAACAAAAACAGTTTATGCAGGGAGTGCATGTGCGCATGCACATGTTTACAGACTGTCACAGATTCCAAATGGAGGACTCTAAAATTATCCTTTCCGTGATGCTGATGCAGCAGATTAATTATTAATAACTGCTATGCGTGTCAAAGGGGTCAACAGAAATGTCAACATGTAAACATTGACAATGTAAGCAATAAAGCTAGGAGGGGACGAAAGACTAGTATTCAGTACTACCCTATGTGTTATTCATGATCAGTGCATTATAATTAAGTCTATATATGGACACATCATAGCCCGCAGGTTAATATTGTAATACTAAGATACCGTATGTGATGTATTTCAACTGTTTACTTTAACCAGTGGTTCCCAAACATTTTCCTGTCAAAGACTTCCGAATTGACATTTATTTGACCCCCATTTGAAAACATAACCCCACGATAAGAGAAGATTTCTATGGCCAAAGACAACCAGTTTCACATGCTTTTATCTACAGACTCCCTGCCTGATTCATATTGTAAAACCACTGCTAAATTGACTCCGAGTGTGTGCAAGCAAATGGACCCCGTTTGTACACACACAAGGGTCTATTTGGTTCCAAACCATCTCAAATTTCGGTACCCCGCAGAACTCACTCAAGTACTGCTAGGCGTCCCCGGACCAAACTTTGGGAATCACTTACGCTATTACTGTACTTCAATGTAGTGGCTAAATGTTGAGAATAACAGTTGAGAATTTTTTTCTTGTCTTTAGATTGATACCTTTCCGGTCTGAAATGATTACTGCTAAAGGGGTTTAATCCGCAGTGTGTCGACGGTGGCTACTCAGACAGACCCCTGTTCAACCAGCGCTGGACTGCACCAATCGCTCCTTGAAGCTGCAGACAGTATTGCCAGCGAAGATGAGAGGTCAGAAACAGGGCTATAAGGGCCACGCGGTTTACAAAAAAAGAGAACTGCATGATGCACAAGCATAATAGACAACAATTGCAACAACCGACACCAAGAAAGGGTTTCTGTATATCGCAGAATTTGCATACTCCTGAGCAGACTTCCGTTTGTCCCAGACTGTTAGACAAAGCATATATGAAAATCGCAACAGTCTGGTAAACACCAGACTATTCATATACCAAGAAGAAGGCCCATTATTTATTCAGCATCTCGACCATGGACCACCATGTGATGACATTCAAGCCTCTCAGACTCAAAACTAAAGAATATTTTGTGATCGTCGGGGTGGATTTGGTGCACCATTCCATGCTGTAGTAGTGTCCCTTCCCATTAGATAACAGGCAAGCCTGATCCAAACAGCAATTATTTAACAGACATTTATTTCAAATTAAGTGGCCAATGCTCCATTCATCCCAAACTCCTCTGCCTCCTGGCCCCAAACCTATGAAATGTTCCCGCTCCTCATCAGAACCGCAGACTGACTCCCTATCTTCCACCGCAGTCTGAAAACACACCTCTTCAGACTCCATAGCACTTGCAGTACATCAGCCCACAGCACATTAAGTAGACTTAGAAAGCAGTTACCTACAGTATATACGATGTCAAATGTATTACCACGTTTTAGTGCTTAAATTGTAATTTGTAAATTCTACTAATCTGTAATATGCATATGATGTATTGCAATGTTTTTACTAAATGTAACTCGTCCTGGATTAAGAGCGTCTGCTAAATTGTAAATTGTAATGTGATGTTTAACAGCGATTTAACCCTTGTAAAGCATAAAACCATAAAATGAACGGGTCCATTTGATTTCATCCCTGGCCCTACCCACCATAGTGATGCTAGAGTTCCAAATGACTGGTGGTGGCGGTGTGAAGATTTTATGATGTGGAAGAAACAACAGAGACAGAGAGAGAGACAGAGAGAGGATGGACAGAGACGTCGATCCATTTAAGGCCAAAAGTCAACAGATCTTTATCAGAGACATGAAAGGAGCTAATAAAACTGATATGGATACTCTATAGCACGCACGCACGTACGCGCGCACGTGCACACACACACACACACACACACACACACACACACACACACACACACACACACACACACACACACACACACACACGCGCGCACGCGCACACGCACACACACACACACACACACACACACACACACACACAGTAAACTGTGATGACCAAAACATTGTGCATGTTGACCATATAACATTGCATAAGATGATTCCACAAATATTATATACTGTATTGAACTAGATGAGCACGCATGGCCTACTCGGCCGTGAACAGAGCTAGTACTCATGACATTAATTATAAAGGTCTCTCACTTACGTCACCTAAACCGGCCAGTCGGTAGTACCCCGAGGGGGAATTCCATGCAGACCAGACAGACGTGCACACACACACACACACACGCGATACAAAATGACATAAAACTGTCTCATTGATTGATTTAGAAAAGGGTTTTCAACAGGTGGTCCGGGGACCACCGGCGGTCCCTTGAGAGGATTCCAGATGGCCCCCAGCTAAATCATGGACAGTTGGTAACCAAATGGACCCTTATAGATCTGCAACTCCTGAGATCGTAGAAAAGAACCAAATGAACCCTTACGGGTCCATTTGGTTTCATTTTATGCTCTCAAGAGTTCATTTACATTTAAACACCTGAATTACTTCAGATGGATTTCAAGATTTTCAAGGATCTACAGTTCTAACTTCTACACATTCGTCCGACAGACTAAACTCAACCTCAAATGGTGGTCCGCGGCTAAAATGCAGAATAAATACTGGGCCCTGGTACGAAAAAGGTTGAAACCACTGATATAGAAGACACTTGTAGTATCAGTTCTCAGGTGAAATTGGTTTGGACAGAGTTCGGACAACTCTGTTCACTTTGCAGGGCCAGTCCAACATGGCTACCGGACATTTATGGAATGCACTGGTGGAGTCTGTGGGCTTTACAGGGACAAACAAATCATGTGACCCGGCCTGTTTTTCTGCCCACCCTCTCACTCCCTCTCAAAGTCGTGACTCGGTCTTACTCTACGGTTCTGGCGTGCACCCCGTAGCAATGTTTTGATTGGCTGAGCACAGCCCAGCTTTATGTGTCTGTCTGTAGCACGGATTTGAGGATAAAACGTGAGGACAGAAAATGTGATTGGCCCGGAATGTGCATGATGTCTATCTCTTCAATGGAAAGTATGTCAACTCTGTCTTCCGGTTCATTTTGGGGATTCGATTTCAGGGTCTTCAAAATAAAAGACGCTACCATATGCGTCGGGAGGGATGTGCAGGAGTTATTCATTGGTGGCGGTCGATGAGTTAAGGTCATTTCGAACGCAGGAGGGCCAGTGGTCTTTAGGACACACACAGATGCGCGCACACACACACACACACACACACACACACACACACACACACACACACACACACACACACACACACACACACACACACACACACACACACACACACACACACACACACACACACACACACACACACACACACACACACACACACACACACACGGTGCATGACCTTTACGGTAAACAAGGTGTGTGTGTGTGTGCGTGCGTGCGTGCGTGCGTGCGTGCGTGCGTGCGTGCGTGCGTGCGTGCGTGTGTGTGTGTGTGTGAGGTTGCTAATTGGTCCCCGCCCTTGGTTTATGACCAGATTTAGAAACACTGAAAGCTCTGTCTGCCCGTCTGCCTGTTTGTCCGTCCGTCAATCTGTGTGTGCCAGACAGACAGACATTGATCTGTACTTTTGTTGAAATGTACCCGTTCTACATGCTGTGAATAGATCAAAATCAATCAATGAATCAATCAGTCAGTCAGTCAGTGAGAGAGAGACAAAGAGAGAGACAGAGAAGCTAGTAGGACGCTAAACCTATAGTGATGACATCAGCACGAACCACAGCTAACGTTACATAAGTTAGGAACTGATAAGAAGGAATGCTGTTCGGTCAAACGTGTGTGTGTGTGTGTGTGTGTGTGTGTGTGTGTGTGTGTGTGTGTGTGGGGTGGGGGGTGTTCAGGGGCGGATCGGCACATATTTTCCCACCGGGACAATTTTGCCTTTGCCAGGCCACCCTAAGGGGGGCAGCTGGTTAACCAGATGTAACTCTTTGAGAGCGTAAAAATGAAACCAAATGGACCCTTGCGGAAGTGCCACTAGTGCATTTTGGATCTTGTCCAGGCCACCGGGAAAACTCCCTGTACTCCAGATGGCCAATCCGCCCCTGGGGGTGTTCATGTGTGTGTGTGTGCGCGAGTCAGAGTAGCGCGAAGTTACAGTGCAAACATCCGTACGCCCTCTGACTAACATTAACAACAGGGAGAGTTCAGCTGCGCAGTGTGTGTGTGTCACACTCAGTGGAGTTTACATGCATCAGGTGTTGACACTAAGGTCTCTGAGGCACCTGCCCGTCGGGCAAGTGCAAGTCAGGTTCTACTTGCCCTCAGGTCATGGTCACTTGCCCCCCAAAAATATATTGTAAATTTTGCATTTAAGTTTACTTCCTACTTGGGTGCTTTCCCTGAGAGGGTTCCAGGTGGTCCCCAGCTAAGTTGGTTAACCAGATGTAACTCTTGAGAACGTAAAAATGAAACCAAATGGACCCTTGCGGGTCCATTTGGTTTCATTTTTACACTCTCAAGAGTTAAAATTCATTATCTTAATTAGCCCATAGTGGTCACAGATCCAGTGGTCCCTGACCCCAGCAAAATGATAGTTTGGAACCAAATGAACCTGGGAGAGAGATAGGAGAGATAGCTAGAAAGCAGGGAAGGACACAGAGGCAGAGTGCAATGACTGCCTTCAAGACAAATTTATCTTGTGTTGTGTATAGTGCACTAAGTTGCACACTTGCCCGATCGGGCAACCAGGTAGTAGTCTTCACTTGCCCCACCATTTTTTTTTTACTTGCCCGGGGAAGCGGGCAAGTGTTAGTGTCAACCCCTGTGCATTCATGCATGTTTACTGTATGTGTGTGTGTGTGTGTGTGTGTGTGTGTGTGTGTGTGTGTGTGTGTGTGTGTGTGTGTGTGTGTGTGGTGTGTGTGTGTCTGATGACACTAGCTAACCTTTGGACTGCAGAGAAAGGAGAAGAGAGGAACTGTTCAACCACATAATAATGGACAGACAGATGGGCAGACAGACTAGAAAAAGTGCCCTTCTGGGCACTGGTCTCCACCAAGTGAGACTATAGGCCAATGTGAAAAGGGTGCCATTTGTTCTTATGCCTTTGATGGCAATTTTGCAGTCCACTTGTTGAATTCATGTTTACGCTTTCATACAGTTACATCTGGTTAACCAACCTTCCATCGTTTAGCCTGGGCACCACCTGGAATCCTCTCAGGGACCACCTGTTGAAAACCCCTGGTGTAAAGGATCCTGCATGGCTACAGACAAAGACGCCATAAAACGTTAAACCATATTTGCCCAATATATCTAAAAAATAAAGGACAAGAACTGCACTCTGTCGAATGCCAAACTTGCGCATTGCACACATGAGCAGCAGGCCATATGGCCTACCAGAGTCCAAGTCCCCCCCGACATGTCCAGGAGATAATACTCATGAAAGTTATCTCAATTACGTCACCGTTACATCATCAACTACACCAGCCAATCCAAGATTTTAAACTGAAAACAGTACTTGTAACTAGAGATGTCCCGATGACACTTTTTCATATCCGATCCCGATACCACCATTTTTGTGTTAGCCGATACCAATACCGATACCAAATACCGATACCAGAGAAGAATATATTAATAACAAAAAGAAAAAAATACCTTTATATGAAGTCACCAACAGGGAATAACATACTCCTCTCTCAAATGTGCACTTGGGAAACTCCAAAGCAAACTCCACATGACCCAACATTTTACTTAACTGCCACGGTGTCAACCCTTTACCCCTGTGTCTGATCAGTGGTTCGGCATATTTGCTAATATGTGACCCGATAATGACAAATAAGGGCCAATACTGATACTTTTCCGATACCCATACAGTATTTGCTGATACCGATATGATAAAAAACGGACAAAAAGAGTCGATCCGATACTTTGGTATCGGTATCGGGACATCCCTACTTGTAAGAGCACTCAGTAGAGTGCAAATGTATGCGTTGCGCAAAATGCACACAACTAGGCCATGCCTAGTACATGTTACTCAAGGCCTACTCAAGGTACATGTTTAGCCATTTTCCGACGGATACTTTACACTAGCTTTATCCTAAATCAAGAATCTGCGCCGCTTTCCTGTATATGAGAAAATATCGTTGCTTTGCACCGACAAGGCGTCAATGTTTTCTTGAGGACCGCTGGCCCCTTCCTATCTATGGCTTTTTTTAGTCCCCACAAAAGGTCCGCAACACAAACCTGAAATGCCTTTGACAGAGTCTCAGAAGAAAGCCCTCACTTCACACGGGTGTGTGTGATTTTTTTGTTGTTGTTATATATCTAAAGTATGTGCATACAGAGAGCATACAAGAGAGAGTACAGATGACCAACAACGTAGAATCTACAGCTAGTAGACTACAGATGAGAGAGAGAGAGAGAGAGAAAGAGAGAGAGGCAGAGGAAGTGAGGGAGGAGTGCAGCCAAAATGACACTGTACGTCGATCACTCTTCGCCCATACTTTACATGTGGCAGTGGTTGACCTTCCGACCTCTCTCTCTCTCTCTCTCTCCCTCTCTCCTTCTTCTCCCTTGCCCCCCCCCCCCCCCCCCCCCCCCCCCCCCCCCCCAATCGCCCCCATTTCCCCAGAATGTCATTGTTCTAAGTTATTAATTCCTAGTCCTCCAGATCTCGCCAGCTGCAGAGCATGTCAGAATGACTAGACATGGGCATAATGTGTCTTCATGTCTCTATGCTGGTTCCATCTATATCTGTATATATATGGAAATTTAACATACTGATACCGATATACTTATTTAGTTTTGGCTGTTTTTATTTTCCCCTTTTATGCCAGGGAAAATATATACAGTATTCAAGGAAGGCATTATTAGAATAGACTACAGATGACCAACATACCAACATAGAATCTACAGCTAGTAGACAACAGGTGACCAACACACCAACATAGAATCAACAGCTTGGTAGACTGCAGATGACCAACATAGTCAATCCAAAATGATAATAAACAGCGGCTACTGTCTACTAGTTTTACTTGCCGATAACAGCAAATATCGGCCAAACCAATATGTGGCGCAACGCTACAAACTACTGGCTGTAAATGGTTGTCTGTGGCGCAGGTGACCATTGAATAAAGGATTTTGATTGTGATATGAAATTATATCAATAAACGACTTTCCTAGAATAGATCAATGGTTCCCTAACTGTCTCTCCTCTCTCTCTCTCTTCCCACCTCTCCGTCAAGTTGTCCTCTGCTGTTTCTCGAACTGATGTTAAGAATCCTTCACACACTGCTGTCTGCCTGTCTTTGTTGTTTGCCTTGTTGTCAGCCAGTCAGTCAGTTAGCCAGCAGCCATTCAGTCAGCCAGCCAGCCAGCCATTCAGTCAGCCAGTCTACAGATGACCATGGCGTCACACACAACCCAGCATTCCAGCGGCACTGCCAAGTTATTGTTTACACAGAAAAGTCTACAATCGTAGCCAAAACGGCAAAGTGTGCGACAAAATGACAACACACACATGCTCATAACCAACACACTCCCGACGCAACCAAAACAAGTGCAGAGCGAGTCTCATGCAGTGAATGAAATGTCAACATTCAAACCGAAATGGTTTGTTTTCTTTTTTTTCGTCCCATTTCCATGAAGCATTTTCTTTACAATCCCCTAGAGATAGAGAGCAGGATTTTAGTGTCAAACAAATGTCCCAGGCTTTGGGAGTATGCGGGCGCACATTAGAAAGGAGCAGTTCACCCAAAACACGGCTTATTTTTATATTTATTGTTATATTTTCAGATCAGTCACACAGCCTGTGAAGCCGCGATGGATCTGTGGAGATTGTTTAGCTAGGTTTTCGTTCCTCGTTCCTGAAACAATAATTTGATAAACCAGAGGATTAATCTCCAGCAGGAAAATACCCATGGATTCGAGGCTCCCATGGTCTGTGAAATTGATTTTTAATTGAATTTGTTTTTATCAGCAGTGGATTTCCATAAATGTTTGTATATCTTATTGAATGTAGTGCATACAGATTTGTTTTTATTTTTGGGCTGGACCCTGACCTATTGCTTAGTGTGTTTCATGCTAGCGAAGGGTCAAATCGCCTAATACTTCTGCATTAAAGACCCACATACAATTTACAATTTAGGCATTTAGCAGATGCTCTTAATCCAGAGCGATTTACAATAGTAAAAGTTTACAATTTAGGCAGAAATTACAATACGCATCACAGGTTTGCTTTTTTTCCCCCTGAAGCCACACCCACAGCTTTAGTTGTATGATAAAGGGGGAGGATTTAGGGGAGGGGCTGAGAGTGTGATGTCATGATATTATTGTTCTGTTTTTTTCAATGGCACATTTGACTGGAAAGGTTTCAGCCCCCGGGAAGAAACCCTAAATACAAAGGGAAGACATCGCTGCACACAACAGTAGCACTCAGGGGTCTAATGAAGTACTGTCTGCCACCTCTTAAACACATGGATAATTGGAAACAATAAAAAAAGCAATCACAATACTCCGCTGCGCTCCGCGGCTCTGACATATTCCAGTTTGCGTTTTCACCATGTTGTACTTTTTAATCATTTGTTTTTGTTTGTCTGTTATTTTTTTGCCGCCCCTATATGTGAAGCATCTTTGTAACTTTGTTTTAGAGAGGTTCTATAATTAAATTCAGTAGAATTATCGCTATACAGGACTAAGTGAATTCCATTGGGTTTTAATCGAATTGTAACCGAGGTCCAGTTTGTTTCAACTGAATTCTAAGCGAATTCTAGTGTTTTTTAACTGAATTCTGATGGGGTTTTAATTGAATTGAAAACAGGCTGGGATCTGGGCGAGGCAGGGTGGTGTGTGTGTGAGTGTGTGTGTGTGTGTGTGTGTGTGTGTGTGTGTGTGTGTGGGGGGTGAAAAGGAAAGGAAAGTGTGTGTCTGTGTGTGTGTGTATGGGGGGGGGGGGGGGGAGTGGAAAGGAAAGTGTGTGTGTGTTTGTGGGGGGGGGGGGGGGGGGGGGGTCAATTGTTTGGCTCCAGCGTTCTCAACAAGCTCAAACAGGAAGTCATTCAAAGTGAAGCGCGCGCACACACACACACACACACACACACACACACACACACACACACACACACACACACACACACACACACACACACACACACACACACACACACACACACACACACACACACACACACACACACACACACAGCATAACAGCTGTACGCGCGCACGTACAGTGAGAGCTCACACGAGTTGAGTCAAGAGGACGAGACTCAATTTGCGACAAATTCCGCTCTGCTGTTCGCGTCTGCGTGTGTGTACACGCCTGCGCACGCATCCTGAGGGCATCCTGAGGGCACTGAGGGCCTGCCTCTCTAACTCCACTGCGACCAAATGAACCCGCAATGTCGCAATGCCAAATTACAAATATACACAAAAACAATGGGGAGAGGGGAGGAGATATGAACATCAGAGTTATCACGTAAAACAAATTGGATTACCCTCAGGGCTGTGTGCGCGTGCATGTGGGCCGATTTGATTTCAAATTCCCTGTTGTTTTTAAATCATGTCCTCTCTCTCTCCTCCCACTTCATTTGTTACTTTCTTCCCAGTGGGAATTAGAAAAAGTGCTAGACGAGAGAGAGAGAGAGAGAGGGATGAAAAGAAGCAGCATAAAGAAGCCACATGTTTTCTGACTGTTTTCGCACGCCTGTGTGCACACGCGTGCGTGTGCTTGTTCTCTGGGAATTCCCGCTCTGCTGCTGTGAAGTAGCCTGTCGTCGACGTACTTTTACTGTGCGTTCTCATATACTTCCGACGCCACTGCATCTCACGGGACGTTGCACTACTAGCGGTACAATGGGGACGCGTTGCACTCTGTAGGACTAAACAAAACAAAAGTACTAGAACTGATTACTTCTCTGTCCAAAACATGCCTGGGAGGGGGAGAGAGTAGAAATCAATACGACATGCATAAAAAGGCTCACTCTGTCTCTCTGACTCACACACACACACCCACACAATCATCATTAGCATGAATGAACTTTTATTATGCTGACTTCCACAAAATCCCATATTGTTGGCCTGTCATTCTCACCAGTCCGCCCACAGTCAGTCAGCCTGCCTGTCTGTCTGTCTGCCTACGTGTGCTTGGCGTTGTTCTATTGTGTGTGGTGCATTTAGGTTGCATTTACGTACATCACATTGTGACATCAGCCCCCATATATGGTGCGCAGTTTAGGACGTTGCTGACCTGTTCTGACCTTCTATAGGTTGATCTGATCTCATCAAACCCTGTACACTCGAGACACGTTCTATATATGATCAGCACAGAATCGATTCCCCCCTCCCCACATGCCAAAACGCCAGCGCTCACGCAGCAATCTGATGTCAACGAGGCGGATGGGAAGGCAGGGTTAGGTTAGGTGAGGTCGCGTATCGCCCTCGGGTGTCTTAAACCTTCCCTGACCTGGTGGTGGAACTTTGGCCCAGAAATAGCCAACCTAAAAAGCACACTGTGAGCTTTTACATGTGCTTTTGGAGCGGATCGATTTGTGCAGAGAGCGTGACATAACAGTGTTCCGAATGCACTCTATAAAAGTCTGTTCTGTCAAGTATAAAATGGGGTTTAAAGGAACATTGCACTGTTTTTTTTGCCAACAAAACAAAACACTTTCCTGGGGGTCTTCATGCATGTGGTTTTAGATATTTCAGCAGTGAGCCCAGTGTCTCTGATGTCATTGTCACTACTTCCTGGACTACAGTTCCCAAAATGCTTTGGAGCATTGTTCATCTTTGTGGATAGGGGTTATTGAAACCACATATTACACACATAAAGATTTACAAGCTTAAGGCGCTTTACTACGGATGTAGTAACATTGTTGTCATATAATCTCTAAATTCTACTGTAGTTCTTCTTTTGTAGATTTACTAGAAAATGTAGAAGATGGTCTGTATGTTTGACTGTTTTGTTTTCCAAAACCAACCTGGAATTGTGGACAAAAGCAAAATAAATCTTTAGTTTTGGGGCTAAATTGTCATCAAATGGTGGTCCGTGGCACAAATGCTGAATAAATAGTGGGCCCTGGTGGCAAAAAGGTTGAAAACCACTGGATTAAACAAACACTTTGCAGATAGTTTTCCATGCAGCTGCAATGTTGATGAGTTGGAGGTTATTTAATGCAATCAGATGAGACTTTTCAGTTTGAATGAATGGACTGATTATGGGAAGCTGCCTGCCACCCAGTCTAGATAAGGGGGCGTGTCTGATGCCATGGTGGAAAACCATGCACTCTCTCCCTAGACGGCTCTAGCATTTCTCTGCCTCTATACATATATACTGTATCAGGGGTTTTAAACCTTTTTGATACCTGGGCTCACTATTTCTTCGGAATTTGAGCCACGGACCACCATTTGATGACATTTTAGCCCCACAGACCCCAAAACTATAAGATTTACTTTGCCTTTGTCCACAATACCAGGCTGGATTTGGGAAACAAAACAGTCAAACATGCACATCAAAATAACCATTAATCTTAGGTCATTTTAACTCTTGAGAGTGAAAAATTAAAAAGTATTTTAACTCTTGAGAGCGGAAAATGAAGCCAAATGGACCCACAAGGGTCCATTTGGTTTCATTTTTACGCTCTCAAACAGTTACATCTAGTTAACCAACTTTCCATCATTTAGCCTGGGGACCACCTGGAACCACTGGTTGAAAACCACTGATATACAGTACAGGTATACTGTATAATACCACTGACTCTGGATCAGACATAATCCGGTTACGCGGCACTACAATGCTAAAGTTTACCGTTGATAAAGCTGATAATTATGTGTAGAGTGGGAGAACAAATGCCACGCACGTGTGCGTAAACGCACCCACGCACACGCATGTTTTACATCAAAGACAGAGAAGCGCAGTCGGATATATTTAAGAGCTCATATTATCGTTGAGACAGACCTGTTAATGATTAATGGATGTGTGCACAGCCGTGTGCATGCGCACACACACAATGAGCCATTTCTCCCCCCTACCTCTCTCTCTCTGTCAGTCTCTCTCAGTATCTCTATGTGTGCCACACTCAGACAAAAACACTCATTATGGTCAACACACACGCGCACGTGCACGCGTGCACACACACACACACACTCTTTTAGAAGAGTGTGTGTGAAATGCACGCATTTCCGTGCATGTGTGCAACGCACCCAGACACACTATTAAAACATACAGATGTGCATAGCCCATTTGGAAACAGAGGGTGAGATTTTCGTTACCGCTATACCCCTTATCCCTTAACTTCTTTGCCTTTTTAAACTATTAAAAAAAAACATTTCTCAGTAGTTCAAATGGCCAGTCTACTAGCTCACAACGTGTTAATAGATTGACATGTTGAAATAGTCCAAAAAAGTTTTTCAAAATAGTGAAAATGAAATAAGGGATATGGCATAAGGGGTTTAGCATGTAACGAAAATGGAGCCCAGAGTTTACAATGCTTAATTCTTTCCAAAAAAGTAAATGACAGGTAAAAAAGAAAAAAGGAAAAAAAAAATTATATATATATATATATATATATTATATATATATAGCCCCCAAAAATATGTTAGATGTGAGATAAGTGGGGGAATGCATCCCCCTCCACTTCACCACACGCACACGCACACGCACACGCACACACACACAGTGTGTTCAGAAACATGCGGAAGAAGAAGAGAGCGAGTGGAGGAACAGGATTCCACAAATGCAGGAAGAACGCTTCCAGTTTCACACTTTATGAAAACGTCAACACTACAGTGGCGCACTATAGTAACAACAAGCGGTGACCAGTGTTATTTTTGGCAGCCATTTTTTTGTCAGTCATAGTCTCTAAGACAAAATGCTTATTTGTTTTAGTTATTTACCATTTTACAGATTTGGACAAAATGCTTAATTAGTCTCTGCCACATGTTGTCATTTCTATCCTTGATCGTTTGTCTAGTCGATGGAAACTCAAAGAGAGTTTTAGTCAGTTTAAGTTGGCAGAAACTACTTTAGTCACATTTTAGTAAAAGAAATAAAATGGAAACAAAAACAAACTAATTTAAGTCAGAGTACACTAGGTACAGTCTATTTAAAGGCGATATAGGCAACATTAGTGTGTGCAAACACTGCCTCACCCCACACAACCTACCTACCCCTCACATATTAGCCACGCCTGTCCTAGCTCAACAAATGTTTTGTTTTCATGATTTGTTGACAACAACAAAGTTCTGGATCGTCTGCAGAACGAAGCAAGTGTCTGTCTGCAGGGACACAGCTGCAGCATCAAACTAGAAGAAAAGTAGAAAGGGGAAAATAAAACATAATAGCTATGTATCTAAAAAGTTGCCTCTATTATCTTTAAGGTACACTCATGTTCTAACGAAACAACAATGGCGGTGACGTGAATGATATCTTTTCAAGGGGTCAGTTATTAGACCTATTTTGTCAGTAGGATTATCACAAGGGGGTCTGTAGACTAATGCATGTGAAACTGGTAGGTCCCTGAAATTATTGGTGGAGGTCAATGCATCATCTTTTCAACTGGGGGCCCACGGCCTAATAATAAATGTCTGGAAATCAGTGTAATCAAAACACAACAGCCTCACGCATCACGGCTCGTAAAATGACAGACGGTCTGAGGACTGCTCTGTAGTCTGTAGCAATGTTTATTTGTAGCTGTGAGCGAGGTGTGTGTGTGTGTGTGTGTGTGTGTGTGTGTGTGTGTGTGTGTGTGTGTGTGTGTGTGTGTGTGTGTGCGTGCGCGCTGTGAGAGGCGTGCAAATCTCCCGCCGAAGCTCCTCTATTTTTTCTCTCAGCTGTAGATGTTACATTAAACAAGTGAGCCTAGATAATTTGGTCCAGATAATGGCGGTGCCTCATGTATTTGTTATGATTTGAAATCTATCACATTTCTGAGGCGGTTTCTGCATTTTTTTTTAGATATTTGTAGTGCAGGGGTTGTCAACCATTTTGACACAAGGGACCATTCATTCAGCATTTGAGCCACGTACCACCATTTGATGATATTTTAGCCCCACAGACCCCAAAATTAAACAGGGGATTCTACCGTTATCAGTAGATAAGATCGCAGTTATCACGTTGTCATCAGCAGGACTTTTTCGTCTCAGAATGGCCATGCTCTGCAGTCCAGCGGATTCTACCGTTATCAGTAGATAAGATCGCAGTTATCACGTTGTCATCAGCAGCCATGCTCTGCAGTCTGAGACGCAAAACCCTAGCCGCCTCCAACTGTAACCCTAATCCTAAATGCCCGACCCTCAACCTAACCTCACAGAAATTAAAGATGTATTTAGCTTTTTGTCCACAATACCAGGCTGGATTTGGGAAACAAAACAGTCCAACATACAGGCCAAAATGACCATTAATCTTAGATATTCTCTAGTTGTGTAGACTTGGCCTAATTCACATGATGACAATTTTAACTCTTGAGGGAGTAAAATGAAACCAAATGTTTACGCTCTCAATGACTTACATCTAGTTAACCAACTTTAACATCATTTAGCCAGGGGACCACCTGGAACTCTCTCAAGGACCACTGGTGGTCCCCGGACCACTGGTTGAAACCACTGTTGTAGTGTTTCCCATTTCCAGTAACTTCACTTCTGTTTGGTGAAAATATTGCGCATCTATTATCTGAAAAGATTGATTATTGTGCAGATTTTGACCGTTGTTAGAAAACCCATGTTAGCCTAGCCTGGTACCATACTCATTTGCCGTTGGCAACTTAAACATTCAACATTATGAACATTATGTTTCCACCTTCAAATTTGACAGTGGAAAATGTAACGTTCATAATTACGTTTATTTGCCAACGGCAAATTAGTTTGGTACCAGGCTAATGTTAGCCACTATGAGCTCACAAAGCGTCCACCACGTGTGACACGTTGTGAGCTTGTAGATCTGCTGCTTCGCAATAGTTTGTTTTCTAAAGACGTTGTCACGAACGTAATGCGATTACTTTCAAGCGAGTAAACAATCACTGCTTCAAAATGCTGCGCAGGGGAGAGAGAGAGAGAGAGAGAGAGAGAGAGAGAGAGAGAGAGAGAGAGAGAGAGAGAGAGAGAGAGAGAGAGAGAGAGAGAGAGAGAGAGAGAGAGAGAGCATAAAGGGGGTTGATGTGTCTGAACCTGATCCTGTTGGTAAAAAAAAAAAACTGGCCAAACAGGAATTCTCTCCAACACAACAACGCTCTGTGATTGGCTGTCTGCGACACCTGGCGGGGTTCATTCACAGGGCTTGGATTGGCTGTCGCTAGACTTACTACACACTGATAGGTAAATTACAGTAGTGGCTTCCCAAAGTGGGAAGCCCCCAGAGGTCCTCAAGGGAGTTACAGGGCGTCACAAGCTAAATGATAGTTTGGAACCAGATGGTCCCTTGTGGGACTTTAACTCTGAGAGTGTATGAATGGAAACAAATGGGTCCATTTGGTTCCATCCGTATGCACAAATAACATAAATTCCTAAAATTGTTTCTAAGACTTGACCACTGATATAAGCAGTCCTTGTCATTTCTTTCTGGAGAGTTTAGCAGTACTACCACAATGTCCTGAGGTGGTGGGGGTGCTGATATGCCGATTATTTAACATTTGAGTTATTATAATCCTGATGCTAGACAAAACCAGGCTTGTTTCCATTCCATGCCAGCATGGAAAATCAACAATGGCAGACATTGTAAACAGTGGAAATGCAAATCTGTAGCTCAAGACTGAAGAAGAGGAATTATACAAAGCATTGATGACATCATTATGAGGCTAAAATCAAACAAGCTCCATTAAAGATCTGAAAGACGGATGTTACAAACTTGGATATTTGTGGGGATAGAATACACACACGTGGGAGCACCACGCACACACAGACACTTGAATTTCATGTTATTCCCCATTTAAACAAGAAATGAGACGTTTGCCCTGGAGACACAGGCATGCAGTTGCGCGCGCGCGCACACACACACACACACACACACACACACACACACACACACACACACACACACACACACACACACACACACACACACACACACACACACACACACACACACACACACACACACCACACACACACACACACACACACACACACACACACACACACACACACACACACACACACACACACACACACACACACACCTAGTGAAAATAGCCGTTCTACGAGTGCCGTGAGCCTGAATGTCAGCCTAGTTCCACAATTTAGATGTTTCTTTGAAATCAATTCCTTTTTTTTAGGGGTAACGAGTTCCAGGGTGTGACCTATGTCACGATCTAAAGGCTGTGCAGGTAATAGCTGATCTGCACAATGCATGATTTTTTGATCTAAGTTACTGTCTTTCACTTCCTGTTGCATTCAGACAGAAGTGGCAAATAACAACAAAAAAGCCCCAAACAAACCATTTTAGTTTTCCATCATTTGAAAGTGTTCAGTCTTATCATGCCCGGCTATAAGCCACCCTGGGCGAGACCTATACTGCAGGGACGGAACTACCGCCCCACGGAAATTACCTTGACACTTTACAAATCTTGTTCTGGTGGACACTTCCACTAATACTCTGCCAGGGGTTGACACTAAGGTCTCCGAGGCACTTGCCCATCGGGCAAGTGCAAGTCAGGTTCTACTTGCCGTCAGGTCATGGTCACTTGCCCCCCCAAAAATATATTGTAAATTTTGCATTTAAGTTTACTTCCTACTTGGGTGCTTTAAACCAGGGGTTTTTCAACCAACATAGTGGTCCCCAGCTATGTTGGTTAACCAGATGTAACTCTTGAGAACGTAAAAATGAAACCAAATGGACCCTTGCGGGTCCATTTGGTTTCATTTTTACACTCTCAAGAGTTAAAATTCATCATCTTAATTAGCCCAGGTCGCAATGACCACCTTCAAGACAAATTTATCTTGTGTTGTGTTATAGTGCACTAAGTCACACACTTGCCCGATCGGGCAACCAGGTGGCAGTCTTCACTTGCCCCACCATTTTTTTTTACTTGCCCCGGGCAAGCGGGCAAGTCTGTCAAGCCCTGTCTGCCTTAGATCATTCTCAGGCTTTTCTCTTCGCAGCACAGACCAGGTTTAAGCGTGGGTGCCGAGGCTACCTATAACAACGTGCTACTTACTACTTGCAACCATTATTCAAAATGGCATGGTGCAAGGGTTAGAGTTTTATCAGAGGCCAAACAACAAAAAGAATTGACAAGAATCCTGTTCACTGATCTAAAATGTCCACTTCCTGTCAGAAACTTGGCTCTTTTAAATATACTGTAAGTTCCACATTGAATACTGGACACTGGACAGCAGACTACAATTATTATTTAAAAAAATACTAGCAGGAAGTGTTTTAAGCAGTACTTAAGCAAGAGAACCACACAAGGTAAGACTTCAAAATATACGGAAATGGTTGTCAAGAATTATACGTAGAAGCTAAGAACCTAGCATTCATCCTACAGCAGAATAGCTTCTACATGCATGTGCTCCATTTTTGTTACAGTACATGCTAAACCCCTTATCCCAAACCCCTTATATCTTTTTTTTTTTTTTTTTTTTACCATTTTGAAAAAACCTTTTGGAATAGTTCAACATGTCAAGCTATTAACACGTTGTGAGCTTGTGGACTGGCCATTTGAACTACTGGAAGGTTTTTTTTAATAGTTTTAAAAAGGCAAAGAAGTTAAGGGATAAGGGGTTTAGTGGTGACGAAAATCTAGGCCTATGTGTACACACGTGATCACAAAGTGCTACATGTGCTGAACACCATAACAATGAGGACATGTCTTCCATGTAAGCCAGGCTAGCTGCAGGCCATGCAGGAAGAAGAATGGGACATCAGATACTAAATCAGATAGTATCTGACTGTAGTGTTGATGGACATCTCTCTAGGAATGAGACATCCTTGTTGCACCAGAGTCGACCGACCACGAAACAAGTCACCCAAGTGTCAGACTATAGAATGGAAAACGGTACCATTTGCACTACACTTTTACCCCCAAAGCGCGTCTTTACATAGGATTGTGCATTACATTTCACTCATTTACGCACACACACACACACACACACACACACACACACACACACACACACACACACACACACACACACACACACACACACACACACACACACACACACACACACACACACACACACACACACACACACACTTTACATATAGTGTCTGTGTGCATGCGCTTTCATGCACTTTTACAAAGATTGTACGTTACATTTCCTCATTCACAAGCGCGCTCACACACACATGCATGTGTACACTGTTATGTAGACCGGTGCCGGTTTTAGAAGTTAGGTTAGAATATTTTATGTGCAAATCTACAAGCTCACAACTCTTAGGTCTGATATTTTTGTCTGTCTGGTTTCAGAAGACATTTTGTAGAAACGGTTTTCGGGTCAAAATGGGATACGTGAAGGCGGGGACCACATGCTCCCAGCAGCCTGTGTATGGTATGGGGAGACATAAAGAAATAAAATAAATCTCCCCCCTGTGATGTGGCCCCCTTACTGGACTGTTGCCCTAACCGCTAATATTGCTTATGCCCTGTATGTAGATGCAAGGCACAAACCTGCACACCGGGAACAATTGGAGGGGTTCAGAGTCTTGCTCAAGGGCACTTCAGACCCTAAATGGTAATGCTGCATTCATATAGTGCCTTCATCCAAGGCGCTTTACATAGTGCATGACATTCACACACACACACATCCATAAACGCCGATGGCTGAAAAACCATGCAAGGCACCAACCAGTACATTGGAAGCAATTACGGGTTCAGCGTCTTGCCCGACGACTCTTCGACATGTAGACAGGAGGAGCGAGGATTTGAACCGCCAACCCACGGATCACTGAACGACATCCTGCTCTATACCTCCTGAGCCACTTTGGGGGAGCCCTGGGACCGAACCAGGAACCTCATGGGTCCCAAATAAATCCTATAAGTCCTATTTCTGCACAATATTTTTCACAATGTTAGCCTTTTCCCCGGTAACGGTTCACACTTTGGTCATTTGTTTGACCATCTCTTTGTAGTACAGTTTGCGGATTATGTTTGACACTAATCCAATCATCTCATTTCTTTCCAGTGCAGAACACCCTGTATAAAGTTATTCTGCGTGTAGAGCGTGTTCGGTTTACCGTGGAGCTCAAAAACAGCACGGCACATTAAGCTAATCGACTGCCGGGGTTGAGAATCAATGGTTGAGTCCATTGTTAAGTTGATGACCTATTGATCGACTGAAGTATTTATTAACTGTTTGCACATTGGGCACAATTCACATGAAAGCACAACTCAATATGAAGACTGTGTCACTGTAGATGCCGCTGATGGAAGCATTACACTTGTTTACAACACCTTTTCCCAATAAGGCTTTAGTTGAGCCCCCTCCCCTGTTATGGTCCAATCACAGCTAAGTATAACGTAATAGACAAACCTCAACTTTCCTATATGATAAAACATTGTTTTAAATGTCACACACACATTTTTCCACTGCATAGGGCATGCCTTGAAGATGGATTTGGAAGAGATTTTGAAGCTCTGGTTCCCAAATTAACCAGTATTTAATCTGTAATGTCCATGATATTTACATTGGAATGAATGAGACCGGCTGGAAAGTGTCCTAGTGTAGCAGGTGGCTACAGCCTCTGTCGTGGCGGCCTCCAAAGTTTAGCATCTAAAGGATGTCCCTTGGTCTGGTGGTTAAGATGTTGGACTTTCACGCGGGAGACCCGAGTTCGAATCCCGGGCGTTACAGTGGTGAATCGGGTTTCCCCGTGGAAGGAGGTCAAAAGGGAGGTGAGTGTAGCAGGTGGCTACAGCCTCTGTCGTGATGGCCTCCAAAGTCTAGTATCAGACCCCGAACCTGGTGGTTAAGATAAGACGTTGGACTTTCACATGCGAGCCCCGAGTTCCAATCCCGGGCACTACACTAGGGTGGACAAGAGGGCGGGCTTACCTAAAGGTCTATTCATCAGTACATTCGTTATATCCCCTAAGGAAAGTAGGCTTTCTAATCACACAAGCCGTGTTTGTTTTGGTGAGTAAGTAAAACGTTCTTTCCTCTAAAGAAGAGAGGCTGGTCAGAGATCCAGGGGAGCAAAATGAGTCTATTGCTTGATACATCAAGATTAACACTCCTACATTTTGCATGCTGATGAATTGAGTGCTCAAGACCACAATGGAAACCAGTCCCCAGAGCCTTATTGAGAAATGTTAACGTTGAGGCCTCCGCAATATCTAGGTGCATCCACTCAGCCGGTTGGCTCATATATCGATTGTATTATGATCAATAATAACCTAGCGATGTGTATAGCTCTGAGAGAGTGCAACCAACATAAACCAAACGGACCAGAGGACCGTGTCAAATCCATATAGTCTGAGGCATGTACTTACTTTCTGGAGAGACTCACTACCTCTCTGCATTCTATGTGATCTTATAGTTTACTGAGATGCTACACTGTCTCTCTGCATTCTATGTGATCCTATAGTTCACTGAGACACTACACTGTCTCTGCATTCACTGTCTCTGCATTCTTATAATCTACTGAGACGCTACACTGTCTCTCTGCATTCTATGATCCTATAGTTTACCAAGACACTACAATGTCTCTGCATTCTATGATCCTATAGTCTAGTTTACTGAGACGCTACACTGTCTCTCTGCATTCTATGGTCTTATAGTATAGTTTACTGAGACTCTACACCGTCTCTCTGCATTCTATGGTCTTGTAGCATAGTTTACTGAGACACTACTACACTGTCTCTCTGCATTCTATGATCCTACAGTATAGCTTACTGAGACACTACACTGTCTCTGCATTCTATATGATCCCATAGTATAGATTACTGAGACACTACACTGTCTCTTTGCATTCTATGTGATCCTATAGTTTACCAATACACTGCACTGTCTCTGCATTCCATGATCCTATATTTAAAAAAATAATTGCATCATTATTTAAGGCATATTATAACTTATGGAATCAACGTGCACAGACTAACAGAGCATTATCCACAATTCCTATTGATACTTTTATCCAAGCAATGTACTCAACACAACATGGTGAAGACTGAGTACCTCTGTAACTTATAAGACAGGCAGGCAGACCGACAGCAGAATATCTGCACCTTTAATTGACCCTGTTGCAAACAAGTGTAATGATTTATCGGGTCGTGCATCCACAGTTAAGTGTTTGTATCACGCTGTGCTTGAAATATATGGTAAGAATTCTGCACTGTTAATAAATATTCAAGTCAATCAACAGTTTACCCCAGTAACTTCTCCCTCAGAATAAAAAAATAAATAAAAAATAATAATAATAATAATAATAATAATAATAATAAAAAAATCTCACCTCGTCCCATTTGATGAACTTGCTGCCCTTCTTCAGCACCTCGTGCACGGACACGGGTTTGAGCTGTAGAGCGTGCACGCCCGGCTTGGCCCCGGCCATGGCTGTGCCTGTGTGTGTCTGTGTCTAGCTGCGCCTGTCTGTGTCCACCAGCCGGGGCGGGGATCGACGCCTCGGAGCCCGGCTTACAGCAAGCAGCAGGAGTCGGTCGGTCGGTGCGGTGGCGGCGGTGGTGGTGGTAGTCCTGATCGATCCTCCCCGGTTGGTGGTCCCCCTTCCTACTACGGTCCTCCGGGGGTGGATGGGTGGTGGTGGTGGTGGTGGGTGGGGTGGGTCGATCACCCCCCCACCACACACACACAAACTCTCTTACTCACACACACACACACACCGATCGGAGGGAGGAGAGAAAAAAAAAGTAGAAATACTCTGAATTCCTGGCAGTGGAGTTGGTGTTGTGTTCACTCACTTCTTGTTTCTTTTCCTTTCTTCCCCTGGCTGTCTGTGTGAGGAAAGTTTTTTAATTATATTCCGTAATGGGCTGCTGCAGGCCAGCCTGTAGCTTCTGGAGATGTTTAGATATATAGGTTTTAGTTATTAGAGAGACAACAATCCGTCCAGATTGAGAGAGAGAGAACACGTCGTAGAGACAGTTGCAGACTGACTGACTGACTGACTGACTGACTGAGAACTGAAACGCCTCCCAATCCAACACACACACACGCACGCGCGAGCTGCGCGTCCCCGCCGCCGCGCGAACAAGTTGTTGTTTGTTTCTAGACTAGTAGAGGATTTGTTGTACACACACAGCTCCGTGCTGCTTCTCCTTTAAAGAGAGAGACTGAGAGTTGTTTTTGTGTTGCCTCCTTCTTCTTCTTCTCCTTCCATCATGATCTCTCTCTCTCGTTCCTCTTTCTTTTCTGACTGACTGTTCAGTGGATATCGTTGCTCTCTCTCTCTCTCTCTCTCTCTCTCTCTCTCTCTCTCTCTCTCTCTCTCTCTCTCTCTCTCTCTCTCTCTCTCTCTCCCACCGCGGAAGGAATTTTTTTCTAAAACATGCAGCACAAGGCGGGGTGAGAGTCAGAGAGAGAGGGAGAGAGAGAGAGGGAGGGAGGGGGTCAAAGTCTGAACAAGTCTGAAGTGGCGAGTCTCTCTCTCTCTCTCTTAGTGTTGAACTTTGAATTTCTTTGAACTTTCTGTGGTCTGTACTTTTTTGTGGTCTTCGGAAGCTTTTTGTGCTGCAACCAAAACAGTCAAAACAGTGGAAAGAGTTGACATCTGCTAGCAAATCCCTACTCGTTTGAGTCAGAAAACGTCCTATAAATAAATGAAAAAAATTACAAACTTTTTAAATGTCCCATTCTCTTCTAACAGTAAGTTAGGCCTAGTTGCCAACTTCATTACTCCCTGCCAAAAGTAACTGTTTATTGCATATTGCTCAAAATGTGGAATAACTAGTTACTGGACAAAAGTAATAATTGTGGTAGGTCCATAATAAAAAAATAATAAAAGTATCAATAATATTCAGTAATACTGTTACTGATTTACAACATACTGTCCAGAGGCTTTACAGCTGCAAGGGAATTAAACGGTGATAGACTGTTTAAAGCTCTTCAACATCAGCTATCTTTCAAACAGCTGAAATGTAGTATACAGGGTTGAAATGATTATTAATGTATGTTTTGAAATTATAATCCAAATCTACAAAACATCAAGAAGTGTTTTGCATTGCAGCTCGCTTCAGGCTTGTAGATCAGCTATTTTCTGAAGATGTGGAAAACGGCAATTTCCTGTGACACTTTATCTACAGACATGGAACCACTTTCTGACTGACCTCTGGTGACCTCAAGGGGTCATTGACCTCCGAATTGCACTTGTAGCCACTATTGCTCTATTGCTTGCTGCCCATTATGATAAAAAATATCAATATCTCTTATTAGCATAAATGCAAAGATGAAACTACTGTATATGTGCATTAAAAATCTGAAAATGCATATTTTTTCAGTTTCCTGTTCTATGGCCCTCGCCAAGCATTGCTTTCATGGTGAAATGACAAAGTAAATCAATTGAGTTGACAGTAAAACAATGCTAATAGTTGCATTCATGTCATATCATGGGGTTGATATGGCCCCTCCAATTGATCCAAAATGCCGCAGCCCATCTGGTCTTTAACCAGCCAAATTCTCACGTCACTCCGCTTCTCCGCTCCCTCCATTGGCTCCCAGTCGCTGCACGCACAGTGTTCAAAACTCTCACGCTTGCATTCAAAGCAACCAAAGGTTTGACTGCACCTTACCTCAGTGGCCTCATAAAACCCTACAAGCCCTCCCATGCACTCCGATCAGCCGACACTGGGAAGCTGGCAGTAGCCCCACTAAAAACGCCAGGACAACGCTCCACGCGCCCCAAGCTCTTCTCCCTCCTGGCCCCAAAACTATGGAATGAACTTCCCCCTGCAATCAGAACCACAGACTCACTACCTATCTTCCGCCGCAGTCTTAAGACGCACCTCTTCAGACTCCATCTCAGCCCATAGCACTTGTATACCAACCCACAGTACTTGCTGCAATGACTTATATAGGTTGCCTAATGTATTACAATGTTTTAGCGCTTCATTGTATGTTGTAAAATGTAAATCCAGATTAAATTGTATACTTTTCACCATTGTAAGTCGCTCTGGATCAAGAGCGTCTGCTAAATGCCTAAATTGTAAATTGGGTTTGCAATATACAGTAGCAGGGCCAGCACAAACTGTCAAAATCTCGGCATGCGTTATTATTATTTTCTGGACATATGGATGCATTTCAGATGGAAAAAAGAGCTTCTGTGCAGGGGCGTAATCTTGGGCCCGTCCTCATGTAAATGTGTGAAAAACCACAAAAGCCCCTGTGAAGTCCTACTGAAATCCTCATGTAGGCTGTGTAACCCTACACAGAGATTACGCCCTTGCTTCTGTGTGTGTGTGTGTGTGTGTGTGTGTGTGTGTGTGTGTGTGTGTGTGTGTGTGTGTGTGTGTGTGTGTGTGTGTGTGTGTGTGTGTGTGTGTGTGTGTGTGAGTGTGAGTGTGTCAGATGTCCATCCCTTTGCGATCCTTTCCAAGACTTTTTTTATCAGGCATCCCACAAGTTGAGACCCTGAGTCCCACAATAATTGTGACTGGCAGCCAGGCACCAGGAACTGCTCAAAGGCACTTAGCCCCCCTAATAGTTGGCTTTCTGCGGTAAAGCTCGCTCATTTCCTGCAAAGATGTGTTTTAAGCATGCTAAAATAACATGGCAAATATCCCCCCGGGGGAAACAGTATCAAGGTGGATACGGCCCATACCACCCATGACTGAAACGAACATAAAAAAAGAAAACACACTCCACCTCCACCAGCTGCAACACCAAAACAAAAAAGACAACAAAGCAACTGCAACTGGAAATAATGGTTGCAAGGAGTTGCATGGCGACCAGTGTTGTCAAAATATTACTTAAACAGTAATTTATCACTTATTATTTATAAGTCTAAAAAAGTAATAAAGTTACACTACTTATTACTCCCTGCTAAAAGTAACTACCCTATAGGCCTGAATATAAGACTACCCTTTTTCCAATGGAAAACCCTTCCAAAAATGAGTTGAAAAATGGTGATTGTCCAATAACCAGTGTCATCTTACATTCGGGGCAATTCGGTAGTCGGTAGTATTACTTTAAATTAGGGATGCCCCAATACTGTACCTGCATCAGGAAAAATATCAGTATCGGCCCTTATTTGGCATTATGGGGTCAATATGCCAATACCGGTATAACCCCATAATGACCCAATATGCCTGATGTCTAATTAGTGATTAGACACTGGGGTAAGAGGTTGACACGATGGTGAACATACCAGTCTAACCAGTGATCAGATGCAGGGGTAAGGTAACATATGAAAGTTAGCATCCGGCAGTTTCTACATGCTGGGGACCTCTACTAAACATTTCACATTCTGGCTAGCGGACTAATAGAGTATGTGTGGGGAAAAATAACATGGCTAGTTCAGAAGTACATAGGGTTTTTTTGGCAAGGGAAGACATTTGAAAAATTTCAGTCAGTTACCTCTAAATATACGGAGGCCGTGTTTTGACTCTTTTCTTAATTCTTTATTCTCTTTCTTAGAAGCATGGGACACACGGCACTTGAACCTATATTAGAGGCAAGTCCTGGACGCCACCAGACTGGACTGTCTACCACCCTGGACCACTGAGCCATGGCAGTTCTTTTTTAACAACCAGGCAACAACATGGAATTCTCATAAAAAAAGAATGAAAGCCCAGGATTTCTTTTGGCATCAATTATACTGTTCCTCCATCTAACTAACACACTCCTACATGACTACACCCTGACAGGAATGTCTGTTATGCATCTGATGTCTGTCTGTCTTTCTGTCTGTCTCCCATGTTAACCTACTGTCTATCTGTCTGTCTCCCATGTTAACCTACTGTCTGTCTGTCTGCCTGTCTGTCTGTCTCTGAAATTATTATGTAGTCTACTTGGAAAAAAAAAAAAACTAAAAAAACTATAAGGTTCCATTTCACCATAATCATGTGAACATCTTTAGATTTCTGTAATAATACTAGCGCTAATCAAAATCTAAAAAGTTTGCATTCAATTGCAGCAGACCAACAGTTGCCTACAATCTATTGAGAAATGGTTAGCTTTCAGTTTCACTGTACAATCATGAAGTCTAAACACACACACACACACACACACACACACACACACACGCACACACACACGCACGCACGCACGCACGCACGCACGCACGCGCGCACACACACACACACACACACACACACACACACACACACACACACGAAGGTAGTGGCGTTGTTTAACTATTCAGCAGCTAGACATATCGTCATCAGATTGTGTGTGTGTGTGTGTGTGTGTGTGTGTGTGTGTGTGTGTGTGTGTGTGTGTGTGTGTGTGAGAGAGCACGCGCGTGCGCGCTCTGTGTATCAGATTATTAGTCTGCATCAGGACACAGTTACACATGACCCACAGGATGTTTGTGGGTCACACACATGTACACGTGTGTGTGCCACACACATGCACACTTTCAACATGAATATTCTGTCAATGACAAGACACACAATATGCATAATACCAAGCACACACATGGATCTCACTCACACACACACACTTGTTGCATTGTGTCTTGGACAAAGAAGGGACACCTGTAATTTCAATAGAACCTCTCTATTCAACTCTCTCTCTATCTCTCTGGTTCTCTCTCTCCGTCTCAAATACGGATCTGTATAGTGTAACACATCATAGAACCAAATGGACCCTTACGGGTCTGTAACCCAGAGTGTAACACATCACAGAACCAAATGGACACGTAACTCTGAGAGTGTAACACATGGAACCAAATGGGCCGACAGATAACTCTGATAGTAGTCCTACCCTCATTTTGCTGTCACATACAGTGCAGATTCAATAGTCTCCAGTCTCTCTCTTTGCCCCTACTCTCAATTAATTTGCATCCAATTTAAATGAGCTTTATTGATGTCACTGAGCTAACATTATTTTTAAGTTGCCACTGCAAATATGAGATACAGTCACGTAGCCTATGAACTGGTATGCATCTCTCTCTCCCTCTCAGTCTCAGATTTGTGGTTCTTTCAAGGATACACCACAAAGCTCCACATTGTGTGAGGACACTGGTATATTCACTCTCCCACACCCGCATGCGCGCACACACACAAACACACACACACACACACACACACACTAATGGGAGGGGGCTGACTCAATCAAACAGTCCAGATCACATTACGCCTCTAAAATGTCTGCCCAGTCAGTTGGCTCAACGCAGCCATGGGACCCCGATGGGTGTTCGAATTGGAAGTGCTGTCATATTTGATCTAATTATTTTTAAATCTGAAAAATAAATGTGATGCGATAAAGTATGTCATTTGTTCATGCCCTGGGACATTTTTGTCTATGGAGAATAACATTGTCTCATCAGTTCATGTTAAAGGAGGGACTTATTTTACTGTACATCCTCATTTGCATGACATATTTTCATCTTTATCGGTGAAGTTACCACTAAAATACAGTAGATCTGCTCATTTTTTCAATAGCTAAAACTATGAGTAAATGCTTAAGTAAAGCTTGTAGAGACATTGATGAGGCAACACATAACAGGGTCGGTCTCGCAAGATTTCAAACTTTAATCATCATTATAAACTGTTATATAATATATAAATACCTGGTTGTCTTCTTAATAAAGAACACTTTTTAAATAGCCAAATAAAAATAACACATAAAACTGAATTGCAAGACGGTATAGTAAAGGGATACTGCCTTTAAAAACAAAAACAAACCATATCTCCATTTTGTTTACTGAATAAATCAGTGGTTGTCAATCGTTTTCATGCCGACTGAGGACCCCATCTGAAAAATATGTCGTGCCAGGGACCAGCGCAATCTTTAAAGAACAACTTTGTTTGTTTTTTTCAGCCAACGTTCCTGTTTTAGATTATTAGAGGAATCTGAAGATGAGTGATAATTGTTTTTAATGTGCTGCTTCCTTTAGTAATAGGGATTCTGACAGGGGGACGGGGGCATTCGAACATGGTCCTAAATTCTCTATAAACACCCTAAAACATGAACCTTGTTTGAGAAAACAAAACGAAAAAAAAACAAAGTTGTCCTTTAAAGGTAATAGAGACAACTTTAAGCTGCACACACATTACTTTGCATTGTGATGTCACGTGACGTGTTTTATACAGGCGCTGGGTACAAAGAGACGTTGGACGCAGCCTCTTTTTGCCGCAAGACCGTGCATTCTCCCTGACAGATGTTTTGTTTTCATGATTTGTTGACAACAACAAAGTTCTGGACTATCTGCAGGACGAAGCAAGTGTCTGCCTGCAGGATCTGCAGGCAGACACTTGCAGCATCAAAGTAGAAGCAACGTAGAGTGGAAAGGAGCAAAAAAATATAACTATATACAGTATCTATTTTGATTTTGGCTAAAAAGTTGCCTCAATTACCTTTAAATGTTGCAAGAATGCTTAAAAATGTCAGATCTTCATCTTTGCAAGTTCACCATCAACCACGGGTCCATTGTGAGCTTGTAGATCTGCTACTTTCACTTGAGTAATGTGAGTATTTAATCAAGTATATGCTTTCTCCGCCACTGCACCTGGTGCAATAAATGCAATAAATAAAAAGGAGATAAGGGATCACTAAAACATTCCAAAAAAATAAAAAATAAAGGAACGGACAAGTGCGTTAATTGATGGAATGAAGACAGGTGTTTCAGAGTACACAGGTGTGAATGCAGACAGACAGGTGTGTCGGAGTACAGGTGTGAAATGAAGACAGACAGGTGAGGAAAGAAGGATTTTTTGGTTGGTTGGTTGTGACATCTTCCTCTGAGACCATCATCACCGCTCTGAGAGAGAGAGACAGACAAAGAGAGAGGAGTGGGGGCAAACAGAAAGATATGTGCATCAAATACATAGAAATAGTTTGATTATCAGACTGAAGCTTGAGTCTGACATTGTCCACTAGAGCAGGGGTTTTTCAACCTTTTTGACACCAGGGCCCACCATTTATTCAGCATTTGAGCCACGGACCACCATTTGAGGACACTTTAGACCCACAGACCCCAAAACTAAAGATTTCTTTTGCTTTTGTCCAAAATACCAGGCTGGATTTGGGAAACAAAACAGGCAAAGCATACAGACCAAAATGACCATAAATCTTCTAGTTGTGTAGACCTATGGGCTAATTAAGACAATGAATATTTTAACTCTTGAGAGTGTAAAAATGAAACCAAATGGACCCGCAAGGGTCCATTTGGTTTCATTTTTACGTTCTCAATAGTTACATCTGGTTAACCAACTTAGCTGGGGACCACCTGGAACCCTCTCAAGGACCACTGGTGGTCCCCGGACCACCTGTTAAAAACCACTGCACTAGAGCGATTTCAAGCGTTCATACCAACCAAACCAGAGGTTGCTGTCAATCATGTAGCTAATGGGATAGTCCATTTGTTAACCAAACAAACACAGCCAACGAACGCAACTAGCGTGTGAACAAAAGCCGAAAAATATGTCAGATGATGAGGTTCATAAAACCCAATTCTGCCAGATTGGGCCATCGTGTTTGTTTTTACCTGCGTGAGTGGAGCGGGCACAAGTTAAGAGATCGGTGTGCGACTGTGCGGTCGGTGTTGGGCATGGCCTACTAGTGCTGATACAGTCTGAAGCTGTGGAGGAGTGGCGGGGATGCTGATCAATCAGCTACGCCCGTTCATAGACCAACCCACAGCTCTGAGTCTCATTGGATAGTACATCTTGGTACCAAAGTAAATTATAGGTTGACAATACAAGGCCAGAACAAGAGACGCAGTATACTTTGAGTCACATCTATGGGTTTAGACCAGGCTAAGAAATAGTCATCGAGGATCATGAGTAATCCAAGAATGCATCATCAGTCTATAGGGCATTACAGACAGGGAGTAACCTGATGACTGGGCAATAATCACTCAGCGTGAATAAAAAAGTTCACCAGAATCGAAGTCTATAGACAGACGTGGGCATACGCATGAAACTTGCATACGCGCAACAAAAAACACTCGACGCGCACGGCAATGTCTGCGCGTCAGCACAAAATGCCAGTCCTGTAGAGCCGTGATTCATTACTCCCTCTGTGAAGCACACATAAAATACATTTGTACATTCAAACTATAGAAAACAAAGGGCAGGTTTTTACACCAATTCTTTGTTTGGCCAAATTCTTTCACGCACGCATACACACACATACGCACGCACGCACGCACGCACACACACACACGAACACACACATGCACACCACACACATGCACACCACACGCACGCACACACAACTTACTTTCTGCTTTCTTCTTTAGAGGTACCAGCGCTGCTTTTGCCTGGACAAAACAACAACAAAAACACAGTGAAAACAGAAATAATAAACGTAATCATAATGATGTTACTTCATTTATATGAGCAGAAAAAATAATTATATTCATTTTAGCTGCCCCTCTTCCCATAGAAACCCAAAGTAATTTAAAACTCCATTTTAACCATGAAGGATTAATCAAAATCCCCTAATGTTTTTTTTTTTCTTCTGTTGACTGATATTGTCCCCCTAATATGTGAGCGTGGGATTCTATTTAATGTAAGAATTAAAGAATTAAAGATAATAATTAAAAATAGTAAATAAATAAATGAATACAGCAAATGGAAAACCATCACATATTAGGAAGACAATATCAGTCACCGGAAAAAAGACGGATGTTTTTGATGAATCCATCATGGTTAAAATAGTTTTAAGCTAGCTAAAAATGAATATCAAATATGTAATTACTGAACCAATTAAGTTATTAACTGTCTGCAGTGTTCACATAAGCTAGAGTAGATGATTAAGGGGCCAAACTTTTTTTTTTTTTACATGAAACATTCCTTTAAACATTATTATTGGGCTGCAAATGAAATGCAAGAGGCACAGTGGGGTTCTACTGGCGATGACTGTCCTCTGGCGCCCCCTTCTGGTTAGAAATGGTGGCATACTTTCAGATTGGGGGATCTGATTCTGAGCTACATTAGAGATCTTTACAGTAAACTGGATTCACTCCTCGCCTCATGGCACAACCCTGAAACAGTGCTAAATCAGCCAACAACCCACTCCATTACATGGTAAATGGCTTACGTTTAGTATCAGACCGGTTCCTGGCTGCAAAGAGTCGGTACAGATGGAAGTTGGAAATCACATCACTCTGTGTCTCTCTCTCTCTCACACACACACACACACACACACACACACACACACACACACACACACACACACACACACACACACACACACACACACACACACACACACACCTCTGACCTTCTTTATAGCCGTCCAGTCTTCAAGGATGTCGAGGTCTCTTAGCATGTACACAATGAAAGGTCCTGAAAGTACAAAACACAACCAAAAACATATTTTAACCATTTAAGCCAGGTCCCGTGGACCACCAGTAGGTCCTTGAGAGATGTTCCAGGCGGTCCCCAGCTAAATGATGGAAAGTTGGTTAACCAGGTGTAACTCTTTGAGAGCGTAAAAATGAAACCAAATGGACCCTAGTGGGTCCATTTGGTTTCATTTTACACTGTATTCCAATAAAGTCTGCTAATCATCCTCCAGAGCCGGGCTGTTTGACCGGAGTCGCTCATACTGTCCGCCTCAATCAGCGTTCAATTTATAGTATCTGGAGGTGTCCCCCTCTAGTACAACCACTGATTTACGCCATTCAGAACAGGAACGCATCGGTGTTGTCTTGTTCGACCACTTTAACTATTATTTTAAACTTTAGTTTTTGACAAATAGCATATTTAACAAGATCATTACCTATGTATAAGACAAAGACACTCAGAAAAAGAAATGGAATGGAATTGGTACCGTTTTGTTTTGCAAAACATATGGAATGCCACCGACGCTTGTGCACAGCAACATTCTTGAAATCCAAGTATTTCACCCTGGGTTTCAGCTGACAGGCCATTTGATGTCAATCAATCACCTTATTAAGTCACCTTAATACGATTGGCACTTTTATTTCTTAAATTATATTCTTCAAAATACAAACGCTCACCTGACACCAGCTGACATCGTTTCCTCCGGTCCGTTCGAGACGCCATGTTCTTCCTCTTGCACTTCTTCCCTTTCAGCTCATCACTCCACCACTCTGAAACACAGTGTAGTTTACCAACATCACTCCACCACTCTGAAAACACAGTGTAGTTTACTAACATCACTCCACCACTCTGAAAACACAGTGTAGTTTACTAACATCACTCCACCACTCTGAAAACACAGTGTAGTTTACTAACATCACTCCACCACTCTGGAAACACAGTGTAGTTTACTAATATCACTCCACCACTCTGGAAACACAGTGTAGTTTACTAACATCACTCCACCACTCTGAAAACACAGTGTAGTTTACTAATATCACTCCACCACTCTGAAAACACAGTGTAGTTTACTAACATCACTCCACCACTCTGAAAACACAGTGTAGTTTACTAACATCACTCCACCACTATGAAAACACAGTGTAGTTTACTAACATCACTCCACCACTCTGAAAACACAGTGTAGTTTACTAACATCACTCCACCACTCTGAAAACACAGTGTAGTTTACTAACATCACTCCACCACTATGAAAACACAGTGTAGTTTACTAACATCACTCCACCACTCTGAAAACACAGTGTAGTTTACTAACATCACTCCACCACTCTGAAAACACAGTGTAGTTTACTAACATCACTCCACCACTCTGAAAACAAAGTGCAGTTTACTAATATCACTCCACCACTCAGAAAACAGTGGTGTTTACTGTAGTTTATTATAACTCTTTAGACAAAAAAAATATATATATATCCCACTTTAAAGATGGAGTGCCATGATTTTTCTCCCTACTATATTCACTATATTGCATTTTTTTTCATTGGCATGTTTGACTGGAAAGGCTCAGCCCCCAGGAAGAAAGCCTAGATACAAAGGGAAGACATCATTGCACATAAAAAACACACACAAAGGGGTATATTTACATACTGTCACCTAAACATGTACAAATTTGGTAGAATTACAAAAATCACTGCACCCTCTCTTTAAACAAAAGAAGACAGTCAGCTATTTGACTTATGTGAACCTTATATCTTCTTTTCCAATCCTTTTCTATTTTTTCCTATTTTTTCAGAGAGGGCTCTGGTCTTATCTACCTCTCTTACCGTCTCTGTGGCGCAATCGGTTAGTGCGTTAACCGAAAGGTTGGTGGTTCGAATCCACCCAGGGATGAAATATGCTTTTCTTACGCTTGTACCAGTGTTATAACACTGGTATATTGTCATTAACATGTTATAAAACAATGCAACATAACTCAGTAACACTTTACAATAACAACCCGTTATGAAGCATTTATAAACATTTATAAGCAGTTTGTAGATGAGTAATAAATAAATAAAAGTAATAAAAAGAGATTGTTCATAAATTGTTCATAAATGCTTAACTAAACATTTATAACTATATTTAAAGCTCATTTATAAATTATTAGTAAATTAGTAACAAGTAGTAAACTATTCACGAATAAGCCATTTATATACCGTATTTTCCGGACTATAAGGCGCACTTAAAAGCCTTTAATTTTCTCAAAAATCCACAGTGAGCCTTATAATCCAGTGCGCCTTATATATGGATTGGTTGACTGCAGTAGCTTCTATTCTATGTTAACTGAAGTAGCTTCTATTCACTGCGCCTTATAATCCAGTGCGCCTTATATATGAAATCAGTTTTAAAAGGTGCGCCTTATAATCCGGTGCGCCTTATAATCCGGTGTGCCTTATAGTGCGGAAAATACGGTACTGTAAATGTGTAAGTGTTAATTCACTCAAAGGCCATTGGTCTTACTACCTGTGCTCACCGTCTCTGTGGTGCAATCGGTCAGCGCGTTCGGCTGTTAACCGGAAAGGTTGGTGGTTCGAATCCACCCAGGGACAAAATATGCTTTTCTTACGCTTGTACCAGTGTTATAACACTGGTATATTGTCATTAACATGTTATAAAACAATGCAACATAACTCAGTAACACTTTACAATAAACACCCGTTATAAAGCCTTTATAAACATTTATAAGCAGTTTGTAGATGAGTAATAAATAAATAAAAGTAATAAAAAGAGATTGTTCATAAATTGTTCATAAATGCTTAACTAAACATTTAGAACTATATTCAAAGCTCATTTATGAATTATTAGTAAATTAGTAACAAGTAGTAAACTATTCATGAATAAGCCATTTATATACATGTATGTGTATGTGTCAATTCACTCAAAGGCCATTGGTCTTACGACCTGTGCTCACCGTCTCTGTGGCGCAATCGGTTAGCGCGTTCGGCTGTTAACCGAAAGGTTGGTGGTTCGAATCCACCCAGGGACGAAAGAAGCTTTTCTTACACTTGTACCAGTGTTATAACATATACAATAAGGAGTTATTGGATAAGATAACACCTGGACCCATTGATGAGGGCAAAATAAACAAACAAATAAAGACAAAGCCACATAAGTCTGAAATTCTCCTTTAAGAGACTGTTTCCTCTCCGCTGTATTCCTATGCACACTTACACTTCCTGTAACCATTGACACACACCATTGACACAGCGTGATGGTAAATCTGTTTGTTCTCTTTCTTACCCTGCATAATCTGTCCTGAAGTAACAAATAATTGATTGTTTATTTATTAATAAACAGGAAATATAACCCTGTTATAACATGTTATAAAACAATGCAATGTAACATAACTCTGTTTACAAAACTCTGTACCCCCCTCCAACTGTATATATTTGTCCTCGTTTTCAACTGTTTTTTATTTTATTGTTTTTGTGACACTTGCTTTGGCAATGTAAATGTTTGTTTTCTCATGCCAATAAAGATCCTTTGAATTGAATGCCAAACTGTTACATCATCACTCACAGGTCTTACTACCTGTGCTCACCGTCTCTGTGGCGCAATCGGTTAGCGCGTTCGGCTGTTAACCGAAAGGTTGGTGGTTCGAATCCACCCAGGGACGAAAAAAGCTTTTCTTACGCTTGTACCAGTGTTATAACATTGTCATAAACATGTTATAAAACAATGCAATGTAACATAACTCTGTTTACAAAACTCTGTACCCCCTCCAACTCTATATATTTGTCCCCATTTTTAGTTTTTATTGTATTTTTTTGTGACACTTGCTTTGGCAATGTAAACATTTGTTTTCCCATGTCAATTCAATTCAATTTCAAGGAGCTTAATTGGCATGATAAAACAGACGTTTACATTGCCAAAGCAAGTGTCACAAACAATACATAAAAAAAACAGTTGAAAATGGGGACAAATATTTACGGTTGGAGGGGGGTAAAGAGAGTTTTGTAGACAGAGTTATGCTACATTGCATTGTTTTTAAAAAGGTTATAACATGTTATAACAGGACATATAACTTTCTTTCCTCTTTTCTGTTTTTTAATACACTAACAATTTTGTTGCTACTTCAAGACAGATCATGCAGAATAAGAGAACAAACAGATTTACTATCAATCATGTCAATAAAGCTCTTTTGAATTGAAATTGAATTGAATGCCAAACTGTTACATCATCACTCACAGGTCATACAATCTGTGCTCACCGTCTCTGTGGCGCAATCGGTTAGCGCGTTCGGCTGTTAACCGAAAGGTTGGTGGTTCGAATCCACCCAGGGACGAAAAAAGCTTTTCTTACGCTTGTACCAGTGTTATAACACTGGTATATTGTCATTAACATGTTATAAAACAATGCAACATAACTCAGTAACGCTTTACAATAACGACCGTTATGAAGCATTTATAAACATTCATAAGCAGTTTGTAGATGAGTAATAAACATGAGGAGATTGTTCATAAATGCTTAACTAAACATTTATAACTATAATTAAAGCTCATTTATAAGCTATTAGTAAATTAGTAACAAGTAGTAAACTATTCATGAATAAGCCATTTATATACTGTAAATGTGTAAGTGTTAATTCACTCAAAGGCCATTGGTCTTACTACCTGTGCTCACCGTCTCTGTGGCGCAATCGGTTAGCGCGTTCGGCTGTTAACCGAAAGGTTGGTGGTTCGAATCCACCCAGGGACGAAAAAAGCTTTTCTTATGCTTGTACCAGTGTTATAACATTGGTACATTGTCATTAACATGTTATAAAACAATGCAATGTAACATAACTCTGTTTACAAAACTTGCGCGTTAGGCTGTTAACCGACAAAGGGTGGTTCGAATCCACCCAGGGGCGAAAAATATTTTTCCTTACACTTGTACCAGTGTTGATTTTGGCAGATTTTTTTTTTATTTTAGCCTTTAGTCACTTGAATATAGCAATAACTTCTTGAATAGCTTTTTAGTTTAGTCACATTTTAGTCACCAGGAATCTTTTTACAATTTAGGCATGAGTTGGCACTCTTAATAGAGAGGATAATATTCCCTCTTTATAATGTAAATGAATTAAATCCATTTGAGGGGAAATATCCAAAAAGTTCCTGGATTGAATGCCAAACTGTTACATCATCACTCACAGGTCATACAATCTGTGCTCACAGTCTCTGTGGCGCAATCGGTTAGCGCGTTCGGCTGTTAACCGAAAGGTTGGTGGTTCGAATCCACCCAGGGACGAAAGAAGCTTTTCTTACACTTGTACCAGTGTTATAACATATACAATAAGGAGTTATTGGATAAAATAACACCTGGACCCATTGATGAGGGCAAAATAAACAAACAAATAAAGACAAAGCCACGTAAGTCTGAAATTCTCCTTTAAGAGATACTGTTTCCTCTCCGCTGTATTCCTATGCACACTTACACTTCCTGTAACCATTGACACACACCATTGACACAGCGTGATGGTAAATCTGTTTGTTCTCTTTCTTACCCTGCATAATCTGTCCTGAAGTAACAAATAATTGATTGTTTATTTGTTAATAAACAGGAAACAGTTAAGACATTTCTATACCCTGTTATAACATGTTATAACCTGTTATAAACAATGCAATGTAACATAACTCTGTTTACAAAACTCTGTACCCCCCTCCAACTGTATATATTTGTCCTCGTTTTCAACTGTTTTTTATTTTATTGTTTTTGTGACACTTGCTTTGGCAATGTAAATGTATGTTTTCTCATGCCAATAAAGATCCTTTGAATTGAATGCCAAACTGTTACATCATCACTCACAGGTCATACGATCTGTGCTCACCGTCTCTGTGGCGCAATCGGTTAGCGCGTTCGGCTGTTAACCGAAAGGTTGGTGGTTCGAATCCACCCAGGGACGAAAAAAGCTTTTCTTATGCTTGTACCAGTGTTATAACATTGGTACATTGTCATTAACATGTTATAAAACAATGCAATGTAACATAACTCTGTTTACAAAACTTGCGCGTTAGGCTGTTAACCGACAAAGGGTGGTTCGAATCCACCCAGGGGCGAAAAATATTTTTCCTTACACTTGTACCAGTGTTGATTTTGGCAGATTTTTTTTTTAATTCTAGCCTTTAGTCACTTGAATATAGCAATAACTTCTTGAATAGCTTTCATTTAGTTTTAGTCACATTTTAGTCACCAGGAATCTTTTTACAATTTAGGCATGAGTTGGCACTCTTAATAGAGAGGATAATATTCCCTCTTTATAATGTAAATGAATTAAATCCATTTGAGGGGAAATATCCAATAAGGAGTTCTTGGATAAAATAACACCTGAACCCATTGATGGGGGCAAAATAAACATACAAATAAAGGCAAAGCCACGTAAGTCTGAAATTCTCCTTTAAGAGATACTGTTTCCTCTCTGCTGTAGCCCTATGCACATTTTCACTCCCTGTAACCATTGACACACACCATTGACACAGCGTGATGGTAAATCTGTTTTTTCTATTTCTTACCCTGCATAATCTGTCCGGAAGTAACAAATAATTGATTGTTTATTTATTAATAAACAGGAAACAGGAAAGACATTTCTATACCCCGTTATAACGTTATAACCTGTTATAAAACCCTGCATAATCTGTCCTGAAGTAACAAATAATTGATTGTTTATTTATTAATAAACAGGAAAGACATTTCTATACCCTGACATGTTATAAAACAATGCAATGTAACATAACTCTGTATACAAAACTCTGTACCCCCCTCCAACTGTATATATTTGTCCTCGTTTTCAACTGTTTTTTATTGTATTGTTTTTGTGACACTTATTTGGCAATGTAAATGTTTGTTTTCTCATGCCAATAAAGATCCTTTGAATTGAATGCCAAACTGTTACATCATCACTCACAGGTCATACAATCTGTGCTCACCGTCTCTGTGGCGCAATCGGTTAGCGCGTTCGGCTGTTAACCGAAAGGTTGGTGGTTCGAATCCACCCAGGGACGAAAGAAGCTTTTCTTACACTTGTACCAGTGTTATAACATATCCAATAAGGAGTTATTGGATAAAATAACACCTGGACCCATTGATGAGGGCAAAATAAACAAACAAATAAAGACAAAGCCAGTTAAGTCTGAAATTCTCCTTTAAGAGACTGTTTCCTCTCCGCTGTATTCCTATGCACACTTACACTTCCTGTAACCATTGACACACACCATTGACACAGCGTGATGGTAAATCTGTTTGTTCTCTTTCTTACCCTGCATAATCTGTCCTGAAGTAACAAATAATTGATTGTTTATTTGTTAATAAACAGGAAACAGTTAAGACATTTCTATACCCTGTTATAACATGTTATAACCTGTTATAAACAATGCAATGTAACATAACTCTGTACCCCCCTCCAACTGTATATATTTGTCCTCGTTTTCAACTGTTTTTTATTTTATTGTTTTTGTGACACTTGCTTTGGCAATGTAAATGTTTGTTTTCTCATGCCAATAAAGATCCTTTGAATTGAATGCCAAACTGTTACATCATCACTCACAGGTCATACAATCTGTGCTCACCGTCTCTGTGGCGCAATCGGTTAGCGCGTTCGGCTGTTAACCGAAAGGTTGGTGGTTCGAATCCACCCAGGGACGAAAAAAGCTTTTCTTACGCTTGTACCAGTGTTATAACATTTGTAGATTGTCATAAACATGTTATAAAACAATGCAATGTAAGATAACTCTGTTTACAAAACTCTGTACCCCCTCTAACTGTATATATTTGTCCCCATTTTCATTGTATTGTTTTTGTGACACTTGCTTTGGCAATGTAAACGTTTGTTTTCCCATGTCAATTCAATTTCAAGGAGCTTAATTGGCATGAGAAAACAGACGTTTACATTGACAAAGCAAGTGTCACAAACAATACAATAAAAAAAAAACAGTTGAAAATGGGGACAAATATATACGGTTGGAGGGGGGTACAGAGTTTTGAATTGAACCTGGACCCATTGATGGGGGCAAAATAAACAAACAAATAAAGGCAAAGCCACGTAAGTCTGAAATTCTCCTTTAAGAGATACTGTTTCCTCTCTGCTGTATTCCTATGCACACTTTCACTCCCTGTAACCATTGACACACACCATTGACACAGCGTGATGGTAAATCTGTTTGTTCTCTTTCTTACCCTGCATAATCCGTCCTGAAGTAACAAATAAATAATTGATTGTTTTTTATTTATTAATAAACAGGAAACAGGAAAGACATTTCTATACCCTGTTATAACGTTATAACCTGTTATAAAATCCTGCATAATCTGTCCTGAAGTAACAAATAATTGATTGTTTATTTATTAATAAACAGGAAAGACATTTCTATTATAACATGTTATAACCTGTTATAAAACAATGCAATGTAACATAACTCTGTTTACAAAACTCGGTACCCCCCTCCAACTGTATATATTTGTCCTCGTTTTCAACTGTTTTTTTTATTGTATTGTTTTTGTGACACTTGCTTTGGCAATGTAAATGTTTGTTTCATGCCAATGAAGCTCCTTTGAAGTGAATGCCAAACTGTTACATCATCACTCACAGGTCTTACTAACTGTGCTCACCGTCTCTGTGGCGCAATCGGTTAGCGCGTTCGGCTGTTAACCGAAAGGTTGGTGGTTCGAATCCACCCAGGGACGAAAAAAGCTTTTCTTACGCTTGTACCAGTGTTATAACATTGGTACATTGTCGTTAACATGTTATAAAACAATGCAATGTAACATAACTCTGTTTACAAAGCTCTGTACCCCCTCCAACTGTATGTATTTGATGAAAATGTTTTTCATGTTTATTGCTTTACTAATTGACAGCAAACTTTCTCTTATCTAGTGTTCATTTTTTAGTTCTAGCCTTCTTTCTAGTTATAGTCAACTATACTACTATTTAGTCGACGAAAACGTATTTCGGTAGGCCTTGGTGACGCTGTAATGACTGTGACCAGCTGATGGTTGTTGATCAATTGCTTAAAATATAGTTTAAAATATTTAGTGAAAGTAAGCCCATTACCATGACAGGGAGTGGGTTGTTGGCTGATTTACCACAGTTTCAGTTCTTATTTCGATTTGGTTTCCTGCCTGGTGACTTCAAACCAGCGAGACGAAGGGACACTTCACCATTTTTGCAAAACAAAATATATGGTAATGACAATTAGAAGATTTAGAACACTTTCCTGTGTGTAATAATATGTGTGTTGAAGTGCCCCAACATAAATTCACGCTTCATCCTAAATTTTACTCCCCTCACAGGCTATGGGATCTGTAGTCAATGTGGTTTTGGTCGAGTCAGCTCAGGATCCCACACATGCGGCGCTTTCTGACTTGCGTGTTGTTGTTTTTCACAGAACGGGACACAAAACTAACAAACAGTGATGACGCTGGTCGAGATGACAATTATGTGTGTGTTTGTGTGCGCGTGTTCATACCAGAGGTGATCTGTCTGTCCTCCTCCAGTCTTCTGATCTTGTCCAGCAGTTCTGTCTTCATGGCGTCAAAGAGCAATGTGCGCTCGCTCTGTAACACACACGCCCACAAATATGATTATTAAGTAGTTCCGGTCATTTTGTGGAGGTCACTGGTGCCAAACCCACGGTCAGAACTGTGAAGAATTAGTGACGTCTTGATTGTGACCAGATCGAGGCAATCCAAGACTAGTCAAATCTGGCCTGCTGTGGGAAATATGAAATGTTAATCTATATAAAGTATAGTGTTCCATGATATTTTGCCTGGTTGTGTCTTTAAGCAGCAAGTTTGAAAGCATGTCCTAAGCCAGTGGTTTTTAACCAGTGGTCCTTGAGAGGGTTCCAGGAGGTCCCCAGGCTAAATAATGGAAAGGTGGTTAACCAGATGTAACTCTTTGAGAGCGTAAACATGAAACCAAATGGTTTCATGTTTGGTTTAAACAAAAAGAGAATAGAAGATTAATGATTATTTTGATCTGTGTGTTTGATTGTTTATGTTTCCCAAATCCAGCCTGGAATTGTGGATAAAGACAAAATAAATCTTTAGTTTCGGGGTCTGTGGGGCTAAAATGTCCTCAAATGGTGTTCCGTGGCTCAAGTGGTGAATAAATAGTGGGCCCTGGTATCAAAAAGGTTGAAAAACACTGTCCTAAGCCGATCAACCCTTTGATCAAGCTGTGTGTCTTCACAAACAATAGGTGTGACATTATGTCACACCTATTGTTTGTGAAGAGACCCTGCTGAGGGCAGTGACAGACAAGAGTGTATTGCAGTGTATTGCATCGTACCTTTATAATTGTTATGTTAATCTGTGGGACAGTTTCTGGGGTATAAGAAAAAGACTTAGGGAGAAGAAAAGACACAAAATAAAATTGGAACGATACAGAGAAGATTAGCATGACAGAAAGATGCAGGCCAAGCCTGATAGACCCAGAGATGTTGTGTGCTTGTTGTTATTCTGAATAAATTTAGAAGATATATCTTCACCTCCTGGTTGGGCATATATTATTTCCATAAGAGGCCCAGAATATCACCTGATTTCAACCAACACAAATCCTGAACTGGCCACAACCAATACGTCACTAATTCGTCACGGTCCTGAGCGTGTATAGTGGGAATCCACAAAACTAACATCATTTGTATCAATGAATTATTTCTAAGGAACTATACCTTTAAGAGACTGTGTTTACTCTCCACTGTAGTCCCATGCACACTCCCTGTAACTGTAGCCCTTGACTACATGCTGACATGTCTGAATGCCAGACTGTTACATCATCGCTCACAGCCCACTGACCCTCACACACCGTCTCTGTGGCGCAATCGGTTAGCGCGTTCGGCTGTTAACCGAAAGGTTGGTGGTTCGAATCCACCCAGGGACGAAAAAAGCTTTTCCTACGCTTGTACCAGTGTTATAACACTGGTATATTGTCATTAACATGTTATAAAACAATGGAACGTAACACTTTACAATAACAACACATTATAAAGCATTTATAAACATTTATAAGCAGTTTGTAGATGAGTAATAAACATGAAGAGATTGTTCATAAATTGTTCATAAATGCTTAACTAAACATTTATAACTATGTTTAAAGCTCATTTATAAATAATTTGTAATTGTTTATGAATCATTTCTAACTAAGTTATTTATTACCTATTAGTAGATAAAGAAACCATAGTTTTTAAACAATTCGTATACCTTGGTGAATTATTACATTCTAGCAAAAACATTTGTAACTAAGGCTACATATTATTTATTAGTAAGTAGTTAACTACTAATGGATAGGCCAATTGTAACATTACTTACACCCTATCATTAAGAAAATCATTTAATGGGTGGGAATTCATTATTTGACTGGCTGTTCATGTGTCCCCCATGTTTGTTCATGTTTTACCTATGTTTGTAAAACATTCCTAAAAGATCTATTGATCATTGGTAGTCAAGTTGTTGTTGTCAAGAGCCCTAAAGTGAAGACAATTCATTAATTAGGACGGCCTGTTAATGTAGCATCCATGTTTGTTCATGTTTAATAGACAGTTGTAAACAATGACTAGTCTTCACTTTACATTAGGGCACTTGATTATGATTTATAGATGCAATAAGAATGTTTTACAGAGCATATGCTAATGTGGCCTCCATGTTTGGGGGTTAATACGCCTGTAGACAGTAATGCTGGACGATGTTGGAGAACGCTACAATCATACAGTCGGACTACAATCAGCTACTTGAATGGGAAAAAAAGAAAAGCAAGAAAAGCTTATAAATTAACTTTAAATATAGTTATAAATGTTTAGTTAAGCATTTATGGATGTTAATAAACATAACCTGGTCATGATTATTACTCATTACTCAACTGCTTATAAATGTGTTTATAAATGTTTCATAACTCCCTTGCAGTTGAAAGCTGGTAGTACGCACCGTAGCGAAGTATTTAAGCTGAGCTTTAGACCGTGTGTGTGTGTGTGTGTGTGTGTGTGTGTGTGTGTGTGTGTGTGTGGCGTGCACGCACCTCCAGATGTTGTCGTGCTCCCTGAAGTTCACACTCGTACTTATGTTTGATGACCTGAAGACACAGCTCTCTGTACACTCCTACGCACACACCACCACACACACGGACAGACAGACACAGACACGCACAGACATGCACGCACGTACGCCCGCACACGACAATTAGGCATTTAAAGGGAATTCCACCCATTTTCAACAAAAAAGAAGCGTCTAAAGAAATCCATTAACATGGTGAAAATACATATTGATGATGTCATCAAGATGTTTCACCATGTTCGTGGTTTTCTTCAGACCTCCATTTCTTGGGAACACAACATGGGGGAACTTTTTTATCATGTCCACAAAACACCTTGAAGGTACATCAATGGCATAGTAAAATATTGAAAATGGGTGGAGTCCCCCTTTAACAACATGGTGACTCAACTCAGTGGCTGGATGGTGTCCCTTTATTAGCAGCTTGGAGATTTACAGTGCATTTCTAGCACAACTCAATACAAAACTGCTAACATTTTCATCAATACATTTACCGGCGTACATTCACTTCTGTATCAGCCAGAAGCAGGAAACCATAGTGGGAGGTAAAAGGGCCCTTTGAGAGACCTTTTGAAGGAGTCAGTGGATTCACATGTCCATTAACTGCCAGCCTGTACTGCCCCCTTTTGGTCCAGAATGCCATTTATATGCATTAATTAATTGATTGATCTCATAACAAAAAACAGCAGTCATTTTTTAGACATTTTTTACTTATGTATAAAGACTGTGCCTTCAAATCAAAAAAGAATGCGTGTGTGTATTTTGGACGTTATTTACGCTAGCCAAAGATGCTAATTCGGCTAGCATCGACCGTGATAAAAGTGGATTAATCAATGGAGTAAAGAAGGTACACCTTTACGTTCTTGGCAACTGTAAACAACCTTGTTTACCTTGTTTACAAGCCTTCTTATCGTTTATGATACGTAAGGAGTTAATGACTGTCGGCATGGCCTTACGCATTTTGGTGGCATAGGAGCGGAAGGAATTTAGTCCCTTGTGTGTGCCTGAATCCTGGTTGCACATGGTTTTGTTGAAGCAGTCTGAACGACTCAGTTCCCAGCACAAAGGGGCAATGTTTTCTTGTTCGGTTTATACCGCGTGTGTGTGTGCGTGACCCACGTATGCATACCTGCTAGGTGTGTGCGCAGCGTCATGTTGGTGTGTAAGGTGGACAGGGGGTCTGTGTACTCTCCCGCCTTCCCTGTGAGAACCTCGTCCAGTTTCACCTTCACCTGGCTGATCCGCTCCCTGAAGAGCCTGCAACGCCAACCAATCAAATGATTTAACCATTTTAGGTGGGGACGCCTTTTGGTGTTCTAAGCATTATGTTAGATTTTAGCTATTGGAAAATATCAGATCTACAAGCTCATAGCGCACCAAGTGGCGCACTGTGAGCTATTATTATTATTATCTATATGAGCTATATAGATATTTTTTGAGTTTGTAGGTCTGATCCACTTTGTAAAAAAATCATGAAAGTTTGATAAATTTTGAACATTACATGTTTGAACACTAATGCAAACAGGGGGACACAGACACATTTAAGTAACCACGCATATGTGGTCACTTTAATGTGTCTATCCATCCATCCATCCATCCATCCATCCATCCATCCATCCATCCATCCATCCATCCATCCATCCATCGTACTTGTCCTTGAGGTCGTGGAACTGTTTTTCCAGATCCATCATCTCCTCCAGACACTCTACTCTCCTCCTCTCACAGTCCTCATCATCCATCTCTATGGAGAGAGAGAGAGGTTACAAAATGCATGCAGAGAGAGAGAGAGAGAGAGAGAGAGAGAGAGAGAGAGAGAGAGAGAGAGAGAGAGAGGTTACAAAATGCATGCATTGGGTGAAAGAAAAGATCATGTGGGCACTTTACATATCCATTGTTTACTTCCAGTTTTCGCCTTCAAAATAAGACTATAGAACAGGAGTCTCCCCAAACTTTTGCCACATAACTTTTCCCTTCTCTGATGGGGGGACAGGGTCAGTTTGTAAAAGAAAAAGTGTGACGATCGCAGGGATGCCCAAATGTAAACATTTATTGTTTTTCAGAAAGCGACACAGAGCCAAATATTAATAACCCTTTAATAACCTGAATATTAATGTGATTTTAAGCTCCCTACTAATGGCGCGGCTGCATTGTGCACAAGGTAGCTAAAAATATATATATATTTTAATGACAGATGAAGATGATTGGCTGGAGGAATACTCCCGCCGGGACTATTATGCTAGCCAATCAGGAAGTGCCTCGGTGAGCTTTTAAAGGGCCACTGCTGTTCCTGTCATTGTCATAGGTACTAGATATTTTCAGGAAGTGATTTTATTTGAGTTGATTTATGGCTTACATATACTTAAACTCTCACCTGAACTCTCCTCTTCCTCCTCTTCGCTCTCCTCCAGGTCGGTGTCGTCTCTCTCCTCCGTGCTCTCCTCCTCCTCCTCCATCATTTCCTCCTCCTCCTCCTCTCCCTCTGCGGCGTGTGTGGCGCCGTCCTGGCGGTGGCGCCGCAGCTCTCCGTTGGTCTTGGGCTCCTCCTTCTCCTCCTGCTGCTTCTCCGCTGCGTGATGCGTCTCTCTCCCCGACGCCTCCTCCTCCTCCTCCTCCTCTATCTCCTCCTCCTCCGAGGGCTGTCTGACCGAGGGCTGCACCGGCATGGCTGGATGGATTGTACGCACACACACACACACACACACACACACACACACACACACACACACACACACACACACACACACACACACACACACACACACACACACACACACACACACAGGCAATCGTTCAAGGTTTTGTACGATGCTTAGGTTCACCCGACTAACATTAAACTCGTTTTTTTACTGGACACAACTAGTGGTCACGACTAGTTACTTGTGGACTCACTTTTGTAACCAGGTTGTGACATTGATTGATTATGGTCGTGTAGCAGGTGGCTACAGCCTCTGTCTCGATGGCCTCCAACCTGTGGTATCTGCCCCCAGAACAAGGGGATGTCCCTTTGGTCTGGTGGTTAAGATGTTGGACTTTCACACGGGAGACCCGAGTTCGAATCCCGGGCGTTACAGTTGCGGATAGTAGAGGGTCCTGGCAGGTCGCTATGCCTAAACCTGACTTGCAATATAAGAAGTAAGCAATTGGTCACAAGTCCTATGGCTAAATGAGGTCATAGCGACGTTGATGTGAAATGAAATGACTCATATTGTAGACAGGCAAAAAGTAGATGTATTTGGATTGTACTGTACATCTCTGTTATTTGGCTTTGTCGAAGTGTGTACTTGACTTGTACAGTAATTCTCCATTTATGTTAATAAAAAAACGTAAATCATTCATTCATTTAGACAGACAGCATCCATACGTCCGTAATGACGTCATCGCAAGACAAGGCAAACGAGATGGCAACGATGGTCAGTTTCGATTAACCCAAATAGTTTATGTGGGCTGAGTTACGACTTTAAATGTTCCAATGACTGTTAAACGTATTGTTAAAAGCCCAGCCGATAGAATCATAGAAATAGCCTAATGATCACATAAACGAATAGGATTTCTATCGGCTTGGTCAAGTGCAACATTGCAACATCATTCACGCATGCACCGCCACACTTACACACCACACTGAGACTCTCTTACACACGTGTATGTAACTTTAGAGTCGATCCGTTGCACCCGCACCCTGATGATCCATCGTCGTTATAACGAATAATTAACGTCAACGATGACATTTTAGTGCGCATGGAGACCCTGTTACTGTACAGTAAAGTTAAAGCGGCGGACGGTGTCGACCAACCAAGCAGTGGATACGGGGGCCAAAACCAGCAACACTCCATTTGAGAGGGTTCGAGCCCAGATGGGGGTCCCCTGCAGCTAAAGGATCGACTTGATCTAGAGTTGTTGGTAACCAAATGGACCCTGCATTACTTAATTTACTAGAAGTCTACGCATAGAGAATGTAGAAGAATTATTACGATCAACGTCTTCCAGTAAGGTGAACTGTGGACAAAATGTTTTCCAACGACAACAAAATAATTCTTTAGATTTGGTTCTGGGATGCTAATTGTCATCACATGGTAGTCCACGGCACCGTGCACGAATAAATAATCGATCTCTATTATGAAAAGGGTTGAAAACAAACAAGTGGTGTACAGTAAGTACAGTGCTGCGGATTAACTGAACAGCGTAAACGTAGTTATGTCTTTACGCAGCGTCACCTCCTTCACTCACCTGGATATTTACGCACGGACTTTACGCACAAAAGTTACTGAAGAATATATCTAAAACATATGCATTAAAGTACAATAAAGGGCGATTTATTCCATAATCCTTAAAATAAATAAATAAATAACTACTTCCTCCTTCTTCACTTCAGTTCGACTCTTTGCCGGACTCTGTCGCGCCGGCCAATCGGCGTTGAAGCGGAGAAGCCGACGCACGACGTTGGCCAATGGCAACAAGCGATGTGCGCTCGAGGGTGGGCTTTTTCTTTTGTTATCCAATCGGAATCCGCGAGGCCAAAGGGATCGCTCCTAGGAGGTTAGAGGAGGAGTACCCGGGGAAAGCCTGGCTTTCTATTTGCTGCTTCGATTGCTCGTCAGCTGAGCGGATCCGGTCTATTAAAGCCCCGCCCACCGTATCCGGTGTTGAATATTCAGTTTCCGTATCCGTATCTAGACCCAGACTTCAGCATTAACCTTGCAAATTATGTACTACTACTGTAATTATGACATATCAGAAATTATATAAGACTGCATTGAATCATTGTCTCTAAACTATGAGGCAGTACAGACCTTTAAAAGACACTTTGTTTTGTTTCTTTGTTTTTCTTTTCAACCAAGGTTCATGTTTGATGTTATCAGACAAAATAAAAGATGTCTGTTAATTGTTTTACATTTGCTGATTTCTTCAGTTTTTAGCAATTTTAGCTATTTTTGACATGAGGGTGGGGACATTCGGGTCCTAAATTGAAAGTGCATATGTCATTAAAGGACCACTTCACAGCTTTTCAATTTATTTTCATATAATAGATCCTCACTAATGTCAGACTCAGTCAGTCAGGCTTCCAATATCATATTGCAGTGTCAGGAATAGTCTGTGAGAAAGAGACCAAGTAGAAAAGCAAAGGCAATATTAGTGAGGACCAATTATATAAAGGCAGGTAGAAAAGTGGTGATGTGGTCATTTCTTGTTAAAAAGGGCAGTGTGTTGCAATTTAGAACATGACAATTACGTTGTATTATTCATGTCCATCCAGATTAGTGCATTCCATAGCTGAATAAAAAGAGAATTATGGACTGCCTAATGAGATGCTATCGTGTTACTAAAATACTATAATACTAACTTCATAATCATATGTGATTGGATACACACACACACACACACACACACACACACACACACACACACACACACACACACACACACACACACACACGTTTCAATACTCCCGAGTTGGCAAGTTCAGACATGTTCCTTGTTAGTTCAGACTTGCAGCTTATCCTCAGGGTTGATTCTGAGGATCAGAACCTGTACTTCAGGATGTGACTCCACCATCTCAGCTCGCTTCACCCAAATTGCTATTGTGAACATGATCTTTAAGCTATGAACACGTTTGATGACATATCACGAGTATTGAGAAACGACCAAATCCGTACAATCGTCTCCAGAATAGTAAGTAGGGAGTAATTAAATATTAAGTAAATACAGAAGTCTCATCTTATTGTTTTTTACTTTTCGCATATTTTTATTAAAGTTGCATAAAAGTGTAACAAAATTGGGCAAAAACAAGACCTTGTTGATATTGCTACATTTGAATGTTGGTTTGTTTTGAATCATCGTCCCACAACATGGTCGGCACTCCAACCAATCAGCATGATTTAGCTTCAAACATAGTAACAACTATTATATATTTTCCACTTTTGTTTTCTTTTTCCAAGATTTTTTTTTTCATTTTTGCATTTTCCTCCCGACATTAAAAAAAAACTTCTCAACAACAGTCTAAGAATAGGTATTTAATCCAAATAAGCTGGATTTTGAGAATGAAAAGAATAAAATGAAAATCCATTCAAATTCGATTATCGATTGAGCTTGTCTGTCGTGATTCACCCCCACCCACAGGCAAAACCAATCGCTTGGGTGATTCTCTGGATGGATTTTTAATAACAAAACACTTTGTCAACTATGAATATTTTAAAGTCATGGCCACGATAAAAAAAACAACTTCATTCAAATGAGCCTATAACGGTATATTATCGTATTAAACACTCACTCACTTCTAGAAAAGAATGAAAGAAAGAAAACAATTCATCTCCTTTCAAACCACTTTTGAAATGACATCTGCATTTCAGACGTCTTTTTTTAATTTCCCCCATTCATACATCAAAACTGCTGATGCCAGAATTTTTAAACTTCATACCAAAAACAAAACAAACAAAAAACTAAAGAAAAACGTAAAATTCCGGATTGGAGAAAAAAAAAAGAAGAAAAAAAAAAGAAAAGAAAATAGCCCCCCAAAAATGGCCGATAGCTTCAGCGCAGATGATCGGCTATTTGGGCTATTTATGAACGTATAGGGCTTATGTGGTTTAGGAAAAAAAAACAGGAGCGAAAGAATCAGAAACATGGGAATCGATCGCGCCGCCATAGCTGCGGCGGCTGCGTTATTCTATCCTCGTATGTATGGTCTTGTATGTATGTGTCCTTTCAAAATGAATGCCTCCTATTTTTATTTGGTTTTACATAAACATAAATAACACCTAAGGCAACAGCTGATTCGCTTACAAAAAGGGGAGGGAGGGAGAGAGAAGGAAGGAAGGAAAAAGGAGAAACAGGGTGAATGTGTGGATGATAAGAGTGGAGGATTTCAAGGTACGGACATAACAGTAGAAAATGCGGGCTTTGAGATGGCAAGGTCCACCCAGGACGGAGACAGGCCAGTCCACTGTGTGCGTGCACGCGTGTTTTGGGTGCAGAGAGACTGAGAGACCTTCATCGACATCTGTTTTATTTTTTATTTTTTTGCGATCGGGGGCCAAATCGGGGATCAACGCAAAGAAATATATATACATATACACACCTGGCTCTGCCACGTGTCCCATTGGACGACAGTTCAATCCCCCCCTCCCTCCCCGACACACACACATGCAACGATGCGACTGGCTCACGATTGGGGCTGCTGTGGCGTGGAGTTGCGGGTCAAAACAAAAAGGAACATCAAGATCAGATCGTTGGTGGAAGCCACACACATTCCAGGACTGATGAAGGGACAAGCTTCCCAAATTCAACTGTGTGCGCGCGCACGTTTTGTGTGTGGGATGGCCCTCCCTGAACTGACCTTTCACACGTGCATGCGTACATGCACGCATGCGTGCACACACACTGAGTGAGAAGAGTGCGAGTATGACAAAAAACAAGGCAGCTTTGTTTCTGGGTCCAAAGTTTTTTTTCTGCATTACAAAAGAAAGTACCTGTCCTACAAGGAATCTACAACCCCCCCGCCCCCCCTGCACACACACACCCATCCACACACACTAAACACCGGTCTGTACCACGTTTAGAAGGAATCATTCCCCCCAAAACAGCCGATCTACAAGCGCACAGAACCAAGATTCGTTTGTCTACTTCGGGCTGCGTCACATGACCACACACTTGTCTGTGGTGCGACTTAGAATAATCTTCACCCTGGAAACTGAGGCAAATTCAGGGGAGGGTTCCTCTCACGTTCGTTCATTGGGGGCAAATTATGAGGTAACAAAAAAATCTGTAACAGACCAAGAGTCTCCAGCTCCGATGCATGCGGACCGTTCGCACACGATTCTCAGAAGAGAAAGATAGTGGAGAGATAACAGGGAAAACAGGCGTAAACACATCTCCCCCTCTGCAGTCTCAACCCACCCCCTCGAAAAAGTGTCAGGTCACTCAATGACCCCAGAAGATTAGCCCCCCCTCACCAAAAAAAAAGAAAATCTTTAGAGACAAAACTACTTAACAAGAAAAGAGGGATGCACCAATAATATGGCTACTAAGGGGGTCTGAACAACAATAACGAAGGCCATGTTTATTGTTCATAATTGTCTCCATAATGATGATTACACATCACATTAATAAACAGTGTTCAGCTAGGTCGGTAGGTCGTTGCATATCAACACTAAACCCCTCAAAAAAAAAAAAAAAAAAAAAAAAAAAACATTGGTGAGTGTCAACTTAATGACTGTCAAAGGCATCGGACAATGGTATCGGACAATGTCAAACTTTGTCCGATACCCCTGATATATATGGGTGCATCCCAGAGACAGAAATAAAACTGAATAATATCCATACTTAAACATAGTCGGTAGCTGCTTGCATCATTTACAACAAAAAATAGGCATCAAAAGATCAAACACACAACAATCTCATCATTGGTTGAGAAAGTAAGCCCCGCCCGTGCTTAAATCCGATTGGCTGCTGTTGCGGTCGAACCACTCCGTCCTTCGGTTGTCGACGCCCTCTTTCGCTCTCTCTCTCTCTCCTCAATAGTGTCTCTGGCCTTGAACTTGCGGGTGTGTCGCAGGAAGGTAGCAGCCAAGGAATCGAGGGAGCATAGGGGCTAAGGAGGGAGGGAAGGAGGGCGGGGAAGGAGTGAGAATGAAAGGGTGCAGAGAGAGAGAGAAAGAGAGAGGCAGAGAGAGAGGCACTGGTCCTGGCCGGTCGCCCGGTTGAATGTCTTTTCATTTTGCTCACTTTGCTGCCTGCGTATCGTTTGCCCGTGTGTGTGTGTGTGTGTGTGTGTGTGCACATGCGTCCCTCCGTGCGCGTGTGTCGCCCACGTGTTTCCATTGTGAAGAGTCCATTCATGGCTCTGATCAACGGAGTCGGTCCAAAGACTCTCTCCGCGATTCGATCGGACTGCTAATTACCCCTCCCCACCCCAGACAACGTTAAAACCACTTAAACCCCAGTGCAATTCTTTGATCATGTTTTTAAGCGGTGCAACCAGTTGCTTTAGACAGCTTTGGAGCGTCCCTGGGGTCTCTGCGAGCACGAAGTTCTCACCACCGAGTGACACTGTCATAGGAGGACGCCAGAACAGATCTACGAGCTAATAAAACAAAGTCACACCACGGTACATCTGCGATTTGTGAGATCAGGGATTTCTGACACATTTTTGAGCCGATTGTTAAACTCAGTTCAACCCATTTTCTACTGCGGCCCAATCTATTTAAAAAAAGTGCTGGTCAATTATTTCACTATTCAAGCAGCTCCAAAATTATACTGACCCCTAACTGAAAATATGTAGTTCCAGAGACCTCCGTGGAACGACCACGGGTACATCAGACCGATTCAAACAGAGGGCGAAGCAGGAACACCAACCACACAGAACCACACTAAAAAAAATGTCTGCCCGACAACACTGAAAAAATGCCCGGCTTACTGGCATAGTAGGCTACTTCCTTCTGCCGCGTTAAACGGCAGAAGGAAGGAGCAACTAGGTGGCATTAAAAAGAGTTGAAAGAAAAGACAGGATGAGGATGTGAAAGGAAGACGGTATGTGTGTGTGTGTGTGTGTGTGTGTGTGTGTGTGTGTGTGTGTGTGTACGCATGGGTGTGCGTGCGTGTGTGTGTGTGTGTGTGTGTGTGGGGGGGGGGGGGGGGGGGGGGGGGGGGGGGGGGGGGGGTTAGAGGAGGTCACAGGAAGGGAGGAGGTGGGTGAGGTGGGTGAGGGTCATCATTTCTTCTGAGGCGTGGACAGCTTCTGCATCCCTCGGATCTTGTCCAGCAGCTCCGTGATGAAGTCCTACATTAAAATGGAAGAAACACGTGCGTTGAGGTGTTAAAAAGCAGAGGATTGCAGACTGAGATATGAGAATTAGAATGTTTTTCTTCCATAATATCATTCAAGTGAAACTTATATAATATATTCTGCACTTCCATTGTGGACTAAAAGGGGAAATCCACATTTTTACGTCTATGTCTAATAGACCTGATGACATGATCAAGTTGTGTTTTTTGTTTTTGTTTGAACCCAATAGGGTTCATTTGGTTCCATTTGTACACTCTCAGAAAAAAAAAATGTTTGGAATTCCCCTTTAAGTGAAGTAGCCCATTTAAACTTGATGATTATGGCACACAGCTCATGAAAAGCACTTGCTTGTCACTTGAGAGCAGCTTGAGAGCAGCTTTTTTCGTGCAAAGGTAATATAAAAAAATATGTAATACATTACATATTACTCTTGAGCCCAAGTAATATGTTATTAGGGGCTCAACACAGCAATATAAAAATATATATTTACATCACTGTGTGGCTTTGTACGTTGACAAGCTTTATATTGACAGAGAGAGATTCTTACCTCAGTAGGTTTATAACACTCAACCAGTAGGTCCTGTAAGACACATAGAAAAAAACTCAGTCAGTGTAGTTTAATTTTGACAATCAGCCCCCATCCTCTTTAACTGACCTATAGCTAAGCCCATCCCCCAAACTGCTACGATCCAATCACAGCCAAGCATAACATGTGATAGACAAACCTCTCCATCAATAGTTTTCTTATATGAACCAAATGACATGCACATATTTTTCAAGTGTATACAGGAGGCATTGTTGACAGATTTGGAAGAATGTCTGGTTCCAAAAATTACGTCTTTATTATGTCTGATTTATTCGAATTTAGTTCATGAGTGTTCATTTTCACAATTTTAATTCAAAATTACAAACTAGCTAAAAAACCTGCCAAATCTAACAAATAAATAAGCTTGACATGTTTACATGCTCAAAATATCAGTGGAACTATAGTGTAATAGTAGTCCTGTGAAGTGAGTGTGGAACTATAGTGGTCCTGCGAAGTGAGTGTGGAACTATAGTGGTCCTGCGAAGTGAGTGTGGAACTATAGTGGTCCTCTGAAGTGAGTGTGGAACTATAGTGGTCCTGTGAAGTGAGTGTGGAACTATAGTGGTCCTGTGAAGTGAGTGTGGAACTATAGTGGTCCTGTGAAGTGAGTGTGGAACTATAGTGGTCCTGTGAAGTGAGTGTGGAACTATAGTGGTCCTGCGAAGTGAGTGTGGAACTCTAGTGGTCCTCTGGAGTGGGTGTGGAACTATAGTGGTCCTTTTCACGTCACGTTTCCCGGGACTGAGTCACACTGTTATTAGAAGGCGACGCGTCAGCTTAAATTACAGACGTAATGTGAAATATATAATTGCTGAATCACTGAACGTGGGCTACTTTTTCCATATCTGTGTGCAGGGAGTGGGTGTATATATATATATATGTGTGTGTGTGTGTGCGTGCGTGTATGTCTCTCTGTCCGCGCCTCACCTTGACCCTGGCTGCCCGGTCCAGATCACTAGGCATGTCCAGCAGTTCGTCTACATCTATCTCCAGCTCAGGAATGGCCTCCTCCTGTTACACACACAGACAAAAGACCCACGTTAATAAATGGTAAATTGGTGCATTTATATGGAGCTTTTATGCACCCATGGGGGGGCACAACCAGCACATTGGGAGCATTTTTGGGGGACTTGGTTCAATGTTGGAAAAGCGTTGTCATTAATGTGGCTAATGTGCTAGTCCGGTTGCTAACCCAACAAACACAGCTGACACAGCTGTGTTACTAGCATGTGAATGATAATGTTTATAAAAAAATATAAAATTAGGAAAAAAAATATATATATAAAATTTATAAGCGGATTGGAGGAGCAGCACTGTGGGCTGTCGGCCAATCAGCTGCTGTAGTTGGATTTTCAACTAATACTAATGACACCAGAGGGAGGCACACCAGTCCTTGAATCACAGAGGTGATTCAGGTACCCAGCCAGCTGAACCCTGGTCAGGACACATTCTAGATCAATATCTCTTTGTTTTGAATTCAAACATGTCCTCCTAAATCATAATTGGAAACAATTTCACACATTTTCTTCAAAGGAATTCAATGAATGACTAAAATAATACAATATATGCCCTACATTAGAGAAAAGTAAGATTAAATGAAGTAAGATTAATTAAATGAAGTGGTGAAATTGGCAGAGCGAGTGAGCTTCTATATCGACCGTGTTCCACTCCCTTCTCTTCAACCAGAGGAGAGGTTTTAGATCCTTGAGAAATAATTCACAATCCATAATGCCACTGTGCGATTGAGTCTCCACCTGCCAACAATATTTCTCCAACTTGTCACGCCCCACCCGGGAAACGCTTGAATCGCACAATTGCCATGAAAAAATTGTGAATATAACATAACGCAGTTCTGGCACAGAGGAGGAGGATGTCAAAGAAGAGTTTTCCTTTCTTCATATCAACCCCTTCTATGTTGCATCGTTCATGTAGTTCAGGATTATATAGGCTACTGTATGGCACTAAAAACAGCCAGAAGGGAATGCGCGCACGCACATACACTGTTTGCTTAAGCATAAAAATAACCTTTAGTGTGATCATTAAGTGTGTCTATAGTATACCATGCACCGCATGGTATAGACTCTATACCATGAGCATGAAGTCACCATGCACTGCACAGTATAAAGCGTCACAACCCACTGGGAGAGTTAGACGTAGTTAGACGTTCTATTAAGTATTTACTGACAGATCTGCAAGTCTCGGCCAAAGCCAACTGGGATTGTGACACATCATGACAATAAACCCTTTTTTGTTGTCTTGGTAAATGAAGTAGGAAAATCACTGCTAGAGCTGTAATAATAATAATAATAATAATAATAATAATAAAAAGTTCTCTTAAGGGGGTTCTTGTCATGTATTTTCGAATGGTAATGCTAATGAGTGTCATTTTGGGGGTCCTTGACATGAAACATTTTGAGAACCACTGCCCTAGTAGCAGTCCAGTGCTACCAAACGCCACCAGAGGGCAGCAGCGCTGCAGTCTGCACTCTGGACTGAGGACTGAGGACTGGAATGACATGGCGGGTGCACTTCCTACTCTCTCCAGTGGGAGGCAGTGGCGTTCCAGTGCACCACGTGTACAAAATCGTGGAAGGAGGAAATGCTGCTGCTCCAGTTCCTCCATTTAAACCAGAGTGCCACATGCACAGTAGTGCGAGAACACACACACACACACACACACACACACACACACACACACACACACACACACACACACACACACACACACACACACACACACACACACACACACACACACACACACACACACACACACACACACACACACACACACACACACACACACACACACACACACACACACACACACACACACACACACACACACACACACACACACACACACACACTACTGTGTCTGTAACTGCAACAGTCTTCAAATGGAACAAACAGGACCCTTGAGTCAGTCCCATCTGTCAGTAGAGTCACATTTGATGTATTAAGTGAGTGTGTCTGATTGAAATGCACGAGACCATGCATGACACACGCACGCGCGCACACACGTGTGCACGCACGTACACACACAGATAAGGAGGTACACAAAGAGGCTAATACGACACAGGGAAGTGGGAGTCCATATAGATAACATGTCTAATCGCAGGAAGTATCTCTTTTGTTCTCTCTCCCTCTGTAATTATGTAGGAAAATCTGTCTCTCCCCCTCCCTCTGTCTCTCTCTCTCCTCTCTCTCCTTCCGTCTCTCTCTCTCTCCCCCTTCTCTCTCCCTCTCAGTTAGGGGGCTACCCACACCAGCTGTCTCTTGCACCTGCCCAAATGCCCCCCACCCCCCCCACACGCGCACACACACGTCCCTTTTCCACACATCCATGCACCAGCATGAATGTGTGTCAGATTGAACGATTATTAATGTCTCTCTCTCTCTCTCTCTGAATGTACTGATATAAAAGAAATGTAAGCTAAGCATTAATAAGCCTGAGCTTGCTGAAACGGTGTGCGCTTGTGCGTATGGGCTCACACACGTGTGCAGAAATTACATACCATGCACATGTCCGTGTACACGTACGCGCACATGTGCAAAACCCACACACTCTTCCTCAAAACATGTGTGAACCATGTGCTGCTGCTACTACCAGAGAAAGAGAAAACTGCCATTTGTTTCAGACAGGCTTTACAACCAGTATGTTGTACAAAGTGATGCAATGTCTGTGATATATAGCTCCGTTTATAAAATAAACTGTATATACTTTACACATTTTCAACTGTTTTTTTTAAAATTGCATTTTGATACTTGCTTCGGCAATGAACATGTGTTTTCTCATGCCAATAAAGCCAGGAGAGGTGAAATCAATTTGCGACCGCGACATAAGTCTCCACCATTATGAAACCGATGGCCAAGGCGGCCGTGACAAATTCATGATATTTTTCACCTTCGCAAATTGATTTCGCCGTCTCTCAGTAACGCTTCTATGAATTGAACAGAGACAGAGAGACAGACACACAGACAGCCAGTCAGACAGACAGACAGAGAGAGACAGACATACAGACAGACAGAGAGCGAGAGGTGGGGGTGGGGCTACATAACCAGCAGGCAGACAGGCTTCAGACACAAAGATCTTTTTTTTTCTACAGTTACCACAGTGTGTCTGAGAGGCTACAGATGTTGTAGAGACTGCTATGGTAACCTTGACCTCAGGGTATGGTAACCTTGGCATTAGACAGGAAAAAAAAAACATGCCCTTAACCTTAGGGGACGGAGCTAGCAAGACCGAGGGACGCCAGAGGCATATACGCTATCAAGTATCGAGCGCCACAGTCCTGCCCCTTTCATGAAGTCGCCCAGATGTGAATTACCCATTCATTTTCCATCAAGAGTTTTCCAAAAGTAACTATATAAAGACGTTTATAGCACAGACAAAGCCTTTTTTGTGCGGAGTGATCAACTAATTAGTGAGACGGAAAACAAAAACGCAGGATGTAACACTTGTTGTTTTTTCTTGCATTGTCGCATTCTCGCATTAACAGCCTAAATGCTTCCTGGACTGGAAGTAGGCAGAAATGCACTGGCAACAACAGACCAGCTTTAATGACCTTAAATCAGTTTATCTTAGGTCATTTTTTAATAACAGTAGAGCAGCATAAACATTACAGATACTTTAGTTACTTGTCACTGAACAATATTATAAATTAGTTGTCAAGTATACATATGAAATTGTATTGGATATTCGTGGTTCAAAACAATATACCCTATTGGCCTGAATATAAGACTATGCTTTTTTCCCCATGGAAATATCCCAAAAATGAAGTCGTCTTATATTCAGGGGCTATACTATTTGACATTCAATGTTCTTTTTTCTGTAAATGGGTCTTGAAAAATGAGGGTCGTCTTATAAACGAGTCATCTTATATTCGGGACAATACGGTATTTGACATTCTCTGTACCCTCAGTGGTGCAACTCATTCTGAGGCAGGGGTTGACACTAAGGTCCCTGAGCCTGCAAGTCAGGTTCTAATTGCCCTCAGGTCATGGTCACTTGCCCCAAAAAATATATTGTAAATTTTGCATTTAAGTTTACTTAAGGTGGTCCCCGGCTAAGTTGGTTAACCAGATGTAACTCTTGAGAGTGTAAAAATGAAACCAAATGGACCCGCAAGGGTCCATTTGGTTTCATTCATCATCTTAATTAGCCCATGGTGGTCACAGACCCAGTGGTCCCTGACCCCAGCAAAATAATAGTTTGGAACCAAACGAACCTGGGAGAGAGATAGGTAGAGGTAGCTAGAAAGCAGGGAAAGACACAGAGGCAGAGTGCAATGAATGCCTTCAAGACAAATTCATCTTGTGTTGTGTTATAGTGCACTAAGTTGCACACTTGCTCGATCGGGCAACCAGGTAGCAGTCTTCACTTTCCCCGCCATTTTTTTTACTTGCCCCGGGCAAGCGGGCAAGTGTTAGTGTCAAGCCCTGTGAGGGTACAGGTACACACCCTGGACAGGACATTAGTGCTGTATGTTAGCAGGCTGACCACACAAACTAACCCTTGATGCTGAGTGCCGAACAGGGAAGCATTGTGGGTCCCATTTTTTGCAGACTTTGTTATGTCCCGGCCGGGAATTGAACACCCAACCTCTCAGTCTCCAGGCAGACTAAACTGTTCAAGACTCCCCCCCCCCTCCCCCGACAACCAAAAACCACAACCAAATTACATAATCTGGGCTATCCTTTTAGTTGATCAATCAATACAATCTGTCTCAATCAATCTCCAATCCACTAATGAAACGTTGACCATGTATATGTGAAAAGTAACGTTTTTTTTTTTTTTCACATGCATATTATATAACAAGATATGTGACCTAAAAAACTTAAAAACCAGGATCACATACAGTCCACTCCACACACACACAACGTTCACTGTCGGGTCAGATAAACGAGCTGGGAGGGGATGAGACAGAGAGAGAGAGAGAGAGAGAGAGAGAGAGAGAGAGAGAGAGAGAGAGAGAGAGAGAGAGAGAGAGAGAGAGAGAGAGAGAGAGAGAGAGAGAGAGAGAGAGAGAGAGAGAGAGAGAGAGAGAGAGAGACAGAGAGAGAGAGTCTGGAAGCTGCATGGAAGACTAGAATGAGATGCGACAGTGTGTGTGTGTGCGTGCATGCGTGTGCGTGTCCATCAGTCACAACTGACATATGATCTTTTCCCAGGCTACAGTTGCCATACAGAAGGGTAGTGAGGCAGTGGCAGTGTGGCACCACATGCGTGCGTGCGCGCACACACACACACACACACACACACACACACACACACACACACACACACACACACACACACACACACACACACACACACACACACACACACACACACACACACACACACACACACACACACACACACACACCACACACACACACACACAATGTTGCGTGTCATCCAAGCCACACAGGGGCATTTAAAAAAAAGAAGCGCTCTACATGCTCACGACTGTAGAAAATAACATTTCTAATATTTTAACAACACACCTCCTGTATTGCGGTGGGGTCTGAATTGAACATGTTCGCTGTGAAAGAATATGTACATGTACAAGTTGCAGCTCTGCGTCTTGTAGATCTGCTCTTTTTGAGTCTTTTTTTAAATATTCTTTCAGAGAGAACACTCTTAACTCCAATCGTTGCTTCCCTGCTTGAACTACATATTTTTGTTTGTTGTGTATCATTTTAAGATCTCAAGAGTTACAAATCTATTTGGTTACCAACTGTACATCATTTAGCTGGGGACCACCTGGAATCCTCTCAGCAGCCACTGGTGGTCCTCGGACCACCTGTTGAAAACCCCTGCCTTAAAATGAGCAGACCTGGCAACACTGGTTGGAGCCAACAGGAAGAGGAGGGACTTGAGACAGGAAGAGAGAAGGTAAGAGGAGGTCTAGACCATGTGCTGCTGAACAAAAGGGTGTGCGCACACACACAGTGATTTCCTGCTCTGTGTGGGTGTGTGTGACACAGATACTGTACACACACCGGTCTGTGTGGGACATAAAAACATAGCTGAGATGGTTTCAGTGTGAGCTGGGAACACACACACACACACACACACACACACACACACACACACACACACACACACACACACACACACACACACACACACACACACACACACACACACACACACACACACACACACACACACACACACACACACACACACACACACACACACACACCTTTCCAGAACTTTGATTTTTGTTATGTAGCATACCTAATAATATTTTAATCCATTGAGGCATCTCTTCTATCAATTCTTCATGTACTGACTAATGTTCTAATGTTGAATTCATTGCAATGGTACAATAACACTTCCCTCCAAAATGTAGTATGGTAGAAGTATTGGAATATGGAAACACTCAAGTAAAAATAGAAAACATTGTAAAGGTACTATTCACTGGTTTTGTGTTTCTAAAAGCTTCCTTTGGGATACCAAGAGATATTTTAGTGTATTATGCGGCTTTGGAATCCGAGCTATAGGCCTCCTCCACTCCACTCCGATCCAATCCATTCCATTGATTGGTCGATCGTGCAGTCCGGAATCGACTGCGTGTGTACAGATCGCCCTCTCTGACACTGGTTCTCAAAGTGGGGTAAAGCTATATTAAAAAAACAAACATACAATCCACAAGCCAAGGAAGCGCCACGATGTGACGTGCTGTGAGCCATTTCGGCTATTTTCGAACCACGATTTTGATAAATCTTGTAATGTAAATCAGGGGTGTTCAATCTTTTTGATACAAGGCCCACTATTTATTCAGAATTTGAGCCACGGACCACCATTTGATGACATTTTAGCCCCACAGACCCAAAACTAAACATTTATTTTTGCTTTTTTCCCACAATTCCAGGCTGGATTTGGGAAACAAAACAGTCAAACATACAGATCAAAATTACCATTAATGTTCTACATTCAATAGTTGTGTAGACTTGCGCTAATTCACATGATGAATATTTTCATGGTTGGTTTTATTTTTACGCCCCCAAAGAGTTACATTTGGTTAACCAACTTTACATAATTTAGCTGGGGACCACTGGTTGAAAACCACTGATGAAAATGAAAAAAAAAACAAAACACTGCTTTTGCGGGGTCCCTCGCTGCCTAGCACACCGTGCTTTCAGATGGTGGTCCACAGCCAAGTGCATGGATTGACTACGGGTTAAATTCTATTCTAATTCGCGATCATTTTTCAGAATAACCTACGCTTCCATGTCAAAGCCTGAGAAAGGGAGAGGGGAGATCCGCACAGCTTTAAAAGCTCTCCAAAGATATCGATTGACAACAGAGCGGCACAAGAACACCACGTTTGGCCCTCGGGGCCTCGTCTTCGTCAGGTAGCTGACGTAAAGCCCCATGAGGCCACGAAACGCTGCTGGGTTGGATCCTGCATCCGCTGATGTGTGTGGATGATGTGCGTTCACCTCTTGAACCGCTTCCCAAAATAGTTCATGTCAAGGACCCCATCTGACCTCCCTCTGAATATATTATGTTCTCTCGCCCTCCCCCACCAAACCCCAAGCAAAGATTTGGGTCAACGTTCACTGTGAAATGATGATATATTCAAAGATTTGCGCCATTTACAATTCTATTCATGAACTGACATATAGCATGATGCTCAAAAAGTCCCTGTCCTGAGCGGGGTAAAATATGCTGCTTTGAAAATGCTGAAAATGTTGACAAACAGATGGAATGTTGACAAAAGATGAAACAGAAAACGCTTGACACAAGATGTAAACAGAAAACGCTTGACAAACAGATGGAAACGCTTGACAGTTGAAAATGCTTGACAAACATGACATGATCAAACAGGCTTGTTGATAAAAGGAAAATCACTGAGTCAAGACCCTCCTCCTTTTTCTAAGTATCTGTATCTGACTTTCTATCTGACCTCTCTCTCATCACTGAATTCCTCTACAAACCTCTTATGTAAAGATCAAGTGTGTGTGCGCGCGCGCGTGCATGTGTGTGCATGAGTGTGACAGTGTGTTATGAGAGAGAGAGAGAGATAGGAGATGGAGCGATACACCCCCCCCCCCCCCCCCCACACACACACACACTTTATCTACAACATACAAGCTTTAGGTACAGTACAACCACGCCAAACAGCATTTCCCAATGCATAACCATCATTGACCCACAGTTATGTACATTAGAACAAATCCATAATCAAATGGACCCCTTGTACACATTAGACCTAATCCATAACAAACGGACCTGTACATAACAATCTAATCGATGAGGTCGATGAGGTTTGAGTTTCGCTATGTAAAGTAAGGTGGGAGGTGTTTGAGACACATTCAAAGCACTTTGTAAACTTTGGTTAACGTGTTTGTGTGTGTGTGTGTGTGTGTGTGTGTGTGTGTGTGGTGGGGGGGGGGGTCGGTCCTGAAGGAGTTAACATTCCAGAGTGTCCACTTCCTGTCTGGTCACGTGACCTTGTGCAGTCACAAGAGGGGGGGGGACTAATATCCATGGGAAATTACTGTGTGTGTGTGTGTGTGTGTGTGTGTGTGTGTGTGTGTGTGTGTGTGTGTGTGTGTGTGTGTGTGTGTGTGTGTGTGTGTGTGGGCTAATTAAGATAAGTGATGACTGGTGGTTGTAATGAAAACGTGGACCGGCTCCAACAAACCACTGCAGTCAATAATCAATGCAATGTACTTACAGTAGCCTGTCATAAGTGTCTGTGCATGTGTGTGCATGTGTGTGAGTGTGTGTGTGTATATATACAAGCGTGCAAGATCGTGGTCTTCTTCCTATGGGGAAGTGCATCCAACTGATTAACATGCATGCGCACACGCACATGCACACACACACACACACACACGCACACACGCACACGCACACGCACACGCACACGCACACGCACACACACACACACTCTAAATATGATTGTTTGAACTGACATGAATACAATGTATCAGTTCACTACTGTACTGTATTATACAAGTAGTGTTACACAAAGGTGCTGGAAATAGCCGATCTGCAAGCTCAGTACGTTTCTAACCTAATCAACCTTTTCTTTCCTAATCTACCTTTTCTTTCAGATGCAGGCCTGTGTATGTATGACTAGGATGGCGACGGCGTCAACTAGGGGTGTGTGTTCCTTTCCATATGCGTCTCCAGTCCCTTGCCTCGTTGCATTTCGTTTGTGCATGTCAACGCCGGAAAAAGAAAAACAAGTCCTCTTGCTTGGCTGTAGACACAGTCACTTAGTGACACTGGAAGTGTAACCAAATGGACCTGCTTGTTCATCCCGAAGATGGCTTAGTCTTAGTGTGTACCCCGTGCCTTGATCGCACAACTTTCCAGTCTTTGCATTTAATTTGTAGGCTATGCAATGCTTTCAGCGTCCAAGTCTGCATTGCCCCTTAACATTTCATGAGCTTTCGTTAAAATGCTACTCTGGTGACACTGCTGGGCTGCAGCCCGCGGGCCAAATGCGGCCCTTTGGCTGACTCTGACCGGCCCGTTGAAGGGTACCATGGTTTTTAACCAGTGGTCCTTGAGAGAGTTTCAGTTAAACATGGAAAGTTGGTTAAAAGCAAAAGCAAAAGAAATCTTTAGTTTTGGTGACTGTGGGGCTAAAATGTCATTAAATGGTGGTCCTCTGTGGCTCCAATTCTGAAGAGGGCCCTGGTGTTAAAATAGTTGGTCTTACGCTTACTTTTATCTTGAAATTAAAATATTATGCAGACTTTAGTTCTGCTTTTAGTCTTGGCCCTCCACAATACTTTATGTATCTATTTAGCCCCTTGGGGAAAATAATTGCCCAAGTGTGCTCATATTTGTGATGGGGTGTCAGGTATTGGGGTCGCGGGGCGTAAAGGTTCCAGCAGAGATTCCCAGACTTCGCTCACCAGAGCAGCATCAGTCACTTCTTGTTGGGGTCCAAGGCCAGAGAGTTTATGAAATCCCTCCTACTGGTTCTTGGTCTGCCCCTGGATGAGTCTCCATCCAGTGACTCCCTAGGAAGGCACTCTGAGCTGGAGAGAAAACCCAAAAACACGTGGAGGTGTCTCCTTTCCAAAGTCAAGAGGGCTATAGGGCTCTCTACTCTGTCTTGGGTATCTTCTCACTAAGGCTGTACCACGGCCCTGATTTTAGGGTTCAAACTACGGCGGCAATTTTCAAACAAGCTTTTGAACGATTTGTTTTTAATCCATTAAAAAAGTAAAATAAACCTTCTTTCGCCTAACCTCCTAGTGCTTTGAAAAATGCTGGGATTCATAAATAGATCATCATCATGGGGACTATCAGTTAACCCTTTCTCAGCATGGAACGACATTGGACCAGATTTTATTCTAGTCAAACAGCCCAAGACGAGATTGGAAGAGATTAGATTGATTGTGATATTTGTGACATTAATTTTAGTTGATTAGGATGTTTTTAGCATGATCGACTAACATCAGATCCACCCTCAGCTAGAAGTGACCAAATTCGCCAGGTGCACACACAGTCCGTATGTCCATCAATGATCATGATCAACAATCGGTGCACCATTACAGCTTGTTGGACTTATTCATGATATTAAACATGATCGCACTCTATGCTGACGTCAACACTGCCATCGTTGGCTGGAAACTATCAGCTGATGAACCGGAGGCAGGGCTTGACACTAACACTTGCCCACTTGCCCGGGGCAAGTAAAAAAAAAATGGTGGGGCAAGTGAAGACTGCTACCTGGTTGCCCGATCGGGCAAGTGTGCAACGTAGTGCACTATAACACAACACAGGATAAATTTGTCTTGAAGGCAGTCATTGCACTCTGCCTCTGTGTCTTTCCCTGCTTTCTAGCTATCTCTCCTATCTCTCTCCCAGGTTCATTTGGTTCCAAACTATCATTTTGCTGGGGTCAGGGACCACTGGGTCTGTGACCACTATGGGCTAATTAAGATGATGAATTTTAACTCTTGAGAGTGTAAAAATGAAACCAAACGGACCCGCAAGGGTCCGTTTGGTTTCATTTTTACGTTCTCAAGAGTTACATCTGGTTAACCAACTCAGCTGGGGACCACCTGGAACCCTCTCAGGGACCACTGGTGGTCCCCGGACCAACTGTTGAAAACCCCTGGTTTAAAGCACCCAAGTAGGAAGTAAACTTAAATGCAAAATTTACAATATATTTTTGGGGGGCAAGTGACCATGACCTGAGGGCAAGTAGAACCTGATTTTGTACTTGCCCGATGGGCAAGTACCTCGGAGACCTTAGTGTCATCCCCTGCACTACGCCCAAAAAGTAGTGTACTATGTGACAGGGGGGTCAAAAATGAACAAAATAATATTCACCAAATCCAGAGCAGAACTCCCACCACTGGACTTTGGACATCAATTAATACAGTTGACACCACTATATTAATGGCAAGTATTTCATACAACTTAAGTTCCAAAAATCTGAACTATCGCTTTAAAATTAAAAGTGCTGTCGGTGGTGAGGCTTCTGTGTATGTGTGTGTGTGTGTGTGTGTGTGTGTGTGTGTGTGTGTGTGTGTGTGTGTGTGTGTAGGTGTGCACTGCGCACGTGTGCATGTGTCTGTGTGCCTGCTGCAACAACAGGCTGGTTTCTGGTGGTTAAGAATTATCACTTGCAGTGAGCCCAAGGCAGAAAACAACCTCTCACTGCAACACACACACACACACACACACACACACACACACACACACACACACACACAGTCAGCAGTCTCATGGCGTGCAGTGTACTGTATACTATAATTAGATGACAATAGAAGCGTGTGTGTGTCTATGTGTGTGTGTGTGTGTGTGTGTGTGTGTGTGTGTGTGTGTGTGTGTGTGTGTGTGAGTGATCCATCACTGCTGCTGCTTTCAGGCTTAATGACCTACACACATACAGTATGTACAGTAGGGGAGGGCGATATGGAACAGATATATAATGTCACCATTCATTTTTTCCACTCCATTTTTATGGCCCAGTAAAAGTAACAAAAAACTAAAAAGAAATGAAGTGAGTTCAAGTGACAGACCATTTTGAGCAATGAATTCCAACCCGCATTATGTTTAAGGTCAATTATTTATTCAGTATTTCAGCCACGGACCTCTATTTGATTACTTTTAGACCAAAAATTAAAACTAAGGCATATCAGGGGTGGCGCGCGCGCACACGCACACGCACACACAAGCAGCAAGCGTAACATCAAAGGAAGCGAAGCATATTTTCCATGTCAGTGGAAATATTTTCTATACCAGTGGATGTTCCAACTATTTCACATCAAGGACCCCAGAAATACATGTAATCGCCGCCATGGCAATAACCCATATCTGTAACTACAGTATGTTGTTTCAGGGACATCCCAGAAGCAAAGATGTGAGTTAAAAAACATCAGCTGTGAAAGGATATATTCAACCACTTGCACCACAATGTCGCGATTCTTAAGACAAAAACAAAACAAAAAAAGCAGATCTACAAGCTCGTAGTGCTCAAAATGAGTGCCGATAAACACAGTGGCACTTGAACGGATGGACAGGGGTGAATGGGGAGATTACATGCAGATTACAGCGACAATAGGGGCTTTAGGGGATCTACTAAACCGTCAGTCACAGCCAACGACCAACGCACACAGCGGTCAGTCAGTCAGCAGGTGAATCTTACAGAGTAAGTCCACTTTTTTTTAGATGTTTGGGTTGTGTGGTTACGCTGCTATGATGTTTCTCCCAGTGGTTAAACATCGATGATTAAAAATATGCTCCTCGTTGACATATTGTGCATTGTATGCTGAAACAACTGTTAAAGACATTAATTTAGTATGTCAACAAACATGAAGTTGATTCAGACACTATAGAGCAAGGGTTTTCAACAGGTGGTCCCTGAGAGGATTGCAGCTGGTCCCCAGCTAAATAGAAAGTTGGTGGACCAGATGTAACTCTTATGAGAGCGTAAACATGGATCAAATGGAAACCAAATGGACCCTTGAGGGTCCATTTGGTTTCATGTTTACACCCTCGAGAGTTAAAACATTCATCATGTGAATTAGCCCAAGTCTACACAACTAGATAATGTAGAAGATTAATGGACATTTTGATCTGTATGTTTGAAAATCCAGCCTGGAATTGTGAACAAAAGCAAAATAAATCTTTAGTTTTGGGGTCTGTGGAGCTAAAATGTCCTCAAATGATGGTCCGTGGCTCAAATGCTGAATAAATAGTGGGCGTGGTGTCAAAAAGGTTGAAAACCCCTTCTATAGAGCATCAACATAACTCGAGGGGTTTTAGATTTTCACTAGAGCAATTATTTTAAAATGTGCACATTTGGAGTTACATCATGGCAATCTAACTACACAACCCAAACCTCTGGCACACTGCCAGACTGGACTACTGACAGGACAGAGTTTACCTCAGGTCTGAGGTAAACTCTCTGATGTCTGACTATGCATTTTAATTGTCCAACATGTCGTGTCCTGGTTTAATAAGAAGGCGGGTTATTAAAAAACTAATCTGCTATAATAAGAGCAGGGGTTACTAACAGAAAATCTTCTATAACGACAACAGGTTATTAAAAAGGGATTATAGAAGGGATTAAACTTTTTTTTGTATGCTGAGCTAAATCGCAACTCACCGCGGCTGACCGAGGCGGTTGGCGTCTCACTACTTTTTTCGGCATACGAAAAATGACTTAGCATCAAAAGTGGGTGATCTAAAAGTTACGCGACACACAAGGTTCATTTTTCAACAAACACAAAGACCATGTGTGTCAATTTAAATGATGATACTTTCCAGAACTTCAAAATATCCTCCAATCCGTCAACAAGGCCGTAATACTGTATGTAGTGGAAAAGAATGTGTGTGACATTTATTTTTTTAAAAACAATGACCATGTCAATAGTGTGTTGACACGCTCACTTTTGGTTCAGCAGTGGTGCATGGTTTATGGCTGATATGAACCAAAATGAAAGCGTGAGTGTCAACACACTATTGACATGTTGGGTAGACACTATATTAAACAAATCTATTTTTGAGTGATCAAAATAGGTGGGTTTGAACAACATCCCATAGCTCCATTCTAAGCTTATGCCAGGGTAGGGGAAACAGCCATGAAGGAGATTTTTCACAAAACAACGACTGGACGACTTGTTTTTGAGAAATGAATCAACTGCAAATAAAGGTAAGTAAGCCTTCTGGGGTGGAATTCTTCACAAGATTGTTAGAATTTGGAGTGGAGGAAGGTTGGGTTATGGTGACAGTACGGTTTGTACAGTCGTAATTATGGAACATAAAATGTACACCTGCAACTCAAACCAGTTTGACAGTAGCAGGTGACTTTGTGTGTGTGTGTGTGTGTGTGTGTGTGTGTGTGTGTGTGTGTGTGGGGGGGGGGGGGGTTGTGTGTGAGAGAGAGAGAGACACACACACATACAAAAAAGGAACCGGTATCTGAAACTGTGGTCACGAAAGTGACACATATCCCACGCCTGAATTGTTTCAATGACATGTCGCTGTCGGTCTAACACATGGAACCAAATGGACCCTTACAGGCCTGTAGTGTCTGAGTCTTAACATAAAACCAATTTGTTGTTCCATTTATTACACTGTCAAGAGTTTTACGGTGGTCCTATACAGTTGGAGGGCCAGCGTTATTGTACATGAAGTCCACATACTGTAGCAGCTCTGACAGTCGGCTGAAACCTGTTCTGGAATCTCAGTCAGTCTAAAATGTCAGCGGACGGTCTTTCAAATGGGTGATTGTAAAAATGCAAATCAGTGGGTTTTGATACAGTGAATGGAGATCTTTTGTAATTGTAATTACTCATAGAGATGAAGATAAGAAGGTGGTAGGAGTAAATGCATTTTACAGAGCTTCATGTGGAAGATGAATGATCATTGTTATCAATCTTTTTTCTTTGTCTATAAAAGAAACCTTGACGTCTTTATTTACCTGCAAGTTCAAAATAAAGGTTATCAAAGCAAATCTTGATCTCTTCCCTTTCCTGAAGCCATCCAGTGTGTGATATGCACACACAAATAAACAAATACATTATTACTTGCAAGATTATCCACTAAATCCGTCGCCAAACAAGTGACATTATATAAAAATAGCATCGTCACCTTGTTTAACCTGGTGTCTGTTTGACATCTGTTTGGACAGACCAACCAGCAGCCAGTCTGCCAGTCTTCTCTGTCACCTCAGCCAGTCAGTCTGCCTAGCAACCATTCATTCAGTCAGTCTATAAACAAGCCAGTCAGCTCAGTCTGTTAACCAGTTTGGCTGGTTGACAGCGGTTGGGTGACTGTCAACCAGCCTGTTAGCCCAGTGGTTTTCAACCAGTGGTTCGGGGACCACCAGTGGTCCTTGAGAGGGTTCCAGGTGGTCCCCAGCTAAATGATGGAAAGTTGATTAGACAGATGCAACTCTTTGAGAGCGTAAAAATGAAACCAAATGGACCCTGGCGGGTCCATTTGGTTTCATGTTTACACTCTCAAGAGTTAAAATATTATATCATCTGAATTAGCCCAAGTCTACATAATTAGAGAATGAAGAATGGTCATTTTTATCTATGTGTGCCAGTTTTGCCAGCAAAAGAAATCTTTAGTTTTGGGGTCTGTGGGGCTAAGATGTCCTAAAATGGTGCTCCGTGGCTCAAATGCTGAATAAATAGTGGGCCTTGGTGCCAAAATGGTTGAAAACCACTGAGTTAGCCAACCTGTCTGTTAACCAGCCAGTCAGCCAACCAGCTAGTCAGCTAATCAGTCTGCCATGCAGTCAGTCAGTCACCTTTCCTCCAGTCTACACTGAGACATATAGTCTTTAATCTCCACCTGTTGGGTTAAACACTTAGCCTTACATCAATCACTAGGATCATCACAAGCTAATCCTCTGTCACCTTCCCTGTCACGTTAAAGACCTAGTCATTCATACTCCGGCTTTAGGTGACCACCGAAACAGTGGTTAGTAAAAACAGAGCTATGTAAGGACTGGTGAGTGACTGGTGAGTCGCTGACCACAGTGATGGCATGTTTTCGTCGGTCACTGTCATGTTAGACCAGGAGTGGGCAACTTTGACGATGGACAGTATGCCAAACTATCTGCACATTGACATTATCATGTAGTTGCAGTAGCAAAAACACAGACAATCTACAAGTTCAAACCCCAGCAGACTGGCCTCCATTGGTTTTGAAAGCCGAGCTACTGTCATAAAAACAAACAATCTCCCGAAACAGAGCAGTGAGACTGCGAAAATGAGGGAATGAACCAACGGAGACAAGCAACAAACAGAGACCTATATAGCACAGGAAAGGAACAGAGAAGGCCCAGAAAGTAATAGAATAGAAGCAGAAAGGCAATAGATAGAAAGCAATGGAGAAAGCCTCGAGTCAAGTCGAGTTTCGAGTCTGCGGTACAAGGTACAGTACAAGGTGCTATTGGAGAAACTGGTCATCAATGTGGCCATCAATTATATTGTTTGCAAATCATAAAACAAACTATGCAAAAATAACCTGTGCCATGTTTTCTTTCATTTGTGTCTCAAACTGGAGAACTCCCCACGTTTTCAAAAAAAAAAAAACGTGCATAGGCAAACATCTGTCTGCATTTCTGACTTCAACATTCCTCTCATTTGGAACATTAATGCTTCTAGAGACAGCGTGAACATTTTTAACATTATGCCTACATTATTCTGGGAGAATGGAAGGGGTGTACTGTTCAGAGTGCCGACACTCTAGACTAGACTATTTTGAACGAAATCCTGGCACTCGTGTTAATGCACGTTTGCCTTGCTGTAGGAATAAAAGGTATATCGCGGAAGTGCATTAATGACGATAAAGAACATCCTCAAAGATATAGTCACTATGACAACAAATGTCCATAAACCAGCTATCCTATAATCAACCTGCTGCACTCTGGGAGAACAACACAGGTGAAATCTCTGTTTTGAGTCTTCATTTGTGTTGGTTTAAGGAACAGCTAGGAGGGCTGTTTCAACCAATCAGATTGCTTCCTCGAAACGACCCGTTGCATAACGCACCTTTACAGCTCACTGCCACCGACACATGCATGGTCTTGTAAATCTTCTGTGCCTGACATCTACAAAAGAAATAAAAAGTCTGGGTTAATTAAACTCTGCTTTGTTCCAAACCCGTTGGGGTGCCTGAGGAGTGTCTCCGCGATGCTCCATTTAACACATACCTGCGCTGTTGTTGTGCAACAGTGCACCAAGTTGTCTGGTTACACGCCGTGAACTTCATGTTATCATCATCTTTATCGATCTGTACTTTGTGTCAAATTACGAATCTGAACATCTCCTAGTCTCGCATAGCTAGACAATTATTCCACAATGTTTGAATGCGATATACAGTCTGGAACTCCACTTTCTGAATGTTATATAGAGACTGGAACCTCCTGAAATCCAAGTAAGCAAGCTGCCATTTCTGTCCATAGAAATATGCATATTTTTAATTGGCATGGCTAAAGTCAGATCAAATCAACCTGTCAGCAGATGCGTCCGGAATAGCTCAACTGTACACCCATTTCCTACTCCAGACAACAGAGTTGGCCAATCAGACACAGTATGCAAACAGATTTGAATACTGTGTCAATGCATGAAATGTATATAGCGCCTTGGATAAAGGCATTAGTATACAAATACACCATTTACGTAAGTCGCCTAACTCCTCATATCAAGTCAGTTCAGAGTGCAGCCTATACTGCGATCCGATAGGTCAGTAGACGTGACTACTGGAGCATTCATTGCTCTGATTAAATGCGATTTTGTCCCTTACAGTGGAAACTGGTGGAACCAATGCTCAGAAGTAGATCATGTGCAGTAGATATCTGCTGCTACCCTTTTATCTCTTATTGAAGGCAAATATATATCTTTTTGTATTTATATTTTCCTGTTTGATAACCTTTTGTTCAATCTTCTTGACCCCCCCCCCACTTGTCCTGCCCTCTTTCTTCTTGCAATTTGTAGCTTATTTCTAATCCTACAACGCTTCTAAATCAACAACATGTGAAAACACTTTCACCCAAACTCACTTCAAGTATGCAAGAGCCTTAAAGGGGAATTCCACTCATTGTCAACATTTTACTGTCATTAATCTACCTTTTCTGTGGACATAAAAAGGTTCCCCCATTCTGTGTTTCCTAGAAATGGAGGTGTGAAAAAAATCATTAATTCATACTAATCGTGGGAATTGTGTTAACTTGTATAATATCAGTGTTTTGTTTGTATTTTTAATGGATAAAAACAGCACTATAATGTGAAAGTATCCTTACAAATGAATGCATGGCAGGGAAAGATAATTTCAATGACCCCTAGTTTGACATGCACCACAGAAATTATGGACAGCAGCAAAGGTGCTCCCATTATACTTTAAAGTCGCACAGATTAAATTTCAGGTGCATTTGCAAGCCCTGGCTGGAGGAAACCTATGGCTTTTGCAACCTTGTTGAGCTTGTAGATCAGCCGTTTTTGTGCATGCCGTAGACACTAAACACTCAGTGAGTAAGCCGTGTGTGGATCCACAATGAAAATGTGCACCTGCCTGGTGTGGTAGGTGAACTCTAGTAGAGTTCACCCTACCATTTTATTTACCTGCCCCAGGCAGGTGTTGATGACAAAGTGTATAATGTGTGAGTCTAATGTGTGAATGAGGCCTAACCGCGGAAGCAGAGACCTGTGTCTTTTCATCTCGAAGTTTAGAATAGGATGATTAACGATAATGAATTATTCCTTTTTCCCCCTCTTGTTGTGAAGTATAGAAAGATGAACGTTAAATGCCTGCCAAGATGTCTGGGTAATAAGTCTCTCTCTCTCTCCAACCTCACTCTATCAACCTCACTCTATCACTGCTGCATGCCAACCTCACTATCACAGAAATTCACTCTCTTTAATGAGTAACACACGGAACTAAGTCGCTGTGCGTTTGTTTCTTGATTCACTTACCGATGAGCATGTATGGGCGCGCGCACACACAAACACACAGTTTTATGCTGACTAACCCCCCCCCCACCCCCCATTGCAGACCGGAACTGAGGGGAGTTTGCCGTGTAACCACATGTATCCTATTAAATTCTGTGTGTGTGTGGGGGGGGCACACACACACACACACACACACACACACACACACACACACACACACACACACACACACACACACACACACACACACACACACACAACACACACACACCACACACACCACACACACACACACACACACACACACACACACACACACACACACACACACACACACACACACACACACACACACAGGACTCTTTCATCGCTACTGTTAACAAGCAGTCTTTTGTATTCACCCCCAAGAACACTGACTGACTGACTCACACATGCACACAGACTCACATTCGCACAGACACTCACATGCGTACGCGTACACATGCGCACGCGCGCACACGCACACACGCACAGTTTACAAACATATTATAATCGTTACCATGGAAATAACCATGGAAATTGCCTTGGAAAGGCCATAGTGCGTTTTTGCTTTGTTATTTTACTAGAGGGGGAATCCCGTCTTTAGAGTAAACTTCAAACATCAGCCAATAGGAGGGATCCATCTTAAAACTGTACTCCATAACCTCAGCCAATAGAAGAGTTTTATGGTAAAACCAGCTCCGAGCATCATGCAGACAATAGGAGGGTTACATCTCCCCTCTAGCCACTTTGAGCAAGTCCCAGCATCCCCACACACACACACGCCCACACACACACACACACACACACACACACACACACACGGACGCACGCACACACACACCCCTCACCCCTCCCCTAGGGAGGTGAGAGACAGATGAAGGTGAGAGAGGAGAAGAGAAAGGGAAGAGGGAGCGATTGTTCAACCTTTTCAACCGTACATATCCATGTTGTTTCGACTGTGTCGTTCCGCTTTCGCGTTTGCTGCCGATAAAGCTCCCTTGAATTGAATGGAGAGGGTGGGGCGAGACAGACAGACAGACAGGCAGACGGACAGACGGAGAGGTGAACAAAGAAAGGAAACATGCAGGTTCATGTCTTTTTATCAGCAAGCATCTATGGCACAGGTTCACCTATAGAGCTGAGCAGTCCCGCCCATCTTGTGACGTCGCCCCTGCTCCAGAAATGGATTCCCCATCCTCATAGTCCTTTCGAAAATGAAATCGATTACACCATGCTGTAGTATGCCTTTAATCTTTAGCTATTGGGAAATAGCAAATTTTTTAGTTATTGGAAAACAGCAGATCATATAGATAAGAGTTTGTAGATCTGTTATTTTTTGATAACTATGGCAAAACTATGAATATATATTGAGGTTATGAGGGGGTGGTTCCTAGCCAAGCGCCATGCATACTGTAGTGCGTCACATTCCCTCATTCACAACACATTGCAGAGTAAACCATGCAAGGCTTAACTAGCACATCAGGAGCAATTTGGGGGTAGGTGTCTTGCCTAAGGACACTTCGACATGTAGACAGGAGGAGCCGGGATTCGAACCGCAACCCATGGATCATTGGACAACCTGCTCTACCTCCCGAGCCACAGCCGCCCTGTAGTTTGAAAACCACTGACATAGAAACATAAATTCATGATTTAGATAGAAGACATTTGTAGACACTCGTCAGCCCTGAGTGGGTTAAAGGGTGTACAGAGATAAGAGGGTTTTTTCCCCTGTCCAACAGCGACATAATGAGGCTGAGGTGTCGGTTTTCAATCAGTGGATGGATGGGTTACCGTGTGTGTGGAAAAGCCGGGGCGATGCAGGCCTTCTCCGCTTACAGGCTGCGCTGTTGTGAGTAGACTGGATTTATCATGTGTGTGCGTGCGTGCGTGCGTGCGTGCGTGCGTGCATGCGCGTGACTGCACGTGCGCACGTGTCGTTGTGAGTGGATTGGATTTATCACCGAGCCAGAACAGGTACCGAGCAGAGGCCAGGTGTATATCATTTGCATAACAAGGAGTGGACAGCACAGGCGAGGTGTATATCATTTGCATAACGGGGAGGGGCCAGCAGAGGCCAGGCGTATATCATTTGCATAATGAGGTGGGGCCAGGTGTATATCATTTGCATAACGAGGAGGGGCCAGCACAGGCCAGTAATTGCAGTATTTGGGTGGTACTGAACTACCACTTAAGGACATAACACTGACGTTAGAAACACCAACACAAATCAGTTTACATTCTCCTCGAATGAAACAAGTCCCGCTTGGTCAGGGGATAGCATATACAGGGAAATACGACTGACAAAGGTTCCAACAGACAGTTCCACTAATAAGACTCTTTGCCGCAGGTCGTGCCCAGGCTTTCCTTTTCGCAGCACAGAAGAGGGTAAGCTTGGAGACCGTGGCTAAGGGGTATTATCATTTGCATAATGAGGAGGGGCCAGCAGGTGTATTTGCATGGCCGTGGAGGAAGGACAACATGCCAGATGGGTGTGTTCTGTGTTTTGTTTAGACATGTCATGAGACAATAGACCAACTATACTCTACTGTACTGAATAAGTGTCTGTCTACCTGAGAGGGAGTCTTCAGCTGCTTTTTTTTTTTTTTTTTTTTACCTTTTTATTGATTTAGCTAATGGGGGCATAAAACCTGCCTTAAGACTGGTTATGTAGCTTGTTTTCATCATCTTGCTAATCTAGCCACGTGGTCTAGTAGTTCTGACTGCTTGAGCTGAAGGATAAACCAAATGGTTGTGTTGCACAATAAGTGGTATCCAATTAATCAACGCAGAGGGCTATGCCTTTCTGCAGGTAAACGCCACCCTATATGGCAGTGTTACACAATGTTGGCCGATAAAAACATAGAATATAATGTAGCTGCAAGCAGTGATGAGATGGAACCAAGCAATAAGCTATTTTACGCTGCTCAACAATGCCACTTAAGATCAGGTCAGGTATTGCAGCTGTGACAGAATGTTGTCCTAGGTTTACGTGTAAAAGTATATACTGTATATTATACAGTATACCATATAAAAGTCAAAATAGCAGCCTGCATCTAGAGGTCAGAGGTCAGAATACAAGGTTGTTCGGCATGAGCAGACACATATGTATGGATGTTGCCACCGGTCAAACAGTTCATGCGATATGCTGTTCAAAGTTTCCATTTTCAATTGCGTGCTAAAGCGCCACACTTTAGCCAAATGTCGTGGGCTATACGTCATCAATGTTTGGCATGGACCTCTATACCGTATTGCAGAGTTTTTGCGAAAACCTACAGCACAGCTAAACCAGAAGCACTAAACAGGAGGAGTCGGGATTTGAACCGCCAGCCCACGTGGATCATTGGATGACCTGCTCTACCTCCTGTGCCACAGTTGCCCCACGAAGCCTGCTCTCCTGTCCCAAACGGCAGCCTGGCTAGAAACTGCAATAACAGAAAGCCCCTCTAAATAAAATACGGAACAATATTACAACTACAACTGTCGATGTTGGTTAAAATAACCACTGCATCCGTTTTTAATGGGATCTGGATTGTAGTTTCTTTAAATATGGGCTTACACTGCACCCCCTCATGAGACCCCCGCACAGAGGTGACTTTGAAAGACTGTGTGTACTTCTGCTTGGCTGGCATTACTGCAGATTTCTGCCTCTGTCCATCTCTCTCTCTGAAAAAATACAACTACTCACATTTATTTATTAATGTCTTTAAGTAAGAGTAACAACACCACCTTCAGAAAGAGATCTGTATTAATTGTTTTTCACCTGGGTTAAAAGTAACAGAAGCATTGTTACCATAATATAATAGGCCTAACTATGAACCAACAAATACAAAGTACTCAAATTAGTCAATACAGATATCTAAGTCATACAATACAACAGGGTTTAATTACCTCATGTTTGTTTTGTAGTAATTAATGTAAACCACTAGCAACTAAAAGGTGTCAAATGATTGTAGTGGAATAAAAAAGGCCATGATATTTGCCTCTGAGGTGGATGTAGTCGAGAATACACATACAACTAAAGTCAAAGTACCTCAAAGTTGTACTGCCTAAACTGCACTTGAGTGAATGCACTTAAGATCTGTAATAACAAACGGTACGCCTAGTAACTAACCACGCTATGAGACTGCGTGGTTTTCTCCTCCCAGCAGGAGAAAATAGAAATGTAGGTCAAGTCGTTGGGAGCTCAGGAGAGCAACCTAGCGTAGCGACTGCTTAAAGGGCCACTTCACCCCTCTTTTTAATGATGTTTGGGGGAGACAAGAAACCTTTGAATAGTTTTAGATATTTTTGCATTTCAAAGTACCAGTGATGTCATCAACATGCGGGTCTCACTCCCTTCCTTCCTCGACTGTACTCGAATGTAGTCCCTCTCCACAGGTTGGGGTGAGTGCAGCAAAGGATTATGGTCTTTGAAGTAATCCAGCAGTGAGAACGGAGTCCAGGAAAAGTGTTTCTTTTCTTCCAAACATCAGGGCGAAGTGGCCCTTTAATTACACAGGGGTCATATTATTGGCCTATGATGGAGTCAAAAGTAGTTCTTAATCTGTGGGTCTGGAGTCAGGACCCTTGGGATTTTAGGGCTGTCAAGAGGGGGGATGCACGGGGGGGGGGGGGGGGGGGGGGATTTTGGGAAGGTCTCAGTTCAAACAGGGCCATTTTGTGGGTTCTCCAGTTAAAATAGCATCTTTTGGGGGGAGGTTTGATCGAACAGACTGAAGAATCGTAAGACGGAATATCCTCCAAGTTGGAATAAACAATGGAATTATCAAACAATCTATTTCGATGTGTTTCTTAAAAGAATAAACCTGTTGGGATTCATATAATGCCACATTTTTGTTCCAAACTAAAATGACGATGCATGGAATTGTTGGTGTAATTCTTATGCCCGTTTGGTAGTGGATCTTGCCTGAATGAGGACTACAAAATCCAGTGGCTTACAGTAAGATGGAACAACACAAGGTATGATACCCATATCAAGTGCATAGATATGGAATATAGGTCAATATGCAATCATAATATCCATTATCCAATATCCCCCCCCCCCCAGAAGAATAAGTTTCAATGCTTCATGATATTCCTCCAGAGGATTATCGTTCTGCAATCTATAACAATTTCTGTATTATTAATGTAATTTATGGCCCATTATATGTCAAGGCTACAAAACCGAACACCAGGCAAAACACACCACCACATTGTACTATAGGAGAGAGAGAGAGAGAGAGAGAGAGAGAGAGAGAGAGAGAGAGAGAGGAGTGAGAGGAGAGAGAGAGGGAGAGAGAGAGAGAGAGAGGAGAGAGAGAGAGAGAGGGTGAGAGAGGAGAGAGAGAGAGAGAGAGAGAAGAGAGAGGAGAGAGAGAGAGAGCGAGAGAGCGAGAGAGCGAGAGAGAGCACAACAAAAGGCCCGTTATGTCTCGTTTTATCAACAGTTATTTTGGACCGAGTCCCAGCCAGTCAATCAGTCAGGCAGGCAGACATGACAGTCAAAACGCTCACTCACAGTGATAATAAAGCCATCGATCATGCCACAGAGACAATTACTTAAGCAGGCAAAGAGGCCTGATCGATACATTCGATCGGGCTCTTCTAGGTAGAGAGAGTGAGAGGCGATCAGGCCGGCGGCTTGGAGGAGAGGGAGGGAGGGGAGAGCTTATTGTTAATGCTCTGCCAGGAACTGGGTTGTTTACCACACGCGCTGCACAGAGCCGAGTTCCAAACTGTAGTATTTAAAAGGATATCCTTCCCACTGCTCACCGAAAAAAGAGCAGCAATATGACGTTTACGGCCTATTCTCCGCCGTGGGTAGACTCTCAGCAGCGCCAACGTATGCGCAAAATGTGCTTTTTTGGATTGACAGAAAAACAACAACGCGTTTTTACAATATTTTTGTTTACATGTACGCAACTGCGCCCCCTACAGAACTGCTTCGATGGCATTTTCCCTTACAGGCGTCAGACAGACCTGTAGGGGTCGTTGTTTCGATGAATGAATCATTCATTAAAACACGTTTCAATTTTCTGTCACCTCCATAAACTATGTATTATTTCACGCTAAAAGGTGTGGGTTGTGAGGCCGTGCCCCGCCCACCGCGGAGCAAAGGCTCTACTCTGCATAAAAAAGCCTTTGTTTTCGGGCAGTGTTTAAAATTATACTTTTTAAAAATCACTACATTGTATATAACATGCCACTATTGCCATACAGTCCGTCTATGAATCGGTAAAATACAGGGTTTAGTATAAGAGCTATTATTTTAAACTAATATTAAACAAATACAAATAATGCAATAAAATAGAACTCGTACGTACCTCGCAGTCGTACAGGTGCGTGAGCTGCCCTATGATCCACTCCTCCAAGTTGAGCCTCTTTCGGAGCTCCTTGCGGTCGTACTTGACGGTCACGCGGCCCTGCTTGCGGACCACCGGCTCGGGCTCCTCCGGCCCGCCGCCGCCGGGAGTCTGGAAGTACACGCGGGGCTGAGGTGGGCTGGTCTCCGGCGTGGTGGTGCTGCTGGCGGTGGTGCTTCCCTGGCCCGGCGAGGAGGCCGCCACCACCACCGCCGGAGCCGGGCTGGTGCTCACTGCGGCCATATGCTAAAGGGGTTGGGTTTGGATCCCCCGCTGGTTTCAGCTAATAATATAAAATAGCCGGTTCCCCGAAACCGATCGGTACCGGTTTAGGTATATAAGAAGCTGTGCCCGTGCGTGCGTGCGTGGTGTTGCTGCTGCAAACACACACAACACACAGAAACAAATAATGGGATTTATTTAGGGGGAATCATACAAATCCAAAGTAATGGGGAAAAACCGGCCGGCTGGTTGGTTTGTTCAGAAGAACAGCAACATGGTCTTCTCTGTCTCCGCGTCGGTTCTGATTGAAGAAAGGTTATATAAAAATACAAGATCCTCTGCGGTACAAAAAGGGGTTTATTCTTTATTTACAACACGCCAGGCTGTGCTTCCCTTGGAAATAAATATACAAAAGAAAAACTCTCCCCGTTGTTTTCGGATCGGAGTACAAAGAAAGAAAGAGAAAAAAATCACGCGTCCGGTCGGTGGTGGTGGTAGGCTTCACGCGTTCTCTCTCTCTCTCTCTCTCTCTCTCTCTCTCTCTCTCTCTCTCTCTCTCTCTTCTCTCTCTCTCTCTCTCTCTCTCTCTCTCTCTCTCTCTCTCTCTCTCTCTCTCTCTCTCTCTCTCTCTCCGTCCTCGTGCACGCCGCCGGCGTCTGCTGCGTGCGTGCGCGTTCGTCGGACGTCGCGCTTCGGTCGTAGCGGCAGCGGTTCACCGAACGAAACGTTGATTTCTTCTCATTCTGCCTCCACGTTTTGAAGATATTCGGGTTGACGCGACACCGCTCTGCTTTGCTCTCTCTCCCTCTCTCTCTTTATTCAATCCAAGTGAGCTTTATTGGCAAGATGCGTTTACACACGCATCGTTATCAGTATCAGAGGATCAGAGTAAAAAGAGGGGGACGATTAACGATTTTTAATCGCACCGTACCTCTTCTACTGACAACACCGTCTCTGTGGCGCAATCGGTTAGCGCGTTCGGCTGTTAACCGAAAGGTTGGTGGTTCGAATCCACCCAGGGACGAACTGTTTTTGCCCTTGTATAAAAACACTGCTATGTTAAGCCTGCCTTAGGCTCAATGTGCTCTATAGAACAACAGGACGGTGGAAAAGCAAAGGCATAGGCCTAAACAACATTAAAATAATAGCAGTTGATCAAGGAAATAAATATTAGAGCATGTAACCACTATTGTTTTTGCCCTTGATTAACATTTCTAAGAAACACTAATTATAAATAGGCATCAGTTGTGCTTGCGCTTTCATGTAAAATGTAGCCATTCTGCAAAACCGTTACTTCCATCACTCAAACTACGGCATACCCTCCAGATCATCCACACAGCAAGGAAGCAGAGGAACGCTGGTCTCTGTCGCCCTCTAGTGTCAGTACCAACAAGAACAACACATTTTTTCACCATGTTAGTGAAATAAAAAAGGTAAGATCTTTCTGAGGCGAAACAAGTCTCATGCGCTTCCAGTTGCCAATGTCAAGAAGTTCATGAAAGAAAACACTTAATGGGCAATTAACAACATAGCGAGGAACGTGCTTTCAAATGTAGCCTACTTGATTTTTACTTCCCGTGTGCCCGGATCATCCTCTTCTTTTTATATGGTGAAATACATCTTGATGACATCATCAAGATGTATTTTCACCATGTTAATGGATTTCTTTAGGCGCGTCTTTTTTCTGAGAGCGTACAAATGGATTAGGGTTCATTTGATTGCATTTGTACGCTCTCAGAAAAAAATATTGAAAATGGGTGGAATTCCCCTCTAAGAGGCGCGTTCACCAGCTAAGCCGATGTATCTGCATGAACCTTAATGCTAGAGATAGAAGATGTGATTATATGTAAAAGTAAATAAGTTAATAAAGTTCTAAATAGCGCAGCTTGTATGCGGTATAGGCCTACAAGGCAAGTTGAGTTCCATCGTCATGCACAGCACAACCTAGTAGACACATTCAACCAGGGGCGGAGTGGGTTGACCAGGCCATCTGGACTTTGCCTTTGCCAGGCCACAACCCCAAACCCCCCACCCACCCCGCGCGCGTGCTCGCCTCGCAAAAGTGGAAAAACCTTTAAGGTAGGGGAAGTGATTTGAAATTCATGGTGTAGTACCAGCCTGGTGCACTAGGGGTCCCCAAAAGTAGCTACACTATGTGAACCTGCTGCTCTCTCCTGATTGGGGAGAATTGTGGTGACCTGGGGAACTTTTATTAGCTCCTCTGCTAACGTGGGGGAGGGGGGAAACTCCATATGTGGTTTCCACACCTTATAATAGAGCATTTTAACAGAAAAAAAAATATTTTTGGGTGATATCTGACAAAAGTGAAATCACTTCCCCTACCTTTAAAGGCTACTGTGCCTTTAAAGGTTTATTTTCAAACGGACCTGTGCATTACCATTGTTCGTCACTAAATGGCGATTCTAGATAAATATTACTTATCCTTTATAAGAGGCACAAAATAAGCTTCTATGTTGGACAACATTAGACCAAAGAAGCCCTGGACACCTGCCTAGACCTGCCTAAAGGCACTGGATATCTAAAAAAGGTACTGCATATCAGAGTCAGATTGAGGTTTCCCTTAAAAGCAAAAAAACAAGTGGAAGTGCTTTGGTTAAATTGGACCTCTTGCCTGGGTGCACACCACCAAAAGCATACAAAATGAAACCAAATGGACCCTTGTGGGTCCATTTAGCGCATTCTAATACATTCTGAAGTGCCACTAGTGCATTTTGGATTTTAGCAGTTGGCAACACTGGCCACCACACACACAAGAACATACAAAACATGCATTAAGATGCAATACATTTTCGTAGGCCTACTATAGGCAGCCCATTTATCAAATCTGAAATGAGCACATATGTCCCCGAAAAAACAATATTTTCCATTGGTTTTAATATAGTATGTTATCCTCTCAGCTCTCACTTCGCAGCAGTGTGTTGTGATTACTAGGCCTACTACTACTTACTTGTTCATGGGGGTTGCACGTCTTTGTCAGAAGACAACGGCTGGCTTTGGGGGGGAGGAGGGAGGCTCCGTAACTATCTCTGTCTATGCTCTAAGCCAGGGGTTTTCAACAGGTGGGTCCGGGGACCACCAGTGGTCCCTGAGAAGGTTCCAGGTGGTCCCCAGCTAAGTTGGTTAACCAGATGTAACTCTTGAGAACGTAAAAATGAAACCAAATGGACCCTGGCGGGTCCATTTGGTTTCATTTTTACACTATCAAGAGTTAAAATATTCATCATCTGAATTGGCCAAGTCTACACAACTAGAAGACGGACAAAAGCAAAAGAAATCTTTAGTTTTGGGATCTGTGGGGCTAAAATGTCCTCAAGTGGTGGTCTGTGGCTCCAATTCTGAATAAATGGTGGGCCCTGGCATCAAAAAGGTTGAAAAACCCCTGGTGTAGAGCTCATAGAAGCATATGATTCTGCCAATTAAACCCTCTGTTCACTGGGAGCATTCATCCGTGGAGCAACATGAATACCGTCTCTTATAACCACCTGAGCCCTAGCTGCGAGATAACATTCCGGGAAATCTGCAGATTGACAGGCTTTGGTAACATGTCATCATGAGCTTGTAAATTAGATCAACTATAATTCTGGCTTGATTTTGATTTTGATTTTATTTAGAGATCCCCATTAGCATATATATATACTTTCATACATACCACCTATCTACGCATATACACATAAATACGTGTACATACACAAATACAAATACACACATGCACACACAGAGATGAAGATTATTGGTTAGACAACAGAATTTTCAGACTTTCTAAAAGTTAATCTAAACTCGATAGAACAGAGTTCACTTGGTAGATTGTTCCACCATGCCAGGGTTCTATAAATACAAGATCTCTTCAAGGCATTTGTCCTATAGGCCTAGGAATGACCAGTTGACCATTACTGGCATTCCTTGTATTATGGGCATGAACAGAACTATTGAGAATGATTTGATGGTGTATAAAGACTGGACCATAATTTGTCACGACTGACTTGAACAGGATAAGTGAGTTGGAAATCAACCTATTCTGCACTGAGAGCCAGGCAAGACTCTCATGCAATACAGCAACATTCGTTCTCATAGAGCAGCCTAGTACTAACCGAGCAGCTCTATTTTGTACCACCTTTAGTTTCTTGATTTCGGCACCATTAGCGGATGACCATACTATAGAGCAGGGGTTTTCAACAGGTGGTCCGGGGACCACCAGTGGTCCATGAGAAGGTTCCAGGTGGTCCCCAGGCTAAATGATGGAAAGTTGGTTAACCAGATGTAACTCTCGAGAATGTAAAAATGAACCAAATGGACCCTTGCGGGTCCATTTGGTTTCATTTTTACACTCTCAAGAGTTAAAATATTCATCATCTGAATTAGCACCACTTAATTAAGAAGTTTACACTGTTTTGTTGGCAAAATCCAGCCTGGAATTGTGGACAAAACCAAAATAATTCTTTAATTTTAGGTCTTTGATGTGCAAATGTAATCAAATGGTGGTCCGTGGCTCAAATGCTGAATAAATGGTGGTCCCTGGAGTCAAAAAGGTTGAAAACCCCTGCTCTAAGCGACAGGCAGGCCTGGCAGGGGTGTGTCCCCCACACCACCTCTCGCTAACTCGCTCTCTCCAGTCCGGCGCATGCAGGTGCACTGGTGCAGGCCAGGGTATCAGGTTACACTCAGTCACTCACACTGTTTAACTAAACTCTGTAGTACTAGGACACCTTTTATTTTTGGAAGGAGAAACACTAGTTTGCCTGGCCTGGGCTGGCCTGGGCCTGTCGCGCTGGCCTGGGCCTGTCGCGCTGGCCTGCCCTGGAGGTTTCCAAAAAAAAAAAAAAAAAAAAAAAAAAAAAAAATTTTTTTTTTTTTTTTTTTTTTTTTTGTACCCCGTCCAGGCCACTAAGTGGCGCAGGCCACCGGGAAAAGTCCCGGTGGTCCCGATGGCCACGCGCCCATGCATTCAACAGTACCCCCGACCCCTTGGACCACTTATTTTAAATAATTTTAGACCTACTGCAGGTTGCGGTAAACCTTGCGGGTAGGAGCCTGTCAGTAGGCCAGGTTAGAGTTCTCAAACTCTGCCCAAACCCGAACAGGCACGACCCATGCGGACTGAACCCCCACATCAGGCCGGGAAATCATAGGCCTTCGCAATCGCATCTATAATGGTCCATTGGTTGCCGACTGTTCACCATTTAGCTGGGGATCGCATACATCTATAATGGTCCCTTTGGTTGCCGACTGTTCATTATTTAGCTGGGGACCACTTGGAATCCTCTCAGGGACCACTGGTTGAAAACCACTGATCTACAGTATAATATCCAGTATAATATCCAATCCATTATATATGATTGATTTGTAGGCTATATCTTCACTCTCTCCTCCTCTCCCAAATGGAATAGGCTCTTTTGAGCACCACCAGAAAACAGTTGCTAGCCAGGCAGCACTGCAGAAAGTGTGTGTGTTGTGTTTACTAAACTTACTTGTTGATGGCGTCTGGCCTCTCCTCTTTCTCTTCACTCATCAATTATCAACAAGTTGTTTACTTTTATATTAACTCACTCTTTCCCATCAAAGTACTTGCATCAATCGCCTGCCCTCTCCAACTCTCCTAGTCGACACACGTGCTTCCTTCTGTTGTTGTGAGTGGGCCAGCAGCCAAACCAAGGCAGGGGGGGGGTCTCACCAGCGCAGGCACGGTATCAAGTTACAGTCACTGCTCAACTCTAGTGTCTGAGTGACAGTGAATTGAAAATGGATTATATATCTGTAATGCAGGGGTTTTTCAACCTTTTTGACTCCAGGGACCACCGTTTATTCAGCATTTGAGCCACGGACCACCATTTGATGACATTTTCACACCAAAGACCTAAAACTAAAGAATTCTTTTGGTTTTGTTGAAAATTCCAGGGTGTATTTTGCCAACAAAACAGTGTAAACTTCTTAATTAAGTGGTGCTAATTCAGATGATGATTATTTTAACTCTTGAGAGTGTAAAAATGAAACCAAATGGACCCTTGCGGGTCCATTTGGTTTCATTTTTACACTCTCAAGAGTTACATCTGGTTAACCAACTTTCCATCATTTAGCCTGGGGACCACATGGAACCTTCTCAGGGACCACTGGTGGTCCCCGGACCTGTTGAAAACCCCTGCTGTAATGCTTCAGGCTGGCCTGTCTGATTTAGGAAATTATTTATTTTTGTAGCATAGACACACTAGTTTCCCCTGGGCCTGCAGGCCTGCCCTCAACTTTTCAAAAAACAAACATTACTGTATATTTAATTATTTAATCATATTAAAAATAGTAGGTATTTTCTGTATATGCAGCTATTCTTAACATGGCGCTGATTGGCATTTCACTTTTACTTTGAGGAGAATTCTCAAATTCTGCCCAAACCTGAAGGTTATAAGGCCGGGTTGGGCCTAAAATCTATTTCATGTCGGGCCACGCTGGGCCTCCGGCCTTAGTGATCAGTTAGGGCCAGGCCTTAATTTTCAGGCCTGTTGGACCTCTGGTTAGTATTGAAGAGGCCTCCTCCTCAATGGTGGTATGACTGAAAGGGGGTATGTCTAAATTCCAGCATAACCAAATACAATCAATACAACAATGATTTACATTTGATTTCAGTCATTGTTTGATGCCAATTGATCACTGTCCAATGCTTTCCTATTCTAAAGTGCCTATTGAACAAGGCCGGATTGGGGAAGGACTTATCGAAGGGCTCGTTGTTGTTGTTGGACACACACACACGGCCAATAAGAAAGGGGCTGCTGTTCTGAGCTATGTGAACTTATGTGCTCCCTCACTGGTGTCATGAGTATTATCTCCTGGGGGTGTCAGACCTCTGGTCATAGTAGGCCATGGCCTACTTGAGTGGTGATTGTGGCTCAGGAGGTAGAGCATGTCGATCAGTGATCCATGGGTCGACTGTTGTATTCCCAGCTCCTCCTGTCTAAATGTCGAAGTGTCCATGGGCAAGACACTGGTACCTTGCATGGTTTCTTCTGCCATTTGTGTATGTAAAGTGTCTTGGATAAAGGTGCTATAGGCCTATACCGTATTATCCCGGTTATAAGACGACCCCCAGTTTTTCCAAGACTCCTTAGTCAGTACAGTCCCTGAATATAATTTTTTAGGGGGTAAAATGGGTGTTATATTCAGGAAAAAGGGTAATGTAGCATGTATTGTTGTTGCCAGGCCTTGCCACAGGGTGGCAGTGTTGGCGAGGTAGCAGCACAGCAAAACACAAAACATTCAAAGTAATGACTGAACACATTATTTAACAATCTTTGTTTTCAATAATTGATTGATAAATGTGTGAATCTCATAGTGATGATCTCTCTATGATGGATTCAAAAGTCTATTATTGACCCCCAGGACTTTGGTCTAGCTAGCAGCTAAGATATTGGACTCTCACGTGGGAGACCAGAGTTTAAATCCCTGGCAAAAGAAACGCACAAAATAGGACAAACAGAAAACTGATGAACTACAACCAGTGGTGTTTTTGGCAGCAGTGGTGTAGCCAAGAATTAATTATTCACTGGGCCTGGGGCGATCTGGCTGGGCACAGTGGGCGCAGTAACAGTTCAAGCTTTCCTTACAGCTGTAATGTTGGTGAGTTCAATGTTGTTTAAAGGTATTATACTGTAGGTGGGCAATGTTTTGGAGTTGCACCTACAGTATATAATAGCACATTGCTGGCAAGATGGCTGTGGTCTGAATATTGTCAAATGATCCTGATGTCCAGGTTGGTGCTATATGGCACATGAATGGGTGAATGGGGTCCAGGAAGCCTTTTCGACGGGTCAGGACACAAGATGCAAAGTTTATATTGAGACTTCCATTTCTGCATTGCAACTTTTCAAGAATAGAAAGTGTGCAGTTTCTATTAGCTTGGATTCCCCATCGATGATGTCACTGGAAGACAGGTTTCTGAACTGTCCACAGCCCTCTGTGAGATACACAGACCCAGTAGAAAATAATAGGGGTACTTGGAAAGTGGAAAATGTTATGGGGGGCAATGAAGATGCCCCTACCATTTTAGTTTAAATTCACCCCAAACCCCCACATTGAAAAGAATACTATGTATTTTGGTATTATTATCTATTAAACTTAATAGATTATTATCTATTTAACATAAAATCAATCTTTACAAACACACAGACAGACGCAGACAAACCTCAATCTGTAGCGTTTCTGAGTTTTATTGTCGTCTTGTTATTTTTTTTTCATTGTTTGTGCAAGGATAAAAGTTACAAAACCTAATACCCACTATAGATGATAATAATATATCCTGTTTCCTATCATACATTGTTTCGTTTATACAAGTCACCATCGTTAGCAGTGAGTAATTAGCATCATCTTCAGTTCAGAACGGACCTATCTATATTCAACGTACATCATATACAGCATAATATATTCATAATCCTTATTAATAAACCATCGGGCCAGCAAGGCGGACCAGGGCCTGACTCAGACTTCGTCTTTGTTAGTATTAATAATAATGCAACTAAAGTCTTCCATTTCTACCAATTATTTAATTGGGGGGCCGCCCACACACGGACTGACCGTGCGTGCACCAATGGGCCCTAGCACCACAGGTTGAGAACCGCAGAGATTATTATAGGCAATAAATGAACAACCATCAATCAGTATTAAGCAATCCCATCTATGCATGTACTGTATATAGCAGTGATTCTCGAAAGGCAGACTTCTGCCCGACATAGCATAGGACCGACGCTTAGGTTGAGGCCTCAACCCTGTGAGAGGTTAGGTAAGGGGGTTAGGTTTAGGTGCATCGGACCACAGATATTTCGGATATTTCCGTTTTCATTTCAAGGACCCCCAGTTTTACATGCATTAGGCTATACAGAGCAGACCCCCAATTTACAGTATATTGTGAAATCAATGTTAATTTAATTTCAGGTCTATGCAGGCACCAAACAGTCTACACACAAGGCTGTATATTACAGAACATACGTTTAGTTTCAGCTTTAGCTTCAGTGATATAGGTACTCTTACGGTCGGTCGCAGTCTGGAAGACACGCGCCATTAAGCCGGTTACCAAACTTTGCACACACAATCCCTAGAGGCCAACGATAAACCTCAGCCCCTAGAATGGCCTGCTATAGCGCCGCCAGAAGGCCAATCTTTGTTTAAAAAATGTGCTCATGTGACAGACCTATCCGATATTTCATACCTCATCTTAACACCTTTACAGTTTTCCCACGCGAAAAAGCGTGATGTAATATTCTGTCCCCTGTTTTCCCACGTGAAAACGCGTGTTGTACTTTTTTAATCTATAAGCATAGATTAACTTGCAGACTATCATGCCATGTAGTCACTTAGGGGTTAATGTCACTAAAATAGCCGAAAAAACACTGGCGCATGTGATGTGGTATCAGTCCGCCCCATAGAGAGCCATTAGTTGGGTTGGTGTTGTTGTTGGTTGTGCCATGTGGCTACAGAACAATGCTAAAGGGACTCACCGCTCTTCTCCTTCGTTGCATGCATTGGGCGCACGTGAGTGTGTGTGTGTGTGTGTGTGTGTCGTGACGCTTTCTCTTTCTCTTCTCCTCTCTTCTCTGTGTGTGTGTGTGTGTGGTGTGTGTGTGTGTGTGTGTGTGTGTGTGTGTGTGTGTGTGTGTGTGTGGTGTGTGTGTGTGTGTGTGTGGAGGGGGGGGGGGGGATCTGGGATCGTGTTTCTGTTCAGTCAAAAGCAAACGATGATGGATAGGTCAGCCTTTTCATGCATGCTACCTTTAGATGGCGCCATCTCCACACTGGAACATGTCAGAAAGTTTGTCTTTTTTTTTTTAATTGTAGCCAACCACCTGATCTTTAAAATGGTATAGGCATATGGGCATCTACTTGAAGCAGAAAAAAGTTATATGAAAGATAAAACTTTAAACCTGATTATTTCATAACTAGTCCTGGAGGAAACGCCAGTGTGAACAACAGGGCCCTTTGTACAATTTATATAAAAAAAAGAAAACATATTATCGAGTTGGGCTATTTTTTTCCCTTAAAGTGGACACCTCAAGCTGTTTTGGATACCATTGGTTTGCACAAATTCATAACAGAGGATTTTCTATAAATCATTTGTTACTATTGAGCCCAATGGGAACAAGACTAGCTTTTTGCCTGATCAGTTAAGGTCTTATTTGTCTATAATTGGCTTTCAAAGTTTGCAGGATTGTCCCATTTTGAACAAAAAGCATCAAATCATGAATGTAGCGTGCATTTTATGGGAAATCTTTAACGCACTTTCCTACTAGGTGGACAAATATAACCGCACCCTTTTTTGCACATTTTTGGCGGAATAAAAGCGTCAAATTGCCATTAAAGGCATAAGAAAGAATGGAACGCTTTTCACAATGGCCTACAACGCCACCAGGAGGCCACAGCCTGGTTGTACCCGGCACGGCACATTTTTCTAGTTTTTCCTCTCCATTTCTCCCAAGGGTTTTGGACATGGCAGGTTTCTCCATAGAGTGATCACCGTCCTCTGCGTGGAAGGATTCCAGCACAACTCAGTCCATAATATGCAGAACACAGAGTGTAATAGACACAGGACGCAGCTATAGGTCCCTGTAGAGAGTTTTATAAGTGCATTAGTCTCTTTAAGTCTAAGAGGAAATGTGTGTACTTCCTTTCCTTTCTCGAGGTAAGACAGCTACTATTTATAGATAATATGGAGAGATGACTGGGTTCACTTTCCCATACGTGGGCCATCGTTGATGGACAGTTATGTTGCTGAACCCTGGCGTGCCTATAGTAGGTAGAACTCTTTTTTCCCCCCAATAAATTCAAAGATGGCTGACATACAGGTACAAGCTCACAGCCATTCAACACCACACAGATTGCAGAGATTGTAGATTGTATTTCGTTTCTTTTTCTTTCTTTTTTGAGGGCCAAGTTTTGGTAAACTGTCTTCATTTTTTCTTTGCATACATGCAAATGTACATGTAAATTAAATATTCTCAAACAGAACATTCAACTTGGATTTATCATTAAATCAAAGAGATTGATACACATTTCGACAATAGCGTTGGTTAAACCACTGATAATGTGTGCTGTGTTGGACTTTTTAGGCAAAATAAAAAGAACGTGGCATGGTTGTGGTCATCATGGCTCTTCACCGGACTAGAGTCTTTGAAGCATGAAGTGACACCATTTCAATGAGAGGTTCCAGGAGGACACCTTGTTATAGTTTAAGTGCAAAGTATTATTATTTTTCTTTTATTCCAGTGCGTCGTGCCTTTTGTCATCCAGCATGTCCTAAACCTAAAGCACAACTAACTATAATACCCACACCCGTCATCACAGGCAAAATCTACCATATACCCACTAACCCACGGACAAAAAAAATACTCCAGGTCTGGTCAATCGCGTGACGTGCATGAAACAAGCATAAATACGCTAGCATAAATACGCTTACGTTGTCGCACCGCATCTTCTCAGCACAAAAAAACAAAACACTGGTCTAATTGAAGATGAACTACTAGAGGCACGTTTCATTGATCCTCATGTGAAAGGCCCTCCTTTAGTCTATCCTGAAGAAGACTGCTTCACTGTTTTGCAAATAAACATATGAAATTCTTCTTTCTTTAATTTACGTATATTCCTACATGTACCTTAGACTTGGAATAAAAGACCAGTGGTATGTGTTCCTACAGTGGCTGCATGCTTCTTTTAGGTGATGATCACCCTTTCTTTACAGTTTTATTTTTATTTTATTTTATTTATTTTTGTATTTTTGGGGCGTGGAGGGTTGCCTTGAGTAATCCTGTGGCGCTAGCAACGGAATGACCTCATGCTTCCGTCTGTGCATGAGGAGTCCAAGCTGCCTTCTTTTCAACTGACAGGAGGGAGTTTCCCTGGTTGGACATAGCGTGTGGAAGGAACATGTTATTCCCACCAGTTCCTGTGCCCTCTATCAGGCGCCCCGGCTGGCCAGGGGGAGGCAGTCTAGAGACCATGATGCTTTTAAACAACCAGAATGTTAAAATGTCAGAATCTTACATCTGGTAATATGAACATTTGAACAATTTGTAATTAAAACATATGTTAAATATGTTAACATTGTCTAGATTTTCTAGATATTTTTTTCCTGAATGTTCAAGTTTTTTTTTAAATTTCACTTCCAAGTATAAACAACACAACCGCTATAATCGCAGCTTTCTAACCGTTTGTCTACAGTAAAGTGTTTTGGGGCTTGAGTGGTTAAAAAAGATTAACCCCCTGTGAATTATTATTGTTTCATGTATATTTTTGAGTGGTGCAGCCCACTCCAAGGAACGACAATGCGTGTCTGTCTGCCTGGACAGTCAGGGGGTGATGTGGGGTGATTATACCCTGTTGCGAACTCTCACCATGAAGGGGGGTCTCTCTCTCACATGTTACCCTGCTTGTCAGGACAGGGGGGTTGAGGGGTTGATTATTATACCCTGTCGGGACCAGGGACGTGCACACATAGACACCCCGTCTGTAAAACAACTGTCCTTTACCAGACCATGAATGCAGCATTTACTATGGTCTGTAAAACAACTGTGCTTTACCAGAACCATGAATGCAGCATTTACTATGGTCTGTAAAACAACTGTGCTTTACCAGAACCATGAATGCAGCATTTACTACATGGTGAAAGAAATGCTCAATGTCTCTCCTTTCCTTTCCATGCCATGCTGGAAGGCAGCATTCAGGAGAACTGATTTTTCCAAAGTCTCCTGAACTTGAACTTCAACACATTTTGTGTTGTGGGAACTAAGGTGTTTATAAATCCATGTTGTCGCACCACATCCCCACCAGCTTGCACCCTTAAAATAACCGGTGTATAAGCTCAACGTGTTGCGCTGTGAGCTTGTAGATCAGCTATTTTTCTCCAAAAGTGTTCTCCTATGGGATGTTATCCCCCGACGCCTCCAACCGCTCTCTGCACGCCCCTGGTCGGGACCACCCCGTGCGTCATGGTGGTGATATTCACATGTTACCCTGCTTGTCAGAGGAGGTGGATGAGGCGTTGGAGGGGGACGGGGACGGCGCCTTGGGGAACACCCTGTCCGTGGGCGTGCTCCCGGGGGACCCCAGGCCCGAGGAGCTGGAGCTGCTGGAGCGATGCGTCCCCTGGTGTCCCCCCTGGTGTCCCCCCAGCCCCGGCACGGGCGCCGGCCTCACGGGCCGGACGGGCGGCTGCCTCAGGGGGGCGTTGGGCCGCCGGGACGGGGCCCCGGGGGGCCCCCCTGCCCTGAGGAGGCCGAGGACAGCGTGGGCTTGAAGGTGGACATGCAGGTCTCGGAGGAGGAGCTGGAGCTGCTGCGGCGCAGCGCGGCGTCCGGGTCGCGGATCACCATGGTGTGCAGCGGGCTCCCGGGGGCCTCCCCGCCGCCCGCCCCCGCTGCCCCCGTGGGGCTGGTGGTGGTGGACCCCCATCATGGGGGAGCCGGGCGGGGGGTGGGAGAGGGCGTGCGGGGCGTGAGGCGGGTGCGGCGGGTGTTTGAGCGGCTCCAGCGTGTCCAGCACCACGTCCGGGGCGTGCTTGGCCACGTTCTGGCGCTCCAGCTCGCGCAGCTCGTGCAGCGCCGTGTTCATGGTCTTCTCTATGTCCTGGGAAGGAAAAAACAACACCCCGGTTAACCCATTGTGTCTCGTCTTAAGATTTTTCAAAAATAGCAGAGATACAAGCTCATAGCGCGCCACTCAGTGGCGCGCTATGAGCTTGTAGATCTGCTATTTTTCAATAGTTAAAACACAACAACACAACCATTGTGTCCTGTCTAGATTTCTAGTTTCTGAATAACGTAATCTTCAAAGATTTGCACCACGTTTTCACGATTTTTCAAAAATAGCAGAGATACAAGCTCATAGCGCGCCACTCGGTGGCGCGCTATGAGCTTGTAGATCTGCTATTTTTCAATAGTTAAAACATAATGCTTAGAACACCAAAACGCGTTCAGTACACTAAGGGTTAACTGTTATTAATATTATAATATTCATATTATTGATTGAAGGGTGCTAGCACCTCCTATATTCAGCTATAGTGTAGATTTCCTTCCACCATTTTATCTAGGTTTTTATCTAGCATCACTATTAAGGGCTTTACATACGGGGAGTAATACATCGCACCTTCTAGTTCATTTTCAACAGGACCAGCATTTTGTGCTTAGAAAACGCTGTGTGTGATGCCGGGCATTATCGCACGGCGCAATTGATTTTAGACCTCAATCCTGTGATCTTTTTTCCCCTCGCGATGCGATTCTCGTCTGTCGGCACGCAGGAAATGCCGCGATAATGCAGGCGTTTATCACTCCCCGTCTGTAAAGCCCTATATAACTAGATCAGCGCTGGGTAACAGTGCAAACTTGAGTGTTGCGCACAAGTAGGCCATGCAGTTTGCATGAGCAGAGCGAGCAGAGAGCAAGTGCCCCGACACTTCCAGGACATTAAGATCTCTTAATTACGTTACCATTATCACCTAAACTAGCCAATACGAGGGATGGTCAACGGTCAACAACCGCAAAGCGCAAACCGATCGCTTCACTCACGCAAGTAATGACTCTAGCATCACTATTAATGACTCAATTGAAACAAGCCTGGTTTTATCAAGCATCGTTATTTGGATAATGAATGGAGAATTTACATCATTTTGTAGAAAAGCAAATTTTCGTCCCCTGCAAAGATTAAATTCCCATTGAGAATGAAAGGAGAGTTACTGTACGTCACATGTTGCAATATCAAGGCGAGCAAATCGCCTTGATATTGTGTCACGATGATGTACTACGACAAGAGAGTCCCGCTCACACATTTTATTAGGGGTGCTACTCCATAAAAAAAAAGTATATATAGAGAGAGTATCAATCCAAAATTTCCCATCATCCACTGATGGGGCTAAGCAAAGTTGCATGCAGTTGCATTCCTCTACTTTAGACCAAAAAGAGAATAACCATAAATCCACAATCTGCTACCAACATTTGACCTGACATTTCCCCTCTAAAAATGGACTTCAAAGGGAACCATAAAAGCCATGTCTATGGTCTTTTTGAACCAGTAGTTAGCTTGAGTGCTCTGTACTCATTCCTAATGCCTTGGCAGACCTCCAAAGACAGTTGCATTTCTATCATTAATTCAATTGCATAACAACTGCCCAAACGGCTGAGCAGCCAGAAAACAGCTCTATTAAAGCAGAGGGCTGACCATGCAGTTTACCCTGTACTGTATCTGACCATTCCTCTGTGTCCTGCCTTCACCTCCTTCCACCCCGCCATGCACAACAATAACTCGTGAAAATTTTCCACACACTTTCCGCCAAGTGCGGTGCAGCTGTTAAGAGCACGACCCTGTTAAAGTGGGCATGACATGCCCCTCAGGATTTCCACGCCCCTAATTGTTATCCTAATCTTGATGGCGTCACAAAGCCAATAAAATTTCCCATTATTTTGAGAGGCAGGCATCGATACAGATTTATAAATCTGTCGCGGCAGGTGAACTGTCGCCAAATATCACACTGAGAAAATATGAAAGCTAATTATCTGAGTGACTGTTTTGACTACAGAGTGTATAACTAAGGCAACATTTATGGGATACCATATCTTCTGCAATATAAGGCGCACCGGATTATAAGGCGCACCTTCAATGAATGGCCTATTTTAGAACTGTTTCCATATATAAGGCGCACTGGATTATAAAGCGCACAGAATAGAACTTACTGCAGTCAACATAGGATTAGCCTCGACACCCCAGGCTTTCATTTTCATCTGCGTTGTGCGAAAACGGAAAGCCTGGACTAATTTGTTACCCACAGTGGCCTAAAGGGGGAGTCAACCTTCCAGGGTGGGCGTCGCTCCAAGTGATGTGACGTAGCACAGCAGTGGAGGGGCGGTAGGGGGAGGGGCCGGGGATGACAACACGTTGGTGAGATCAAATCAGATCAGCTCATCTACCGTCCAAATTCAGACAGCACCTCCGCCCCTCCTAGGCCCAAATCATTTCAGGTTAGGCCAGGCTAACATAGGATAGAAGCTACTGCAGTCAAACAATCCATATACAAGGTGCTCCGGATAATAAGGCGCACTGTTGCTTTTGAGATTAGATAAGATTAAAGGCTTTAAAGTGTAGCCTGTTTAAAGCAGCGTCCTCTGGTGGTCGGTTTTTTAATACATCGAATGAATGCAACCTGGGACGTGTCTTCAGTGATGTATCCCAAGCTCATTGGGGTTTCGGGTCTTTCGAACATCATACCCCTCACTCAGGTGACCCAGCCGGGGTTCATGACGCCCCGACTCACGTCCCAGTAGCTACCCCTGATCAGTCCCACAAGGGAAAGGCCAAGGCCGTCCAATCCACCGCCCCTGAAATACTCTGCCAAAACTGGGAGGTACGATTCTGATGCGTGGAGGGACTAGGCTCTGTGGTTTGACGCCTGTCCGTGCCCCTCCTACGTCTCACCAGGCCCAATCCTGCTCTCACCAGGAGGCACAGGACCTGTGCGTTGTTGCACCAGACTCCCAGTCGGACATGGAAGAGACTCCATGAGCGGTGGACAAACGGCCCTCCTAAAGGACTAACCAAGGGTGGTGGTGGTGAGGACGGATGAAATAGAACCCTGCTACGTGGTCCTCACGTTGGGGCAGGTTGTAACATTACATGCCCTCACCTCAGCCAGAGCCTCAGCCTCCAGAGTCTTGTGGTCTCCCAGGCTGGCGTGGCGCGTGGCGCTGGGTGATGACCTCACAGAGTGGCTGACGTCGGCGGCGAAGGCCTTGGCCCGGTGGTCGTGGGGCGGGGGGTGGTTGACGCTGCCCGTGCTGCCGAAGGTGCTCATGGGAGGGTTGCGCTGGCGCTTCTCTGGGCTGTCCGTGGCGGTGGAGGGCAGCGGGGGCGGGGCTCTGGAGGCGGCCATCTTGTTGCTGTGGGCGGGGCTGCAGGGCCGCGGCATGGTGACCCTGAGGGGGAGGGGCGTGCACACATGGGCATCAAAGGGTGCTTCAGCCCCTGTCCCTTTTATAAGTCTGTATAATGGAACTGTACCATCAGGGGTTGACACTAAGGTCTCGGAGGCACCTGCCCATCGGGCAAGTGCAAGTCAGGTTCTACTTGCCCTCAGCTCATGGTCACTTGCCCCCCCAAAATATATTGTAAATTTTGCAGATGTAACTCTTGAGAACGTAAATATGAAACCAAATGGGGCCTTGCGGGTCCATTTGGTTACATTTTTACACTCTCAAGAGTTAAAATTCATCATGTTAATTAGCCCAGGTCTACACAAGTAGAGAATGATTAGTTCATTTTGATGTGTATGTTAATTTCCCTGTTTTGTTTCCCAAATCCATCCTGGAATTGTGGATAGCTAGAAAGCAGGGAAAGACACAGAGGCAGAGTGCAATGACTGCCTTCAAGACAAATTTATCTTGTGTCGTGTTATAGCGCACTAAGTTGCACACTTGCCCGATCGGGCAACCAGGTAGCAGTCTTCACTTGCCCAACCATTTTTTTTTTTACTTGCCCCGGGCAAGCGGGCAAGTGTTAGTGTCAAGCCCTGACCATGAATGCAGCATTTACTATGGTCTGTACAATAACTGTCCAACCCTACCTGGGGGGGAGGTGGTGGTGATGGGGGTCTCCTGTCCCCCTGGGAGGGCTGTGGCTGTCAGCGCCGCCCCTGTGGCGGCTGCTGGGCATCGCAGCTCCGTCTGAACGGATTCTCACTCTGAGGTAGAGAGAGAGAGAGTTAGTTAGTTAGTTATGAGCTCCATTCGCACACTGAAAATGTGGCCTTTCTACAAAAATAAAAAAAACGTACCGGGCGTTGCCAGACACAAAAGGAAGTGTAGTTCTAAGACTTTTAACCCTTTCCCATCCCAGCCCCTAGGTGGCGATCACTTTGCCAGTGCCGGTTTTGGTGTTCTAAGCATTATGTTTTAACTATTGAAAAACAGCAGATCTACAAGCTCATAGCGCGCCACCGAGTGGCGCGCTATGAGCTTGTATCTCTGCTATTTTTGAAAAATCGTGAAAACGTGGTGCAAATCTTTGAATATTATGTTATTCAGAAACTACAAATCTAGACAGGACGAAATGGGTTTAAAGGACCACTTGACCACTTTCCAACCTACCTTCAAAGTTCCTCACTAATATACAGTACTTGATAAAATACCAATGTTTTTTCTGCTCAGTCTGTGTCTCACAGGAGAGCTGTGGGCAGTTCTTAAACCAGTCTTCCATACGCATCATTATCATCCATGGGAAATCCAAGTCAATAGAAACTGCAGGCTTTCTATTCTTGAAAAGTTGCAATGTGAAAATGGAAGCCAATACCAATATTACAAATATAAATATGTTTATCCAAAATATATTGTTCAAATCTGCCAAATGATGATGTCACTGGAAAACTGGTTTCTGAACTGGCCACAGTCCTTTTTGAGACACAGTAGAGACGAGTAGAAAAAATAGTGGTATTTTATCATGTATATTAGTGACCTATTATAGTGTATGAAGATAGATTGAAAAGTGTTGGAGGAATCCTTTAAGGTAATGATTAAATTTTCTCCAGAGGGCCATATCAGCTTTGAATGAACATCAACAACGATGCAGAGCCAGCCATGATGATTAGTCTATACCAGTGGTTTTCAACCTTTTTGACTCCAGGGACCACCGTTTATTCAGAATTTGAGCCACGGACCACCATTTGATGACATTTTCACACCTAAAATTAAAGAATTCTTTTGATTTTGTTCACAATTCCAAGCTGGATTTTGCCAACAAAACAGTGTAAACTTCTTAATTAAGTGGTGCTAATTCAGATGAATAAAAATGGGGACCACCTAGAACCATCTCAGGGACCACTGGTGGTCCCCGGACCACCTGTTGAAAATCCCTGGTCTATACCTTTAGATTTATAACACAGTTCTTATGAGGAGATCAAAGAACGTCAGTTCATAAAACAAAATGAGCCCTGGTGTGGTCGATGTCTGTGTGCGTGTGTGTGTGTGTGTGCACATTACCCACCTGCCCATCTGTGCTCCAAAGCGGTGTTCAGGGGTGTGTTGGTGGTGGTGGGGGGCTCTGTCACCTTGGTACGGAGCCCCTCCGGGGGCCTCAGGGTCACCTCTGTGAGGGGCGCTGTCTGCGAACGCATCGTCCCTGAAAATACAACACCGCGGTTAGAAAACCACTCTCAACCTGCTGTCCATTTGGGTCCATGTCATTGGGATTTTGTTTTACATACCACTGCGCAAAAAAGCCTGGAATACGGCCGTGTGTGTGTATATTACAGGAAAGTTCAGTTTCACCCTTAGTGCACTGAACGCGTTTTGGTGTTCTAAGAATTATGTTTTAACTATTGAAAAATAGCAGATCTACAAGCTCATAGCGCGCCACCGAGTGGCGCGCTATGAGCTTGTATCTCTGCTATTTTTGAAAGATCGTGAAAACGTGGTGCAAATCTTATTCATATATTATGTTATTCAGAAACTAGAAATCTAGACAGGACACAATGGGTTAACTTACCAGCAAACTGCCACAACCGCCCAATTATACCATTATAATACTGTATATTACCGTTTACTCTTGAATTGTACCATCCCACCAGGGGGTTTGCAGGCACATCCTGTGCCCATAACTGCCTGTTAACTCCTATATTCACACAGTGTAGGCCTACTGTACATCAATGCTACTGAAGGCCCATTATATCTCAAACTGCCTGCGATAAAGCGGCTAACTCCACCACTTTTCAAACTTTCAGCTATAAAGCAGCTAACTCCACTACCTCTCAAACTGTCTGCTAAAGTAGCTAACTCCTCTACCTCTTAAACTGTCTGCTACAGTATAAAGCAAGCAGCTAACTCCACTACCTCTCAAACTGTCTGCTAAAGCAGCTAACTCCACTACGCCTTAACCCATTTACTGTAGGCCTGACCTAAGGTTTCTGAAAAACTTGAAATATTTGTATATCAGCATCAAAAAAGTTTATCCTGTAATACTGTACATACTGTACAGAATCCAAATATGGATTCCCGTCTGGAAAGGGTGAACTGTCTGCTATAAAGCAGCTACCGGTAACTCCACCAGGTGTCAAAACGCTGTCAAAGCAGCTAACTCCATCACCTCTCAAACGGCACGCTAAGGTCTTAGACTATATAAACAATAGACACAACATCCTGAGGAAATGGAGTTGAGAATGCAGTTTTGAGCTCAGTGGACCAGAAACATGAGCGTGCCATAGGCTCCGCCCCCTCCAGAAACCTTCAGCGCTTTATGCACGCATGCATGCCGTGCGTGCATGATGCCTTGCGTTATGTTCTTGGCCCATTTTCCCAGAATGCACTCTGTTTTTTTCCCCCTCAGAGAGGAGTGAAATCGCCTCATGCGGTGGGTGAGCAACTGGGCTGGGTTAATGCAAGTGGATGAGAGGGGGACTTCCGGTGTTGTCTCTATTTAATAGCCTATTTAAGATTGATAGAACGTCCAACCTACGACGCCAGTAATGAATCGTGCTCGATACATAAGCCTCGTGGCCGTCCTACCCTCTCCTACGACGGCAGAACGCGGCTTTTTGGCGTCGTGTTACAACGTGGACGAGAGCTACGCTGTCACCATGGAAACCAGAGACGCCAGTGGAAGAGGTGGATCCAGCCGGCGTCGCCTGCTTTCTTAACTATGTTGGGCTTCTGTTGCAACGGCGACGGACCACGCCTACTGCTCTCGTCCTGTACAAGGCCTAGACACGGAAATTTAAATTCCCTAATATATACTCTAAGGCTAAGTATCCAACACCACCCCCTGCAAGAAATTCACAATATACTGTGCAAAGTCACGTCTTTGAGAGGCAGTAAATTAGGTGATGAATATGAAAAAAAAGCAAAAACAGAACATCAGGGTGCGCTAGCGGACGGTTTCATTGGCGGCTGCAGTTTAAAGGGGAATTCCACCCATTTTCAACATTTTACTATGTCATTGATGTACCTTCAAGGTGTTGGCTGGACATGATAAAAACATTCCACCTATTCTGTGTTCCCAAGAAATGGAGGTCTGAAGATGGTGAAACATCTTGATGACATCATCAAAATGTATTTTCACCATGTTAATGGAATTCCCCTTTAATGCCTTTGTCTCCTCTGAGTCCTGTTAGTCTTTGACTGGCGCTAAGAAAACACCGAACCCCCCGCTGACAATCAATATGCAAATAGGAATATGCTAATTGTGCTATTTGTCGGTGTAACCATCTGCGCCCCTGAGCCTCCTCAACGATGTATTTTCTTTTTTACGAGGAATAACTTATGCGTTGCTAGGGGCGAGTCTGCTTGTTATGCTGACAGTAAATACTGTAGGTAGAGGAATGTGTCAAGTAGCCTATGTCCAAAATTGTCAAAAAAATATATACATACTAGAGGAATATCATAAAAATCAAACACATAAACAAATAAATAATTGTAATAATAATAATAATACATTCCCATGTAAGCGTAATCAGCATCCCTTTCTCTATTTTAAAGGCATTTTGGTGTTCTAAGCATGATGTTATACTTGTTAAAATTGTGAAAATGTGGTGCAAAACATTTGAGCTAAAAATGTTTGCTTCTGCAATAATATATTCAATATTATTGCGGAAGAAAACATTTTTAGCTCAAATCTTTGCTTCTGGGGGATCCCTAGAACGTGTTTTCAGATGGGGGAAGCTAGAATCGAGTGTCAGAAACTAGAATATGGAGTGAAAAACTAGAATCTACAGTAATTTCAGAACAAAATAGGTTAAAAAGAAAAGCCCAAAACAGCTGATATGACAAGTCCCGACGGCATGGCGCCATGCCAAAAAGGACGTTGAAAACAGGGAGATTCTGAGCCATCAGAAGACGCTCTGTTCTGTTCTTAATTAGTCCTTAATTGAACCATCTGCTGTGTGGTGAATGTGTTAACAGCAGAGGACAGGACAGAAATGAATGGATCAAAGCAGACTGGTGACCTCCCTGTGTGATAGCTGTCCTTCAGGAGAGTGGCTTTCAAAGTGGGGTCCAGGGATAAAATAAAATAATGCAGTGCGAACGTGGTGAACCAGACACTATGTAAGCCAGGCAGAAATGTCTGCACATGCATGTGCTTAATTTGTAACTCGGGAGGTGCTGGAGCGCACCTCACGCACATGCATGCGTGCTGCGCGCGCGTCCATGTGCGTGCACGTGCGCACGTCCGCCGAAAAGTCGTTTTTTGGGGCAGAATATTGTGTGCGCGTGCAAGTGTGTATCTGTGTGTCTGTGTGTGTGTGTGTGTTGCACTACTATGACACACACAGCCGATCCACAAGCTCAATCCGTTGCGCAATGTGCTTGTGTTTTCAGAGAATCGAGACCACAAAATGTAAGGACCCATAAGGGGTCCGGCCGCTTCCTAGGTACCTTTATTATAGCGATCATAGCGAGGGGGAGACTAGCCAGCAGCAGCCCAGCTAACAACGTGCGAGAACTGTGAAGTGTGAACTCTGTGAGCCGTAGCTAATCCCCCCCGACTCTCGATATAAATCTCATAGCTGGGAAGGCTAAGCCCCATAGCTGGGAAGGACTAGTACCAGATCTATGCCGATTGCCTAGTACTGTGTCTGTACGGGTATCCCAGCAACGACAGTAATGAACGAGGATGGATCGGTCTCTGCAGGTGGGGGAGCGCAGTGAAAGCTCACAGACGCAGCCGGAACGCACGTGGTGCATTTGGCCCATGCCGGAACGGCGTTCCGGCTTGTTCCGGCACAAATTAAGCCCTGATATTTGGGTATGTCTGCATATGGAGTGTATACGTCTTACTGGTAAGGCTATTAATAAAGGCACTACTCACATCATGTCCTGTACCACGATGTACTGGTGCGGTATGAGTCCGTCCACGCCGCTGTGCCGCCCCTCCCACCAGTCCTCAGAGGCTCTGAGGTAGAGCAGCAGAGACGCTCCCTTCTTGAAGGACAGCTCTCTGGGGCTGCGGCCCACGTAGTCGAACTTAGCGATGGCCTCGATCTGCTCCAGCTCTGGACAGGACAACAACATCAGGAAGAGTCGGTCAGGGACACAGTGTGGTCCAGTGTGGGGCCGTGGGAGGCAGTGAGCAGTGAGGTCCCGGGGTGTAGTGGAGGCGGGACGGGGGGGGGGGGGGGGGGGGGGGGGGCGGCGTCCCCCCACTTCTCACATCTAAAATATTTTTGGATCTTGATGACATCATCAAGATGTATTTCACCATGTTAACTCATTCAGCGCGATCGGATTTTCTTTGTTTTCTTTCCACTGCCGCGGCTCAAACCAGTTCGATCGGTAAAAAGCCCTTATTTTGAAGCTCAGATCTCCTAAACAGGATGTGCTGTTTCTGTTATGCTGTGTCTGTTGTCTTGCCTAATCGATCATCTGGCGATGTACCCAAAAACATCCGGGTCACAAGTCAGGAAGAGCTGTGTAGCCCTGGCTGCTTAACCCATGCGCCAGCGACATTGAGGGGGCAAACCGGAGGAGAGCCGTTTGAATGCATTGGGTTGAACGCATGTCAATGGGAGGGGAAAAAAAAAAGTTGTCGCCAATTCTGTCCCAAATGAAAGTCAGCAACGGGATGATCATCAGACGATGCGCACGGACTAATAGTTGGATTAAAGAATGAAATCTACATCTCGTCGTGATACGAGCCGTCCGCGTTACCGGCAGTGGGGTTCTAACGGGATGTCCACGAGCCCCGCGTTATCGGCGCGAAGAGAATTAATGAGTTTCTTTTTTTCTGAGAGTACACAAATGTGAACCAAATGGACCCTAGCGGATCCATTTGGTTCACATTTGTGCACTCTCAGAAAAAAAAAATAAAATGGGGGGAATTCCCCTTTCAGAGGCATCCCTCCCACTTCTAAAAGTACCACTACAACACTGGTGAGGTCCAGCTGTTATGTGCTCAACTCATGTTTGTGATACATTTGCTCCTTCATATGTATATGATGTATTACTGTGTTTTTGAGCAGGGGGCTTCAACCTTTTTTATCCCAGCGCCCACTATTTATTCAGCATTTGATCTACGGACCACCATTTGATTACATTTTCACACCAAAGACCTAAAATTAAAATTTGGTTTTGTCCGCAATTCCAGGCTGAATTTTGCCAACAAAACAGTGTAAACTTCTTCATTAAGCGGTGCTAATTCAGATGATTAATATTATTTTAACTCTTGAGAGTGTAAAAATGAAATGAAATGGTTTCATTTTTACATTCTCAAGAGTTACATCGGTTAACCTTTTTAGCCATTTTCCGGTTAACCAACATTTAGCCTGGAACCCTCTCAAGGACCACTGGTGGTCCCCGTACCACCTGTTGAAGACCCCTGTTTTGGCAGTGTCTGCCAAATTTACTACCATGTTTTAGTGCTTACATTGTAAAGTAAATCGGTAAATTTGACTAATCTGTATATGATATAATGCAATGTTGTACTGCACTGTCCTGGCATTAGTGACTTCTCACCTTCATCGCTGGTGTTGGGTCCGGTACCGTTGTCTACCTCGTCCAGAGCTCCAGCGTCACTGTGAGGACTCTCACTGCAGAGACAAATACATAATATATATAATACATAAACATTCTGACCTACACGTCGCTGAGAGGACTCTCAATGCAGGGACACATGATATACGTAACGCACGCACGCGCGCGCACACACGTCCAGCTCTTGTTCCTGACGCTAGATTCTAGTTTCCGATGCTAGATTCTAGCTCCTGATGCTAGATTGTAGTTCCTGGCGCTAGATTCTAGTTTCTGACACTAGTGATGCTCAACATATTTCATGCCAAGGACCACCAGAATTATCTATATTTGGCTACGGACCCCCCATCTGAAAACATGTTCTAGCAATCTGCTGTTTTTCAATAGATTAGAGAAGAGGTTTTCAACAGGCGGTCCGGGGACCACCAGTGGTCCCTGAGAGGGTTCCAGGTGGTCCCCAGGCTAAATGATGGAAAGCTGGTAAACCAGATGTAACTCTTGAGAGTGTAAAAATGAAACCAAATGGACCCTTGCGGGTCCATTTGGTTTCATTTTTACACTCTCAAGAGTTAAAATATTCATCATCTGAATTAGCACTATTTAATTAAGAAGTCTACACTGTTTTGTTTGGAAAATCCAGCCTGGAATTGTGAACAAAACCAAAAGAATTCTTTAGTTTTTGGGGCTAAAATGTCATCAAATGGTGGTCCGTGGCTCAAATGCCGAATAAATGGTGGTCCCTGGAGTTAAAAAGGTTGACCAATAGATTAGAGTATAACATAATCTCCCCTACCAGTACTCGTCTCCAGCCATGCACTTCTCGTAGACAGGCCCGTCCAGCTCCCGCGGTCCAGGGAAGATGAGCTCATGGTGAACGATGATGGTCTTGATGAGCTCGTTGACGTGGGCCTGACAGGCCACGGGGTCCTGGCCGTCCGGGATGGGCATCAGGGTGGGTCCGAAGCAGATGGCCAGGTTGTAGGGGTCCATCATGTTCTCATCACTGTACTGAGACAGACTGCATGGGGAAGAGCAGAGAGTAGAAATGGTAAATGGTGCATTTATATAGCGCCTTTATCCAAGGCGCTTTACATAGCTTGTGTATGACATTCACCCATTCTCACACACATTCATCCACTGATGGCAGTGGAGACCATGCAAGGTACCTACTAGCACATCAGGAGCAATTAGGGGTTGAGTGTCTTGCTCAAGGACACTAACTGCAGGAGCCCGGGTCGAACTGGCAACCTTGCGGTGACTCTACCCCCTGAGTCACTGCCATCTAATATATTCTAATGTTAGACTGATGATATTGATTATATACAGTATGATGCTATATGTGTAGACCAGAGAAGTGCTTCCCAAGGCTCGGTCCTCTGGAGTCATCTGGATATATGCGATAACAATGACAATCAATTTAATGTTATGTTAATTTAATGTTAAATGTTCAAATATCTAAGTATATTTATATGTAAACAGCGTATGTCACATCATTTGGCTTTGTATTTTATCGTTTTGCAATGTAAATAATCAATTAAAAACAATACTATGTTCATGTCAAGGTGTGGGTTTGTGTCCCTCTAGTTCCCAGAGAATCACTGTGTTTACATATTTAAGTTATTTACTAACTAGTTAACAGTAACTAGTTAACTAGTGACTGTGTTGAGTTCAAATAATTGAATCGTATCATAATATAACACCATAATGAACCAATATCGTTCATGCATCGTATTGTCAACCTTGTGATACGTATCGGACAGCTGTTAAAATGTATTGTTCCACAGGAGTGACGTGGTGATGGACTTACTGATTGAGGAAAGCAAACAGGTATCTCATGACAATGATCACTGGTCTCTGTAGAGACATCACTGTCTGGTGGATGTGGTGAGCTCTCTCTACACCTGACTCCAACTCTGAGAGAGAGAGAGAGAGAGAGAGAGAGAGAGAGAGAGAGAGAGAGAGAGAGAGAGAGAGAGAGAGAGAGAGAGAGAGAGAGAGAGAGAGAGAGAGAGACAGAGAGAGAGACAGAGAGAGAGAGACAGAGAGAGACAGAGAGAGACAGAGAGAGAGAGAGAGACAGAGAGAGACAGAGAGAGAGAGAGAGAGAGAGAGAGAGACATACAGACAGAAAGAACGGTATATATCAATGAATGGAGAACAATGGGTATGAGCTCTGTGTTTAGTGTGTGTGTGTGTGTGTGTGTGTGTGTGTGTGTGTGTGTGTGTGTGTGTGTGTGTGTGTGTGTGTGTGTGTGTGTGTGTGTGTGTGTGTGTGTGTGTGTGTGTGTGTGTGTGTGTGTGTGTGTGTGTGTGTGCGTGCGTGCGTGTGTACATAGCGAGGGAGGAAGGGAGGGAGGTAGAGAGATGATGTAAACCTATGTAAGGCAGTGCAGTCTGTCACAAAATGCCCTCCGGTAGACGTGTCTGGACCATTTTCTTTCTTTCCAGGAAGGATGTGATAAAGGAGCGACCAGAAAACTATACAAACTATAGCTTCTGGTCGCGTTTGGTTAAGGACTGAAGTCCCATCCTTCTGAACATGCACTGCTCTGTGCTTGCGAGTATGTTTAGGCTTAGAGATAGGTTTCTAACCTATACTAGACGCATTCCAGGTTGCAACGACTTGCTCACTAGTCGCGACTGCAAACAGTGAGAAAGTAGTCACGACTCACAACCAGCGACTAACGACCAGTCGTATAGTCGCTATCTAGACAGGACACAATGTTTACACAGGTTTAGGGTAACGGGCGGGCGCATGCATGTGTGTGTGTGTGTGTGTGTGTGTGTGTGTGTGTCTTACTGGTTGTAGCCAGCAGGTCAGTGAAGCTCTCCTTGGGGAACATGGGGCTCTCCAGACCTCTGAAGTAGAGCTTGAGGACTCCGGCCACCGCCATGATGTCGTGGTCACTCTGGTCATCCACCAGAGGGTCCTCTCCTGCAGGCAAATATGGTCAATGGTTTTAATTACAGCGCTTTTTACACACACACACACACGCACGCACGCACGCACACACAGGTTTCTGAACGGAGTTTTAAGTTATAACGGGATTGTATAGGAATGGGGCAGATACACTAAAATGAACATCAAATATCTAAATACTGAATGGAGTAACTTATAAACTGTCTGGTGTGTTCACATGAGACTGAGTAGACCATTAAATGACCAAAGGTTTTTTTTTGAAAGTGTAATATCCCTTTAATTCAGTCGATGTTGGTTGTAACCCCAAAATGCATTGCAGTGCTCTCTTCCATTGGCATCATAAAACAACTCTTGGCACCGCATAGAACCCTGAGTCTAGTTCTATAGCACTGCAGCACACACTGCCAGATCCTGACATGCACTTAGGAAACCTGGGAGGGGGGTTGCGTTGTGTGTGTGTAGGGGTGTGTGTGTATGTGTGTGTGTGTGGTGTGTGTGTGTGTGTGTGTGTGTGTTGGTGGAGGGTGGGGTGGGGTGTGTGTAGTGTATGCGTGGCTTTGGAGGCAGACGCAATGCAGGGGCGGATTGGCACATATTTTCCCACCGGGACAATTTTGCCTTTGCCAGGCCACTGGTTAACCAGATGTAACTCTTTGAGAGCGTAAAAATGAAACCAAATGGACCCTTGCGGGTCCATTTGGTTTCATTTTTACACCCTCAAGAGTTATATTCATGTGAATTAGCCCAACTTAGTCTACACAACTAGAGAATGTAGAAGATCTCTCCTACTTGAAGGCTCTGGTGTAGGTCTGTAGGACACCTTTTCTTTTTTGAAGGATAGAAACACTACTTTGCCTGGCCTGGGCCTGGCGCCCTAGTGGCCTGCCCTGGACTTAAAAAAAAAAAAAAAAAAACCTGTCCAGGCCACTAGGTGGCGCATGCCACCGGGAAAACTCCCTGTACTCCAGATGGCCAATCCGCCCCAGACCAATGCAATTTAAAAGCTACCAGAGAGGGAGGTGACCCTATGGGTGTGTGTGTGTGTGTGTGTGTGTGTGTGTGTGTGTGTGTGTGTGTGTGTGTGTGTGTGTGTGTGTGTGTGTGTGCGTGCATGTCGAGACCAACCTCTCTCGAATGAATTTTTAATGTCGTTGACTTCGACCTGGGAGCCCGGAACTCGGAATATACCCTGCTGCTGCAACCCTGGAAGAGAAGATATGCATTAGCATAACATGGACCACATACTATATCTGTCATATACAGTGTTGGGCAGAATAATATCTTTAATTTTAATAATATTATATTATTAATACTTTGAATCAAATCAAGTATTACGTTCCCCACTTCCTCCCACCCACCCACTAAAGAAGTGGTTTTCAACCTTTTGGATACCAGGGCCCACTATTTATTCGGCATTTGAGCCACATTTTAGCCCCACAGCCCCGAAACTAAAGACTTATTTTTGCTTTTGTCCACAATTCTAGGCTGGATTTGGAAACATACGGATTAAAATGACCATTAATCTACATTCTCTAGTTGTGTAGACTTGGGCTATTCCACATGATTAATATTTTAACTGGTGGTTGGTTGATGGATGGTTTCATGTTTACGTTCTCAAAGAGTTGCAACTGGTTAACCAACTTTCCGTCATTTAGCCTGGGGACCACCTGGAAGCCTCTCAAGGACCACTGGTTGAAAACCACTGCACTAAAGAACAGAGATGTACTGTACAACACAATCTGTTTAGAGACAACTTGTAGTGTAGGTCATGTGTGCAGAAAGCTACGGTGGATTAGGTTCTACAAACTCCTGGACATCTCTGTTGTGATCTGTTGATAGCTTGTAAATCTGTTCCATTTTCACACCATATGTGATACTATGTCAATTAAATAAAGATAAAATGTGTTTTTGGACCATGGGATCAGAGACATAATGTCATTTCTCAACTTGAGTCACAGTCTCTCATACCAAAAAGAGTCAGGTGAGAGATCTTGGTGTTGTCCTCGACTCACACAGTCATATCAAAACTGAAATTTCAGGTGTTTATTCTGCTTGCTAAAGAATAACAGCTAGGAGGTTCTGCCTGGGCTTTAAATGATCTGTTTTTAATCAAAGGAGGGAGTATTTGTTGTAATTTATACTGTAAAGACTGTGTCTTTTGTTTGTATTCTGCAAACCACTTTGAACTGCCTTGTGTATGGAAGTTGCTATATAAATACATTTGCCTCTATGTCTATCTATTTTAGCTACTTTTGAAACATTTAACCCTTAGTGCACTGAACGCGTTTTGCTGTTCTAAGCATTATGTTTTAACTATTGAAAAAATAGCAGATCTACAAGCTCATAGCGCGCCACCGAGTGGCGCGCTATGAGCTTGTATCTCTGCTAGTTTTTGAAAAATCGTGAAAACGTGGTGCAAATCTTTGAATATTATGTTATTCAGAAACTAGAAATCTAGACAGGACACAATGGTTGTGTTCTCAGCGTTGTGTTTTAACTATTGAAAAATAGCAGATCTACAAGCTCATAGCGCGCCACCGAGTGGCGCGCTATGAGCTTGTATCTCTGCTATTTTTGAAAAATCGTGAAAACGTGGTGCAAATATTATGTTATTCAGAAACTATTACCTGTTACCTACCATATAGATTGATGTACCGAATGCAGCTCTCAACCACCACGGTATGGCCTGTCCCGAGTCCTGTATAATGCACACACACACAGTGAGATATCACTCACAAAGCCATGGCCACAATTTGAATCACTGTCATAATACAAATGGAAACACAGGGTTCAATTTGAATCATTGAATAATACAGATGGACACAGACGGATAGGTCCGATTTATTCCTGGTTCAATTAATTGCATGCATTTCATTTTGGGAAATGATATCACAATGGACTCATTTAATTGTAAAATAGTTGTTAACCCTATAGCATTGCCATTTTGTGAGAAATGTTAAACGTGTCATAATATTGGCAAAAAAAATAAAATAAAAATAAATTAAGTAAAAGAGGTTCTACAATTTCCCCAATATGTCACATTGTGATACACGGTGAACTTGTACATTAGATGTTTGTCTCCTACTACAGTATACATACAGTACTGTATAGTAAGAAATATACAGTATGAGGCTTAAGTAGTTAAGAAGTTTCTTTTTACAAATGAAACCCTGTGTACACAAAGACACACCTCATACACTCCATAACAACCAGCCATGCTAGCAAAGGATGAACGGAATGACTTTAGGAGACTTTGAGACACATGAACGGTGAGGAGGTTAGAGATTTGTTCGTTCAGAGAATGAAGTGACATTTGAGGGAGAAGCAAAGCATTCCACCATTCATCACAGCAACAGAAACACCAAGAAGCACAATAGGAGGTGGTGGTGGTGGTGGTGGGTGAAATGTTGGGTGGATTAAGGCTCATTCATAGTTTTAACTTGATTTTACTGTGATTTGGGTGAGTCACCACCGTCCGCTAATACACCGCTCCAGCTCCGTGGATAACACTTTACCAAAATGTGTCCATTGTTTTCCCTTTGCTTTCTCTCTACTGCCTCCATCTGCCTCTAATCTATTCCCTTCTGCTCCTTTCCTGTTTATTTCCAATTCTATCTACTGCATGTCACTGTTGCTATCATTTAATTTTCATTTCATTCTCGTTCATTTCACATGCATGAATGCATGCATTTGTCTGTGTGTTTTTTACTGGCGAGCCCCGATTCCCCATATATCTGTCTCCCCACACCCACATGCCAGGACAGCCAGTGCTGCCCGGCTTCTCCGTGGAGGCTGTGAGCCAAGCTGTCGTTGAAAAAGTATAAAGTATATAATAATATAATGAAGTATATTACTTAGCAAAGCTAGCACAACAACATGAGCGGTGCTAGTTATCTCTTCACCGCGGCTCAGTGACGTCATGCTATAGTTTTTGGTGAAGTGGTGGTGACGGTGACCGCCGGAAAAGCAAACTATGAATAGGCCTTTAGTGTGTGATGAAATGCATATAAATGATCATCATGAATGTTCCCACCCACCCTCTCCCTCTGCACATGGTCCAGTACCTGACTTCTGGCACGGATATTTCGTCTTCCCCTGCATGGCGCAGAGAGCAGCGTAGACAGGACAGGAGAGGACAGGAGAGGACAGGACAGGAGAGGACAGGACAGGAGAGGAGAGGACAGGACAGGACAGGAGAGGAGAGGACAGGAGAGGACAGGGAAGAACCAGAATAGGTTAGAGACAAAGACCGACCCTTGAGATGGAGAGAAAAGGGGACGCCTGCCTTGAGTGCAGCAGAACTGTTGAGATGTGAGATTAACCCAATTTTATACTGTGGCAAAAACCTTCCATGGACGGTCCCTGGAACTAAAATCTTGTTCTTGGAACAAAACAATGTCCTTCTTGGAAGCACTTAGAAGGAAAATGTTGTCCCTGGAACAGAAAAATCGTCCCTAAAATTTTGTGCCTGGAACTACAATGTGGTCCCTGGAAGAAAATATTTTGTCCCTGAAAGTAATATTTTGTCCTTGCAACTAATATTGTGTCCCTGGAACTACAATTTTGTCCCGGGAACTACATATTTTGTCCCTGAAACAAAACAAACAAAAAAAATCCATGGAACTAATATTTTGTCCCTGGCTATTAAAAATGTTGACCGTAAAATGTAGGTCCCTAAATGTAAGTTACCTACAAGCTCATATCACAACACTCGGTGGCACGCTATGAGCTTTTAGGTCTGATATTTTTCAATAACTGAAACAGCTAAAGGGGTTCTTGTCCAGGCTGGGTAAATGACGTGAGAGCTGGCCTGGAGGAGACAGCCATCGACTCCCTAATGAAGCCGTCTGATCCGGTCTGGTGAGAATCAGGCGGGACACTGATATATAGCATGTGCTCCCAAGGTGAATTCCCTCTGAAACACCATGGTCTTACTAGATTAGAATATCTGAAATCTCATGAATCCTGCCACTGGTGGACTGGGCGAAAAAAATCAGTCCGGACATTTTTAGCGTGATATGGTCTAGACTCGCCCACCACAACCAGCGTGTGATGGACCTATTCTACCTGGTATAGTTGGTTAACCAGATGTAACTCTTTGAGTCTAACTCAAGTCTAATTAGAAAATGTAGAAGATTAATGGTCATTTCGATCTGTATGTTTGACTGGTTTGTTTTCCAAATCCGGCCTGGAATTGTGGACGAAAAAGCAAAATAAATCTTTAGTTTTTGGGGTCTGTTGGGGTTTACAATGGCATCAAATGGTGTTCCGTGGCTTCAAATTCTGAATGAATAGTGGGCCCTGGTATCAAAGAGTGTGAAAATCAGTGCTCATACCGTTATACCACCGCCCCCCCTACGGGTCGTGGCCCACCGGGAGAATTCCGTGTATGTCCAATGGTCAATCCAACCCTGAATCCTGCTCTCAGATATGTGTTGCTGTTGCTTCGTTTTGGTACGCCCACGGTTTATTGCCACTTGTTTATTGCGAGTGGTCAGGGTACTAGTTTGCAGTAAGTCTCATCCCCACACCAAGGGTTGGACACTATCCAGACTGCAATGTAAATTACACATTAAATGCATTAACGCATTGTGTCCTGTCTAGATTTCTAGTAT
>CM076986.1:9813411-10170911 GCA_039105355.1 Benthosema pterotum
GAAAATGTAGCTGCCTCCATATCTGGCTATGCCCATCCAAATGAATATTAAAAAAATAAATAAATGAAACCTATAAATGAAATTCCACTGCCCTCACCTTTTTCTGGTGACTGATATAGTCCTCCTAATATGTGAGAGGGCAGTGGAATTTCATTTACAGGTTTCATTTATTTATTTATTTAATATTCATTTGGGTGGGCATAGCCAGATATGGAGGCGGCTACATTTTCCAAAACAATATTTTAAAAATAACTGAAACCTGTGAATGAAATTCACGGTCCTCTCACGTATTAGGAGGACAATATCAGTCACCAGAAAAAAGATGGGTTGTTTTTGAATAATCCATCATGGTTAAAATGGAGTTTTAAGTTATAATGGGTTTGTATAGGAGGGGCGGGGCTATCACTCCATTGGAGCCTATGTATTCTATTACTTTATGAAATTAAACATATTTGCGCAACTGGGATTTTTTGGGACTTTTAATATGTTGTTCTGGAGACCTCAAAGAAATGATCTGTGAAGAAAAAATCCCATGTTACAATTATTTATTCCACTTGAAAATCTATTTTGCCTGGACTAATGATGTAATCGTTTGTGTGGTGTCTTGATGGTTGTCGTTCTAACTCTCTGTGCAAGAAAATCATGGACCTTGTCTCACAGCACCAGCTCTTAGCCAGTGAAAACCTCTGGACTGTCAGAAAAGCGACATTGAGGGGGCAGAATCAGAGAAAAACTTTTTTCGAAGGTAAGCAATAGAATGGGCTTTGGGGGGTTTGTGACAGAGCCTTCGCGTTGGGCGCGGAAAGAATAAAGTAAATTAAACCACTGAACATCTTACCTGGTGGTTCCATATTCAGCTCTTTCACCTAGAAGAACACAGGAGAAAATACCAGGAATTAGAATATACCACTGGAACACCAGAGACCCAATAGCCATAGCAGGAAAGCAACTTAGTAAGTATACTCAAGGACTTTATGAGGATATGAATTTGATGAAGATCAACATGATCCATGATCCATCCCCCCTTTTTTTGATAAATTGTCTGAACAGAGTGGTGCTGAATGAATGCTATTTAATTAACAGAAATGGAGATTTATAGTACAATTACAACAAATCTAGAAAAACTGTGATTGCACACACTAGTTAAGCGTTACCCTTGTTTAGAATAACAATTCTTTGACAAACTGGGTTGGCTTAGGGCTGAGGACAGAGTGCAGTATCTTGCAATGTGTCAGGTACACATTGTGCGTGAGTGTATTATCCATTCATGTATGCACGACTTTTGCATTAAAATAGCAAACCTACACTAGCAGATCAAGCTATAGCTAGCTTAGTACATCTGCTGCTTTTGTTGCACGTGCGCACGCATGCACGCACACACACACAGTAGCAGTGTGGGCACAGGCAGGGCGTGCCCGGCCGGTTCGGTTGGCAGATGGGGGAGCTGAAAGGGGCGTTATTTTGTTGTTGTTTTTTAACCATTTCTGTCCTGAACGTGTTTTGGTGTTCAACGCATTATGTTACACTTTAGCTATTGAAAATATCAGCTCTACAAGCTCATATCGCGCCACCGAGTGGCGCGATATGAGCTCGTAGATCTGATATTTTTTTTGAAAAATTGTGAAAATGATGCGCAAATACAAGAATATATTCTATTTGACACCTGATTGTAGTGTCTGCCACTAGATTCTAGTTTCTGACTAGTTTCTGTTTCTGATGCTAGTTTCTGACAGATTCTATTTTTTTCTGAAAAATCTATGTTCCTGTGTCAGTGATGCACAACATATTTCATGCCAGAATTATCTATATTTGGCTGCAGACCCGCATTCTGAAAACATGTCGTAGGGATCCCCCCAGAAGCAAAGATTTGAGTTAAAAACGTTTTACTTCTGAAATAATATACTCAAAGATTTGCGCCACATTTTCACATATATTTTTTCAAAAATAGCAGACCTACAAACTCATAGCGCGCCACTCGGTGGCACGCTATGAGTTTGTAGATCTGCTATTTTTCAATAGATGAAGCATAACATAATGCTTTAAAACACCGAAATGCGATAACGGTACACAAAAGGGTTAAAGAAGCAGGCATTCTATTCAGACGGCCCTGAATGGTTGCTGAGTGCCAACCCTCTGCCAGGCAGCAGGGCATTCAGCCGTTGTCCCGGTAACCGCACAAGAGCCCCAGAAGAGGACAGGCAGGCACGCACACACACACACACACCACACACAACACACACACACACACACACACACACACACACACACACACACACACCACACACACACACACACACACACACACACACACAACCACACACACACACACACACACACACGGAGGGTCCGTTAATAGTCCACTGTGGAATTAAGAAGGGGTCTCCAGGGTGATGGGATTGGGGAAGGGGGGGTATTTGCATAGAGCGTGACCATAGATTTGTCGCATACCGTAGTTCACATCCCCTCAAACACGCACGCACGCGCGCACACGCACACACACACACACGCACACACACACGCACACACGCACACACAGGCCGCATAGGCCAAAAAGTTCCCTAATAACAGTCAGTCTCTCTCAGTTAGCCCCTCTCCCACGTGCCCATTTGCTGGCTGGTGTAAAAACAAAAAAACACCTGATGAAGACCCAGTTAGGGTCGAAATGTTGTCAAACTAAATACACTGCCTGGGAGCTATCGAATGGTGTGCGAACTTCCTTTTTCACTTTGGTACTTTTTTTGTCACTGCTTTGTCACTTTTTTTAAGTTCAGCACCCGAATTATATTTCTAGAGATGTGCGTACTTTTCATTTTGCTTTAAAACAAAAAAAACAACCTTGCTGTTTGAGGAGCAAGACCCTCCTATATACAGTATAAACTCAAAACATTGTGCGTTTACATTATATAGCACCTTTATCCCGCAGGGGTTCATTTGGTTTCATTTTTACGATCTCAAGCGTTACACCTGGTTAACCAACTATTTTACCTAGTTACCGGTAACCAACTTAGCTGGGGACCACCTGGCTGGCTGGAACCCTCTCAAGGTCCACTGGTGGTCCCTGGACCACTGGTTGAAAACCACTGTTCTACGATGACAACAAACACCCCTCAATTCACACAGGTGTAATTTTTAACTTGTAAATGCCAGTAGTTCCAGCTCACCTTCTCCCAGTGTCTGTTTGAGGAGGTCATGTTTGGCCTGTAGCTTCACGATGAGGTTACTGCCGTTCAGGTACTCTTTATATTTCTGCACACAAGAGAACACACCATTAGTTTATTAGTGTTAAAGGGGAAGTCCACCCATTTTCAACATTTTTAATATGTCATTAATATACCTTAGAGATGTTGTGTGGACATGATAAAAACTGGACATGATAAAAAAGTTCCCCCAATTCTGTATTTCCTAAAAATGGAGGTCTGAAAAAATCATTAACATGGTGAAATACATCTGATGACATCATCAAGATGTATTTCACCATTTTGATGATTTTTCTTTTAGACCCTAGCGGATCCATTTGGTTCCATTTGTACCCTCTCAGGAAAAAAATGAAAATGGGTGGAATTCTCCATTAATGTTCACCAGATGATACGCTTAACATCAGAGTCTCTGTGTGGTAATTGTAACCAATTACAATATATGTTTAAAGATAAAGTATGCACAGCATTGCAAACAGAATTGAATAGTGCGATCTAATTGGCCACCCAGTTCTCTGGAGTAGGAAATGGCCATTGAGCTATTTCAGACCAATATGCTGACAGGCATTTTTTTGCCAACAGCTGATTTGGTCTGGCTTTAGCCAGGCTAGAGTTCCATAAATAATGAGAGTAGTGAGTAGTTCTTCAGCCAATAGCCGTCTCTGTTCAGCCGTAGCATTGGGAGTCAATGGCAGTGGCAGAACTCTCCCTTATAGTGCTCTAAGCCAGGCTAGCCACATTTTAGGACTGCGAGTCAACTGTTGACTGCCGCGCCTCTCACCACGGAAACCAAGCTGCATAAAGATCCTGTTTGGGAAGCTGTTTTGCTCATGTAAACGCTAGCAAGCTAAAACAGGTCCGTCGTTGCTCTAGAAATGTCGATGTCAGGCATCACCGGATAATTAGAAGTTCCCTGAAATGTCACACCTTTGAGAGACTTCTCTAGATCTAGAATTATTCAGCGTTTTAGTCCGCCTTTATAATGTTGGTGAACGGCAGTGTGCATATGTTATGCGGTGATGTGTCTGGTACTCTGGTATAAGTTTAACCACCTTTAAAGTCCAATAAGAGGCTGTAGACGTAACTTCTGTGGGACCTGGACAGATGGGGCTCCATTTTCGTTACCGCTATACCCCTTATCCCTTAACTTCTTTGCCTTTTTAAAACTATTAAAAAAAACATTTCTCAGTAGTTCAAATGGCCAGTCTACTAGCTCACAACGTGTTAATAGATTGACATGTTGAAATAGTCCAAAAAAGTTTTTCAAAATAGTGAAAATGAAATAAGGGATATGGCATAAGGGGTTTAGCATGTAACGAAAATCTCACCCAAGATATTTATTGATTATACAATGGATTGAGTGTATCCCTTTCATGATAGGAATATAACAGCAAATGAATATTACATGATTAAAAGCAGATATGACCTGTTATACTGCGAACCATGATTCACATTATATCAGCTCTTTAGAAGCACAGGTCCAGCGTTGTGTCTGTCCTGGAGAATTCTGCTCTCTCTGTATTTTTCCACTCACTATATAGAAAACTTGGTATCTTGCTGTGGCCTTGATGCGGCCCAGCCACGAGGCACACAGGTCACAGGCGGTCTATAGACAGCCAAATCTACCATCAGATCAGTAAGGGGGCAGTGTTTGTGTTAATTGATTGAGTCCCTGTTGCTTTGGCACTCGATTTGCCATTAACTTTATTCACATAAGCCCAGTATTTCAGTGAGATGGCGTTGTTTTTAGACTCACGGTGAAGTAGAAGCCCTCAGTCTCGTGCTGGTTGGCACGCCTCTTGGCCACGCTGGCCTTGCTCATGTAGGAGTCGGACGAGGCCGACTTGACCGACTCGGTGGACTGGCTGTGCTGGAAGGCCTCGGACACGTCAAAGTCCTCCACCGTCAGCATGTCCTGCAGAGTCTGCATGGTGGCGTCCAGCGTCTTCCTGACCTGTAGGACACAGAGAGGCAAAGTTTTGGTTTATCAAAATGGCCACACCGATTTTGCAGGGCAAGGCAGGTAGGTAGGCAGGTGTGCGCAGTGTTGCCAACTGCCAAAATACAAAATGCACGAGTGGCACTTCCAAAATGCAAAGAATGCGCTAGAGCATATTTTTCATATCTGGGCCCACTATTCATTCTGCATTTTAGCCACAGACCACCATTTGATGTTGAGTTTAGTCTCTCAGACTAATATAAGATAACTGCCCAAATGTTGGTCAAAAGAACAATTCTTCTACATTTTCTAAATGTGTAGATTCTTGAAAATTAGGTAATTCAGATGTTTAAACTCTTGAGGGCGTGAAATGAAACCAAATGGACCCGTAAGGGTCCATTTGGTTTAATTTCACGCTCTCAAGAGTTACAGGGGTCCATTTGGTTAAGGGTCCATTTGGTTGTAACCATTTGGTTACAATTGGCTCTGTAGGAAGGAACGAGGACAAAAAAAAGAGTGAAAACGAGGGGTTTATCTCTGTCAACCAATTTCGCCCCAATTCACCAGCAAAAAGCACTAGATTTTCCACTAGTTTTTTCCACTAATTTTGGCGCTAGTGGAGTCTGGGGAAAAAAAAGCTAAATATAGCAACAAATGCACCAAGTTGGCAACACTGGGTGTGCGGCAGTGCTAAGTCTATTAATAAGGCACGTACGTACGTGGCGTGCACACACCCACCCTTGTAAAGCGGAACAGACAGGCCCTGCCAGGGGGTCAGAGACAGTGACAGACCCCCTGCTGTAGGAGGATGAGAGCATGGAACAGACACACTGGGTCACTCCACTGACCGTCACAGTACAAACATCCACACTTGTCAATACAGTTCTACTTGCACAGCCCAGAGCCCCATTGTGAACCAGGGGCGGATGTAACATTTCCCAATTGGGGAGAGGGTGGCAGGAGAAAATGGTATGGGGGCGGCTTCGCGCCACGGGCGATGAAGTCACCCCCATACCATTTTTCGGTCACAGGACTTATATTAGGCAAGTATAAACATCGATAACAACATCAGTTGTTGTCGAAGTTGCAACAGACACGCAGCATGCATAAAGCTAAAGGTCTGACTCAAGAGAGTTTTCTGTTTTCAATGATGAAATGCTGCTGGTTTAGTGGTGAGACAACCGTGGTTAGTTCGTACAGCAGCAGTAGTATTTCAAATCATTTTAAATATAATCATGCACTTTAATTGGAAATATCTTGGGTTGTTGTTGGGTCAGTCAGGAGATTTAGGGGGGCATTGTCCCCCCATTGCCCATGCCTAGTTCCCTGTTGTGAAGCCAAAACATAAATCAATCAATCGAGTAGGTGGTCCCCAGCATGTAGAAACTGATGTTAGAAAAAGAGTAAGAGTAAGAGTAGGGGGCATACTGTATGGCCGTACATGGAACTGAAAACCTTACGGCTAGTTCAACCTTAAGGCGAGAGAGAGAGAGGAGAGGAGAGGAGAGAGAGAGAGAGAGAGAGAGAGAGAGAGAGAGAGAGAGAGAGAGAGAGAGAGAGTGAAGAGAGAGAGAGGAGAGAGAGAGAGAGAGAGAGAGAGAGAGAGATGAGAGAGAAAGAGAGAGAGAGAGAGAGAGAGAGAGAGAGAGAGAGAGAGAGAGAGAGAGAGAGAGAGAGAGAGAGAGGAAGCAGAATGACTCATCACTGCAATAATCTATCAACTTATAAATCCACTGACATGTTTTATTGTATACTGTACGCTGTGGGCTCTGTACAGACAGCTACAGTAGTCCCTTTAAGATTTATGACTATAAATATCCAACCACATCCTCATATATATATGCTGGACACAGTATGCATATATACTGTATATACTCTATAATGCAGTATATTCAGCAGAAGGCCTTTTTTCCCCCTGTATGTGCGCACATGCATGTGTGTGCTTGTGTGTGCACACATGTGCAGGTCTTATGCAGCCCCCCGCCCCTCTCTCTCTCCCCAAGGGATCACATTTGCATAGTGGTGATCCGGGGAAGGTCACGGACAGGTCGCAGGTATAAAAGCCACGACATATTGCCTGGTGCCTGATTAGCATACATTAACATATTCTAATAGCCCTGTGTGCCGGCGGACAGAGCAGAGGATCAAAACATCATTACCTGGAGGTGTTAAAGCTTTGGCAGGATGTCTAGAATAGTTTCCTCTGTTTATTACAAATGGATCGATAGATCAAAATATTCTCTGTGTAGAATTACATTGTAAGGTCAAACAGGCTTTTAACACTCAATTATGCAAAGCACCTTGACACCCTGCTTACAGTGAGCCCCTGGGCTCATACAACCCTAGTTTCAGTCTGGGCCTGCCCTGGGCTTTGGGAGAAGCCCTTCTTACAATCAGGATCGAAATTGGCTCCTGATTGTACCCCCCACACACACACACACACACTGCAGAGTCCTTCTAGTCCCTCCCTCCTCAAAAACAGGTTTGCAGTCTTGTAAATCTGTCAGTACTGACACTAGACTGTCACAGAGTGTATAATAGAGTTTTATAGCTGTTTCTCCATTGTTTGATGAATAAATATGATTTATTTGGCCCACGCCCCTCCACGTGTATTCCCACATGTGCAAGGAATGCACGCATGATGACCCAGAGCCCCTCTCGGCGTATTGCCTTGCTCATGGTTGTTGCCCTGCTCACGGTATTGCGCATATACGTAAGGACAGCACTGCATGCTCACCTCTTCATAACTGGCAGAATGACGTCCATTTCCACAAAATCTGCGCCCTTTGCTCATCTGACGGTGCATATACTGGTATTATAATCCAAATAGCTTATATGACGGGCCACACGTCATTTAAACTTTATTGTTGACAAATGGATCACTTTTTTTATCCAAGTTTGAACTTGCTAGCTTTGACATCAGCAAGACGGCTCCCCAAACAGGATGTTTATGGGCAGCGCAGTTCCGCTGGTTTACACTATAGGCAGGAACGGCAGGCATGAAAACAAGTGGCATGGCGGCGTATTAAAGAAGCGTGCTCACTGCTCACCTCCTCGTTCTCGATCTTCAGCGTGGCGAGACGCGACTGCAGTGTGGGGGGGTGGTGAGCATCAGCAGCTCTGTCTGCACCGGCTGCTGGGCGCTCACCTGGCACACCTGTTGGCACCACAACACACACACACACACACACACACACACACACACACACACACACACCACACACACACACACACACGCACGCTTAACACACTTGGTAGCATGACAAGAAACTATTTCACACAACGGGACCAAGCTCAATGAGTTCTGACTACGACCAAACTCTTCTTAAAATCATATGGCGCTACATCAGTGGTTCTCACAGCATTTCACATCAATGTACCACAGCCCTAAAATGCTAGTCCTCTTGAATAACCCTGACATGTGCGTAGAAGAGCAAACAATGACCCAACACACGGGAAAAGGAGTCAACTCTTCCTTCAAGTCCCTTCAATACGTTGGCAGAGGAAAGCTTGACCTGCATAGCAACAGTTGCTAAACTATTTGGATTGCCATTGGACAGTGGCTAAACTCCGCCCCAAAGTGTGGGTTTTACACATGGGCTAATTATAAAGTCTAGGTTGGATAGGACAGATCTATGGCTGTGTATTTGGAATACATGAAATGTGAGACAAAGCGAGATCATTTTGCGACCTCATCCTAGATTTTTAAAAAGCCTGCAACGGACGCTAAGCTGTTCGCAACCTTTTTTGCGGTCACAATCTTTTCCCAGACCTAGGACAGAACCCTAACCTGAGTATTAATCTCAGTAAACCCTATGGGCTCCATTTTTGTTATGCTAAACCCTTATCCCGAATCCCTTATTTAATTTTTACTATTTTGAAAAACATTTTGGAATATTTCAACATGTCAATCTATTGACACATTGTGAGCTTGTAGACTGGCCATTTGAACTACTGAAAAATGTTCTTTTTTAATAGTTTAAAAAGGCAAAGAAGTTAAGGGATAAGGGGTTTAGCGGTAACGAAAATGGAGCCCTATGTCTAAACCTAACCTTAACCTTGAGCTGTTTAAAAGGGTTGCAACCCTTTTAAAAACGGTTGCGACCATTGTAAGAACGTTAATCTAGAAAAGTATGCTTTTTTCCCCAAATCGGTCACGGCCGTCTTAAAAGGGCGGGGGCAGGTGGAAAAAAGGTAGCAAATGTTAAAAACCCTAAGCACCCCTGCTACAGGGCAGCGGTCGTCTCCTCTCACCTCATCCCCCAGGTGAGGCTGGTAGTCGAAGCGCGCCGGCGGGCAGAAGATCTGGCTGTGGGCGTCCATGACCTTCAGCTTGTCTCCCCGCAGGTCCATGGCGTCCACCGCGCCTTCCAGCTGGTCCAGACCCTCGTGGCGGGACGTCTCCAGGCTGTACTCCGCCGACAGGTAGGTACGGAGCGTCCGCGCCAGGCTGGCGTGGTAGCCCAGGTCACAGCACTGGATGTAGGGAGAATAGAAACGGTGTCAGGGCTTGACACTAACACTTGCCCGCTTGCCCGGGGCAAGTAAAAAAATGGTGGGGCAAGTGAAGACTGCTACCTGGTTGCCCGACCGGGCAAGTGTGCAACTTAGTGCACTATAACACAACACAAGATAAATTTGTCTTGAAGGCAGTCATTGCACTCTGCCTCTGTGTCTTTCCCTGCTTTCTAGCTATCCACAATACCAGGCTGGATTTGGGAAACAAAACAGACAAATTAACATTAATGACCATTAATCTTCTACAGTGTAGACCTGGGCTAATTAAGATGATGAATTTCAACTCTTGAGAGGGTCCATTTGTTTCATTTTTACGTTCTCAAGAGTTACATCTGGTTAACCAACTTAACTGGGGACCACCTGGAACCTGGGGCAAGTGACCATGACCTGAGGGCAAGTAGAACCTGACTTGCACTTGCCTGATGGGCAAGTGCCTCTGAGGCCTTAGTGTCAACCCCTGGGTGTGGTGACATTCTGGTAGCTATCTGCTCTCCTTGTGTCTACTCCTGCTGAAACAAACCATCATCTCAGGGCCGGATTTAGCCAGCCCTGCTAGGTTGGGCTGGAAGAATGGCAGGGTGGCACCTCCAAAGTTTTTCATATGAAGCAGTGGTCTTCAATCTTTTTGACACCAGGGCCCCACTATTTATTCGGCGTTTGAGCCACGGAGGACGACCATTTGAGGACATTTTAGCCCCACAGACAAAACAGTCAAACATACAGATCCAAATGACCAACTCGAGAGTGTAAAAATGAAACCAAATGGACCCGCAAGGGTCCATTTGGTTTCATTTTTACGCTCTCAAAGAGTTACATCTGGTTAACCAACTTTCCACCATTTAGCTGGGGACCACCTGGAACTCTCAAGGACCACTGGTGGTCCCCAGACCAGTGGTTGAAAACCACTGATATTACCTTTCATTGGGTGGGCAGGGTGCATGATTGGGTGGGCTGTGCCCACCCCTGCCCCCCTCTAGATCCGGCCCTGCATCATCTAGTTCTATTGTTCATCAATGGGGCTTTAACTCCTGCCACTCTCTCTGCCTTTCCGTTCTGAGCCTCTGAACCCGACATGGCCGGCCACCAGCGGAATGTCTGTGCACAATTGCACACAATCTTTCTCAATTGAAAGCGTGCACCACAACAGATCTACAAGCTCAGCATGCATTGTGAGCTTGTAGAGTGGTTTAAGGAGTGAGGTGCCGCCGCAGCTCAGTGAAGTTTACCATGCTGATCAAAACTACAATGAGCGTTCGTTCGTTCGTTCGTTCGTTCGTTCGTTCGTTCGTCGTTCGTTCGTTCGTTCGTTCGTTCGTTCGTTCGTTCGTTCGTTCGTTCGTTCGTTCGTTCGTTCATTCATCCATCCATCTGGAGTGGACAGCCATGTGGCTGCAGCAGGCTTCACACACCCAAATATCTAATTAGCAAGAAGGAAAAAAATAGCACAATACAACTCATTTTCTTCTTACAAATTATGATTGTCCCAAAACATGTGTTTTTATACGTCACAACCTGACTTGGCTTTGTCCACAAGGTCTTAATATAAATCCTTTTCAAAGAGAATATGAGGGAAATAAAACATGGAATTCACTTCCGTGCAGAGGGTGACATCATGAAAGGGTCGGGACTGTGATGCTCTATGAAAAACATGTGTGGTAGCTATGGAAGTAACCGTTATTTGATACTTCCTTTCCCTCTACATCAGAGCCACAGGATTTTAACAGTATTAATGGTATTACTTACGTCTATCATGTCAGAGACGTCGTGGATGTAGTATTTGGCCACCAGAGAATTGGTGGCTGCCAGGTTTAGAAGGTAATCGTTGCGAGCTTTAGTGCATTTCAGCTTGTTCTCAGAGTATTTGGCTTGTCTCTGGAGAGAGAGATAGAGAGAGACAGAGAGCAGAGAGAGAGAGACAGAGAGACAGACAGGAAGACAGACAGACAGCATCAATAGAGTAATCTTCAAAGTGATTCTTCGCTGCTGCAGTTCCGTGCTGATCCGTCTCCACACCACATCTCATTATGGAACAAGCTTTGCATAAAAGCATCCACCGCCCTGCATAGCGCGGATCCAGCATGTCTGAGGTTCCTGACAATCTTTTCGACACATCTGTCAATGGAATTTGAGTTTTTTTTCCCAACAAACAGAAGACAGTTTGTCATAGTATGACACACACCGAGTTCTTCGCACATTGGAATATAGAGTATGTTCAGCTTTCAGCATCTTTCAAAGACCCCAACGCTGTGGGTGTGAATATGAAAAGATCAGACCCTCAACGTGAGCTGAGTTCATTAGGAATCTAGCAGCTGAAATACTGCACACGATGATCAATAAGGCTATATCTTCTTACGCACTGTCGAAAATTTGAAGTCGGTTTTGACACAGACAGACGTGTTGCATTTATAGATGTAAGTGGGGAGTTATATAATGCATAATATCATAATGCAGCAGAATGGTTCATGACTTGAGCCTGATATCGTGCCAATTTAAACTTATTTTAAAGATCCAAAGCATCCAAACATCCAAAGGATGTTGTGACAGCTTAACACAAAAAAACAATCCCCTTGTTTATGTGACCGTGCATACTGTCATTAACACAAATAACACAAATGGGTCCCACTTTTGACGCTTGGTATGAAACCAGATCGCTGTTTTCCTTTTTGGTCTTAGTGCGCATGTGTGATGTGGTCACAGACAGACTATAGTTACGAAGCTACCATCGACTTCCATTATAACGGCGGACTAAAGCACTGAATAACTCTAGATCTAGAGATCTCTCCATGGTATGGATAAAAGGTGTGATGTTTGGGGGGGGGGTCCCTGCTGATTATCTGGTGGTGCTGATGGGAACATAATTCTGGGGGTCCTTGGCATGAAATCCCATTAGGATTTTCAGAAAACTGTCAAGATATAGAAGACATTTCGTAGAATCTGGTGTTCATCACACATCTTACGAACGGTCGTACTGTACCTTCTCCTTCATCTTCTCCATCTTCTTAACGGAGCTGCGTCGCTGCGGCCGCTCCTCGTGGGCGTGTCGCAGCAGACTGACCCCGCCCTGCTGCTGCTGCTGCTTCTCCTCCTGCTTCTCTGCCTCCTTCAGCTTGGACTCTGCACTCAGGCTCTCTGTGTGGTACATGTGGTACGTCTTCATCACCTGTAAATAAAACACTGTTTAAAGGTCTCTGTGTGGTACATGTGGTACGTCTTCATCACCTGTAAAAAACACTGTGTTTAAAGCTCTCTGTGTGGTACATGTGGTACGTCTTCATCACCTGTAAAACATTGTGTTTAAAGCAGGAGTTTTCAACCTTTTTTGACTCAGGGACCACCCATCTGATTAAGAGCAACCTGAGGACCACCACTATTGGGTCGGGTGGGTTGACCAGGCCTGTCTCACATCTTGCAGGATGGTCCCCAAAGTAGCACTACTGTCCTGCATGCCTCAAAGCTAGAATTAGATTAAAAAAAGAAGAGGCTAAACTGCATTGGTTGCATTAAACATTGTGATATGATTCATGGATACCAGTATTTAACTCTTGAGAGTGTGAAAATGAAACCAAATGGACCCGCAAGGGTCCAACTCTTTGAAAGCGTAGAAATTTTTACGCTCTCAAAGAGTTACATCTGGTTAACCAGCTGCCCCCCCAGGGTGGCCTGGGAAAGGCAAAATTGTCCCGGTGGGAAAAATATGTGCCAATCCGCCCCTGCGTTCAGATCAGCTGACCCAAAGTAGCTGGAAGTACCCTCGCTAAAAACGCTTTGAAAATAATCAAACCAAATGGACCCTCCCAGGTCCTATGACCGAATGATATCAGTGGCATAGAGAGAGAGAGGTTTCTGAACAGACCACTGCAGTCCTCAGAGTCACAGAGAGTAGACAATATGGAGCCACCGCCACACTATAATGACCATTAGTGAGGATCCAGCCTGAGTTACATATACGCTTACAATACACATTATAATTATAGTAGCCTATAAATGAATGGAATTGCTATTATGTAGATCAGTGGTTTCAACGTTTTTGACACCAGGGGCAGGGACCACCATTTATTCAGAGTTTGAGCCACGACCACCATTTGATGACATTTTAGCCCCAAAGACCTAAAACTTAAGAATTCTTTTGGTTTTGTTCACAATTCCAGGCTTTTGCAAACAAAAGAGTGTAGACTTCTTAATTAAATAGTGCTAATTCAGATGGACATTTTAACTCTTGAGAGTGTGAAAATGAAAATGAAAAATGAAAAATTACATCTGGTTAACCAACTTTCCATCATTTAGCCTGGGGACCACCTGGAACTCTCTCAGGGACCACTGGTGGGCCCCGGACCACCTGTTGAAAACCCCTGATTTAGATAAATGAGTACCCTGGAAGTACCCTACCCTGGAAGTAGCCTTGACACCCAAGCTTTCATTTTTGTCAATGTTGCACGAAACCGGAAAGCCTGGACTAAATCGTTATCCACAGTGGCCTAGGAGTGGGAGTCAAACCTTTAGGGTGGGTGTCGCACGAAATGATGCGACGTAGCACAGCAGTGAAGGGGTGGGAGAAGGGGCCAGAGCTGATGACACACTGTTGAGATGAAATCAGATCTATCCCATTCCCAACGACCGGCGTTTCCGCACTGGTCCCGCCCCTGTCTAGGCAAAAATAATTTCAACCTGGAAGTACAATTACACTGTGACTGGGTTGGTCTGGGTGAGTTTGGGTTTTATTACTATTCTGTGCCTCATAACTTAGATGGTAGCAATATATGATCTTCTCAACGCTCAGAAGGGCTACTCGGTCAGCTAGCTCAGCTACCTCAGATGTGCTTCACGTAGCTCAAGTCTGGCACGGTCTATGGAAGGTATTTCAGTATGATATGAACACATTTTTGGCTCCTAGTCGCTCATTTATATACCATATTGTGTGAGATGGGATTGCAGGAACATTGAAGATTTAGAAATGAAAATGGGAGACCAACCGAGTTCTGGAGGACACTATAGGAAAACATGCAAAGGCATAGAAAGAAGAAGGTTTACGACTAATTTGGGGTAGAAAAATTGTAAAAAACATACACCAAGTATTTCACAGACGAGAGACGGGGAACCGTAAGTGTCTTGAAATGAAAAAGGTCTTGAGACATAACGGCGCATCTATCTTCTATTTTTAGTGTCCTGTAGTGTGCGGCCAGGATACACGTCAGTAAATCAAAAACAAACGAGTATAATAAAGGCTTCTGACAACAATCGTATTTCATGGCCGCGCTACGGTGTGTGTGTTTTATTGCTCTCGTCGCTGCAGCGCAAATAGGCTGTAATCGCTCGCTGTCACTGGAGGAGTTTGACTATAGCGTTTATATAAATGATGCTCGGGCGTACCGTTGGCAATAATTTATGCCCGTATTTTCTTTTTTATTCGAGAAATGACCTCCTCTCTGCCTCCGTCTTGTGGTGCCCTGCATGTGGTTGAAAAATCTGTCGATAAGCCAGCTATATGCATTAATTAATTGACTGATTGATTAAGCTCAAAAACAAAAAAATCAAAATCACATCCATTTTTTTCTATGTCTCTTATGGATACTTGTGTCTGTGACTCCCACGAAGGGCAGTTAGCCCTGGGAGTCTGTGACTCCCAGGGCTTACTGCTGGACAGTCGACAAAAAACATCTGAGTGAATTAACCAGTGATGGATTGCTTCATAGCTGCTGCGACACTAGAAATGCCAAATTCATCACAAGTGAAATCAACATCAACATCTGGCTGCCGATGTCACATTATGCTCAGATATACCATGCGCGTGCACCCCTGTATTTTGGGCATTACTTGTGAATACGATCCCAGCGTTAGGCGGAAATACTAATTCAGTTAGCAACCGCGATTAAAGTGGATTAATCAGCAAAACTCGTCTTAAAGTTTTTGGCAACAATTAACTAAAGGTAAGTGTCTAGTCTTTATGTTTTCAGCACTTACTCTGTTAACTATTACGCTATTCTGGAGCTATTTCAACGCCTTCACTTTGGACCGCTTCACTTTCTTGTTCCCATGGCAACGCTGATTGAAATAATTGATGCTGCAAAGGAAAGTGAGATCGATAAGTGAGAAGAAGGCTGCACGCATACGCCCAAAAGCACATGCGTACGCACGCAGGGACACGCGCGAAATGCATGAAACATGAAACTCTTTCCATTTCCACTAATCCGTGGCGAGCCAGAGATCGATCAATAAGACTCCACCACTGGACAGAGTCAATAATCAAGAATTCAAATGGAAAATTTACCAAGTACATTTTTTGGAATGATAGATTTAAAAAGTTTCGGTCCCAAAAGTGACTTCCTAGAAATCGAGCAGGGAGACAAAAGTAGAGCATTTCTATGATTTACATACATACTTCTATTTCTAACATACAAATACTCAAATACTGTAACATTGTACAGTACTCAAGTAAATGTACTGAAATTAGTTACATTACACCACTGTGGAATAAGTACTCTTGATTTTTTTTTATTTCATTTTTTAAGTAAAAGTACAAATACTAGAAAAAGGTGAGATACCACGATATTCAAATAGCATGTGATGCACTTTATGCACTTTGATGCATAAAGTGCATCAAAGTGCACTTCATGAGATTGTAGATCTACATATTTCAGAAACACATCAAAGCGCACATTGATGTACACAGTATGCCAACCTTTCACAACAGATCTACAACCTCACAATGAGTAATGATGGTAGATGGTCAAATGTGAGAGGTTTTCTCTTCAAATGTTATTTTTTAAAATCGATGCCTAATGCTGCCATACAAAACTGCCACACTAAAATTACGGAAATAGACAATAGACATTCAGTACAGTATTATATTCAGCCTTGTTTATTTCTCCTTCCTACGATACTATACTATACGACACTGTGTGCAGAGCCAGTCAACATAAATACATACTGTATTTGTTATTAATAATGCATGAGTGGAAACAAGACATGGGAAAAATCAATGATAGCAAAGTGCCATATAATGTTACACAGCAAGATTATGCACAACACTGTACACTCTAGGTCCAGTATGTCTAGCTAACTGCCATATAATGTTACACAGCTAAGATTATAGACAACATTGTGCACTCTGGGCCAGTATCTCTAACGCAATATTAACACGTTAAGTGCCCGGATGTTCCCGGACACCATTAAATCAGCGATACGTTTCTTCAAGGCCTATTTCAGGGTGGCACGACACCATCTTGAAACTATCTCGAAGTAGCCAAAAAAAAAAAGAGGTATGATTACGACAAGCGACAGCGACAGGACTAGAAGTGGAAGCATTGATTTAGATCAGGGGTTTTCAACCGGTGGTTCGGGGACCACCAGTGGTCCTTGGGAGGGTTCCAGGTGGTCCCCAGTTAAGCTGGTTAACCAGATGTAACTCTTGAGAACGTGAGAATGAAACCAAATGGACCCTTGCGGGTCCATTTGGTTTCATTTTCACACTCTCAAGAGTTAAAACATTCGTCATCTGAATTAGCCATTTTGGAATGCATGTTTTGCTTGTTTTGTTTCCCAAATCCAGCCTGGAATTGTGGACAAAAGCAAAATAAATCTTTAGATTTGGAGTCTGTGTGGGGCTAAAATATCCTCAAATCCTGAATAAATGGTGGTCCCTGAGATGAAAAAGGTTGAAAACCCCTGATTTAGATCAAGACTTAAAGAGTTCATGTTTAAAGATTTTTCATTCCATAGTCGCTTGGAATCATAGGGCCTTGTTTCTCGCCTCGCAATATCTGGCAACACTGCCGATGTGCAATATAATATGAAGTATTCTAACATGTTCAGTGTTCATGTACCTCTAAGCTCTGTGGAAAATGTCTAATTATCAAGGCCTGCGACTTCAATCAATGCAAACAAAGTTACACTATAAACACCCATTACTGTTAGTGTAGTTGATTTTTAATGGTGGAATTAGACACTAGTGCACTGCACAGTGTGATTGATGTGTCAATAAAACACTATTGATCACTCACTATACATGTTATGTATTCCAACTCGAAGCTGTGGTTACAGCTTAGAGTTGGAAAGGTCAATCTAATTATGCACACAGAACAAACACAAACTCCATGCCATGGACCCCCATAGGTTACACTCCTGCATGGGGCCTCTTGGAACCAAATCAGAGACACTGTGAGATCCTCTGATGTAGCAAAGTGTTTCTCCAGTGAGTCAAAACCCCACCAAAAGGCCACACTGAATCTGTTATGAACAGAATGGAATGGGTAACACCTGTGAAGGTCAAGGGAAGCATGGAATGGGGCCATAAGTTCTTTTCAAAATGGTGTGAGTGCTCAGGGGTTGACACTAAGGTCTCGGAGGCACTTGCCCATCGGTCACTTGCCCCCAAAAAATATATTGTAAATTTTGCAGATGTGACTCTTGAGAACGTAAAAATGAAACCAATGGACCCTTGCGGGTCCATTTGGTTTCATTTTTAACGCTCTCAAGAGTTAAAATTCATCATCTTAATTAGCCCATTAGCCCATTAGTCTACACAACTAGAGAATGTAGAAGATTAATGGTCATTTTGATGTGTATGTTAATTTGCCCGTTTTGTTTCCCAAATCCAGCCTGAAATTGTGGATAGCTAGAAAGCAGGGAAAGACACAGAGGCAGAGTGCAATGACTGTCTTCAAGACAAATTTATCTTGTGTTGTGTTACAGTGCACTATGTTGCACACTTGCCCGATCGGGCAACCAGGTAGCAGTCTTCACTTGCACCACCATTTCTTTTACTTGCCCCGGGCAAGTGGGCAAGTGTTAGTGTCAAGCCCTGGTGCTGCACAGAAAACATTTATTCATTGACTGCTAACTCAAATGTCCAATTTGGCCACAACGTTGTGGTAAAACTGTGCTGGCGGGTGCTGTCTCCTGTTCTACCTCAGCCTCAGGAGGGAGAACTCCATCACCCGGAACCGGAGCAACAGGATCCATAAACCCAGAGCAACCCGGAATCGGTTTGCATCACAATCGAAAACCGGTTTTACTGTATACACAGAGCTGGTATGTGGTTTTATGGTTTTAAGTCTGCTATACAATTACCAGCAAGAGGGGAAGAGACCTCGCCTTAAAGGTGAGGCCATGTGCATCCGCCTGCTGCACGGATGCGTGGTGGAAAGAATGGAAAGAATTCTGTAGTGTCCACATTATTATGTAACATGCAGGGGTTGACACTAAGGTCTCTGAGGCACTTGCCCATCGGGCAAGTGCAAGTCAGGTTCTACTTGCCCTCAGGTCATGGTCACTTGCCCCACAAAAATATATTATAAATTTTGCATTTAAGTTTACTTCCTACTTGGGTGCTTGGGTTCCAGGTAGTCCCCAGTTAAGTTGGTTAACCAGATGTAACTCTTGAGAACGTAAAAATGAAACCAAATGGACCCTTGCGGGTCCATTTGGTTGGTCAAAGAGGAAGGATGAATGGAGAAGGATCAACAGGATTGCAGTTGGTCCTCAAGCTAAATGATGGAAAGTTGGTTAACCAGATGTAACTCTTTGAGAGTGTAAAGATGAAACCAAATGGACCCTTGCGAGGTCCGCTTGAGAGTTAGAGTCAAGAGTTAAAATATTCACCATCTGAATTAGCGCAAGTCTCTAAGATTAATGGTCATTTTGTTCTGTATGTTTGACTGTTTTGTTTCCCCAAATCCAGCCTGAAATTGTGGACAAAAATCAAAAGAAATCTTTAGGTTTTCGCGTCTGTGGGGCCACAAATATTGGTCTGTGGCTCAAATGCTGAATAAATAGTGGGCGCTCAGAACAAAAAGGTTGCAAACCACTGCCATAGTGTATGGTACACTACAGTACAGTACAGTACAGTACAGTAGTAGTTCAGTCCAGAGTGCTGACGGTGCCATCTGGGCTCTGATCCAGCGCATGGGGCCAGAAGAACACCTTCTCCTTCAAAACTTCTGTCCACAAAACTACTTCACACAGCGGGGGGAAAACATGCAAATTCTCCCCTTTTCATGTCCTGTCCGCATCAGGAAGAAAAGGCTTGCAAGTGCTGATAAGGCATATCTGACACAGACACGCGGCTCTGCCCCAACTTATCTTATGCTTTGTTGGGCGCTGCAGAGCCTCGGATGTCTGGCGTAATTCACATAATAATACCTGCGTCCAGCCATCCTTGTAAAGAGCGCCGCAGTGCATCAGGGACGGAGATTAATCAAGAAGACGGATATTAAACTAATCCAAAACGGAGCTCCGGAGGCAACTACCGTATGTGATCTCGCCTGGTTTGCAACTGTCCTGCCGTAAATAAACTCAGATGGGTATTAAGGATCAACCCACGGCAGATTTTTACTGCACAGGGATTCTCAATTTAAAGTTAACTTTCCAGGACCCCCAGTTTGACCTGGAGTTTAGACACACATGTGTTTTAGTTATTTTGAGGGGGAAAATAAAATGTACCCTTTTATCCATGCTATACTTTACATTGCATCAATTTTGATTTAATCAGTGCTATCCTATGAAAATATATAATGAAATATTTCGATAAATGGCAGGGATGTGCTCACTTTTGCGATATAGTGTATATACCCCCCAACATGGTATTGCGTATATAATGAGCCTACTAATAAAATGCGAATGGATATTTATGATTAATATCAATATATTATAATAATTACTCGCATTTTGATTCTGATATCCGCTCCTCAATATGTGAAAACCCATGGTAGACCCCTAGAAATCTTATGGGTCGTAACAGTGGAGATACAAGGTTTCTGCCTGATGTCATACTGTATTTCTATAAACAAGCGTTGCTGGACCCGAACCAACTAGACAGATACACACAGAAAAAAAAAGATACAGACAATGTTTTTTAACCCTTAGTAAGTGTACTGAACGCGTTTTGGTGTTCTAAGCATTATGTTTTAACTATTGAAAAATAGCAGATCTACAAGCTCATAGCGCGCCACCGAGTGGCGCGCTATGAGCTTGTATCTCTGCTATTTTTGAAAAATCGTGAAAACGTGGTGCAAACCACAGACAGACAGACAGTTCCTCTCACCGTGTAAAGCTCATTGGTGACTTTCACCAGCTCCTCGTGCATCTGCACACCGATGTCTTTACTCTGCAATACAACAGAAAAACAAACAAACAAACACACAAACAAACAGGTGGTCATTTGCATCTGACGGCAAACACAACAAAAACAAGAAAAAGTAAGCACACTGATTATTATTCTAGACTATGAGACTGCATGCAGTGCGCACAATTCATCTCCCTTTCTCGACGTGTTTTTCTTTTCTAAACGTATTAATATTCAGCAGGTGAGGGCTGTCAGCTCTCCGGTGAAACATTGTCATATTTCTTTTTTTATTTTCTCATATTTTTGAGGCACAGTGCAGTCAGTGTAACGATGCCATGATGCCGTGGCGTACATGATGCCAGCCGGGAGAGATAAAAATAGCAGCGTGTGCCACTGAGACGCAGCAGGGGGGGGGCATTCGTTCCCAAGGACAACACGCAGCAACGCTTTCCACTGCCTTACAGGAGATGGCTGATGGATGGGACATGTCTACGGGTCAACAACATGTCCACGGGTCATTACTATGTCCACGGGTCATTAACGGATTGTGTCCTGTCTAGATTTCTAGTTTCTGAATAACATAATATTCAAAGATTTGCACCACGTTTTCACGATTTTTCAAAAATAGCAGAGATACAAGCTCATAGCGCGCCACTCGGTGGCGTGCTATGAGCTTGTAGATCTGCTATTTTTCAATAGTTAAAACATAATGCTTAGAACACCAAAACGCCTACATACAAGTGTAGAGATTGATGTCCGATATAATTGCTGTGATGGCCGATAGCCAATATTACCAATGTCGATATGATCTCACACTGTATTGACAAATACTATTATTATACTAATTTTTGTCCATTCTGAAAGCATGTGACAGAGTGTCTGTAGGCTAAGGCAAGCCCAATTTAACTTTAATACCTTTTATTTGTGAGCTTGTATGTACATCTGTTCAGGCTGTTACTTTGGGATTGTTTATTTGTAAAGATGAATTAATGATTGAGGAATTGGACTCACCAATGCCAATTAATCTAAAAACTAGCAGTACTCCTGATGTGCCATATGACCAACACTTCATAAACATTCTCATTGAGCTGTTATACATAATACCATAACCATTTTTTAGAAGAATAGTATTATTAAGCCTGATATGTGCATTTTGATGGATTGCAAATGTGATTATGGCGCATTATAGAATAGAATTTTAGGTAAAGCGTTGCTCAGAGGTAGAGTGGCCGGATGGTAACCACAAGGTTGATAGTTTGAACCCCGGTTCCCCCAGAGTTGGTGTCAAAATGTCCCTGAGCAAGACCCATAATTGCTCCCGATGTGCCGGTCGGTACCTTGCATGGTTTCTTACGACGTTGGTTTGCAAATGGATGAATGGGATCCACAATTCACAATCCAACTATGTAAAGCGCCTTGGATGAAGGAGCTATATACAGTAAATGCACCATTTATCTGCTGGCATCAGACAGCTAAGCAGCTCCCCCTGGATCCCCTGCCTGGCAGACCAGTGGTGTCTTGGAGGCAGGGGCGGATTGGCCATTTGGAGTACAGGGAGTTTTCCCCGGTGGCCTGCGCCACCTAGTGGCCTGGACAAAATCCAAAATGCACTAGTGGCACTTCCAAAATGCACTAGAATGTGCTAGATACTCGCCTGGAACATACAGATCAAAATGACCATTAATCTTCTACATTCTCTAGTTGTGTAGACTAAGTTGGGCTAATTCACATGATGAATATTTTAACTCTTGAGGGTGTGAAAATGAAACCAAATGGACCCGCAAGGGTCCATTTGGTTTCATTTTTACGCTCTCAAAGAGTTACATCTGGTTAACCAGCTGCCGCCCCCCTCCCCCAGGGTGGCCTGGCAAAGGCAAAATTGTCCCGGTGGGAAAATATGTGCCAATCCGCCCTGCTTGGAGGTCTTCCATCATCCACAGTAATATGACTGATGCTGTGAATGGATGCTATGTGAGCCTGCGTTGTCTGCTCATCATCACCATCCTTCATCCCAGTGGTTTTCAACCAGTGGTCTGGGGACCACCAGTGGTCCTTGAGAGGCTTCCAGGTGGTCCCCAGCTAAGTTGGTTAACCAGATGTTAAGTCTTGAGAGCGTAAACATGTTGCACTCTCAAGAGTTAAAATATTAATCACCTGATTTAGCCCAGGTCTACAGTTAACTAGAAGATTAATGGTCATTTTTTGGTCATTCTGTATGTTTGCCTGTTTTTTTTTCCTAGTTTTGGGGTCTGTGGGGCTAAAACGTCCTCAAACGGTGGTCTGCGGCTCACAAGCTGAATAAACATCATATACCGTGGTTTTGGAGGGAAATGAAAGGTGGGGTCTTTCAGAGTAAAATTTGACGCTTGTGTTTGGCACCCAGAGTTAGTGTGTTGAGTGGGGTGTTCAGTGGTTTTTTTCTCCTGCATGCATTCCCCAAAACCAGCAGAACTCCAAGGCGTGCGCTGCAACCTTGTAGGTCTACTGGTTTTACGAAATGGTGTAAATAATGGTGAAAACGTATGGCAAATCCTGACAACGGTGATTTCTTCTTGAATATGTGCAAATCCTGAGTGTGGCAAAAATGTGACACATTAGTATGAAGTCTTTTTTGTGTGTTTATGTGTTAGTGTGTGTGTGTGTGTGTTTTTTCAGAGCTCGGGCGAGTGGGGGTGCAGCGGAGTCCCATGTCCCCCAACGGTTCGATAGCTCAGTGGGCAGGAGCGCCAGTCATGGAGGTGCCGAGTTTTAAATGGGAGGTAGTTTCCATTTTTTCCCGTTGTGCTTGTACTTGAGTGTGACGCGCAATTCCAAGTGCTTTGAAGTAGGCATTCTGGGAGGTTCGGGGGAAAGTCAGAGGTCAGACGCTATTCTGACAAACTATGGCATGTTCATACGTGTTAACGCATTAACGCCCTACTAAGTGTGTTTAGCCGCTGTAGTAGCTGGTGTACTATGATCAAGAAGGATCTGCTTGATCATACAGCAACTGCTTATCGACACGTTTTGAGCTTGTATTTCATTTGACTCCCTTCTTTCACTTGGGAAAACTAGGCTAGAAAAAAGGTAAAACAGAACCAGTAAGTAATTTTACAATTTGTTGCATGCTTAAAATAGTCAATAGTCATCAGTGAGTTTGTATAGATCGGCTATTTTTAGCAAGTCGACATTATGATGACATCAAGGTCCCCCAAAAGACGTTTTAGTCGACAAAAATCAATTGTAGATTTAGCATTCTTTAGACCCATTAAAATATGCATATACTATATAGGAAGATTTCCATGCTTATTACGATATAAAAAAAGAAAAGTAGTCGATCGGTAAGCTTGTACAGTAGATCTTGCAGATGTTGTAGATCTGCTATTTTTGAATAGCTAATAATGGTTAAAAGTGATTAAAATACAGAGAACACAGAGTGGGGTGAACCTTCGCGGTTACCACATTGTTCCATACGAAATAAAAATTCAAATGACAGTTAGCAACGTCTGTGGCATCCGTCTGGAGTAAATGGGGGGGGGGTTTCAGTGAACAACGGCTAACCTTTTTAAACAGCCGGACCACGTCCTCGCCCACGTGCGCCAGGCGGACGATCACGTTGTTGTTGTAGATGTCGCTCAGCGTGGCGTGGTCGCGGCTCTCCCGCCGCGCCTGGTTCAGGACCAGATACCAGCAGTTCACCGTCGACAGCAAGTTCTGCTCCTTCCTGAAACCAGAGGAGACACAGATGTTCAGGAGTTATTCTGCTGTTCTCTGAAACCAGAAGAGACAGATGTTCAGGAGTTATTCTGCTCCTTGCTCCTCATGGGAAACAAATCAAAAAAGAGGATTTATTCCAGGGACGTGCACACATCGACCACATCAGCCCCTGCCCTTTTATCTGTCCATCAATGCAGCATTTACTATACTTTCCGCCTTATAAGCCGCGACTTTTTTCCCGTGCTTTGGACCCTGCGGCTTATTCAGCGGTGCGGCCAATGTATGGATGTTTACGGCTAACAAACACTATAGGGCGTTCTAAGTCTAAATGCACGGTATGCACCCTACTTTAAGCCGGCCCGAGCAGGAAATGTAGGGGGACAGGGCACAGGCAGTTCGCTAAGACAGACACTACTAAATGCATCATAGAAAGCAAACGAAGAAGTGCATATAACGCAGCTAAAGTCAGTCGAGCTGGTTGAAAAATAAGGAAATCGATCTGCTGTACGTAGCCTTGGGATCAATGAATCAATGGTTAGACGGCGGACCAACGCGAGGAACACCAGCGCGGCGGAGACACCAGCTCCTCGGAACGCCAGTGCGGCGGAGACACCAGCTCCTCGGAACGCCAGTGCGGTGGAGACACCAGCTCCTCGGAAACGCCAGCGCGCGGAGCCGCGGACCACCAGCGCGAGCAACATGATGAAAGCAACTTTTTCTCAAGTCTGCCAGTGGATCCTGACTGCGTGGAAAAGTGTCAAAACATCCACAAACGGGTTTAGAAAGGCTGGCAGCAGCAGCAGCAGCAGCAGCAGCAGCAGCAGCGCGAGCAGGAGGAGGGGTCCGTGGAGGCGGCAATAAAGACGCCTCGTCAAGCGTCTTAAACATTGAGAGGATTTCTGGTGGTCCCCAGCTAAATGGTGGACAGTTGGTTAACCAGATGTACGCTAGGCTACCTTTTTTCATGAACCACATGGACCCGCAAGCGCTCATTTGGTTTCATGAAGTGATCGGAGTTTGCGTATCTCCGGCTACACTTTATGGCCACTGGCCAGGCCTGGATGTAATATTTCTCAAACGGGGGGGCAGCCGAAAATGGCAGTTGGTTTAGTGGTGCCACACAATAGTAGTTAGTCAATGTTTAACTACCGCTATAAGCATTTGATTTGAAATATCTTTGAAGTTTTCATTGTTTGCATTCCGTCATGTTTGGTGGGGCAGTCAGGGCGTCTAGAGGGCATCCCCCCCCCCCCCATGTCTATGCCTAGATCCGTCCTTGGTCTATGGCTCTAGCGTTAATTACATACAGCACGTGCAGTTCTGTAGTCGTCTAAATAATAAAAAGGATGCTTCTCAAACAGCATTTCGTTGCCGACAATCTCATCTGTGCAAGAACCCTTACATATGGTAATTAAGCATTAAAACACCCGCGGCTAATAGGCCAGTGCGTCTTGTATATGTACACAATTGATTTTTTCGCTAAATTTGGCCGATGCGGCCTATATTCAGGTGCGCTTTATAACCCGGAAATTACGGTACTATAGTCTGTAAAATAACTGTCCTTGAAGGGTAACTCCACGCATTTTCAACATTTTAATATGTCATTATTAAACCTTAGAGGTGTTGGGTGGACATGATACAAAAGTTCCCCCATTCTGTGTTCCCAAGAAATGGAGGTCTGAAGAAAACCACTTTCTTTAGACGCTTCTTTTTTTCTGAGAGCGTACAAATGGAACCAAATGAACCCGTTCATTTGGTTGCATTTGTACGCTCTCAGAAAAAATGTTGAAAATGGGTGGAATTCCCCTTTAACCAGGCTATGAATGCATAATTTACTATGGTCTGTGAAGCAACATTTAATGCCAAGTTTAATGCTTCTCATACGAGGGGGAATTCAGAGATTGACAACCTGTCACTAAAGCCAGCAGTGGTCCTGCCTTTTGGGTCAGGATCCATAAACATGCTCCAGGGGGTCCCCAACTGAATGCTAGCTTGAAACCAAATTGACCTTATACAGATCTGTGTTAACCCTTTGTGTACTCAACGCGTTTTGGTGTTTTTAAGCTGTTGAAAAATAGCAGATCTACAAGCTCATATCGCGCCACCGAGTGGCGCGATATGAGCTTGTAGTTCTGCTATTATTGAAAAAATTTTGTTGGTCAAGGCATCTGGAGACAGTGGTAGGGCCTAGTGACCACATGAGCACTGACCACACACACACACACACACACACACACACACACACACACACACACACACACACACACACAGCTGATCTGCATTCAGATCCGGGGTCAGAGGTCGCATGCCTGAGGTCATTGTGCTAATGCGCTGGAATCGTGAAAATGGGACAATTACATCGGACACACACACACACACACACACACACACACACACACACACACACACACACACACACACACACACACACACACACACACACACACACAAACACACACACACACACACACGGACACACGGACACACGGACACACGGACACACACACACACGGACAGGCAGGCACACACACACACACACACACACACACACACACACACACACACACGGACAGGCAGGCACACACACACACAAGATGGGAGAAAGTTAAAGAAAACAAACAACTATCGCCAGGGGAAGACCAAATTTTAGATGCAAATGGTGCTAAAGGAGATCTAAAATGGTGAAACCTAACTACTGTTCTACTGTACTTGTGAGCACCTCTGGTCCACACACACGCACAGACACACACACACACACACACACACAGACACACACAGACACACACACAGACACACAGACACACACACACACACACACACACACACACACACACACACACACACACACACACACAGCTAAGTAGGGTAGCACGTGAGCTCAATCATCCTCACACCAAATTGCTTGTGTGTGATTTTTATTTTACACAGATGAATATGTAACGCTCAGCCAATTCTACTCTGCTGTGTTTTAAAGGGGAACTCCGTCCAGTTTCAATATTTTACTATGTCATTGATGTACCTTCGAGGTGTTGGATGGACATGATAAAAAAAACGTTCCCCCATTCTGTGTTCCCAAGAAATGGAGGTCTGAAGAAAACCACTAACATGGTGAAACATCTTGATGACATCATCAAGATGTATTTTCACCATGTTAATGTGTGTTTCTGAGAGTGTACAAATGGAACCAAATGAACCTGTTAGGGCTCATACAAATGGATTTGTATGCTCTCAGAAAAAATGTTGAAAATGAGTGGAATTCCCCTTTAATTTGTTCTGTCCATCTGATATACAAGCATAATTCATAGCCCGTCTTTGTAAAACACATTATTTCATATTGCTTCTCTAGATTCTGTCCCAAAATCCCACAAATTGTTACACAGAAACTGTAGTCAACTCGAGTCATGTGCTCCTGTTGCATATTTCAGACGCCATCCCATTTGTCTATAATTGGCTTTCAAAGTTTGCACTGTTGGCTCGTTTGGAACACAAAAACATCTCAACTCACAACAACTCATGAATGCAGCTTGCATCTCACGTGAAATCTTTAACAGGGGGACAGGAGAAAATGGTATGGGGGTGGCTTCATCGCCCATACAATTTTTGGTTACAAGACTTTTATTGGCAAGTATAAGTAAGCATCAATAATAACATCAGTTGTTGTTGAAGTTGCAACAGACACACAGCATGCATAAAGCTAAAGGTCTGACTCAGAGAGTTTTCTGTTTTCAATGATGAAATGCTGTTGATTTAATGGTGACACAACTGTAGTTAGTTAGTAGCAGTAGTAGTGTTTCACATCATTTTAAATATAATCACTTTAATTTGAAATATCTTGGTTTGTTTTGCATGCAAATCGGTGGGGCAGTCAGGGAATTTAGGGGGAGGACACAGCCTGGTGGGAAATTTTTCTAGTTGGGGGATTCTGACTTTCAATTGTGTAGTACATTCACTTTTGAACCTAATGTGCCTATTATTTGTGCACACACTTTTCCAACATACATCCAGCCGTGTGTGTTTGCGTGTGCATGCTGGTGTGACCTCAATGCAACGCTCAGTCAGGTCTGTCCTGAAAAGAACTTTAGGGGGACATCACGTGCGCGCACACACACACGCACACACGCACACACACACACACTTTAGATTTAATACACTTTCCATTAGGTGTGTAATTTGTGGTTTGAGATATTTTTTATTCCAGCAGTTAGTCCAGTGTCTCTGATGTCACAGACACTACTTTCTGGACTACATGTGTCAGTAAGACAGCCCCTCCCCCTATCCACAACGAGGAGCAGTGCATCAAAGCAGTATGGGGATTGTAGTCCAGGAAGTATGTGTCGATGACAGAGACCCTGCAGAGCTCTCTGCTAAAATCTAAAACCACATATTACACACATAAAGACCCTCAAGAAAGTGTTCTAAATCTAAAATATCTAAAACCACATATTGTACACATGAAAAAAGTGAAGAAATCTTCAAAATGTCATTAACATATTTTTTGCCAAAAGCATGGACTTGTGATATTTTAACAAAATATTCTTTAGTTGTTGTTCTTCTGAGAGGGCTAAATGTCATCAAACATATGAACTATATTTGTTAAAGGGTTGGAAACCCACTGTACCAGAGGGAAGAGAACAAAGAGTCAACCTTTCCTTATTCAATTATTCATGTAAACCACATTTCAACCTGGCACAGCTATTCTGGGCATGTCCTTGTTCTAGGGAAACCTAAAAATATATCTCTGGGGTGTAGCTTGTAGATCTATTCTGGGGTTGTGGCTCAGGAGGTAGAGCAGGTCGTTCAATGATCCGTGGGTCGGCGGTTCGAATCCCAGCTCCTCCTCCTGTCTACATTTTGAAGTGTCCCTCCTGGGGCAAAGACATTGAACCCCAAATTGCAGTGCCAAAGTGCTGGTTGCATTGGTCTTGCATTGTACCTTGCATTGGTCTCCTCAAGCTAGTGGTTTTCAACCTTTTTGGCACCAGGGCCCACTATTTCTTCAGCATTTGAGCCACGGACCACCATTTGATGACATTTTAGCCCCACAGACCCCAAGACTAAAGATTTCTTTTTGCTTTAGTCCACAATTCCAGGCTCGATTTGGGTAACAAAACAGTCAAACATAGATCAAAAATGACCATTAATCTTCTACATTTTATAGTTGTGTAGACTTTGGGCTAATTCAGATGGTGAAAAATGTAACTCTTGAGTGTGTAAACATGAAACCAAATGGACCTGCAAGGGTCCATTTGAAAACCCCTACTCCAAGCCATACAGCAGCGTACCAGTGATGTTGATCCACTGTGTCCTGCGTCCAAATATGCAATTTATAGATCAGGGACCCATTTGGACAATATGAGCTGAGCAAGACACTTCTAATTGCTCCCGATGTGCTCGTCCGTACCTTGCATGGTTTCATGGTTCCACCACAGCTGAATGGGATACAAAATCTATGTAAAGCGCCTTGGATAAAGGTGCCATACCTGCAATAACAACAAATAACAAATGACATCCGAACATTGTATGAATCTGGAGACAGCGTGTGAGCTACGACCATATCCGTACATAGCAGAGAAAGAATTCATTCTAAGGTCTACAGTCGGTCAGTGACTATATCCTATAGCCATCACACTGACCACTGAACCAAACCTAATGTTATTCACTGACACGTACCAAGGTGGTTCAGCATCGCCCTGTGCTTGGATATACCAGTCACCAGTCATTCAGATAAATCAGTGGTTTTCAACCAGTGGTCCGGGGACCACCAGTGGTCCTTGAGAGAGTTCCAGGTGGTCCTCAGCTAAATGATGGAAAGTTGGTTAACCAGGTGTAACTCTTTGAGAGCATAAAAACGAAACCAAATGGACCCTCGCGGGTCCATTTGGTTTCATTTTACACTCTCAAGAGTTAAAATATTTATCATCTGAATTAGCCCAAGTCTACACAACTAGAGAATGTAGAAGATTAATGGTCATTATGATCTGTATGATTGACTGTTTTGTTTCCCAAATCCAGCCTGCAATTGTGGACAAAGGCAAAATAAATAGTGGGCCTGGTATCAAAAAGGTTGAAAACCCTGAGCTAAATACAAGAGTAACTCCTCCATGGAGAGAGCACGGCACTAGTTGCCAATGTCAAATACAAACACAATCCACTTCAAACTATTCAGATCATGCATAATACAAGAGGGAGTTTAAACCAGGTGATGCCAAGGTGACAGCCATCATCATCATCTCAAAAATGTCAGCACCGCAAGACAAAAGGTATTACTGTGCATCAGAGACAGCCAGACAACGTGGCGACACGCAGGGACGTGCACACAGCGTTAGAGGGGCAGGGGCTGACTGAGATCCTGTAAGAGGACGCTTTTGAAAGCTGTGACGCATTTGAAGAGAGCTTGAAGATCAGCAATTTTAAGGGCACAACCCAGAACCTTTTATCGAGTGCAGATGTGGTTTATAAACACATTTGTTCAACACAAAATAAAAAGGTATTATATGCAATGTTTTACCCCAAAATTTAAATGCAAGGCTATATATTTTTTCCTCCTCTATGTCGCTTCTAATATGACGCCGCAGCTGTTTCCCTGCAGACAGGCACTTGCTTTGCCCTGCAGGCAGTCCAGAACTTTGTTGTTGTCAACAATCACAGCACAGCAGTCTCCCAGCCGTTTCGTAATGAGCCAATAGAGTGGAGGTGAGGTGGAGTTAGATTCAAATCTGTTTCCAAACAGATTCTGTACACACTAAACTTGCCTATATTGCCTTTAAGTTCAGGAGAATACTGGCATGGAAAGGATAGGAGTGGCATTTTGCATTTCTTTCAGCATGTAGTAAATGCTGCATTCATGGTCTGGTAAAGCAGAGGTTTTCAACCTTTTTTCATCCCAGGGCCCACTATTTTTCTGCATTTTAGCCACATAATACCATTTGATGTTGAGTTAGGGTTAGGGGGTTAAGCCTAACCCAAGACTCTCTATCCCAAAAACTAAGGAATTTCAAGTTTTGGTTCACGACAAGGACAGTTGTTTTACAAAATGGCTAAAAAGGGCAGCGGCAGGGACCCCTTTAGCGTGCTATGTGTGCGTTTCCAGGGGAAGCTACAATAAACAGCCCCTCAGAGACAGACAGAGAGGATGCCATGCAGCATGGCAGCATGGCAGCAGGCCACGGCCCGGCCGGGGAGCGTGACGATGCAGATATCTGCTATAGCAGATCAACCCCTCCATACGAGGCTATAGCCTCGTATGGAGAAGTATGGCATGTATATTGTCAAATGGGGGGTCTGCAGGCTAATGAATGTTGATTTAGGGGCTCCCTAGAACCACACCGCGCTGCTGTACGCCGAGCTGCAGGGCTGTCAAAGAATTCTTCTATAAGAACACCAGCTGAATGTCAGAACACACTGCAGGCAATTACCGCACGCACGCACGCGCACACACACACACACACACACACGCACACACACACACACACACACACACACACGCACACACACACACACCACCATCATCATCAACATAATATGCCCCTGGGCTTCACAACTGTCATCTATACACCAGTCATTCTCTGTTCTGAACTTCAAGGACGTCGACTTCGATATGCATTAAGTCGCTGTTGTTTCTTCTATGTTTCTGCACTGTAAAACATGTGGTTCCAAAGGTTATTTCAAGTCAAGGACCCCCAGCTTGATATGGGCTGGGTTACATGGCCCCTATTTAATGTCATTTCTATCCCTGAGACCCCCATCTACTGTATATTGTGAAATCAACATACATTTAACTCAGAGTGCACAAATTGGAACCAAAAGGACCACCCGTCAAGACACTCTGAGTTACAAGCATGAGGGTTTAATACAATCATTTAACTGTCATTTTCAACGAGTGTTCCGAGGACCACCAGTGGTCCTTCAGAGGGTTCCAGGTGGTCCTCAGCTAAATGATGGAAAGTTTGTTAACCAGATGTAACTCTTTGAGAGCGTAAAAATGAAACCAAATGGAACCTTACACACTGTATGTACTGTACACCAGTGGTTACTTACCAAACTTTCTCATTTCAAGTGGCCTAATAATGAATCAACTTCATTATTAGGCCACAGAACCCCTTGTGGAGACCCCCCAATGAGAGGATTTTCATTTTGCAGATCTAGCAGTGACTCCGAAACATTAATTTGCATGCATTAAGGCCACAGAAGCCCCATTTAATGGCATTCTTTATCTATGATACTCAGATTTGAAAAAAAAAACACTGTTAGTTCCACCCTGGGAGTGTACAAATGGAACTAAATGTACCCTAACAGGTCCATTTGGTTCCACCAGTACACTCTCTGAGTTACAGACTTATAGGGTCCATTTGGTTATTAATCCTAACCAGGAGTGTAGTGGAGGGGAAACGTGGGGGGACGGCGTCTCACACCTAAAATATTTTTTGGGGCAAAAGTAGGCCTATGTTTTTTTTTGTCTTGTCATTTACTTTTATGGACACAATTAGGCATTGTAAACAATCTTTCTCGATATGCTATACTTGTTTTAATAGTGTGTCTGTGTGTGTTGCGCAGGTGCACGCAAATGTGCATGCAAATGCAAGTGTGCATGCACGTGTCATTAATACGCCATAGAGATGTTGTGTGGACATGACAAAAGAGTTCCCCGATTCTGTGTTTCCTAGAAATGGAGGTCCGAAAAAAATCATTAGCATGGTGAAATACATCTTGATGACATGATCATCACGATGTGTTTCACCATGTTAATGAGTTTCCTTTTTTCTGAGAGTGTACAAATGTGAACCAAATGGACCCGCTAGGGTCCATTTGGTTCACATTTGTACACTCTCAGAAAAAAAAATGAAAATGGGTGAAATTCCCCTTTAAGAGGCGTCCCCCCCACTTCTAAAAGTCCCACTACAACACTGATCCTAACTATATCTAATTTAAATACACACTAGATAGCAGGTACTCCCTAGCTGGGACTCCCTCAAGTACACCTAGAGATCCCTCATCCCTGCACACCACTTTGAGACTCCATGATGTACACAACATAGCATCTATAAAGCTATACACAGCCATACACAGGCTGGTGTATGGCGCGTGTCAAAACAGCCTCCTCCGTTATTTCCAATGTTCTTATCCCACACCGGGGGAAATCAGACGCTCGTCCACGTGGCGCACGGCGCTCCGATACGCCAATATTCTCTATTTCCAGAAAGCCGCGTGGCAGCACGCCATGTCCTGTTGGTGTTGGCGGGCGACACTTGAAGCGCGGCAACACTGTGGCGCTATGCCACGTATGCAGTGTGTTGTAGGGCTTAAGCGTGCCGTGGCAGTCTTCCACACAGAGTGAATGTAAATAATTGTCTGTCTGTCTGTCTGTCTGTCTGTCGCACCCTATGGGCGTGAGGTTGTGTATAAGACGATATGACAGTCACATACATATATACACACGCAGGGGGAGGTCACTTAAAGACTGTATGTGACCTAGTTATGGGGAGAGAGAGAGAGAGACTGCCCCAAGACACCAAGATCTCTGCATCCATGCATGCATGCATGGGCGCCATATATCCCCAGTCCATTTATTCTAAAAGTCTCCTGCTCTTCTCTTCTCTCTCTCTATATCTGTCATGCCAGTGATGGGTATGACTCAACGTATAACCAGTGTTGTTTTAGGCCACAATGCCTGCAACACAGTGCTTGGCTGGTGTAGGGTATAGTGATTCTCTGCTACCGTACAGGAATACCCCCCTCAAGCGGAGCACTAAGCAAGGGGTGAGTACCAACCAATGGCACAACCAAACAGGTGACATTCTTGGCACGTTAAATAGGGATGAGCAGATATATCGGACATACAGATATTACTGGCCGATAAAGGGTTTAAAAATGAATATCGGAAAATACCGGTATCAGGAAAAATAATTTACCAGGAAAAGATTATAAAAATATGACTATTTTATTTTATTTTTTGAAAAATCGGTAACACTGTTTACAGATGTGTATAGAGCCACACAATCAGGGGAAAATATATGGGGACATTCCTCCCATTATGATTGAGTGGGGGCAGGCCTTGGTGCACATGCTGTTGTTCTGTTTGGGGATTTTCTGAATCACTCTCATTAGTTATGTTTTTTTTTTCCCAACCACAAAAGCCGGCATAATATTTCACTATCGGTTGATATCGGTATTGGAAATTAAGAGTTGGACAATATCAAGTTCTCGGACAGCCCTAAACAACCTTGTTTTCCTTGTTTACTCCTTTTATTGTCCTCGGGGTCTAAGGAGTTAAACTATAACTAAAACTAAACTTAGTGTACTGAACGCGTTTTGGTGTTCTAAGCATTATGTTTTAACTATTGAAAAATAGCAGATCTACAAGCTCATAGCGCGCCACCGAGTGGCGCGCTATGAGCTTGTATCTCTGCTATTTTTGAAAAATGGTGAAAACGTGGTGCAAATCTTTGAATATTATGTTCAGAAACTAGAAATCTAGACAGGACACAACGGGCTAAACAACAATGAAAAATCGAAAACTACAATAACCTTGGTGAGTATTGCATGCATGCGTGTGCATGTGTGTGTGTGTGTGTGTGTGTGTGTGTGTGTGTGTGTGTGTGTGTGTGTGTGTGTGTGTGTGTGTGTGTGTGTGTGTGTGTGTGTGTGTGTGTGTGTGTAGACTCACTTGAAGCCCTGGTGCTCCCTGGAGGTGCGGATCTTGGCGGAGTATCTCTCGGCCAGCTTGTCCAGACCTCTGGAGTACTCCAGCTGCAGCTCCGCCTTCCTCCTGAAGAACTCCTGCAGGTCCTGCAGCAGCTGCAGCCGAGACTCCGACTGCTGCTCCAGGCAGCGGAACTGTTCCACCAGCTGGTTACGGATCTCTGCAAGGGACAAGAGAGAGGAGAGACACGTTTAGCCCTTTGCTGAACCACCACTCCAAGAAGGGACGACTGTCCAATGACCACAAGCAATCCAGGGGTGGGGGAAAAATTTGATAATTTTAGGGGGCGCGGGGGGGGGGGGGGGGGGGGGGGGGGGGGATTATGGATTAACCCATTTTGTCCTGTCGAATTTCTAGTTTCTGAATAACATAATATCACATATTTGCACCACGTTTTCACGATTTTTCAAAAATAGCAGAGATACAAGCTCATAGCGCGCCACTCGGTGGCGCGCTATGAGCTTGTAGATCTGCTATTTTTCAATAGTTAAAACATAATGCTTAGAACACCAAAACGCGTTCAGTACCCTAAGGATTAATACGATTTTATTTGTATATATTTTAATTGTTATTTTAATCACTAACACACATTACATCACATTAACTAACTAACTAACATTTTAAAAGTTTTCAATGCCCCACAATGCTGGCAAGGGGGGCGCCTGTGAAAAAATTGTCAGGGGGCCCAGAATTTGGTGCAACTGGGCCTGAAAATGATATGCAGATTAATGTATATTTCACTCATTATAATAGCGATGCAGATGAATGTATATTTCACTCATAATAGCGATGCTAGATAAAACTTGTTTCTATTGATTCATTATATAATACTGGTGCTAGATAAGACCAGGCTTGTTTCCATTCCATGCCAGCTTGGAGAATCAACAATGGTGGACATAGTAAACTCATTTGGAACTGAAGGCTGAAGGGAGACACCAAGTAGGTGCATTGATGACGATATCATCATGAGGACAAAATCCAACAAACTGTTCCTGAGAGTAATCTCCATTAAAGCTCATATATCATACATGTGCATTATGTGGCCTTGGAGCCAAATGCGGCCCTTTGGCTGACTCTGACCGGCCCGTGAAAGGGTTTTAAACCAGTGGTTCGGGGACCATCAGTGGTCCTTGAGAGAGTTCCAGTTAAATATGGAAAGTTGGTTAACCAGATGTAACTCATTGAGAGCGTAAAAATGAAACCAAATGGACCCACGCGGGTCCATTTGGTTTCATTTTTACGCCAAATGGACCCTTGCGGGTCCATTTGGTTTCATTTTTTACACTCTCAAGAGTTAAAATATTCATCATCTGAATTAGTCCCAAGTCTATGCAACTAGAGAATGTAGAAATCCAGCCTGGAATTGTGGACAAAAGCAAAATAAATCTTTAGTTTTGGGGTCTGTGGGGCTAAAATGTCATCAAATGGAGGTCCTCTGTGGCTTAAATACTGAATAAATAGAGGGCCCTGGTGTCAAAATGGTTGGTCTTACGCTTACTTTTATCTTGAAATTAAATTAATATCATGCAGACTGTAATTCAGCCTTTAGTCTTGGCCGTCCACAATATTTGATGTATCTCATTCGGCCCCTTGGGAAAAAATAATTGCCCACCCCTGTCCTTTAGTAAGGGAAATATCTGAAAATCTGGGAATAAATTCGTTACCAAGCAAACTCTTCACCAATGTGTTTCTAAAGGTGTCTAATAACATCTCCTAAAAAGTTGAAATTCAACTCCTGTGGGAAACCTAATAAAAAACTGCACAAAGTTGGTGTACCAATAGGCGATTTTCTAAAATTCGGAAATGTTTAATTTGGCCTTAAGTTACTTGTGAGGAGTCAAACTAGGGGTTTTTCGTCATTCTGAGTTCATTTATAGCATTTGTTTTTCACTACAAACCATTCCTTAGTGGAAAAACTGGCCCACACCTCATTACATTTACATAAACTTGTATTTTATTACAATTCGTTTAACATTAGTCAGAGCAAACAGTGATTCCATTCTGTGGAATGCTTTATGAGTCAATGTGTGAATATACATCCTCAACAGTGTTGGGCAGTAACTAATTACTGTAATATTATTACTTTTTCCAGCAAGTAAAGATATTACTCTGCCAAAATGTGTAATAAGTAATGTTACTCTGTCAAAACATGTCTAGTTACTCTTACTCTCTTTTACTACTTTTGAGCTTGTTGTTGCATGTGAAAATAAAACAGATTTACAAGGTAGCAACAGATAATAACAGAGATCCATGGTAGTTAGTAGGTCCTAACCCACCACACATGACCTACTCTACAAATTAACACAGTTTTCGCTAAACGGATTGTGTTGTACATTTCTATTCCTTTGCGTGTGTGTGGGTGGGTAGGGAGGAAAGTAACATGTAATATTTAAAATCTAGCAGAGCTTGACACTAACACTTGCCCGCTTGCCCGGGGCAAGTAAAAAAAAATGGTGGGGCAAGTGAAGACTGCTACTGGTCTCCCGATCAGGCAAGTGTGCAACTTAGTGCACTATAACACAACACAACATTAATTTGTCTTGAAGGCAGTCATTGCACTCTGCCTATGTGTCTTTCCCTGCCGTTCTAGCTATCCACAATTCCAGGCTGTATTTGGGAAACAAAACAGGCAACTTAACTTTCACATCAAAATGACCTAATCTTCTACATTCTCTAGTTGTGTAGACCTGGGGTAATTAAGATGACGAATTTTAACTTTTGAGAGCCTAAAAATGAAACCAAATGGACCCTTGCGGGTCCATTTGGTTTCATTTTTACGTTCTCAAGAGTTACATCTGCAAAATTTACAATATATTTTAGAGGGCAAGTGACCATGAGCTGAGGGCAAGTAGAAACTGACTGCAGAGACTCTGTCCGTGGTGCTAAAATGAGCTTTCTGTTATGGTAGCTGTAGTGACTCTGTCCGTGGTGCTGAAATGAGCTTTCTGTTATGGTAGCTGTAGTGACTCTGTCCGTGGTATTGAAATGAGCTTTCTGTTACTCTGTCCGTGGTGCTGAAATGAGCTTTCTGTTATGGTAGCTGTAGTGACTCTGTCCGTGGCGCTGAAATGTATATTTACTGAAATGTATATTTACTTGCCCCCTATATATTTTAGGGGGCAAGTGACCATGAGCTGAGGCAAGTAGAAACCTGACTTGCACTTGCCCGATGGGCAAGTGCCTCCGAGACCTTATGTCAACCCCTGTCTAGTAATAAGTAAAGTAATAGTATTACTTTTTCTAAGGGGTCATAAGTAAAGTAAAGATATTACTCTCCTAAGTAATATTGCCCAACACTGATCCTCAATGCCTTCATCATGAATAGCATTCTTATATTATTATATATTCTTAATAGCAGGTAATGCCTTGACAGACTTCACAAGCTGAGATCCACTTGACATCATTCTTCTTAAAGCTGCATCGTTGGCTGCTGCAATCTCCATGGCAATTGCAGCTTGCAAACTGGAGCAGCTCTTCGGGAGCCATTGGGAACTGCAACTGGCTAGAGTTGGAACTGGCTCATAACCATGAACACCAACTACCTATCCATGGTTACTGGGGTCCAGTGACATGCTCTGTAGAAGGAGCCAGTTCGAGTCTGTAGGTAGGCACGGAGCAATTAGAGTCTCCAATGGTAGAGTCTCCAGTTTGTTCATCTCAGCCGCTGCCTTGTGTGAGAAGTTGCTGTATCGAACCTCACCCAGAGTAGTCCCTAGTATATGTAGAGGAAGATCGATGTACCAGCCTTAATCACTGTATATACTGTATGTCCCCTGCCCAAAACCTGAAAGAAGAATGCACTTGAAGGTTTGTTTCATTCAATATAGAAAAAAACATTGATATAAATATTGGTATTATTACCTGTCAAACAGAGTTGTTTTACCATGACCAGCTATAGCAGAGACCATATCACACAAGGCGTGACAGAAAACCAGGTAACCTCTCTGTTTTTCAGAGGGAGCTTCTCGAATCCAGGTGACATCATAAGAGCCATTTGATGTCGTGAAGAAGAGTGGGTGTTTGGTGCCTGGGCTATGCACTAACATTACAGTACGTCTGTGTCAACTGCCCGAACCAGAAAAATATAATATATGCAATGCATGTCCAACTATGTGAAAATACGTAAAACTAGTCAAAGCTCTTACTTTTAAGAGAGTCATAGCTAATAAAAGTATGTATGTTACTGACAAGGCAGACAATTGCTCTCACAACTAAATTGTCAGCATCAGTGTCACTTGGCTCCATAGTGATGTTAAGCTTCCAAAATGTTTTAAGAGAGGAGGTGAATGAGCTGACTGTTTTTCTGGCATTTGTTCAAGAAATTTGCTTTTGGTGTTCAGTGTATGAGATCTGGTGGTTGATGGTGGATGGCTTCTCTATATGGTGAGAACAAGGTCGGACTTGGCAGGAGATTGCCACCAGTGACCTAAGCTACTTGCAGCATCTTGGCCGGAACTCTCATCATTGTGGTCTTTGATGGTTACAACTTGCCAAAAGATCATGAACACATCCGCTATAGCAAGAAGTCATGCTATGATGTCCAGATTCAACCAGATCTGATACACTGGGCACCAAGAGCGAAGTTCTTGGACAACTGCCACAAAAAGAGTCAGCTCATTCACCTCCTCTCTTCAATATTTGGAAGCTTAACATCAACGTGGAGCCGACTGACACTGATGCCGACACTTTAATTGTGAGAGAGCCATTGTCTGCTGCTACAGGTGGCTCTTTGGAAAGGTGGAGCTTTGACTAGTTTTATATATTTTATTATTTTCGCATAGTTGGACATGCATTGCATAATTATTATATTTTCAGGTCCAGGCAGTTAACATATTGTAATGTTGGTGCACCATAGCCCAGGCACCAAACACCCACTCTTCATGACATCAAAGGGCTCTATGATGTCAGGAGGATTCGAGAAGCTCTCACTGAAAAACAGAGAAGCTACCTGGTTTTCTGTCAAGCCTTCACTGGGTGTGATATAGTCTCTGCTATCGTTGGTCATGGTAAAACAATTCTATTTGACAGGTACTCATACTAATATTTTGGGCTGGTACTGTGATCTTCCTCTACATGTACCAGGTACTACTCTGGGTGAAGTTCGATACAGCAACTTCTCATGCAAGGCAACGGCTGGGATGATCAAACTGAGAATCTACCTCCAACAGAGAGTGCCTCGGCACAATATTCGCTCCGTGCCTACCTACAGACTTGTGACTGGCTCCTTCTACAGAGCATGTCTCCGGACCGATGGACAGTTCCAGTTCCAACTCTGGACCCCATGGCTCCTGAAGAGCTGCTCCAGTTTGCAAGCTGCAATTGCCATGGAGATTGCAGCAGTCAACGATGCAGCTTCAGGAATAATGACGTCAAGTGCATCTCAACTTGTGAAGTCTGTCAAGGCATTACCTGCTATTAAGAATATATACATATATAAGAATGCTATTCATGATGAAGGCATTGAGGATGAATATTCACACATTGACTCATAAAGCATTCCACACAGTGAAATCACTGTTTGCTCTGACCAATATTAAACGAATTGTAATAAACACAACTTTATGTAAATATAATAAGGTGTGGGGCAGTTTTTCCACTAAGGAAAGGTTGTACTGTAAAACAAATGCTATAAATGAACTCAGAATGATGAAAAACCCCTAGTTTGACTCCTCACAAGTAACTTAAGGCCAAATTAAACATTTCCGAATTTTAGAAAATCGCCTATTGGTACACCAACTTTGTGCAGTTTTTTATTAGGTTTCCCACAGGAGTTGAATTTCAACTTTTTAGGAGATGTTATTAGACACCTTTAGAAGCACATTGGTGAAGAGTTTGCTTGGTAACGAATTTATTCCCAGATATGCCAAATATCTGATAAAATTCCCTTACTAATATATTTTACTCGATATGAAAGACTGATTGTTCAAACTCGGTTATTTGTGGATTTAAAAAAAAAAACCAAACAGACGCACACAAAAAAGTTGAATTTCATGCCATTTCCCCCTTTACAGTTGTTCCGCTTCTCCCTGTCATTTCCTCATATTTGACCTTTGTCTAACTGCAGGCCTGGTGGAATAGATTTAGAAGACATTTTGAAGCTCTTGCTACTGAAATGAGTCATTATACACGGAGAAATCCCATCATTTAACATGCATCTCTACAGGACAGCTTTCCCCTTGCTGCTAACAACATACAGTACTTCATTACTTCTCTAGATCCCCCAGGACTACAGTAAAGTCCTGTAAAGCTTATACAGCAAATTACACTGAAGCCGTCAGTGGGTGGTTTAAGGACACGTCTAAACTATGGAATGAACTTCCCATTGCAGTCAGAACTACAAGGGTCCATTTGGTTTCATTTTTACGCTCTCAAGAGTTACATAAAATATTCATCATCTGAATTAGCCCAATTCTACACAACTAGAAGATTAATGGTCATTTTGATATGTATGTTTGCCAGTTTTGTTTCCCAAATCCATATTGTTGCCAAACGCAAAAGAAATCTTTAGTTTTGGGCTCTGTGGGGCTAACAGAGTCACTGCAGTACAGAGAAGGTGAGCAGGTTCACAGATCTTGGCATCAACACCACTGTAGAGAGAGTCACCTGGGGGTATCAATGCTGCTGACGCCGGCCAGAAAAACCTGCTATCTCCATGTTATTGACCTTTTTGTGTTGGAGATTAAAGCAGCGATTTTCAACCTTTTTGATACCAGGGCCCACTATTTATTCAGAATTTGAGCCACGGATCACCATTTGATGACATTTTAGCCCCACACACACACCCCAAAAAGGTTGCTGTTGTCCTCAATCCTGTAGGCTGGATTTGGGAAACAAAACAGGCAAAACATTAAGACCAAAATGACCATTGATCTTCTACATTCTGTAGTTGTGTAGACTTGGGCTAATTCACATGATGAATATTTTAACTCTTGAGAGTGTAAAAATTAAACCAAATGGACCTGCTGGCGCTGGGGTCCATGTTTACGCTCTCAAAGAGTTACATTTGGTTAACCAACTTTCCATCATTTAGCTTGCGGACCACCTGGAACCCTCTCAAGCACCACTGGTGGTCCCCGGACCACTGGTTGAACACCACGAGAAGGAGCAGGTCACCATGGACTTTACCCCGGTTAGGGCAGTAGACCAGTACCACCAGTGCAGAGCCTTATAGTGGGAGAGTTAGGATATTGAGGGGTCAGAAACCAGAGCGGAGCACGTCACTATGAGAGCCTCTCTGAATCCTAACTGCAATTGGGAATACATTGTTTTCAACGAGAACGGCGCAAATAAGAGCTGTTTTAGGTTCGTATGCAAAACGACAACTGTTTTAAAGTATTGTTCAGTCACGACTACATTCTCTGTAATGTTTATGTTGTACTATTACTAAAGAACAACTGGTTTTAAAGTCATCAAAGCTGGATTAAATACCTGAGTCCAACACATTTCTGCATACTCCTACTGCTACATTGCACTCAGAGCAGCCTCGCAGGCAGTCTTGCGAGACGCCCAGTATCGTGGGATATCAGTTGCTAACCGTGTGCGAGAATGGGGCGCTGTTGGCTCCATATGCTCCTCCAGCAGCGCGAGCGACCTGGCGCACAGGAGTGAACGGGAATATCTCAACTCTCCCACTAGAAGGCTCTGCACCAGTGGTACTAGTATACGGTACTAGTATACGAGCAGTTGGGAATCTCTACTTCCTCTGACACGGTCTGTCCGTACGCACGGACCGTCCCTACGCACGGACCGTCCCGAGGACACAAAGGGCTCTGTCTGTCCCTCTGCCCGGCAGACAATAGGAAGTGGTCGACCTCCTGACCTCTGGAGAGGCCGTTCCAACGGAGCGTGATGCAGGCTCCCATGGACCGCCGTAGGAAAACGTCTCAATGGAAAGAGATGCCAGAGAAAAAAAAGAACCTCCCTTTGTTCACTGCTAAATGGACTTTCTGTATTAATGTATGAGCGCAGCAGAAAAATGCCTCATCACCACATACACGCGTGTGAATGCATGCATGCGTGTGTGTCTGTGTGCGCACGTGCATGCCTGCGTACTTGCGTGTTCCTAAGTATGTGTGAAGGAGGGAGGGAGAGAGAGAGAAAGAAAGAGAGAGAGGGATGGACAAAGACAGAGTGTGTGTGTGTGTTAGAGAGAAAATGACACAAAGAGGGAAAGGGAGAGAGGGAGAGATAGGATCATGCAGAGTGTTTTCCTCTCCTCTCGTCTCCATGGCTGCCCTGGTGGTGGTTACCGTGGATACGATGCCTCTGGAGGCATCGCCGCACGCAGGAGCACACCATGCTGCCACACTGCCAATCCACCACCAAACAGTCACAAATCATCCAGTAGCGACCAGTTCACCAAATCCACTACCATGTCACCATATCCACTAGTGACCAGGTCACAAAGTCCGCTAGCTACCAGGTCACCAAATCCACTAGCGACCAGTCAAAGTCAAAGTCGTCTGATTAGTCACTCATGTTACCACAGTGAATTCTCGCTTTTGACCCATCTCTTGGAGCGTTAACAGTTTCCGTGCCTTTGCAGTAGAGCTAGGTTATGCTTATCATTATCAAATAATAGTTATGACCGGTACCATTTAGGTTGATCTACGTCACCCTATGTTGCTCACCGTCGCCGGTTTGATACGATCCCAATGATAACGGCAGCGAGCAGAAACGGACCAACCCGGAACTGGAAGTGTTAGATCTAACTTGTCAGACGGGAAACATGGACCGAAATATGAAATATGACTTTTAGATGAAAATCGCTGGCACCACTAGCTACCTAAAAAAATATGGAAAAGTGCTGGCACTACAGTGTTAAGCTGCAGCACGCGCCACGCTCAAGAATCATTCATTGATTTCACATTTGACCCCCAATCCAACCCATTTTTACAGTCTTTGGTATGACGGGCTGGAAATCGAATCCCGGCCTCCCAGTTTCAGGGTGTACAACCCTAACCCCTAACCACAAGGCCACTGACTGGGCCAGGTCGCCAGATCCACTAGCGACCAGGTGGCAAATCCACTAGCGACTAGGTCACCAAATCCACTAGTGACCAGGTGGCAAATCCACTAACGACTAGGTCACCAAATCCACTAGTGACCAGGTGGCAAATCCACTAGCGACTAGGTCACCAAATCCACTAGTGACCAGGTGGCAAATCCACTAGCGACCAGGTCGCCAAATCCACTAGCGACCAGGTGGCAAATCCACTAGCGGGCAGGCTATGACATCCCTAATACAGTTACTACTGTATATGGTTACAGCCCTACTATAGCGTAAAAGAACGCTGTGTACTGATCAGCAGCAGTAGCACTAGTAGCAGCAGCAGCAGAGGGTTGTGTGTTTAGCATAATTCTCCTAAAGGACAAGGGCATCATTTCACTGCCTCTCAACACAACAATCACCAGCCTGTGTCTGTCTGGTGAGAGGAGGCAGAAAAGCACTTGTTCAGAGAACTGAGAGGGAGGATGTGTGTGGCTCCCACTGGCCTGCATCGCTGCTCTGGGCGCGTACCGCCATTATATAGGTGATATATAGGTGTTGCCGATTCAAGCCCCGATCCCAGACAACCTTTCCTGCATCACGGCCCATTTCCTGTCCATCTGATTAAGGCAGGGGTTAGGGGCCCACACTTTTTTGACTCGAGAGCTCCTTTCAAAATGACCGTCTCAACAAGATCTACACATCAAAAATGTGATTGTTCCATTGCTGAAAATCCATTTCAAGGCCCCTTAGAAAGTTTGAAAACAGTATTGAGGTTTGAGTTGACAGTTCGTGATGTTGAGTTTAGTTTCCTGCACCCAAAACTAAGAACTTTAACATTTTTGTCCACAATTGCGAAAGAGAACTGGAAAAAACGTTGGTCAATATAACAATTATTCTCCGTATTCTAATTGAGTGGATGTTTAAATATAATTTAACTCTTGAGAGTTTAAAATGAGTTTAAAATTTTAACGCTCTCAAGAGTTTACAGATCTATAAGGGTCCAAGTGCTGGGGGACAGCCATGTGATCTACCTGCACGGCCTGTGTGATCTACTGGTAGCTCACAATCTACCTTTTGAGCAGCCCTGGATTTGCACAAAACGAGCACGCTGCACCACAAATTCACCTGACCCTGTCCCTGCTCGCCTAAATACACTGGCGTTATCGCACCGCAACTTCTCAGCACAAAGAAAAACGCTGGTCTCATTAAAAGTTCTGAGCTGGTTATTTTTAGAACTTAGACACAATCCATTTGATCCATCATTCAGATGTCTGTTCGTTGAAGAATATACACTGTCGTTAGACGACATGGGGATGCTGCACGCGGCTCAAGTACAGTACAAACCTTCCATGAGAATAAAAAGTCCTTTTGAAGATGATAAAGAAAAATCTACAATAAGGCACCACCAGCGCCAATGTCACACTGCAGGGCCGTGTTCAATGGGCTCCTTGTATAATTGGTCCTTCTCACGAATTGCTCGTTATTTATAAGATGACACCATTTCCATGCTAGCCTCGACACCAAGGCTTTCATTTTTGTCCGCGTTGCGCGAAAACGGAAAGCCTGGAATAATTTGTTAGCCACGGTGGCCTAGAAGTGGGAGTCAACCTTTCGAGGTGGGCGTCGGCCCAAATGATGCGACGTAGCACAGCAGTGGAGTGACGGGGGAGGGATGACGACACGTTGGTGAGATCAAATCAGATCAGCTCATCTGAAATCAAAATTCGGACAGCAAATACATGCTTCACACGAATACTATTGCACAACGACACTTTGCCATACCACAAGTATCCAGTGTGGCCACTTAAAAAAATGCGGTCATAATATATCCGCAGACAGATTTAAAGCTATAATAGGTAATGTCCCAGCTAGTCACTGTCGGTAGGCTATTACAATCCACAATCAAGCTTCTGTAGATAGATCTTATTTTAATTGTCTTAAGTACAAGGTCTTAAGTCCTAAGTCAAAACTTGAGAGCTTTGCCACACCTCCAAGTTTTGACTTAAGACTTAAGACCTGATACAATCAAAATAGGGTGTTTTAGGCAATCGCATCACCTTCTTCACATCCCTGTGAGTATGAGTGGTTACACCACTAATGTATTCCCACATGTGTGAGGAGTTATTGATTTTAAAACTTTTTCCAACTGACGTCTTTTACACAAAAACAAGGCATACTCCCCTCCCCACCTTTTCCCTAACCACAAAAAACATATATAGAACAGTGTGTTATGTGAGAAATACGCAAGCCATAATATACAGTATAGATCATTAAAAATGTGTTTCGTTGAAAAAGTTAACTAGTATAGTGAATTTTGAGGGGCTTTGGTGTGAACTACTTGAGAGCTACTCCACTACTGAGATCCCACTCCACACAGAACTCCTTCGCTTTGTGTGTGCGGACATGGATATGTGTGTGTGTGTGTGTGTGTGTGTGTGACGCCTCATAGCATGTGGAAAACTTCACTAACGAGCCTTCATCATCCGTCGCTAATGTTTATTTTCCTCCAACGCGAGAGGAATGTTTCAAATCCTGGCCCCAGTCGTATATAACATGCTCCGGTGACTTCTTACTGGAGTTTCTGAGCAAAGAATTAATTACTTCCAGAGCATTAGAGAGAGAGAGAGAGAGAGAGAGAGAGAGAGAGAGAGAGAGAGAGAGAGAGAGAGAGAGAGAGAGAGAGAGAGAGAGAGAGAGAGAGAAAGAGAAAGCTTTGAAAGTGTGCAAGAAGTGGAAAAGGAAAACGGAAAGAAATAAGGGGGAAAGCAAAGATCAGCTCCTATCTCCAGGGCTGTGCACACATCAAAGGGGGCTTCAGCCTCTACCCTTTGACCTGTCTGTAAAACAAAAAACTGTCTATTACCAGACCATAAATGCAGCATTTACTATGGTCTGTAAAACAACTGTCCTTTACCAGACCATAAATGCAGCTTTTTCTATGGTCTGTAAAACAACTGTCCTTTACCAGACCATAAATGCAGCATTTACTATGGCCTGTAAAACAACTATCCTTTACAGAACAAAGATTTGTAAAGTTGACCACTGTTCCACTGAATAAAAAAAGATTGTGATGTTGCAAAAGTAAAAAGTTATCCATTCCCCTCCAATATATTCTCAACACATCGCGCTGCGATGCGGGGAGAGCTTGTAAGTCGGCTAGTTCAGCTATTTTGTGCTGTAAAGTTCCCTCTTGAGAGATTCCAGCCCCTGCCCCTCCACCACTCTGTGCACGTCCCTGCCTAGCGCTTGCGGTTTCACTGAAGCGGTCGATCTGGTTATGGTTATGATCAGTTACATAACGGCTTCTATGCTCCACAAGAGCACGTAAACAAAGACGTGTCAGAGCAAATCGCATGAGGACACATGAAGCGTTGATGCTGTATGAATCACACCAACGACCCCCCTCCCAAAAAACTGATGAGAAGAAGAAGAAAAGAGTTGCATGAGGCAAATATCTTGGAAAGATGTATGTGAGATGGCTATCAGAGAGCCTGCTGCGTCAGGGTATTTTATTATAAAGCGGTTGGTTTTCTCAACCAGTGCTCCGGGGACCACCAGTAGTCCTTAGAGGCCGTTTTTGCAGTACTCGTAACCAAATGGACCCTTATATTATAGATCTTTAACTCTTAGACTCCATCTTCATTGCCACTAAACCCCTTATCCACAAACTTTATCTTCTTTTTTTTACTATTTTGTAAAACATTTTGAATAGTTCATCTAGCTAATCTACAATAACACGTTGTGAGCTTATAGACTGGACATTTAACTATTCAGAAATGGAATGGAGCTTATTGATTTCTAACTATAACCTTATTGATCAGGCTTATCAAGTCGGGTTCTTATCCAGCCCCACTATCGAGCATTTTCTATTATTTTGTGTAAAGACAGGAGACAATAAATTCTGAACAGAACCGGTAACTTTTACTAGAGTCTTCAAATACAGTACTTTACTATGAAATGCAATTGACCTAATAGAATATTATATATTAAATAAAAAAAACTGGTCATTTGTGACCAATTCTAACTGAGGTTGAGTCACTGGGGAGAACTAACTGTTCGGGGGGAGAAAAACTGATTTTTATTGGATTTTCAAGCAAAATTAGTTAATAGCACAGTCAGATTGTCTGAAATAAACGTCTGAATTTGACATGTAAATATGAAATAAATACTATAAATACATTACTCTATAAGCCATATCTCAAAGACTGGTGGGTCAAACTGAACAACCAACATGTCAAATTGTAGCTATGATATTCTGCTTTCACATCAAACGAAACAAAAATGAAAAATTCCCCAATGACTCAACTTCGGTTGTGCTGGGTCACATTTGTGTACCATAACATTAAAAGCATCATTTAGTTTCCCAGGATAGCACTACATATCAATACAGCTTTAAACTGACGTGTTTGTTCCAGTGTGTGATTGATTGATTAAATTTATGTATTGATGACATTACGGCCCAGTGTGCTCAAAACCCGGCTTGATAAGCATTAAGCTTGTTATCATCGGGTATCAAGCTCCATCTGTATTCAAAAATGGCAACTAGGCAACTAAGTTTAGGCACAAGGGGTTAAGTGGTGAGTGGTGACGAAAACGCAGCGCTCAGTCTTGAGAGTTTATTATGTTTGCCTTGTTCTCTCTGCTATTATGTTATACCAACAACAATACAGCATGGAAGGACACGATATGATTATTATCCGAAGCAAATAGTCTCCAGGCTGAGTGAGGATGAATCTCATCAAATGCTGGTTCTGTGGCTCATAATGCAGAAAAAATAACAGAGCTCCATATGAAAAAAGAGAACAGAAAACTAACCTCTGTACACAGGCTTTTATTTCCGTTAGCTACGGGCTCACAGCTCAAAGAATATGATCACATACTGCAATACAATAAGGCCACATGCGTGTGTGTGTGTGTGCGTGTGTGTGTGTGTGTGTGTGTGTGTGTGTGTGTGTGTGTGTGTGTGTGTGTGTGTGTGTGTGTGTGTGTGTGTGTGTGTGTGTGTGTGTGTGTGTGTGTGAATGTGTTAATGCGACAAAGCACATTTTAAGCACTTTTTGCGACAAAGCACACTGTGATGGAATCATAGCTCTGTGGCCAGAGGGATCTGGGAGAGATCACACAGTGATAATGTGGACTGCTCTGACTGGTTGGACTGTCAGCATGTCTGACTGGCTAGCTGTCAGTCAATCAGTCAGTCTGTTTGACTGACTGGCTAACTGTCAGTTTGTCTGACGACTGTCTGACTGAATGGCTAGCTGTCAGCCTGACTAACTGAATGGCTAGCTGTCAGCCTGACTAACTGAATGGCTAGCTGTCAGCCTGACTAACTGAATGGCTAGCTGTCAGCCTGACTAACTGAATGGCTAGCTGTCAGCCTGACTAACTGAATGGCTAGCTGTCAGCCTGTCTGATTGACTGGCTAGCTGTCAGCCTGTCTGATTGACTGGCTAGCTGTCAGCCTGTCTGATTGACTGGCTGCTGTCAGTCTGTCAGCCTGTCTGGCTGAATGTCTAGCAGTCAGCCTTACTGCCTGGCTAGCTGTCATCCTGTCTGACTGACTGGCTGGCTACCTGTCAGTCTGTCTGTCTGACTGTCTGCCTGTCTGTCTGTCTGCCTCTCTGCCTAGTGCCTGCCTAACCGACTGTCAAACTGTCCTCCATGTCTGTCACTGCAGTATGTCCAAATGGCCAGTGGCACTCTGGGGCTGTGTCTGCAGTTTATCCATGCACCACTAGTCACATGTCACCTAACCTGCCCCGACACACACTCACATCGCTTGGCACAGATCAAGACTGTGTGTGTGCGTGCGTGCACGCGTGTGTCCTCTCCTGTGGACACTGTGTTTTTGGGGCACAGTATAATGAGTGACTATGGGATGTCATGTAGTTCCATTCTCTGCTCAGATTCACATTTCCTGCGAAGAGCTGAAGACCACCCCTCTCTGTCTCTGTCTCTCTAACAAGGCCATGTGTGCAGGCATGCCCCCATCCCGTCCCGTCATCCATGTAACCATGGATGAGGAGGAGGACAGCAGCATCATCCTGATCCCCAGACCTACTGTATAATAAGGGATTGTGGCAGCCAATAATGTCCTGCCCATGTAGAAACACTTCTACCCTCATAATGTACAGGGATAACCTTCTAATGTTGTTAATAATCAGCCAAACACAACATTCTAATATTTCCTCCAAAACACCATGTGGGTTTGAAGGAATTTGAAATTATTTGGATATCAAACATGAAATATTGCAGCCTAATATGCTGTAAAACATCCTATTTTTTTCCTCTATATCCTCCGGTCCTGTATGGGTAGCGGTTGTTGCTGAGATTATTCTTTTATAATCAAATATTTGTTTGCAGTACTACTGCCTCCCTGCTGTGCCATGAGAGCCAAAGGCTTCTAAAGAAAATCTGTACCAGTGGTTCTCAAAGTATTTGTTGCCAGGGAACCCAATTTGGCCAGAATACAGTATGTTTTCCTGGATTCGCACACATTTTCAAGAAAAAAAACAAGCTTGTAACGCAGCACACAGTGTCATGCTACGAGTTTGCAGATGACCTTGTAATGCCGGGTGCTGAAAGACAGACTGACAGACAGACAGACATAGTGACATGTCATGCCAGTATCATACTAGTAGTCAAAGCATTCTTTCATCCTAACCCTGCCCTGATGAATGCCATGCAGAGAGGGAGGGGCTGCAACGCTGTGCTGCGGAATGCAGATCTGCAATGACTGGGAGTTCAGTGGAGAGAGAGACACAGAGAGAGAGACAGACAGACTATAGTGGTAGCTGGGCATTAAGAGAATTAAAGTCCTGGCATCACGCGTTCATCCTCTGTATCGGTTTTCCCTTGTGTAGGATAAGACTTCGCCGTCTTAAAGTCGTAAAGGCACGGTGCAATTCATATATATTCACACGCATTCATACACCTTTACATACTGTAGCTTGTGCAATGCAATACATTCGCCCACTCAGACACAGATTGACAGACTGTGCATTATATTCACACACACACACACACTAAGCCTGAACGATTAATCGTTTTTAAACCGAAATCGCGATTTGAAAAAATGCGGTTTGTGAATCGCAAGGGCCGCGATTTTTAGACTTTTAATGTGTCTATCATAACATTCAAACGGAGCGAGTCTGATGATCCAGTGTTTACGACACTGCAGTGCTTCTTATTGCCGTCCTACTTGAGCGACCAATCAGAGACGTGCCTGCCCGATAACGTAACGCTTTACGTCCGCCGTAGCCACGGCAACTCACTCTGAGCACGGCAATCATTCAGTAACAAGCATGGCGTCTGCAACAGAAGAACTCGGGAGTGAGACAGAAGTAGAAAATACTCCGCACGATTTAGTGAGAAAGAAATTAGGCACTTCGATGGTGTGGGATTATTTTGGCTATGAAGTCAAAGACGTCCAGCAAAAGAGAGTGTTGTGCCGGACCTGTCGTCGTAAAGTCGCTACATCCCGCGGCAACACGACCAACCTCCGTCAGCACTTGTACAAGCACCACAGGCACCTATACGACGACTACATGGTCAAAGCAGGTGAAAAAGCTACTAATGGAAATGGAAATGCTGTAGCCAGGTCTAAACAGACAACTCTGGAACAGTCCTTTTCATCTGTTACTCCGTATGAAACGACCTCGCGTCGGCACCGTGAGGTGACGAAAGCCATAACATACCACCTCGCTAAAGACATGGCGCCCATTAACACCGTTACCAAAGCCGGGTTCAAAAGACTCATCCGAACGCTGGATAGAAGATATCAGCTACCATCTCGCACATACTTCAGTCAAGTTGCCCTGCCTGAAATGTACCAGGAGTGTAGAAAAAAAGTCGAGGCAGAGTTGAGCACCGTGGAGTTCTATGCAACCACCACCGACCTGTGGTCGAGCAGGACGACCGAGCCGTACCTTAGCCTGACTATACACTTCATAAACGACAACTTTGAGCTGAAAAGTCGCTGCCTGCAAACACTGTACTTTCCCGATGACCATACTGGAGAGAATGTTGCCGCTGGACTGAGGGACATTCTAGCTAGCTGGGGTCTGAAAGAAGAGGACCAGACGTGCATCACTACTGATAACGGATCAAATGTGATCAAAGCCATAGAAATCAACAAGTGGACCAGGCTGCAATGCTTTGGACACAGGCTGCACCTGGCGATTGGTAAGTGTAGCCCCCTCTGTATTTCTTTAGTGTGCAAATTTAAATTGCTTTACAAATTATATTGTGCATGCATATGAAGTATTTTCTTTGTTCTATTTCTTTTATTCATCTACAGTCTACATCACTAACACTGCATTACAAAATTGAATTAATACTGTGACTGTCTATGTTGCTCTCTTTACTACATGATTAACAAAGTAAACTGATAATGACAAAATGTACACAGCAACATATAGGGCTCTATTTTCCCGCACCCCAAACTCCTTTGCCTTATTTTACTATTTTAAAGAAACATTTGCAATACTCCAAATAGCCTATCTACATTGATACGTTGTGAGCTTGTAGATCAGCTATTTGAACTATTTAAAATGTTTCTCAAAATAGTAAAAAGAGGCAAAGATGTTTGGGGTTTAGGGTGCGGGAAAATATAGGGCCAGGCCATAGTGTATTATAACTTATAAGTGTTTCATAGCATTTTATGTGACATTCTGACCAATTGTTAAAATCTATTGTAAAACTTAACAGCTCTCTTTTTTTTTTCTTCTTTTCCCTTCTTGTGCAGAAACTTCTGTGAAAGATGACAGGAGGGTAGACCGAGCATCAGGAGTCTGTAAAAAGATGGTTGGACATTTCTCCCACAGTTGGAAGAAAAGGAGAGATCTGCGTGATGCACAGAGGAAGCTGGGTCTGCCAGAGCATTCATTGATCAGAGAGTGTCCTACACGATGGGGCTCGAGGCAGAAGATGATGGAGAGGATCTTAGAGCAGGAGAAGGCCTTGTCTCAAGTTCTGTCTGCAGACAAAAAGACCCGTCACCTGGTCCTCACCTGGACCGACAAAGATGTCCTTGAATCAGTGAACGCCGCCCTGGAGCCTCTCCAGGAGTTTACAGACGCCCTCTCTGGGGAAGCGTATGTAAGCGTGTCAGTTGTGAAGCCAACCCTGCATCTCTTCAGAACAGAAAGACTGGCTGAAGAAGATGAGGACACTGACCTTACCAAGGAAATCAAGTCAAAAGCCCTTGCCTACCTGGAGGAAAAATACAGTGACCCGGCTTGCCAGGAGCTCCTTGATGTTGCTTCATTCCTTGATCCAAGATTCAAGTTCGACTACATGGGTATACAGGCTCTAGGTGCCACCAAAGCTAGAGTGAAGACTGAAATGGAACAAGTGGCACAAAAGGTAACTTTTTAAAATTTGTATTAGTGATTACAAGATTGCATTATATTGCATTAAAATCGTTGCATTTGGATTACATAGTTTTAGGCTTTTATTCATCTATTGTAAAACTTTACCACTCATCGGTTTCACCACCCTTTCTGTGCCTCTGTGTTTTGCAGAAGAGGGCCCGTGACAGCAGCACAGACACCGTGCCCAGAAAGAAGCAGAGGGAGGGCCATCCACTGGAGGGAAAGCTAAGCGGTCTTTGGGCAGCTTCTTCAAGCATCGTGCAGGTGCAGCCCCTGCAGCTGCAGCACCCACTGTGCGGCTGGAGGATGCCATTGTAGCTGAGCTCAACAGCTACCTCACACTGCCTAAGCTGGATGAAGAGGGGGATCCCCTCTCCTGGTGGAAGGAACGCAGGGTTAACTTTCCGATGCTGAGCAAACTGGCACGCAAATACCTGTGCGTTCCAGCCACGAGCTCACCATCAGAGAGACTGTTTAGTGCTGCCGGCAATGTAGTCACATGTCAGCGTTCATGTCTGAAACCAGGAAAGGTTGACATGTTGGTTTTCTTGACCAAAAATCTGGAGTAGAGATGTGAAGGAAATTCAGGGAAGTGGTCTTATTGAGGCAGGGGCCAGGGAATATCATTTAAGATTGTATTTATTTTTATTTATTTTATTTTGAGACAGAAATTATTTTATTTGAAATAACAATTTGCACTTATTTTAGATTGTGTATGTTTCTTTTTTTTTTCATTGCCTCTGAAGTTTGAAAAAAAAAAAAGGAAATGTTTGAGTTTAGTCAGTGACAATTTCCAATGTGAATGTGCTACGGTCACTGTGGAGCCTTAGTAAATGACCCTTATTTCACTGTTCATTGTTTACAAGAAAGGGCATTCTTTTTGATATCTTTGTCATTAATACATTTCGGAAACTGTGAAACATTTTGCACAAAACATGTTGAGGCTACAATGTCCATGCCTAATGCTGCTAGTTAAGTTATTCTGATTGCCTTAGTTTTTGGAGTCTGAACAAAAAGAAAGGAAACGTTTTAGTTCAATGCCAATTTATAAGAAAATAAGATGATGTCCAATGTCAATGTGCTACTCTCACTGTTGAGCCTTAAGTAAAATGACCCTTATTTCACGTTTTGTTTACAAGAAAGGGCATTATTTTTCATATCTTTATTCTTTATTACTTCATGACATTAAGAATTATAGAGACTGTGAAACATTTTTGTACAAAACAAACATGTTGAGGCTCCATGTCCAGGTCCATCTAAAATTCCTACTGCTGCCAATTTACAAGTTAATTCTGGATAAGTAAATGTTCTGTTGTGCAATGTGCTTCTGGACTGGAGCTAGAATGACCTATTTCACTAATGTGAATTGTTTACAGAATACAAAGAAAGGTCATTATTTTCGTTATTATTTTTGTACTATTGGTTGGAACCTGGAAATACTTTTATTACCGTACTTGGAAAATAAATATGATGCCTGTTGGAAGCAATTCATATCTTTTATCCTTATTCAGAGAAGTAAATGACTGTCTTTTGGTATTGGTAATGTTAAAATATGTTTTTAATGGACATGGTAAAGATTTAAACCAAAACTGGACTCTTTTAAAAAATAATCGCAAATTAATCGCAATCGCAATATTGCTCAAAATTATCGCAATTAGATTTTTTCCCAAAATCGTTCAGGCCTAACACACACACACACACACACACACACACACACACACACACACACACACACACACACACACACACACACACACACACACACACACACACACACACACCACACACACACACACACAACACACACACACACACACACACACACACACACACACACACACACGCACGCACACACACGCACGCACACACTGTGCTGTATGTCCTCCAAGTGTACACACCTTCCCCATTTGTTTTATTGTATTATATTTGTGCCACTTTTGGAAACGTAAACATTTGTTTTCTCATGGCAATAAAGCCTTTTTTGAATTGAACTGAAAATTGATTATGTGCATTGCATTCACCCGTTTCACACACATTCATACACCTTAACATAGATGGTGCATGGTATTCACACACATTCATACACCTATACATAGTTGGTGCATGGTATTCATACGCCGATGGCGGCCTGCTCAAGGACACTTCAACACTAAAGGGCTTTACAGATAAATCGTGCCTTTAGTTCATTTTCAATGAGTCCAGCATTTCATGCTTTGAAAACGCCCTGCGATAAAGCAAGCGTGATGCCAGGCGTTATTGCATTGAATATGTAAGCATTTATTTCATATTTACATGCACATTTAGCTATAGGCAGCTACAGTATAGGTGTAATGTTAGAGTCCACAGAAGTGAACCTTTCAAGCCTCAACTCGCTGCTTTTCTGCCAGACATTTTACTGTGAGCCAAACTGAACAGCCAACACGTCAATTTGAAGCCGTGATTCCCTGCTTTCACGCGACACGAAATAGCAAAAACGAATAACAATCCCATGACTGGGCTCTCATTGGCAATGGGGTCAGATCTGAATTGGTACGGATGGATAGATGTAACAATTAATTGGGATTATCTCAAACGTTTGCGATCGGGCGATTGTGTATAGCTTACAGCGAGCGGCAGGCCTGCGCCGCGTTAACCCTCTTAGACGCGTAAACGCCAGCTCTGAATGAGTGGTTTCCATGATGACATACCGTCGGTTAATGCAACAACTGGAGCAGAATCTAAAGACCCCAGTTGGCTCACATCCAATTCCTTCCGTTCTAGTGGCTCTTAAACGCGGCCCACAGCTATAGTAGTACAGGCTAGCCTATATACTGTAACCTGCCCGTTCTTTATGATGGACAAATAAAAAACATTGCTATGAAGGATTGCAGCAATTGATTGACATTTTATTTGATTGCAATTTTGTATTAACAGCTTGTAGATTTTCAGCACGATTCAAGCACAACTCAATACAAGACTGATAACTGTGAATGGACAAACCAGTTAAGCCTACACATGTTTGCCCTGCTCATTTCAAACATCTAAATGCAAATAGTCAGAAGCAGCAGATCATAGTGTTCTCTTACAAAATGTCAGAACGTCTGGTATCCAACTGCAGATTCTTATGGAATAAAACACCATCACACATTACTTTACAAAGCCTAGTTGCTGTCAGGTCTACCAAGATGACTAGCCTCCGCTAACCCTCACCCTCAACATAACCAGCAGCGCAGTGTGGACGTGGACGAGGTTTCCTGCAGTATTTTCACTAATATACACAATATCCCACAATATGCTTTGAAACTATGCCACTTTGAAAGTTGCATTGCACTTGTAAAAGTGGCATATGCCACATTTGAGTGTCATGCCAAGTGCCACTTTTGGAGTGTGCCCTGTCCAAAAATCACAACAAAAATTGATCCACACAAGATCAAAACATGCCGCACATGTCACAGCATGTTTTTGCAGTATATTTGGACATGGACATGCAGCATATGTGCACATGGTCAAATATGCAGCTTTTCTGGATTCCAGGCGACAGAGACCAAGTCACAGTGTGGTCATTTCATTTAGCAGGTCCTCAAACAACATGAACCCTGGCTGCTGTCCATACCTATTCCTGGCACGTCACAACAGGCCAACAGAATGAGTAAATATAGATGATCTGCAACAGAGATTACCAACCTTTTGGGGCCATGATTAACACCCTAAAAACACCCGCCAAAAGAATCATATTTGAACTGGGCATGGTGTTGCGGCGCATGCCGTGCAACGCATGTCACATGATGACACGTTTCATATTCACATGCGTGAATATTCATATCGCTGTCTATTAATTAATCATAACCAACATGCTGTGTGAGCTTCACACGGAGCATCAGAGAGGAGATGACAGGATGTCATAGAAGGTTATGGACGCAGTGTTGCAACGATACAGCAGAGTTACATATGAACCCTTTCATTAGTATGATTTAATCTAACACATGTATTTAGATCTATAAATGCACCACGCCTCTGTATGTCTGTAGTGTATGTAACTCGATAGCCCAGCAGATGACAGGCTTCTTTTGTTTAAAGTGAAACATTTGATATATAGTATTTGATATACATTTGATATGTAGACAAAACTAATGCTTGGAATAGATTTGGAATAATGAAAAAAATGTTAACTTGTTAATATACCTTAGCAATAAAAATGTTTCCCCATTCTTTGCAACGGAGAACTGGAGGTCTGAAACACATCTTGATAAGAGGGGGACATTTTTTTTCATCTGGGTACAGTATACCGGTATGTTGAAAATGTTGCAAATGGGTCGAATTCCCCTTAAGCATAAGGTCATTTGTCATTCTTTTCCCATGCACACCTGGCGAGGCTCTGCAACAAAGTGTACAGAGAGGCCTGCACACTGCCTGCAATTGCAAGAATTAACTTAAGTAAGAGTCTATTCATTACTTGCATGAGTGGAGGGGGAGCAAGTCAAGCGATCAGCAAACCCAGGACCTTCTAGCTGTGAGGCGACAGCACTAGAGAGTCCGAAGTGCTCTCCGCTTTGTCCAGTTATCAACCTCATATTCATAAAATATTTGTTGTTACCGCCGGTAGGCCACTGTCCTCCTGATACACAGAGCTGAGTAGACAAGCAGGTGTGCCATAATAATAATTGAGCATCCAAGCATAAGAGCAATTATACAAAACATGAGGTTGAACATTGACGGGGTGGAGCGCCCTTAGAACGAAAAGCCTGTTTCTGCTCTGAAAGACATGACTGACAACAACACGAATGTATGAACTTTACACACTCAGCTTTTACATATAGGGCTCTTGGGAGTGGGGTCCTTGAAATTCAATGAGCTAAGAATAGACTGATGTACAGTACTGTACAGTACAGTCCAACGTCCCTGCGGTTTCTAGTCTCAAGTATTCTATGGCCTTATGACTTAAAATAATCAAAAGTAATACAAGTGAGTGCACGATATTTACAACATAACAACTGGCCTCCGTAGGATATAACATTAGGGGGTCCATTTTCCCACTAAACCCCTTATCCCAAAACTTCTTTGCCCTTTTTACCATTTTGAAAAACATTTTTGAATAGTTAAAATGTGTACCACCTCGCAACGTGTCGGTGTAGGTTGGACTATTCAAAAATGTTTTCAAAATAGTAAAAAAAGGCAAGAAAGTCGTAGTAGCCTGGAATCCAGTCTGATTAGCTCATTCCGTGCATCTGAAACGTTAGGCTGGCCCACCCCACAGGTAGAGTACTAATGAGAGAGTAGCGACACTCACGTTAACTCTCAATGCTACGGGTGAACAGAGACGGCTATTGGCCGAAAAGCGCATGTTTGTAACTAACATACTAACATACTGTAGTTCCAAACTAGCCTCAACACCCAGGCTTTCGTTTTCGTTCGCGTTGCGCGAAAACGGAAAGCCTGGACTAACTTGTTACACACAGTGGCCTTGAGGGGGGGAGTCAACCTTCCGGGGTGGGCGTCGCTCTAAATGATGTGACGTAGAACAGCAGTGGAGGGGTGTGGGAGGGGCCGGGGATGACGACACATTCGTGAGATCAAATCAGATAAGCTCGATCTGCCGTGTGGATCCCACGGCACCCCGCCCCCCAAAGGCCCAAATCATTTCGGGTTAGGCCAGGCTAGTTCCAAACAAACCATTCTCGCCCATCCACTTGCATTGCCAGCATGAGTCCAGTGCAGGACACAAGACCAAAGCGTGTCGTCACTCTGTTTTTACAGTACTCTACCGACAGGTAGGCGTGGCATATGAAGGTTGAAATGCAGCCAAGGCTTCTGATTGGTCTGTAGTTCACGTTCGTTTGAACACCCATCCAATCGGAAACAACGTGGCCAAGTAAAAAGGGATGAGGGGTTTAGCGGGTACGGCAATGCAGCCCATCAGGTGATGTAAACTCAGTTATCAGTCTACACCTCATCTGCACTGCCAGGAGCAAGCGAGCGGCAGTGTTGCGTCAGAGTATAGCGCAAAAAAATGGCCCTCATCAGGAGCGTCAGCCACTGCGTGGCGACGATCAAATAGAGACATGTACGGCGTGTTGTCGCTCACACGTGTACGGCGTGTTGTCGCTCAGACGTGTACGGCGTGTTGTCGCTCTGACGTATACAGCGTGTTGTCGCTCATTCCTTCAAGGACAGTCTCATTGAAAAAAACATGTATTTAAATAAAATTTCATTGCTGGGTCATCGCTCACTTGCATCGCTTGCAGTGCGGATGAGGTGTTATATTGAGTTGGGCATGAAATGTACTATAAATCTCCAAGCAAAATTTCAATGAATTGATCAGTTAATCAAGTCAGTTGAGTCATTCAGTCAGTCAGTCAGTAAATTTTAGTACAGAGGACTTTTTCTTCTAGTACCGCCTGAGCTGGGTGTTCTATACAGACAGACAGACAGACAGAGAAATGCTTTCATGGTTCATAATTCATAGTGACCACATGCATTATGCATTCAGGGCTCTGACTGTGACCTTCTCTTCTGAGTCTCCACTGTGTGAGCATTTAGCATCCAGGAAATCACACGCCGTCTCTCTCTTCTGTCTTGGAACTGTACAGTCAAGGCAGCACGTCGCCTGTTTTCCTCCAGAATAGAGCAGTGGTTTTCAACACTTTGTTTCATATCAAGTCCCATTATATCTATCTACCTATAAATGCAGACAATACCTCACCAAATTCATATTTGACAACGCATGCGTTTCCCGAGAGACTGCGAGATCTAAACTAGTTGCTAGTCTAGGTCCTATAGCGACTAACTAGTCGTTGACTAGTTTATAAATTCTTACTAGTCGCGAACCTGGTCTGGTCGTAACTAGTAGGCAACTAGTTGAAACCTGGTCGCGACTAGTTTCTTATGGTCGCAAGTCGCGACTAGTAAGCAACTAGTCACGAGCTGGTCGGGATCTGGTCATTGCCCTTGCACTACAGGGGGTAGGGTACCCTCGTTTAGGCGGGCGGACCCATGGTTGTCCAGAATCAACACAAAAAGAGACATCATGGAGCACCCACTGGCCTAATAGTCCAGGCAAAATGCCACATATAGGCTTTGACCTGTCACCTGACACACCACTGTGTTGCGCGTTCGAATCCCACTCATTACCTTTGGTGCATGTCTCTCCCCTTCTCTCTCCTCCCCTCTTTCATGTCTATCTTCACTTGGAACTCAATAAGGGCAAAAAGCTCAAAAAACAAAAAAGCGACTTCATTCCGACGTCTGCATAGACTCGACATTTGGGTATGCCTGATAAAGAACTGTCTTCTATATACTGTATAAAAGGGACATGCATTTCCCAGCCGATTTGTTATCAATTGATAAGATCACAGTTATTAGTTGTCAACAGCAGGACTGTTTGGTCTCAGAATGGCCATGCTCTGGTGACCCAGCTTGCAGTCTCAGCCCAGTCCCCTGACTGCACCACGGGCGCATCGCGATGCAGTCCATTTTCACGCACATTTGGCTACTTTACTGCAATTGTTTTGGTCAAAATACTCCTCTAAACATAACCGCAAGCACGTCGCCATGCTGACACAGGGCTTAAACCAAGGCAGCCAACCGGCCACACTGATGGAGAATTTCCGGGTTTTCGTCTTACCAGTGCAATCGTGTCAGTCGGCTCCCGAACAACATGCCTCGTCGACAGTGGCGTTTCTAAGCAATTTGGAGCCCTTGGCAAGATTTTCCCTGGAGCCCCCCTTACCAAATGGACCCTTACGGGTCCATTTGGCTCGTGTAAAATGGCACCCCACAAACGATAAAATTATGAACTATTTCTAAGTAAAGAGCATATTATGAGTTTTAAATGTTCAATTCTAGTTATAGAGGATAAGCATAATGTATGTACTCGTGGCGCCCTAGGTAACTGCCTAGTCTGCCTAATGGCAAAAACGCCGATAAGAACGGCTAATAAGCAGCCTCTTGGGAATTATCACCTGATAACGGTCAAACGGGTGGTATAGAGGCCCCACTGGCGCCAAAATATTACTTTATTGATTTGAGCCGCGTGCACAGGCCACCATTTGATATTTAGCATCTCGGAACCAAACTATAGAATAATGTTATTGTCGCTGGTCATTGGATTAACAAAGACAAACTCAAAATAGTGAAACTGTAGGAAATTAGTACTAAACGTTGTGCAACTTGCAGATCTGCTGCAGTCAATATTTTGCATAACTATGCTGTGCCAAGTGTAATCATTATGTATAAATAAGAGATTTGAATATAATGGATCATCTTTTCAGGCCTGCTATGTTTACAAAACAAAATGTCTGTTACTGCATTATTTGCAGCTCAACAACACACTTAATAACTAATATCTCCAGATACAGTATGCAAGGTATATTATCAATCAAAATTAGGGTGTAAGCCAGGAAATGTCTGTGTGTGCATGTGCATATGCCCAAACATGGAGTGTGGCGTGAGTGTATGCGGACGTGCAGCATCTTACTGGCAATTTATTGGCTGTATGTTCAATCTATCCTTTACCAGTGGGAAGTGAACATAAATAAGTAACTTAAGTTACAATAGGCTATACAATAACACCATGCCCAAATACAGTATGTCGTCGTTATGTAGTTGTGTGTCTTAATGCCTAAATCTGGAGTGTGAGACACAAACGTTCTGCCTGGCTTCCATAGTAACAAACATTCCAATAGGAACAACATTCCCATTGGCCATGAATGGACGATATTGCATCACAAACGTCTAGTGGCTTTCACACAGGTGTGATTATTTCCCTCAGATTTTTTTGAATCATTATCGTCTTTACGTGTACCCTGATGCCTGATTGTACAGAATCCGTTTCCATAATATCAAAGTGCTATAGTAAGATAAATGCGTAGCAATCTCACCAGCATTGTGCACTGCCTTGCAAAGACAGAAGGAAAGTTACGCAATAACAGTAGAGCCTGACAGACCAGCCCTGATACACACATAGCAATGTGATGACGCCTGTATAGTACTACAGTAGGATGTAGACAGCCTCCTAGAGAAGGGGTTTTCAACCTTTTTGATACCAGGGCCCACTATTTATTCAGGATTTGAGCCACGGACCATCGACCATCGACATTTTTAGCCCCGCAGACCCCGAAACTAAAGATTTCCTTTTGCTTTTGTCCACAATACCATATGCAGGCTGGATTTGGGAAACAAAACAGGCAAACAGACAGATCAAAATGAGCATCAATCTTCTACATTCTCTAGTTGTGTAGACTTGGGTTAATTCACATGATGAATATTTTTAAATTAAACCAAATGGACCGTCTCTACATCATCATACAGCTGCATGTATGATGCATGAGGGTCGGGACCACCCTGGAACCCCCTCCCTCCGTCCTCACCTCAGGACCACTGGTGGTTCCCCCCGGACCACTGGTTGAAAATCACACACACACACACACACACACACACACACACACACACACACACACACACACACACACCAACCTTTAACTTGAGTCTCATATTCGGCGATAATCTCTTTGTCCTTCTTGATCTTCGTCTGAGATGATGAGGATGAGGATGACATGTTGTCCTAATGGACCGACCGACTGGCCCACCGTCTGTCTCTGCCTCTCTCTGGAAGGAAATACGTATTGATCTGCAGGAGGATCAAACGGATCGACGTGCCGCGCCAGAAGAACTTCAGTTCAGTCAGTGAGGGAGCGAGATTGCAATGGAGAAACACAGATCTGCAGTGAATTCTTGTTGAAAGAGTAAGACGTCCTCGGAGATCTCCTCTGATCCACTGTGCGGCTAGATAGACAGACGTCCGCTAATGCCTATACTGGTGTCACTAGTAGTGCAGGCAGGCTGTCTGCTTGTCGGGCCGGCTGGAGGTTCCTCTGTGCTCGGATGATCAGTAAACTGGAGCCTGTCTGCTTTCAGAAGGCTAGCTGCTGCTGCTGCTGCGTTGTGTGTTGTGTTCAGGCAGTCGCGATCCAAGTAGAGCAGCAGCAGAAGTGTGCAGCATGATAAAATAACAATCCAGACGCCCTTATGGTGCTCTTCTTGCTGTGCGAATCAACATCAGCAGCGGCAGCCTCCGTCGTTGTTGTTCCTTTGGCTGAGCCGCCCGGGGGTCGTCCACCGCGGATCGTTGATCATGTATCTACCGTATGCATGCGTGTAGCATGCCTTTGGAAATCGGCTCGCGTTGGATTGGAAAGCAAGAAAGCAGCAAAGCAAACGGCTATCGGTTCTCCGTTTTCTTCGGTTCAGCTGCGTCGAGGTGTTTGCATTGTGCTGTCTCCAACCATATACTGCCCTCTCTCTCTCTCTCTCTCTCCCTCTCTCTCTCTGCAGCAGCATTGAACTTGGAGGGAGAGTCAGCCTGTGTCTGTGTGGACTGTGGACGCTCCTCCCCTCTCTCTTTTCTCTCTCTCCCTCTCTCTGCTATGCTTGATCGACCACATTGTTGATGATGTGCTGACAGATCCCACATCAGTCGGTTTGGGGACAAAAAAGTATACAATGTTAATTTGAATCAATAAGTTGCCGTGCAAAACAGATGTTTTGTAACCAGTGTTGGGAATATTACTTTACCTTGTTAATATATTACTAATTATTAACTTCATTTTAAAGCAATATATTATATTACAATATTACTGTCTGAGCAAGGGTAATATATTACTATTACTATTACATATTACTTACAAAAAAACCTTTTTAAAATATATAATTAAATATTTAGTATCACTATTAATCAAATATCGCATAGGCCAGTGGCATACCTACAATAAAGCAAGCACACTTGGCTATCTGGCCAAATCCATATGAAATCAACTTGAAAATATAGCTGCAAGCAGCAATAAAACGGGATCAAGCAAGCAGCAATAAGGAGTAAGAACAATACGCACAAATAAGCCATAGAAACATGGGAGCCTGAACTTCAGAAATACATCAGGTAATTATGTGTGAGACTGACTCACATTGTAATCTGGTGTGACTGAGTGAATGATTGGTGAGCTGTGAGTGAGTGGTGAACTGAGCTATGAACTGTCATTAGTGACAACATGGCCGAATAGTGACAGTCAAACAGCCTTGCCCAGCCATGAGGCCCATAGGGCAGGTGCCTATCTCCTGTTTCTGTAGCATGAGGCAGCTTGATGTACAAGTACACCCTCTGGACATGACGCTAGTATGACACAGGGTCTTACCCCCAATCCATCCCTTGATGCTGAGTGCCAAGCAGGGAGGCATTGGATCCCGTTTTTAGAGCCTTTGGTATGACCCGGCCGGGAATCGAACCCCGGCCTCCCAGTCTCAGGGCGGACACTCTAACCACAAGGCCACTGATTTGGTGAATGAGTAAATGATTGGTGAGCTGTGAGTGAGTGGTGAACTGAGCTGTGAACTGTCATTAGTGACAACATGGCCGAATAGTGACAAAACACAACATGGCCGAATGGTGACAACCACCATTACATTGAGTTTTACCCTGGGTTACACATAGAACCATGAACTTAGATGTAGAAGACCACATGAGATTGTGCATGATTGACTCATATTACTAGGTGTCCGTGCCGGGATTTGAACCCAGGAACTCTCATTTCCAAGTCATGCGCTCTACCAATGAGGCTACCCAACAGACACAAGACGTACTGGAAACAACACACACATTCAGTGGACTGCTTGGTAAATGGTAAATGGTGCATTTATATAGCGCCTTTATCCAAGGCGCTTTACATAGATTGTGCATCACATTCACCCATTCACACACACATTCATACACTGATGGCAGTGGGACAGGGACACATCGACACTAACTCTGCAGGAGCCCGGGATCGAACCGGCAACCTTGTGGTTACCATCCGGTTACTCTACCTCTGAGCCACTACCGCTCCTTAAATATGCACAAATAAGCCATAGAAACATGGAAGAAATACATCATGTGATTGTGGAAACACAGCAGGGTTTTTGGAGACTCAGACTTTGTATTGTCAGCAGTGGGACTTGAACCCTCAATCTTGTGTTCCGAAGTCAGGCACCCTACCGACTGAGCTATCCTGGCACAATGATTTCCTTAGTTGTTGTCATCAATGAAACAACCCAACAACACGCCACCAAGCAGTAAGCAATATGAACAATATGCACAATTCAGCAGTCAGAGGGTGGAGCTTAGTGGTCAAAGTGACAAATGGAAACTAGAATATTCGCAATTTAAAAATTGCAAAGTGTGGTTGCCGTTGTCGCTTGCCCCCCGCAGCTCCCCCCCATATTGTCACTTGCCCCCCGCAGCCCCCCCCCCCCCCATACTGCACACTGCGGGCAGTATGCCCCCCCCCCCCCCCCCCCCATACTGCAGTACAGTATGCCCCCCCCCCATACTGCAGTACAGTATGCCCCCCCCATACTGCAGTACAGTATGCCCCCCCCCATACTGCACACTGCGGTGCAGTATGGCCCCCCCACACTGCACACTGCGGTGCAGTATGGCCCCCCCACACTGCGCACTGCGGTGCAGTATGGCCCCCCCACACTGCGCACTGCGGTGCAGTATGGCCCCCCCACACTGCGGTGCAGTATGGCCCCCCCACACTGCGGTGCAGTATGGCCCCCCCATACTGCACACTGCGATGCAGTATGGGCTTCAGCCAGCAGGCGCCCTCGTTCCGTCCAACTCCCGACCCCGTTGGCAACTACACCATGGTACATAGCGTTGTACAAAACGGTTTTCACACCTGCTTGTATAGCAAGCACCATGCAGCTCTAATGAGTGCTCCATCTCTGGTGTGTGTGTGTGTCTACATCAGTTCCCATTGTTGTACAACCAGAGGAATATAATTAAAATAGAGCTTGGAATTGAAATGATAGTTTAATAATCTCTAATTAAAAGTGGAACGATACAGCTTAAAATTGGAACGATACAGTTTAATAATCTCTGACTAATATTGGAATGATACAGTTTTAAATTGTCGCAATACAGTTTACTAATCTAAAAATGGAACGATACAGTTTGTAATTGAAACAATATAGTGTACTATTCTCTGACTAAAATTGGAACGATACATCTTAAAATTGAAATGATAGTTTAATAATCTCTCACTAATATTGGAACAATACAGCTTGAAATTGGAACGATGTAGTTTACTACTCTCTGAGTAAAATTGGAATGATACAGTGTGAAATTAGAACAATACAGTTTACTAATCTCAGACTAAAAATGGAACGATACAGTTTGAAATTGGAATGATACAGCTAAATTGTTCGAATTTCAGTCAGAAAAGATTAGAACGATGCAGTGCTTTGTGCTTTATAGCAGTGGTTTCCAACCTTTTTGAAACCACGGCCCACGACCTAAAGGACCCACAATGCAATGCAATCTAGCTAGCCTGAAAAAAAAAACCCACATATATTTATATATATTAAAGGTGTTGGCGTTAACACGTTAATGCGTTAACGCATTAATGCATTAATCTCGTGTTAACACAGCCGTGCGTTAATGGCGTCAAAAAAATTAACGCGAGATTAACACACTGACGATGGCTGTCCTCGGTGCGGCAGGCCACAGAAGTACTTTACGTCCACACACAAACACAGTGATGGTGTGTACAAAAAATGCAAACCGGCTTGTACAACAAACATTTGTTGTGCAAATCAAAAATCCAGCCAGAAAATCAGGCATGAGCATTTTTCAAACTGCTAAAATGGCAGACACTCTGGGGGTGGAGCTTACCGGTCAATGTTACAGATGTGTTCCACATGAATCAAGGAACATGTAGAAACAAGTCCCATGATTTTTGGCCAAACGAGGCCCGAGTTATGGTTTTTCAAATGTTTCAGTTTCAAAGAATTGTTATAGCGCCCCCATTTGAGCAATTGGAGTAAGACTGGTTTTGGTGGTATTTGTCATCCCCCTCTACAAAACTGTAAAATCCCAGAAGCAGATTACGTTGCATGTGTAGATTAGGGGCAATAGACGAATTTTCACAAATGAGCAATTTTCATTGGCTCGTAAAAACATCATTTTTTCCACTAAAAACATGATTCACACCCATTCCATGTTTGTATGGCTCCAAAGTTCATGTGTAGGTCATTGTTATGCATTTTGATCAAAGATTGTAGGAGAAGAGACATTTTAACTGTTTTACATATAATTCAAGATGGCAGTTCATCTAAAGGTCAGAGGTGAAAAGTCAGAATACAAAAGTTGTTTGACATAAGCAGACGCATAAGTGAATATAAGTTACATTTCTGAGAGACGAGCAGTTCATGAGTTATGAGTGTTTAAAGTTTGCAATTTCAGTTGAGTGCTATAGCGCCACCATTTGACCAGTGGTCACAGGCTTCGCATCATCACCGTTTGGCATCACCCTCTACCAGATTACCAATTTTCGCGAAAACCGACTGCACGGTTCAGCCAGAACAGCTATTTCTGGTGGAAGGAGAAAAAAAGAGACAGAATCAAGAAGGGATCAAGGTCCACGTCGTGGACTGCTTGATCCCTTAAAAACGTCACTCCTGAAAACAGTCCTGGCATAGACCTACCTCATCCTACTCAGCTATGGACAGTTAACACAGGAGTTAAATGTAGACCTACCTCATCCTACTCATCCTACTCATCCTACTCATCCTACTCAGCTCTACATTTAACTCCTGTGTTAACTGTCCATAGACAGTTAACACAGGAGTTAAATGTAGACCTAACTCATCCTACTCAGCTATGGACAGTTAACACAGGAGCTAAATGTATTCCTTGAATTCATGGAAGCCAATACATAATTTGATGATTAAATTATAGAAAATAATTATTTAACTTCTGCAGTTGTCATTTCACAAGAACACTTGCAACGAGACAGATTGACAGAAAGTAATATGAAAGTAATGCAGTAATGCAGAAAGAAAAGTATAATATTTTTTGTTAAGTATTTATATTACAAGTTACTGCATGTTGGTAATATTTTATGTAGGCTAATATTAAGTTCCGTAGTGTACATGTCCCAACACTGTAACTTTGCGGGAAACAATTATTACAATAAATGGTAACAGCATTATAGAGCAGTGTTATTTGTTCTGTGAGCTAAGTTTAATGCTTGAAATGAGGTTTGTGTATTTTTTTTCCCCTTTTACCTACGCTATGACTCGCTATAGCCAGCTTCCTAAAGCTTGCGACTTGGCCTGAACCAGGCTTGCAGAAGTGAATATTTATGCATTTCTTAATGTCTTGATGAAATGAACAAGGTGGAACAAGGTTGCAAAAACTGCTCTAGGTGTTGCTTAATTAGTACATGACTGACCCCTGCTGGTGACAGACGCGCAGTACACTTCAGACACCTAATTGGGGGAAAAAAAGATTTTACAAGCTAGACCCTAGACCTCTTCATCATTTAAACCCTACTGGCCCTGGAAGGACCCGTGTTGCTTATTTGTCAACATTAACTAACCAACTAATTAATTAATAAATTGGTCACGATATTTTAATATATTTGCCCTCAACAGAGCCTGGAATTAACACAATTTAAAAAAAAATCTCTGGACTTGGTGCAATTTCGAATGTTTTTAACATGTGACCTTTAACCCTGATAAAAGTAAGAAAAAGCCTCCAATAAATATATTTTTGTGATCATTAAAATGTGTAGACATGTACATTCAATTGGAAATAATTCAATTGAAATTATAATTATTTTAATAATTATTATAATATTACTAGGATCTTACCCATTTGAGTATATGAACACCAAAATATGTACAGTGGGTATTGGGTTGGTTGTGATAGGTCACATCGTCCTACCAATTCATTAACATGTTCTAACAGGGAGAATCAGATACCAGACCCGGAGGTATCTCTGGAGACAACTCTTACGTCACACCTTAAGGTTCAGGGTTCTTTATTTGTCACACCAATAATGTGTCGAGACATGTAGAGAGATGAAATATCGTTTCCCACACATCCACGGTGCAACGAAACAATAAAAATAGACAATGACACAGTAGTAAAACATTAAAGGCATTAAAGGGATGGTTCAGAAGATTTTTGTAAGTTAAGTTTGAAATACAACCATTATAGTGATGTCAACTGTGTTAATGGATCTCCATTGATATTATGAAGTAGTTGCGGTCATTCTGTGGGGGTCACTGGGGCCACGCAGTAAAAGTAAATGAATCCACAAAACTAACCTCATTTGTATTGTTAAAAAAATATTTCTAAAATATTAGCACATCCTTCATTCATTGTTGACCCATCTATCGCATGGAACTACTGTACTTTTTGGATTGGTGATATGGACATAAAATGTCCCTGTAATTTGTAAGTTCCCTGTAATAGAGGGGTCAGAAATGAACGAACAAGGTGCTAACGAAACTTGGGTACATTTAATTTTACTGCATGGCCCCAGCGACCCCCACAAACAAAAGCATAACTCCCACCATGGGACTCATGGTATACCCACCACTATATTAATGACAAGTTAAGTATTCCATCCATATACAGCTTAAATTCAAAATCTGAACTATCCCTTATGCCCTAGCAGTTGGGTACAGTATGTTAGAGTCTTTCCTATGTTGTGAAAAAAAGGAATTGGTATGGTACATGTGTAAGAAAGAGATAGCAGCAAAGTCTTAAATACTGGATTGAGCTCAGAGAACATCAGCAGCCGAGCTCAAAAAACCTAAAAAAAAAAATGGTTACAAAATATATAAAAATGTGTAAAAATCTATGGAAAATTAATGTCAAAATCCCTTTAAACATTTCATTTTTGAAAATGCTCTGTGTGTCTGCCTGACAGACACACAGAGACAGAGACGCATCATTTGGGGTGGTTATAGTTCACGTCAATGACATACTGTATAACTGAGTGTATTTATGAGACATGGTTTCAACATGTGACTCACAATCCAGCCAGGGTTATTATTAAATGGTGATTATGGCACGATAATTACCTTTATACACACATACACACACACAGCCATGTTGCGCAAGAGACATACACAAAACGTCATCCGTCTGCAAAATATGTTGGAGGAAAAAAGGATTTTCACCGATTAAATTTCGCAATAAATTACGTCCGGCACAGCATTGTTACACACCTTGACAGTTGACAAACAGATGAAGTAACAGATGCATTTCACGTGAATGCAAAGTGTTTAGAGTTAATTCCACCACCACCCCCCATCCTCACCAGTTGTTCCATAGAACTGAGGAAGCTGTGTGTACACAATATGACAGATGTGACTTTAGTTTATTCACTCAGAGTGATGTAGTGTCTGTGGAATGTGCCCTGGGGCGGGTGGGTTCATTATGTTTGATACAGCACACAACCAAACACCAGGTGCAAACTAAGATGTCTTACCTTTATTTTCTATTCCATCTAAAAAAAAAAAAAAAAAAAAAAAAAAAGAGACGATTAGAGATGTAGAGACGTCTCTAAACATCTGTGCATGTATTCATGAGAGATTTTAGATTTGTAGTTATGTCTTGTCAGTTGTGGTGTTTGAGTCGTGGTGCCAATTTACATTTGGGGTAATTTAGAGTAGACCACTAGTTACTTTTTATGTGAAATACCACCTTGGAAAATATCTGGCTAGTACCACCACAATAATAATAATGATGTGACTGATGTTCCTAAGACAATTTTTGCTAATCTCTGAAGTTTGGTCAAGAAGAACTACATGTAGTAATCTAAATACTATTCCAGTCCACGTTTGTCTTTGTTATGCAGACTCTGTGTACGTCCAGAGGGGTTTTCAGGAACCAATAGAAGTAGTAGAAGCCCCAGGAGGGGTCCACGCGCACCCCCCGTATTTTTTTTTCTAGTCTGGTTTTTATTCATCCTTAGGACCTCTAAAATAAGAATTTTGATGATCCCAAGAACAAATTTTGTCCTTTTGGTGTTTTTTTCAATGTTTTGTGAGTCATACACGTGCTTCGAGATTACCGTCAAGAATGCCTGCGAGACTGTCTATTAGAGACTGTGGTACGCTCAAATTTTGAGATAGCCAGAAAGCAAATACACCATTGTTTTCTAGACAACCTCAGCTTTCCAATGAGACCATTCGCATCATGCTCCCATGTCAGAAAAGGGGACAAATACCTAATGATTCAAGTTAGAATAATATTTTGTGAAGGAAAAAAGGCCATCGGTTATTTTCCAAAAGGTCCCTTGACCTGTCACTTCAAAATATGTGAATGGAAATGGGTTACAGGGGTAGCTACAAGCCTCCCCTATGCAGACATGTCAAATTTATGCCAATCAAATGCAGTTTTGACCAAGAACTTTGCACTTTTGTGCATGCAGTACAAATGTAATTTTGCCCAAACTGCTGTATTAGTCAAGTTGAGACTGTCTATTAGAGACTGTGGTACGCTCAAATTTTGAGATAGCCAGAAAGCAAATACACCATTGTTTTCTAGACAACCTCAGCTTTCCAATTAGACCATTCGCATCATGCTCCCATGTCAGAAAAGGGGACAAATACCTAATGATTCAAGTTAGAATAATATTTTGTGAAGGAAAAAAGGCCATTGGTTATTTTCCAAAAGGTCCCTTGACCTGTCACTTCAAAATATGTGAATGGAAATGGGTTACAGGGGTAGCTACAAGCCTCCCCTATGCAGACATGTCAAATTTATGCCAATCAAATGCAGTTTTGACCAAGAACCTTGCACCTTTGTGCATGCAGTACAAATGTAATTTTGCCCAAAATGCTGTATTAGTCAAGTTGCGCATTACACATTGGGTTTTGTTTCTAATGTTGATGTTTAACGGTGATGGAATTACATTGTGTGTGTGTGTGTGTGTGTGTGTGTGTGTGTGTGTGTGTGTGTGTGTGTGCGCGCGTGTGTGCGCGCGCGTGCGTGCGTGTGACTGACAGTAACCAATGGACCTTCACCAATTGACCAATGGACAGGCTCCAATTTCACCGGGTTCTACCGTTATCAGTAGATAAGATCGCAGTTATCACGTTGTCATCAGCAGGACTTTTTCGTCTCAGTATGGCCATGCTCTGCAGACTCCCATTGTTCCGAGGGGACAGGGATTTGGGCTTAGGGTTAGGTTGGAGGGGTCTAGGGGTTTTGCTACAAACATTGCTACACCCTTCTCTAAACCTACCCCTAAACCTAATCGCAAGCAGATTTGACTGTTATTAGTGGATAAGATCGCAGTTGTCATCTTATCAGTGAGTAGGCTCCAGACAACATGCTATCCTTAAAATGGATAAGCAACCTACTGGGAATTATCGCTTGATAACGGTAGAAGCGGGTGCCAATTTACTGTCCCATATGCTGAGAACTTAAATGACAGTAGACTCCCAAAGTATAAAGAGGTAATTTCACCTGCTGTCTTGTTCATTGCTACACAGATCCTAGAAGAGTTGTTGTCTAGCACATGCCACAAACTTTAAAATTGTCACCATATCAGTGGAGTCTGGACCAAGCCAGAAACTAACAAGGGTTAGTGATTCAACACCAAGGCAAACATGTATTTTACATAATGTAAAACTTAAAGATCCAGGAACATTCACACCTCTCAGTGCATCAAAGATTGAACCTGTGAGAAACTCAAGCATCTCATCTCAAGCTTAACATCCAGTGCCAGGAGCCCCTTAACTCACCATACAGGATGAAGGACATCTGTGACCACATTCCTGAATCACTAGAAGGTATAGACATAGGGATCACAGGCTGGCACAGAACATGTTACCAGTACTTTGTAAAAAACAAAGGAAGATTGGCAGCCTCTTCAACATCCACACAGTGCCCCAAAACCAAAAAATACTCACCCCGGAAAAGGAAATCATTATCCAGTGATCCAAAGTTAGGACCTGAGTGCATTTTTTGTGGAAAAAAATGTAATTAAATCTGGTCCAGTTGGCATCGTAAAAATGATATGATATGATATTACTTTATTGTCAGTTTTCACTGAAATTTGTCTTGCGACACAGCAGCCTTGTATGCAACATACACACATTTGACAAGACACACACTGGACCAGCAAAGAAAAACAGTTACATACATAGAAAACATATAAGGTACAGAGCAGAGTTCACAGCTCACTTTAGTCCTGGACAAAGTCCTGATTTAGCCTCAACGTTGACTGATGGACAAAAGACCTCTTCAGTCTGACCTTATTGTATGCTGGAACAGCATATATCCTTCCTGAAGGCAATAACCTATACTCTCCATACAAAACATGGCAAGGATTGGAAGTGATATTCCTTGATAACCTAAGGATGCTGTTATCATACGTGGATGATAACAGCATCCTGTTGAGTACCCTGAGTACCCTGTTGAATTTCCAAAATATAAAGGCAGATCACCATCCTGGGACAACCTTGAAAGCCAAGCACAGCAGTTGGGCAAATTCAAGCGTTTTAGGAAAATGCATAAAAGTTGAAGGCTGATTTGATCTCTGGTACCAAGATTGTGTGACCAACTCAGTGGAGTGTTCTGGTTGGAGTTTCCGCCCTGAGACTGGGAGGTTGGGGTTTGATTTCCGACCGGGTCATACCAAAGACTCTATAAACATGACCCAATGCCTCCCTGCTGGGCACTCAGCATCAAGGGTTGGATTGGGGGTAAGACCCTGCGACATACTAGCATCATGTCCAGGGGGTTATTGTACAACAAGCTGCCACCCCCTACAGAAACAGGAGATAGGTTCCTGCCCTATGGGCTTCATGGCTCAGTCTGCTGAGTCCATTGGTTACTGTCAGTCACACGCACGCACGCACGCGCGCGCACACACGCACACGCGCACGCACACACACACGCACGCACACACACACACACACACACACACAGTCACACACACACACACACACACACACACACACACACACACACACACACACACACACACACACACACACACACACACACACACACACAATGTAATTCCATCACCGTTAAACATCAACATTAGAAACAAAACCCAATGTGCAATGCACAACTTGACTAATACAGCATTTTGGGCATAAATTACATTTGTACTGCATGCACAAGAGTGCAAGGTTCTTGGTCAAAACTGCATTTGATTGGCATAAATTTGACATGTCTGCATAGGGGAGGCTTGTAGCTACCCCTGTAACCCATTTCCATTCACATATTTTGAAGTGACAGGTCAAGGGACCTTTTGAAAAATAACCGATGGCCTTTTTTCCTTCACAAAATATTATTCTAACTTGAATCATTAGGTATTTGTCCCCTTTTTTCACATGGGAGCATGATGCGAATGGTCTCATTGGAAAGCTGAGGTTGTCTAGAAAACAATGGTGTATTTGCTTTCTGGCTATCTCACAATTTGAGCGTACCACAGTCTCTAATAGACAGTCTCAACTTGACTAATACAGCAGTTTGGGCAAAATTACATTTGTACTGCATGCACAAAAGTGCAAGGTTCTTGGTCAAAACTGCATTTGATTGGCATAAATTTGACATGTCTGGATAGGGGAGGCTTGTAGCTACCCCTGTAACCCATTTCCATTCACATATTTTGAAGTGACAGGCCAAGGGACCTTTTGGAAAATAATCGATGGCCTTTTTTCCTTCACAAAATATTATTCTAACTTGAATCATTAGGTATTTGTCCCCTTTTCTCACATGGGAGCATGATGCGAATGGTCTCATTGGAAAGCTGAGGTTGTCTAGAAAACAATGGTGTATTTGCTTTCTGGCTATCTCAAAATTTGAGCGTACCACAGTCTCTAATAGACAGTCTCGCAGGCATTCTTGACGGTAATCTCGAAGCACGTGTATGACTCACAAAACATTGAAAAAAACACCAAAAGGACAAAATTTGTTCTTGGGATCATCAAAATTCTTATTTTAGAGGTCCTAAGGATGAATAAAAACCAGACTAGAAAAAAAAATACGGGGGGTGCGCGTGGACCCCTCCTGGGGCTTCTACTAAAGTACTAGTACCAGCACAGTACACACGACTTCAATACATGTGTACTCAGTGTGTGAGTGTAGTGAGAACAATGCACTTATTCATCAAGTAACCCAGCAGTAAACCGCAAGTGAACAATAGACCTACAGTACGATTCATGTATCCATAACGACATAATACATTTGGAGAAACACAAGGACAAGTGGTGTGGATTCACTGTAGCGGCAAGCAGGGGAGGATTATCCAATGAGCACCCTTAAAAAAAGAGTTACAGTGTTTTTGGATTGCTCACTCCACTCGCAAAATTAGGCTATGGCCTACTTGTGCTTTGGCACTCAAAATTGCAAAATCATTTTGCAGCTGAGGCATACGCCACAAACAGGTGGCCCCAACAGCCACAATGTGTAGCACAAAGGTCGGGGGTTAAGGTTAGGTTTAGGCATAGGTTTTACTGAGGTTATGGTTCGGGTTAACTGAAATGCAGGTGAATATCACAGGCCTATATGTGTCATAATTGTTCTGCGTATGTGTGCAGACAATATATAGGCTATGCATCTCATTAGGGAAAAAAAGCTCTGGCCTTATGGTGGCAGCGGCCCAGGGGCACATCATTTCTAGATCCGCCTACGGCGGCATCAAGGAGGAACATACTTGGAGTGGAGTGCCGGGGGCTGTATGTGTTTTGGTTGAACCTGACTCCTCGTCTAAGTGGCGTAATTTACTGGCTGTCATGTCAGCCTCATGTCGTCATACTGGTAACATACACATGATACTGATCTAGATGACAGAGCTGTCACCATGTTGCCGTGGAGGACTGCCTACTGCAGACACACCTTCCCCTACTAACTACCCACGCCTTCTTTCACAAGCTCCATGATCAGTGAAACTTGTTGTGTTGTCACCCTGCAGTGAGCGTGTGAGTGGGTGTGCGTGGGTGTGAGTGTGTGTGCTGTGTTGTGTGTGTGGTACATAAGCAGAGGGAGCAGCCGGAACAGAGTCAGAACGGTGTTTTGACAGGATCATGGTATGGACTATATTTCTGCTGATCAATGGACTCCTGGCTGTCCTCGTTCTGTTCTACTCGTCCCGTTCGAGGTAAGACCTTAATTATCGCAATATTATCATCACAATCATAACAGAAATGTACTTGAAATACCATTAATAACAATTATTGCTATTAAAGTGATTGATGACGGTGAATGTTTTATTAGACAGTTGGAAAATAGGAAATCCATATTTGCCACTAAACTTTAACTTGATTACATTAACAAACACCTACTTTAATAATGTATGGTCAGCAAAAAAGAAGGTATTAAGCTATGAGATACCCAAGAAAAGAATGTTGTATGTGGGTGATCTGACCCTGGATAACACACTGAGAGAAGATACAGCATGCACCTGGTCAGAGTATTATTGGCAGCTAGTAAAAAAGCAATTACAACATCGTGGTACAAAACAGAACCTGCTCAAAAACCAGTTTGTGAGCAGGTGTCTGAGCATTCTGGAGGAGATATTTGTAATGGAGAGATTGACTCATTTACTGAGGCTGCAAGAGAGAAATGGACTGAATCAACACTGTTAATATTGATATTTATTGATATAGACTTGATTAAGCTATCTGGATCTAGTTTTTGAACCCCTGCGGTGCAAATTTCGTTTAAAAAAGGGTCAAATCCAGGGCTTTATAGAGGCAATTAAGTGTTGTGAATGCAATGTGAGATGGTCATCATCAGCTCTACCCTCTGGGCAAGACATGGTGCTAAACAAGACATGGCACTAAAAGTGGTCCTTTGACTCATAATGAGTCAAAGGGTAAGATGTGGCTTAAAAGGTGAGGTGATACAGTACATATACAGCTAATGAGTGCCACAGCTAATGAGTAAGCACTGCTACAGGTACTGTAGCAGTGGTTACACTGGCAGGACTCTGAATCTGACTAGGATACAAAATATGGAACCAAATGAACCCTTGCATACAGTTCCATCTCTGAGAGTGTACTTCAGAATGGAACCAAATGGACCCTTACAATGGTTCAGTTCAGAGCCAGACTTCCAAAATTGGAACCTTAATTATGAAATGGGCAAAATCATACCTACAGTATATATAAATTGCTATGATCATTTTAAGTAAACTAATTCATATTATGATTATATTGTTAATGATAATGTTATATTTCAAATATACATCAGATTTTTTTTTTTTTTTAACATATTCTCCAATACACTGTATACCTACTTTTCATGTTTAAAATGTTAGGATTTTTTAATGCAGTAAATGATTGTCTTTGTGTAAGTAATCAACTGGGGAAATTTCATGGCGATAATATATTGAATATAGGTATTGCACAATCAATCCAGGTCTGACTCATGGACTAAAATTAAAAAGGGCCTGAGAGTGTACATACAAATGGGAGCTACATGAACCGTAACACTCAATAATCTGTAACTGGTTTATACATTTGCACACACTGTTTGCATACAAATTTGCACACTGTGCTTTGGGGGTCCTTGGAATAAACACACAGAAATGAAAGGTTTGAGAACCACAAACATATATACAACGTAGAACCATCAGAGCTAGGTGTCTAAACTGAGCTACAGTTTGAACCTCCATAGACCCATAGAGGATTAGAAACGGCTTAGCAACAGCCTGTTTGAACTGCAGCGGTTTGTCATTCATTATACCTCAACCAACGGCTGCCTGAAGGAAGAAGTCATTATTCCACACAAAGGAACACCTTTTTCTGCCTTGAGCCAACACGCCTGGTTTAACTTCACACACTGATGGACCGGCCAATGAAAGCCGAGCTAAAGCTTCTTGTATTTAACCCACTGATGTTTTGTTTACATTTTTCCCCTTCTTTCTGCGCCCTGCCTGACTGTGCTTGTTTGGCTTTTTCTTGTCGACACTCAGGCAGAGAAATGAGCCTCCGTTGGACAAAGGCCTCGTACCCTGGCTGGGTCACGCCCTGGAGTTCGGAAGAGACGCCGCCAAGTTCCTGACACGCATGAAGAACAAGCATGGGGATATATTCACTGTAGGTTGTCAAAAACGGTGTTAACATCGTATGACTATGTTGGACTGACAGGTGTGAGGGAATGAATGAATGAATGAACGAATTTACAGTACAATTCAAGTACACCTACAACAGAGCTGATAACTGTGAATGGACACAGTAGTTAAAATACACTTGTTTAACATCTTGTTCATTTCATCAAACAATTAAAGACATACACCAAATATTCACTTCTGTAAGGTCAGAAGCAGCAGATCATAGTGGAGGTAAAAGGCTAAAGAACAATATATAAGCAGGGGAAAAAGGGGGGTGGGTGAGGGTTTTTTTTTTTTTTTTTTACAGTGGCCTGTTACGAATTGCAGCTGTCCGTAGGTGCCCTTTGAGAGTGCTTTTGAAGGAATGAAGGGATCCACACGTCTTAATGACTGTTGGTAGGGCGTTCCACATTTTGGTGGCAGAACTATATTAGAATTATATGCATATTGGCCCAACTAAGTATGTAACTTAGATGCACCATTATGTAGCCATACTGTAGCATTACACACCAGGGGCCTCTACATGCACCACTTATTGCACCACTCACACGGACGTGATTTTTGAAAATTCTAGACATCCCATTCCATTGTTCTTAACTTACATATGATTCATGATGACTACCATTTTATTTCAGTCCAGTGAGTTCTCAGAAAGCTAAGCTTTGTGTGTGTGTGTGTGTGTGTGTGTGTGTGTGTGTGTGTGTGTGTGTGTGTGTGTGTGTGTGTGTGTGTGTGTGTGTGTGTGTGTGTATGTGTGTGTGTGTGTGCGCGCACACTCACACACATTGTAAAACATACTTGGTTATGGTAAATTGGTAAAATGCTCTGAATTGCTCTGGAGTGTCTGCCCAATGCAAACAGTAAATAGTAAATTGACAACATTTTTTTTGCATACTGAACACATTGTTTTGTGGCTGAGCCAACAACCTAGAACAGATGCTACTACTTTAGGCCTATATAGCCGAAAGGAAACAGATTTCGAGATTGTAAAACCCAAGTGTACAATTCATTGTTTGCTCTTGATATGAACATACTGTAGTTGAATACCACTAGTCGCATGCAACAACAGCATTGCAAATTATCAGGTAAATCAGTAATTTCGGCCCATATCCTCATAGTAAGTAGCTGAAGTGACCCAGAGGTAGGGCGGATGTAACATTTCCCATTTGGGGGGGGGGGGGAGAAAATGGTAAGGGGGTGGCTTCATCGCCCGTGGTGCGATTTTCAGTAGTGTTTCAAATACTTTTAAACATAAGCACTGAAATATCTTAGGTTCTTTTGCAAGCCATCACGTTTGGTGGGGCAGACTGGGCATTTAGGGGGGCATCCCCCCCCATGCCTATGCCTAGATCCGCCCCTGCCCAGAGGCTTATCTCTGTCCCTGACCCCAACGACAGGTCACTACGCCACGCCGTGGGTTTAGGGTTTAGATGTGTTTATCTGATCGGGGGTGCTTCTGTGTACAACACACACCTCAACACACCTGTTTAGGAAGTGGAGATGCTGTTAAAAGATAAGCGAGCTGAGTCACATCCTGCCCAGAGGTGTAAATGGAGACTCTGGCACTTCGGCCTCCTTCTGACAGTCAGAGACGAACCCAGTTAGAAAATGCCTAAAAGGTCATGTCAGGTCGTGCACCCCCACTTTTAAAAGCCAAACGATGTCACTGGAAAATTTCCCGCTTGTTGTCTGACAGTGATAAAACGTTCCCGAGTGACATGTTACTGCTGTTAAAAAAACACACAGCCTTTCCTGTTGGTCGGCTGGCAACCTGCTTGCGCTTGCAGGCTTAGCTGTGGTGACCCTATGGTGATTGCCTAAGTATTTTTTAATGTGTGGCCCCAGTGACCCCCACAAAATGACCACAACTAGTTCATATTGACCAAAAAACACAGAAGAACTCCCACCAATAAGCTAACAAGGTATGTTTATCAACACCGATCAACAGATAATTCATGATGTTTATTGCCATATCGATGTGCCTCACGATCAACGTATCCCTCGCCCAGGTGTTCGATCGATATATTGCAACATCAATATATTTAATACAGGGGTTGTCAACAGGTGGTCTGGGGACCACCAGTGGTCCCTGAGAAGGTTCCAGGTGGTCCCTAGGCTAAATGATGGAAAGTTGGTTAACCAGATGTAACTCTTGGGAATGTAAAAATGAAACCAAATGGACCCTTGCGGGTCCATTTGGTTTCATTTTTACACTCTCAAGAGTTAAAATATTCATTATCTGAATCAGCACCACTTAATTAAGAAGTTTACACTGTTTCTTTTTCTTTTTTCTTTTTTTTTGCAAAATCCAGCCTGGAATTGTGGACAAAAGCGAAAGAATTCTTTAATTTTAGGTCTTTTGTGGGAAAATGTAATCAAATGGTGGTCCGCGGCTCAAATGCTGAATAAGTGGTGGTCCCTGGAGTCAAAAAGGTTGAAAACCCCTGATTTAATTCACCACCAATAGTGTTTGTGCCGCTTGCTCTGCTGGGGAGGTGGAGGTGTCATTAATAGTTGTGTTATTGTGTCTCAGAGGTTGAGGCTGAGGTTAGGGTTAGGAAATCTCGGGTGAGATCACTGATGAGGATGAGATCACTGAGGGGTTTCCCAGCTACATACAGTATAGGCTTAAATAACAGACACATCTCATCTCAACAGAAAACACTGTTCTTATGGGGTCAATGACAGGTCTTCTAAGAAGTGTGACGTTAACTTTACCGCACTTACCAGTAACAGTTTGCAAAAGGGGTTTTTGGAGTAGTATTTCTGCTATTTCAACATCGTGGCGTTGCTGTTTTTAGGTCACACATGAGAGCACTTCTCTTTTTCACAACTCTCGGAGTTAAATTACCGTATTTTCCGCACTATAAGGCGCACCGGATTATAAGGCGCACCTTTTAGAACAGTTTTCATATATAAGGCGCACCGGATTATAAGGCGCAGAGAATAGAAGCTACTGCAGTTAACATGGAATAGCAGCTACTGCAGTCGAACAATCCATATATAAGGCGCACTGGATTATAAGGCGCAGTGTGGATTCTTGAGAAAATTAAAGGGTTTTAGGTGCGCTTTATAGCCGGGAAATTCTGTAACATTTTTTTTTAGAATATAACAATTTACATAATGTGCCAGAGATAGAAATGCCATTAAATGGAATGCCGTAAACTAATGCATGTTCTTGTTAGAGCTATAAAAATATCCACCTAGACTATGGCATCATCTCCTCAAATGGGGGTCCACAGGGCTACGTTGGGGGTCCTTGACAAGAAAAAGTTTGGGAACTATTGTGATACACTACTCATTGACACCTGTCAAATTATGTCAATGTGCCACTGCCCTACCAAAAGTCATAAAGAAGTGTGACTGGCGGAAATGTTATGCTTCTATTACATTATTCCTGTAGGTGATATTTATGATGTTTTAGCCCATTTCTAGATGTGTCGCCTTATCTTTGAACCTTATTATTGCATTATTGCTGCACTTTTACGAGCTTGCATTTACTATACTAATATTCCTACATGTGCAGGTTGCTGGTCAGTATATGTGACCATTATAATAAGTATTATATCATTACTACAGGTGCGTGTTGCTGGTCAGTATATGTCACTGTTATAATATCTGTTATGTTATTACTACAGGTGCGTGTTGCTGGTCAGTATATGTCACTGTTATAATATCTGTTATATCATTACTACAGGTGCGTGTTGCTGCATGGTCAGTATATGTCACTGTTATAATATCTGTTATATCATTACTACAGGTGCGTGTTGCTGGTCAGTATGTGACAGTGCTCCTGGACCCCAACTCCTACGATCAGGTCCTGAATGACAGCGTCTCCCTGGACTTCTCACACAACAGAGCACGCCTGATGAAACGCATCTTCAGCCTGGAGCTGCCTGGGTTCGACCCCGCGGCCGAGAGGGACTGGATGAGACGGTGAGTCAGAAAACACCACACTGGGTGGACAATTCTGACGATTAGGAGGACCGGTACAGTTCCACACTCACTCCAGAGGGCCGATATAGTTCCACACTCACTCCAGGGGACCGCTATAGTTCCACACTCACTCTAGAGGACCGCTATAGTTCCACACTCACTCTAGAGGACCGCTATAGTTCCACACTCACTCTAGAGGACCGCTATAGTTCCACACTCACTCTAGAGGACCGCTATAGTTCCACACTCACTCTAGAGGACCGCTATAGTTCCACACTCACTCTAGAGGACCGCTACAGTTCCACACCCACTCGAGAGCACCGCTATAGTTCCAGTGAGAGTCTAGGCGACCGATATAATTCCACACTCACTCCAGAGCCCCGCAAAAGTTCCACACTCACGCCAGAGGACCGCTATAGTTCCACACTCACACTAGAGGACCAATATAGTTCCACACTCACTCAGGACCGCCATAGTTCCACACTCACTTCAGAGACACTATTTCACATCATTCACACATTTCGCATCTTTCTTGTAAACTTCCACATATTTCACTGCATGAGATCAGAGGGAGAGAGAGAGAGACAGACAGACAGACAGACAGACAGACAGACAAAGAGACAGACAGACAGACAGACAGACAGACAGAGGGATTCATGTGTGTTTTCAGATTCTAATAATGAACTGACCTTTCCTCCTAATAGGCACTTCAATGGAGTCAATTTATCCAAACTGAGCTCTTCCATGGTCAGCCACCTGGAGGCGCTGCTGCTGTCCGAGCAGAAAGGCTGTGAGTGGAGACAGGAGGGACTGTTCAGCCTGTGTTACAGCCTGCTGTTCAGGTAAGCATTTACTGCAGGGCTTTTCAACCTTTTTCATACCAGGGACCACCATTTGAGGACGTTTTAGCCCCACAGACTGTTAAAGTGTGTGGTATTGCGTTAGAATCACCAAGTAAGCAGTCTCTTTTAACCAGTCGGCAATAGTTTTATTTATGTTTTCCCTGCTCAGAACAACATGCAACAACCTGTCATCCATCTCCCTCCGGTGCACACACAATAACCGATCCCCCACGCCACACACGTACAGTCTAACAAAGGTTCCGACTTGTGCACTCAATAATAGGACACCTATTATTAACACAGACCCCAAAACTAAAGATTTCTCTTGCTTTTGTCCACAATTCCAGGCTGGATTCCGGAAACAAAACAGGCAAATTAACATACAGATAAAATTGACCATTAATCTTCTACACTCTCTAGTTGTGTAGACCTGGGCTGGGCATTAAGATGATGAAAAATGAAACCAAATGGACCCGCAATTTGGTTTCATTCTTACGTTCTCAAGAGTTACATCTGGTTAACCAACTTAGCTGGGGACCACCTGGAACCCTCTGAGGGACCACTGGTGGTCCCCGGACCACCTGTTGAAAACCCCTGATTTACTGTATATTACCGGTATTATTATTATTAGCCTTCAGAGTGGAAACAGCAGGGACTGTTCAGCCTGACCATCAGCAATAATATGGAAATTACATCAAAATATATTGTGTGGGTGATTTTGAGGTTCCCAGCCACTGGTACTTGAGCCCCCTCTGGTGGTACTCTTGGAGTCGCCCCAAAATAGGAGAAAAAAAAAGAAAATGTAGAATGAAATATTGATATGACTACAGGCAGTTCTTCTGAGCAACTAATTAGTTGAGACAGGCTCTCCAGCCATGCTGAAATGAGCATGATGACACACCCAGCCGTTAATAGAAGATTTGAGGATATTCACATTATAGGAAAAACATCATGCCCTGACTAGACCGAGTTTAGTCAGAGCAGCAGGATAAGTGGCTTAGGTATTATGGAACAAAAACGATACGATTCATAGAATAAATTACATTTCACTCCTGTAATAGGATGGGGCAGGTCTATGCTCCTGTATTTAAACTTATTATGGTGGTACTTGGTGGGCCACCCACATAACACACAACACTAGGCCCTAGTGTTCTAAGGCAGGGGTTTTCAACTTTTTTCATCCCAGGGACCACCATTTATTCAGGATTTGAGCCACGGACCACCATTTGAGGACATTTTAGCCCCACAGACCCCAAAACTTAAGATTTATTTTGCTTTTGTCCACAATTCCAGGCTGGATTTGGAAAACAAAACAGTCAAACATACAGATCAAAATGACCATTAATCTTCTACATTCTCTAGTTGTGTAGACTTGGGATAATTAAGATGATGAATATTTTAACTCTTGAGAGTGTAAAAATGAAACCAAATGGACCCGTAGCTCTGATGCCTATTGTGATTGTAAATTGTTGCTTTTTTCCTTACAGAACCGGATACCTCACGCTGTTTGAAACCGGAAGCCAGAACGCCTCCGATGTGTACAAAGAGTTCCGCAAGTTTGATGCCCTGCTCTCAAAGATGGCATACAACACACTGAGGCCGGGTAAGAGAAACACTGAGTTTGACTGTCACCCACAGGCAGTCAGAATTACCATATCTGTCAGACAGCAGCTAGGGTTCATGAAATAAAAAGAAAAAAGTCAAAATATTCAGATCAAAGCCTGCGTGTGTTGTCATGATTTGTCACGACCCCAGTTGTCTTTGTCCATGGCATGAACGTCTTTATATGTATAGTTTTTGAAAAGTCTATGTGGAAAATGAATGGGGAATTCATTTCTGGGCTGTGGGTAACACACGGAAGCTGGTAGTACTCCCAGCAAACACTCCATTCGCCCCTAACTCTCCTCCCTCCTGGCCCCAAAACATGGAATGCACTTCCCACTGCATTCAGAACAGCAGACTCACTCCCTATCTTCCACCTCAGTCTGAAAGCACACCTCTTCAGAATCCATCTCAGCCCATAGCACTTGGAGTACCAAATATTCTATAGCACAGTGGCTGTCAACCTTTTTGATATCACTGGGCCAACTATTTATTCAGAATTTGAGACACAGACCACCATTTGATGACATTTTCATCCCACAGACCCAAAACTTCTACATTCTCTATAGTTGTGTAGACTTGGGCTAATTCAGATGATGGATATTTTAACTTTTGAGTGTGTAAAAATGAAACCAAATGGACCTGCAAGGGTCTATTTGATTGCGTTTTTACATTACACCTGGTGAACCAACTTTCCATCATTTAGCCTGGGGACCACCTGAAACTCTCTCAAGGACCACTGCTTAGATATCAGTTACCTAATTGGAGGTCCTGCTATTGCAGAATATTCTCAGCTCATGTTTGACACACATTAACTACTTTGTATGCATATGATGTATTACCATGTTTTACCATGTTTTATAGTGTCTGCCAAATGTATTACTATGTTTTAGTGCTTAAATCGTAAATTGTAAAGTAAAGGTCCCCCCTATAAGGAGCAGGTCGTCCCTTGCATAATGTATGAAGGATCTACTGTACGAATGCAGTCCATTCACCATTCATGACTGTACTATTATTATTCATGCTGAATCTCCCAACAGAGGAAAAGAAGCGGGCCGCGTCGTCTCGACAGCGCCTGTGGGAGCTGCTGTGGTCCCCGGGCCGCCTGAGAGGCCCGGGGGGTCCCCGGGGAGACGAGGAGAGAGGCGGGGGTCCCTCAGGGGGGCCCTGGCAGCAGAGCTACCAGCAGTACCTCCAGGAGGGGAGAGTGGACCCGGAGATGCAGAGAAGAGCCTTACTGCTGCAGCTGTGGACCACCCAGGTATACACACACTATATTCTCCATCAGGTTTTCTTCTCCCCTTGGGCTCTGAATCACCTGTAGAATATCATTGAAAAAGCCTAGAGTAGTGAGAACTCCACAGCAACCCCAGGTGGGCTGTTTGACCTAGTGAGAGGTGTTTTTATCAGCCTGGTCCAGGGGCGGCTCTAGGCATGGGCATGCCCAGTCTGCCCCACCAAACACAATGGCAAGCAAAACAACCCAAGATATTTCAAATTAAAGTGCTTATTATTTAAAATGATGTGAAACACTACTGCTGCTACTAACTAACCAACAACATTTCATTATTGAAAACAGAAAACTCTCTGAGTCAGACCATTAGCTTCATGCATGCTGCGTGTCTGTTGCAACTTCAACAACAACTGATATTATTGATGCTTACTTGACTAAATAAACTAATCGCCTGTGGCACAAAGCACCCCCATACCATTTTCTCCTGCACCCCCCAATTGGGAAATATTATATCCGCCCCTGGCCTGGTCTTCTTTCAAGATGGCCGGACTAATGCCATTCTACTTTGTGGCCTGCTTCTCCTTGAGTTAATAAGTGGCAACAAAGTTTCCTCTGATTAATTAGGGGGTTCACGTTCCTTGCTCAACCAGTTGAATCATTCCGATGTTACATACAGAAATGATACACATTCGAGATGATTCGATTTGCTGAGCAAGGAAGGTGATGTATGATTCTGTAAAACTTTCTTTTACTACGTCACCACATCATCATTACAACATCACCGGGGCAACCACACTTTGCAATTGCAAAAATTGCATTCTCTCTAGCTCCCTTTCATTCCTGTGAAAAACAACCCAAAATCCTACCAAAAGATTCTGTCCTGCTTCCTAGAATTACTATTTATAACAATATTTTTAAGAGCTCTCTCTATTAGGTCACCATTTCATAATTTCCTAAACCAGCCTTTCAGAATCCACTGAGGACCGTGGAAAGAACCCTGAGATCTTCAAGAGTAAAGGTGACACTTGTAAAGGCATTATATTCTCAGCCAACCTATACTTCGAGGGATGGTGGCCGACGTTCGCGCACCGATTGCCTAACTAAGTACAAGAAGTGCACTCTGTCAGGGGTCACGAGACCTGGCCAAGCATTTCTGGGGGTCCCCAGCGAAAAAACGTTGAGAACCCTGGTCCCTGGTCCATATGGTTTTCAACATGAAAAGGGCTGTGCACCACTGATAACAGCAACAAATAGGATTCAGAGTCATATTTGACTCAGTCAGGTCTAGTCAGGTTAATCTTCAGTTTGGCATACAGTACAGTACATGGCTCATTTACAGTACAGTACACGGCTCATTTATAATCCATTTGTAAATACAAATGAATGAGGCTTCACTTGAATCAACACAAAAACCGGTAGAACTCACTCACTCAACTTAGCACTCAATCCCTGCTAGTGAGTCATCCGTCCATCCATCCATACTGGGTATTTATGTGCAATCAGTCTAAACAACGTTGCCATGGTAGTTTAACTATAATCTATCTGAGACAAGAAGACAGACCACAATAGGCTTAAAGGGAATACTCCCACAGTCTGGTGAGTCTATACAAAAACACTGACCATGAAGTTGTCATTGCATGATGCTGCCAGGTGGGGGAGCTAGAGTTCTCTGATTTTGTCTACTGTACACTAATACAGTAGTTTCATGAATTGGTACATGTTCAGCATAATTTTTGTATTCTTACATGTATCTAGTTTGTATTTTGGTCAAATTCAGTAACTTAATGCCAGTTTTTGCTAGTTATGTTCCAGAGCATAGACAACCTATATAATGGCAAAGTTATCCAAATATCATCATGATGATTACCTAAGTAGCATGTGACATGTCAAACTAGGGGACTTTCATGATGCTGAATGCATTCCAATCATTGGAATGGATTATTAGTGGATTCCCAGTGAATCCGTAACGGATTTTAGTTTGCAGATCAAGTGTTCCATTTTCATCACTTGATAAACCCCTTCCCGAAATGTCTTTACCTTTTTTTTTTACTATTGAAAAACATTTTTGAATAGTCCAACTACTAGCCAATCTACACAGAGATTGCAAGGGATAAGGGGTTTAGAGGTGAGAAAATGGAGTCTTTAGATTATTATTATAAAACATAGGGCAAAATTAAGCTCTGGTTTATACCAGATACCTTTGTCTATTCAAAATTACCGATAGTACAAGTCACATTTTAGTAGTGTGAAGTAGTGTTGTTGAGTAGTGTGTAGCCTGAGATGACCTGCCTCCATTTTGCCCTGGAGAAGCGGGTCACGACTCAGGGGTTCACGACTTGCACGATGATTCAGGTCAATGATTTGATCTCATTGACCTGTCCGTCATGCAGCCCTGCCCCTGACCCCTCCTCCCCCCTCCAGTGCTGTGCTACGCCACGTCGTTTGGAGCGGCTTTCCAGGCTTTCACTTTTTGCGCAGCGCAGACGAAAATGTCCAGACTAGAGTTGCATAGGTCCATTAGGTCCAGGTCACATTACATATTGTGCATTTGGCGTTGAATCAGAGCAGAGCTTACCTGTTGTCCAGCCGTCTCTGTCCCTCTCAGCGGTGAGATGCTTGTGTGTCTGACACCTTGGAGACAAGATGACACAAATCTGGCCGAGGATTCTGGTGGTGACCTCTGGCAGCACCCATCCATGGCTCAATCTGTGTCACACCGGGTGGAGGAAAGAGAGTAATGTGTGGTTATTAATCTATTTTGACCTGATGTTGAATTCCAGTTTTATTTAACATCAAGGACCCCCAGAAAGAGATGTATTTTGGCCACTGACCCCCCTCTCAAATGCTGTAGTCCCAGGGACCTCGCAGTAGCAAAGATATGAGTTACAGCGTATACTGGGAAACAATATAGTACATTCAAAGACTTGCACACAATAGCTTGTAGCATGGCACAGTGCTGCACTATGAGCATGTAGTAGATTTGTCTTAATGTGTATCATAATAAGCTAAGAACATAACAGTAAAGAATGTATAGGCTAATTAAACTGTGGAGACTAATTCAATGTTGGGCTATGTTTACATGAAATGCTAAGACAGGATACACTGCATCAAAGTCTGCATAGAAATGCTATCTAAGATATATAAACGAGACCTTGTATATGCCTGTAGGTCAAGACTATGGTAAGGACTACTGCAATAGCTATGGGCTGAGATGGAGTCTGAAGAGGTGTGTTTTCAGAATGCAGCTGAAGATTGACAATCTGCAGTTCTGACTGCAAATGGGAAGTTCATCCCAAAGTTTAGATTGGGAGTGAATCTACAGTTCTGCCTGCAATGGGAGGTTCATTCCATAGTTTAGACTGGGAATGAATTTGAAGTTCTGACTGCAATGGGAGGTTCATTCCATAGTTTTGGGGCCAGAAGGTGGAAGAGTTTGAGACGCAGAGGCGGATTGGCCATCTGGAGTACAGGGAGTTTTCCCGGTGGCCTGCGCCACCTAGTGGCCTGGACAAGATCCAAAATGCACGAGTGACGCTTCCAAAATGCACTAGAACGCGCTAGATGCTCGCCTGGAACATACAGATCAAAATGACCATTAATCTTCTACATTCTCTAGTTGTGTAGACTAAGTTGGGCTAATTCACATGATGAATATTTTAACTCTTGAGGGTGTAAAAATGAAACCAAATGGACCCGCAAGGGTCCATTTGGTTTCATTTTTAGGCCCTCAAAGAGTTACATCTGGTTAACCAGCTGCCCCCTCCAGGGTGGCCTGGCAAAGGCAAAATTGTCCCGGTGGGAAAATATGTGCCAATCCGCCCCTGTTGAGATGTGTGGAGCGTTGTCCAGGTGTTTTTTTTTTTTATACAAAGGGTACTTTCAGCTTCCCTGCATCGGAAATTCACCCGAACATTTGTGTTTAAAATAAGAATGTGAGTACTTAGTAGTGAGGCAAAACCACTGTACCCTCCTCCCAGCCCTAAAAGGACAAGCAGTCCTTTCTGTCCTTCATCGCAATTGTTTTGCTCTTAATACCGTCTGCTGGGAGGTGGGATCACACGCCCCCCTCCCAGCGCGGGACGAGCCCCGAACCCCAGCGCTGTGAAGAAGAGAAGATAGAGCGGATTATGATGGCACGAACGTCACCAGTAGCGAGGCAAAAATAACAACTTATCAGCAGCGTGACCTCAGTGTAATATTCAGCCCTGCATGTGGAGTCTGTAGGGAGTTCAGTGATCCACCGTGGAGTATATGCAGCCTTGTCATGTGTAGATAGGAACTTCTAAACATGGTTGGTCATGTTCGGGTGGGAGGGAGGGAGGGAAGGAAGCCCGGATTATGTTGTCGCCGTCACGTGCAGCGCAGCATTTACTATGGTCTGTAAAACAACCGTCCTTTACCAGACCATGAATGCAGCATTTACTATAGGTCTGTAAAACAACTGTGCTTTACCAGACCATGAATGCAGCATTTACTATACTCTGTAAAACAACTGTTTTCACCAGAATATGAATGCAGCATTTACTGTGGTCTCTAAAACAACTGTCCTTTACCAGACCATGAATGCAACATTTACTACACAGTGAAAAATACACACTGTGACTCAAAATGTGACTCCTTTCCATGCCAGCATTAAAGAGAATCCCCCCAAAGTGTACTGAACACGAACACAGCATGTCTTGTGTTGAACAAACACGTTAAATCAATCCATGTCAACACACCACATCTCCACTATCGCTAAATGGTTCTTCGGAATTTCTGCAGATCTATAAGCTCACAACGCGTCATGCTGCGTCGTGTTGTGGCGCTTTGTGAGCTTGTAGATAATGCTTAATTTCCCTGTTTTGGTCCAAAAGTGCCCTCTGATGGGCTTTCAGCCCCTGCCCCTCTAACACTCTCTGCACATTGTTAATGTTGAAGGAGAAGGTTGTGTTGATTTCATCAGCAATTTAGACTTTAGAACAACAAAAAGACAACAACCAAATGCTCAATGGAGATGCAAATGTAAAAATAAGTAGGGGACTGGATTACATTATATAGATTTAAAAACGGTGATCTGAGCACTCAAAAAGTATAAAAATGAGGAGACCGTGGATAAAAAAGCAGGTACTTTATTTAGAACTAGGTGGATGGATGTGATGTTGTGTTCTATATTGGAGGTGACAGATAGGGTTTGATGTGGTGGTCTATATTCAGGGGTGCACATAACTATTTTGGTCCAGTACTCAGAGGAGCACCTGGAGATGTTACTTGGTGCTCCCAAAATGCGGTGACCCGCATCGCCCGGCCCTGGGACCCCTTTTTTCCACTCCGTACATCCTGATCAATGTACAATATTACAGTACAGGGCGATAGTTTGGGCGTTGCAATAGTGGCTAGCCTAGTAGTACTACTACTACCTGCACTCTACATCCATTGAAATACTAGTAGTATTTTAGACATTAGTTAGAATTATTTCATTTTCAAGGCTTTTTTTACTGGCCCAGTTGGGCAGTCATTATGAGCCCCAGCTGTGTGGTGCTCAAAGGAGCTTTCCACCCCTGGATTGGGAGCTCATTGTAGGATTTTTGGTGCTCCTGAGCACCGGAGCACCACTTATGTGCACCCCTGTCTATATTGGAGGTGACAGGAGGTGACAGATCTAGGGTGTGATGTGGTGGTCTATATTGGAGGACAGATCTAGGGTGTGATGTGGTGGTCTATATTGGAGGTGACAGATAGGGTGTGATGTGGTGGTCTATATTGGAGGTGACAGGGAGGGTAAACGCTGCTCCTCCTAACATTGGAAGCGTTTGGCGGTGTGTCAGGCGTACAGCTGACCCCTCAACGCCACAGAGGTGAGAAGACACCTGCTCTTTCATGTGGCAATTACTGTGTGACAGGCCTGCAGCGCCGGCCGCTCCCTGGCAGCCTGTCAGGGATGAGGAGAGCTCTCAACATCACTCCCTTCCGGACAGAACCAGAGGGACTTGTCACCTTTCTAAATAATACATGACATTATTAGATGATGTCAAACCCCTTCAGTCCATCTCCTTCTTGGTCAGTAGTGGAGGAAGAAGAGGTGATCCGATGTTTTATTTAAATATCTCCTCTTCTGTACTGAAAAACTGTGCAGCGGTGCTCACCACTCCAGTGACCGGCCGTGTGTCCACCTATATGTTCCTGTGTTGGAGTGTAACAGTATCTTAACGGCTATGCGATACGTAGCCTCGACACCCAGGCTTTCATTTTCATTCGCGTTGCGTGAAAACTGAAAGCCTGGACTAACTTGTTACACACAGTGGCCTTGAGGGGGGAGTCAACCTTCCGGGGTGGACGTCGCTCTAAATGATGTGACGCAGAACAGCAGTGGACGGGCGCGGGAGGGGCCGGGGATGACGACACGTTAGTGAGATCAAATCAGATCAGCTCGATCTGATTTGAGATCGAAGAAACAAAAGAAGAAACAAATAATATTTGAATCAAGCGAACTCAAAGAAGTGAATTATATCGAATCAAGTGAAATACTGTGCAATATGCTGTATAAGCAGACTAACTGTACAGGTCTGCCTGTCTTGTGTATTCGTACTCTCTGTTATGTTGTACCTACAGTGTGTGTCATCTTGTACAGTGTTGGTACTTGCATCCGTATCTCTAAACAAGATGGCCTGCATCTCTCGACTCTCGTGCATCCCCCAGTCCAAATAATACTATTCTGTTTGGTGTGTGTGTGTGTGTGTGTGTGTGTGTGTGTGTGTGTGTGTGTGTGTGTGTGTGTGTGTGTGTGTGTGTGTGTGTGTGTGTGTGTGTGTGTGTGTGTGTGTGTCTCCAACATCCAGGGCAACGCGGGGCCCTGTGCCTTCTGGCTGCTCGGCTTCCTGCTCACACACCCCGAGGCCATGAGGGCAGTGAGGGCCGAGATCACACAGATCCTGGATGAACAGCAGAACACCACCACCACCTCCACCACCACCACCACCACCACCTCCTCTCTCCACACCCTCCTGGACACACAGCCTACACCTGTGCTCGGTGAGGAGCAGAATCCTCTGTTCAATTATTCACCTCCCCACCTGATTCTCTCCTATGAAAAACCTCCAGTGAGCTCTAAAGGGGTCTCTCCTTGGCCTCCTGGCTGCTAACAAAGCCTGATATACATTCATATTACATGCAGGCTGGCTTTGGTTTGAATAATGCTTCAGTTCTTTAGTTCTGGGGTAATGGCAGACCGCTGGACTCCATGACAGACCACTCACTGTCTAATACAAAGGCTCTAATACAGGGATTTTCAACGGGTGGTCCGGGGACCACCTGTGGTCCTTGAGAGGGTTGCAGGTGGTCCCCAGCTAAGTTGTTTAACCAGATGTAACTCTTGAGAGTGTAAAAATGAAACCAAATGGACCTGCCAGGGTCCATTCATTGTCTGAATTAGCCCCAAGTCTAGACAACTAGAGAATGTAGAAGATTAATTAATGGTCATTTTGATCTGTATGTTTTGCCTGTTTTGTTTCCCAAATCCAGCATGGTATTGTGGACAAAAGCAAAAGAAATCTTTAGTTTTGGGGTCTGTGGGGATAAAATGTCATCAAATGGTGGTCCGTGGCTCAAATGCTGAATAAACGGTGGACCCTGGTATCAAAAAGGTTGAAACCCCTGCACTAATAGAAAGGCTGCATGCCCAGCGCTAGGCCCTCCTTTGAACAGCTGTAGTAGATGGATTCTGTAGTAGATTCTGTTTTAAAGGTATTGGCCTCCATTAGTTAGAATGAACAATCTACAAGCTCACAACATGTCAATGTAGATTGGCTAGTTGAACTATTCTAAAGTCCATTCATCCCTGTGTCCTCAGACAGCGTTCTCAGAGAGACTCTGAGGCTGACAGCAGCAGCCATCATCAGCAGACAGGCTCTGCAGAGCAAGGTGCTGAGAACGTCCGACGGCAGACAGTACACCGTCCGCCCTGGAGACAGGATCTGTCTGTTTCCCTTCCTGAGCCCCCAGACGGACCCTCAGATACACCACCAACCGCTGGTACGTTTGTTCTGTTCCAGCTGTCTGAGACCCTCAAATACACCACCAACACTACGCACATTTGAGTGAGGAGTCTGATATAAACACAACACCAGATGATGACACTGTGCATAGCTAGGTACTGGGTTGGTGTGGGGTGACTGTTTGTCTACAGGTCAAAGTGTCATTGGGCAAGACACTGCCACTAACCCTGAAATGCTCCCTATGTGCTGGTTGGTACCTTGCATGGTTTCCACTGCAATTGGTGTGTGAGGACATGTGTGTGTGTGTGTGTGTGTGTGTGTGTGTGTGTGTGTGTGTGTGTGTGTGTGTGTGTGTGTGTGTGTGTGTGTGTGTGTGTGTGTGTGTGTGTGTGTGTGTGTGTGTGTGTGTGTGTGTGTATTAATGTTAAGGCGCTATATACATGCAACATTTACCATTTACAACACCAGATTGCAACACTGGTATCAGCATTTGGTATGCATCAGGTAACCATCAGGTAACACATCGGATCTGGAATGGAAAAAAAAGAAAGAAGAAAAAAAGAAGAAAAAAAAGAGCATTAGAACATCCCAACTAGATACTGAAGTCAACCAATTTGAATGTCATCATCAGCCTATAAACAAGAATATGTCTGTGACCAGAAGCTCAGAATAGAGCCAGTATGTGATAATCCGACTTGCAATACTACTAGGAAGTGCAGAAGTGTGTCGTGGTGACCATGGAGCACTGTCTCCAGTGGCCTTGAGCTACCGCAAAACCTGAAAAACTAAACTTTCCTGCTGTCAAACTTAAACTGTGCATCCATCCAACCCTCTGCTTTCCTCCTATCTGCTCGTCGCCGCGTGCAGCAACGCTCAGCGCATTAAGGTAGCGCTGTGTTTAAATGCAGAATGCAGGGAGGGGATTAGAGGCATTCATTGGAACGGCTGAAAAGAGCTAGAGATTCCTCTGGGACTGAGCTGCTGCTGCTGCTGCCGTGAAACAAACAAACAGGACAGTATGGTAGCACACAAGGACACCAGGAAGAAAATCATTAAAATAATACGCTGTGAGGTTAATGTACACAATGGAAGGAAGAACCAGCAAGACGTGCCAACACACAGCTTGTAAAATGAACGTCAAAATTAGAGCAGTGCACATTGGGTAATGGCCGAATGTAACTGGAAGGATGCAAGTTGGAAATGCAGGCCCCTCTCAGATATTGTGTCTGTGTCCCTTTTATGTCCATATATTGAGTTCTTTGTCAGTGCACATGCGCAAAACACAAGGAGTCGGATGCAGGAGGTGTGATAGCTTGTGTTGTAATTGTAGTGGGTTCTTGAAATAAAGCACGTTAGTTTAAACAGTAGACTTTACTTAGCAATAGTGGTAGGAAGAAGATCAGGCATGTAACATCAACATCTGGCGGGCTCAGTATGCAGAAAAGGGGAGCACAGCACCTTGGGAAAGCTCTAGGCATTACTAGTCAAACGATCTGGTTATTGCAAACGACAACACAGCCAAAGTAATCGATCTAGCAAATACGATTTGCTCATATCATTACAGGAGGAAGGGCCAAGCCAGAAATACAATGTAAAAAAGACGAATCACATCAATCTCGTTTTATATCTTTATAAAAGTTTTTTTTTTAGGTATAAACTGTCGTATGAATTGGGTGTCTTGAAGTGTTATCCCAGTTTAATGTCAACTTGACCTATCATTTTCTGTCTCTTCTTTATCAGAATTTCAAATACGACCGTTTCCTGAATGCTGACAAGACAGAGAAGAAGAAGTTCTACAAGGACGGGGAGAGGCTGAAGTACTACTCCATGCCATGGGGAGGTGGAACCAACGTGTGTGTGGGGAAGCAGTTTGCAACCAAGACCATCAAACAGTGAGCACACGCACACACGCACGCGCACGCGCACACGCACACACACACACACACACACACACACACACACACACACACACACACACACACACACACACACACACACACACACACACACACACACACACACACACACACACACACCTCATTACTACTGCATTAATGTTAAACTAGATTAATACAGAAACATTCCAGGTGACTATAATGTGACTAAAACTAAATTAATATATATATATTTTTTTTTTACTGTTTTTAAAAATCTTTTGGAAAAGTTCAATGTGCCAATCTATTGACACGTTGTGAGGATGTAGACTGGCCATTTTAACTATTGAAAAATGTTTTTATAAAATAGTTTAAAAAGGCAAAGAAGTTAAGGGATAAGGGGTGTAACAGTGACGAAAATCTAGGCCTATGTCTAAAGGACCTTTCAGAGGGGGAGTGATGAACATTCCATAGTTTAGATCGGGAGTGAATCTGTAGTTCTGACTGCAGTGGGAGGTTCATTCCATAGTTTAAATTAGGAGTGAATCTGTAGTTCTGACTGCAGTGGGAGGTTCATTCCATAGTTTAAATTAGGAGTGAATCTGTAGTTCTGACTGCAGTGGGAGGTTCATTCCATAGTTTAAATTAGGAGTGAATCTGCAGTTCTGACTGCAATGGGAAGTGCATTCCTTAGTTTGGATTGGGAGTGAATCTGCAGTTCCGACTGCAATGGGACGTTCATTCAATAGTTTTGGGGGCCAGAAGAGATCAGAGTTCGGGGCGTGTGGAGTGTTGCCCAGGCGGTTTTAGTGAGGGTACTTCCAGCTTCCCTGCGTGTGTTGGCTGATCTGAGAAGCCCTGGAGGGACTTTATAGGGTGAGATCAGACCTCCTTTTATCCTCCTCCAGCAGCAGCCTGGGACCAATCACCTCCTGCACTGTGACCATACTGTCCTCCCTCAGCTCACACAGCTGTCAGAATGCAGGTCACACCTCACTCTACGCCAGGGGTTGGTTTTCAACCATTTTGATGCCAGTGGCCCACTATCTATGCCTCATTTTAGCCACAGACCACAGATGTTGAGTTCAGTCTCTGACCCAGAACTGAGGATTTTCAAGTTTTGGTCCACAATTTAGGCAATATCTGGCAAAACGTTGGTCAAAATAACAATTCCTCTACATTTTCTAATTGTGTAGGCTACGTTATTGAAAATTAAGCAATTCAGATAATTTAACTCTTGAGTGTGTAAAATGATACCAAATGGACCCATTTGGTATCATTGTATGATCTCAAGAGTTACAGATCTATAAGGTTCCATTTGGTTACAAACTGTCCATCATTTACCCATGGTCCCTGGAATCCTTTCAGGGGCCACGGGTGGTCCCCGGACCACTGTCTTATACCCAAAAATGTAAAATTTTCTTGTACATTCTTCTACATTTTCTAATTGTGTAGAGTACATTAATGAACATTAATAATAATAAGAAACTTAAAAGCAAGTGCATAAAAGTAGGTCTTGAGCTGTGCTTTAAAAATGTTTACAGAGGCTGCCTGTCAAAGGTATAGTGGGAGTTTCCATGCTGTTGGCCCATAGAAGCAAAAGGCTGCTTCACTGTGTTTTTTAGTTGCCATTTTTGGGGCACCGCAAGCAGGCCAGCAGTGGAAGAATGAGAGAAAGGGCATCCTGGGACATGGTACCTGGGACAAGGCAGGCAGGCAGTCAGTCATGTGCAAGACCACTGAGGGCAGGGAAGGATTTTAAAATCAATTCTAAAGACAAGGGCGTTCACCTGAGACTGAGTAAATGATAAAATGATGAAAATGAAGGTGAAATATCCCATTAAAAATCTTCAAAGGCCCACTTGGTTAACAACTCCAAATCGTTTAGCTGGGGACCACCCTCAACAACCACTGATGGTCCCCAGACCACCCGTTGTGCAGTGAGAACCTGTATCTTTCTTAGAAACACCCGTGTTCACCTTAGTGCCGGTCTATCTATACAAGCATGTGTTTCTGTGGAGACATGCATGTTACCGTGGTTTCACTGGACCAGTTCCTCCATGACTACCAGAGCAGTAATTAGCCTGACGCTGTGCTGACACTGTTTCTTTGCAGGGTTAATGGTGAGAGAACATGTCTATCCAATTATACAAGGTAAAAGGTGTGCGGTGCTAATCCACAGCACATGGAAAAAAAGGAGAGAGGCTAAAGGTCTGTAGGGAGAGACCTAAATAACGCTTACACACAGTAAAAACCCTCAGTCTGACAAATGGACGCCCCGTGGTGCTGTTTGGGTTCCATTTGTGTTCGGTTCAGAGTAAAATGAGGACTGTATAATATCATTTGGTTCCTCAGTGGTTCTTAACTTCTTTAGGAGTAGTTGAGGCATTACGTATCGTTGTTGCATGTCAGGTGGAAAGCTCATTTGTTCCGAAACTGTGACTTTATAGACCTTAGAAAATTGATAGCAAAAGTAACAGAAAAAAAGTATGATTACAGATCGACACAAGCCGGCAAACATTTTTTGAAGCGATCCATTTCGCCTAGGGATATAACAAAATAGTTTTTAATTAAAAAATAAAATGAAATTGTATATATACAGAAAATAGTATTATATCACTTTGTATTACGTATATATCGATTTGAAAGGAAATAATTGGTATTGAATCGTTACCAATGCTAAGTACATGTATTTAGCAATTTTAAGAAGCAAACACATCTTGTGTTCAAATACAATGCCCATCCATCTACAGATCACTGTTTTTACTTATTTACATCAATTATAATAAATGGAGCAAAATCTGTGCAGTTGCAACTGGTTTAATTTACACCCATTTTCAACATTTTACTATAGAGATTTTTGTGTTGACTGTTATGTGGTTCTTTGTGACCTAGAGCAGGGGTTTTCAACAGGTGGTCCGGGGACCACCAGTGGTCCTTGAGAAGGTTCCAGGTGGTCCCCAGGCTAAGTGATGTAAAGTTGGTTAAGCAGATGTAACTCTTGAGAGTGTAAAAATGAAACCAAATGGACCCTTGTGGGTCAATTTGGTTTCATTTTTACACTCTCAAGAGTTAGAATATCCATCATCTGAATTAGCACTATTTAATTAAGAAGTCTACACTGTTTTGTTTGCAAAATCCAGCCTGGAATTGTGAACAAAACCAAAAGAATTCTTTAGTTTTAGGTCTTTTGGGGCTAAAATGTCATCGAATGGTTGTCCGTGGCTCACATGCTGAATAAATGGTGGTCCCTGGGATGAAAAAGGTTGAAAACCCCTGACCTAGAGGTCTGTGTTGACTGTTATGTGGTTCTGTGTGACCTAGAGGTCTGTGTTGACTGTTATGTGGCTCTGTGTGACCTAGAGGTCTGTGTTGACTGTTATGTGGCTCTGTGTGACCTAGAGGTCTGTGTTGACTGTTATGTGGCTCTGTGTGACCTAGAGGTCTGTGTTGACTGTTATGTGGCTCTGTGTGACCTAGAGGTCTGTGTTGACTGTTATGTGGCTCTGTGTGACCTAGAGGTCTGTGTTGACTGTTATGTGGCTCTGTGTGACCCTCAGGTTCGTGGTGACCGTGCTGACCCGTCTGGACGTGGAGCTGTGTGACCCTCAGGCCCGGGTACCGCCCGTCAACCCCAGTCGCTATGGTTTCGGGATGCTGCAGCCAATAGGAGACCTGCAGGTCCGCTACAGGCTGAAGAGCACAACGTTACACTGAAGTTCTGTTTACTCTGTAGACACTGGGCTCCATTTTCGTTACATGCTAAACCCCTTATCCCAAATCCCTTATTTCTTTTTTTTACTATTTTGAAAAACATTTTGGAATATTTCAACATGTCAATCTATTAACATGTTGTGAGCTTGTAGACTGGCCATTTGAACTACTGAAAAATGTTTTTTAAATAGTTTAAAAAGGCAAAGAAGTTAAGGGATAAGGGGTTATAGCGGTGACGAAAATGGACCCCACTGTATAAAGAATCGCGTACTGATATTTACACTGAAGGAAAAGGTAGAAATACCACAATATAGTTACAGAGTAAAAGTGCAAATGCAGCACCGAGTGCTGCTAAAATAAGCATTATAGAACCGTGTGTGCTTGCATGCACATGTTCAACTTAATAGCTTTGAAGCAGTTGTTTGACACAACTTTGTTATTTATAAATAATTGTATACGTTTATTTAACAACTATTTAATGTTGTGTATGTGTGTATGTTGACTACTGTAATGCAAATAAAATAAAATAAAATGTATGTTTTTGTTGTCTCCTGTATGAGTGCTCTCTTCTGATTGGATGAAATTGCTATCCCAATTCGCTCTTCTCTAAGTCCCTCCCCAATCCGTCCCTTGTCCAATAGGCACACTAGCAGAATGGGGGACAAGATGGCAAAGCTTGACCTGCATAGCAACAGTTGCTAAACTCTTTGGATTGGCAGTGGCCAAACCCCGCCCCAAGGGGTGGGGTCTAGATAAGGGCTAATTGGGGGATGTACTGTGTGTATGTTATGATTACAAGGAGTGGAGAGAACCCTGTTACTTACAGGCCTACTAAACAGCACTTTGTAAATTATACAATTACGAGTACGACTTATTTAACGCACGCGCGCGCGCGCACACACACACACACACACACACACACACACACACACACACACACACACACACACACACACACACACACACACACACACACACACGCATGCTCTTCGGGATCCCTAGGGGGAAGTTACTAATTATTAAGCTATAGTTATAGTGTAGCGGCTGTAGCCTATACATGTCATTCTTTGAGAAATTACCGTTACCGTAACCGTATATGCTCGCCGAGGGTGCCTGCCCGGTTCTGGCGAGCCTTCCCGCGTCCGAAACGGTCGAGAAATGACAAAGTTATACGGCGTTGTAGCTTTCCGTGTTCGGACGGACACAGGAACACGCACACACAAATGTACACACACACTCGCGCGCATGCACAACAGCGCAATTATAGAGCACCGCTGGAAAAACGAGGAAATTTGAAAACAGAGACGGAGGTGTGTGAAGAGTTAATCAGATGTAGCGCTATGAACCCAAAGGGGTTCTGCGTGTCTGTCATACGTACATACGGACCCCTCCTACACCACCACACTACATCACATCAGCCCCAAGACAGACCGTCTGAATGAACGCCCCTTTTCCTCTCCTCTTCTTCCCTTTCCTTCCCTTTAATTCATAGAGCAGCCTGCAGACATCCATTCATCCATCCCTCTATAATCTATCCTCCACGTTGTTACATAGGCTATAGACCCACAGGCTATACGGAACGCAATGGATACCCATCATCATCATCATCATCATACTTGTTGATCTGTTCTGCACCCGCTGGGGCTGAGTGAGAGAGTGAGAGAGAGAGAGAGAGAGAGAGAGAGAGAGAGAGAGAGACAGAGAGAGAGAGCAGCATCTGGACGGACTGTCTGGGCGTCATGATGCTGAGGAGAGGCAACAGCAGCAGCAGCTGCTAGTTGGACACAAACAACACCAGAAGAAGCCTCGAAGCAGAAGAGAGAGAAAGGGAGAGAGAGATGCGTCTCCTCCTCCAGCTCTCTGTATGACTGCTGCTATGCTACTGCCATGATCACTGTGGGAGTGGGAGGAGGAGGAGGAGGACCACCACACCGCTTCATGATCACAAATGTGCATTGGGGAGGAGGACCCCCCCTCCCTTTGCCCCCAACCACCACCACCCAAAACACCGCTTATTAATGATGCTCGGCACTACACGGAATGGAACGGCGAGTCAACAGCAGCAAACCCAGCTGTGGTGGTGGTTGTTGGGATGTATTATTGTTATGATTGGGGCAATTATTATAAACCAATAACCGGCTGAGATTACTGTTGTCGTTTCGTCTCGTCGTCTCCGCCAAATGGAGGTTATTAGAACTCATTCTCCATGTTAAAAGGTAGGTGTTGGTCTCCCTCTCTCTCTCTCTCTCTCTCTCTCTCTCTCTCTCTCTCTCTCTCTCTCTAGGTTTAAGTGAATGTGCGTCCATCCATCCATCCATCCTTCCATCCATCCATCTGTCAGCTCGTTAAAGCTCTATTAGGGTGTACAGTAAAAACAACACCGGTCACGATCGATGCGTGTTTTCGTTTCTCTCTCTTCCCCTCCCCAAATGTAAGCTGCATGTAGTATAGAGCCCTTCAATCATTATATAGATCAGCTCTATGGCGTAGAAGACTAACATGTTGTTGTGTTGCATCTGAACGGCGTTCACTGCATGGTGGTTGGTGGAGGTGTGATTTGAACAAGAGTTAAATAAATAACGGCAAAGAAATGCTCAACAATTTGTAGATGTTTTCGAAACGCTGCTGCTGCTGTAGCTTCATGCAGGATCAAATCACACTATTGATTACTATACTTAATAATTTAATTGGTATATTTGGCTATTATAGCCTACTGGTTTAATTTGAGCTGATAAGCTTACTGTGGTGTAGCCCACACCGGTTTTTAAATCCATAGAAAAATAATGGTTGGATTGGCCGACTTCAACAATTGTTGAGTAAAGGCTTTAATAGTGCAGTGGTTTTCAACCCGTGTCTCCGTGTCGTTTCAAGGCCCACTAATTATTCAGCTTTTCAGCCACACGGACCGCCGTTTGATGACATTTTTTAGCCTCTCAGACCCAAAACTAAATGTCTTTGAACTAGATTTTGTCCGCAATTCTATGGGTATTTTGGCAAACGTTTATCAAAAATTACCGGGGGGCCCATTTGGTTACCAACTCTCGACCAATTACCTGGGGACCACCAGGAATCCTCTCCAGGGCCGCTGGGGGACCCTGGACCTATAGACTATACAGTAAACACGGTATAGGGGGTGTGGGAACCACTGGAGACCCATACACTTCACTGTACTGGAGTCCACCAGGGTTTCATCCCAGACCCCTCCTTTTTCCCCCTATACATCAAGTCTACCTGGGGAGAAACGATCTACAAGTTCACAGCGATATTCATGATGTTCGCTGAACGCTGTAGCTGCTACGATTCAAGTGATTGGGGGGAAAGCCTCCCGTTTTCCTCTAGTGTTTCTGCTGACAACATAGGAAATGCGGACCTCCTAACAACAACAACAACAATGTAAGCCCATAATTCTACAGGTACTGTAACGTCGCCACAGCACGAAATTTAGTTCTAGTGGCGTTTAAAACTTTGCTAGATGACGTCTGCCATTTAAAACGACTGGATGTTGTTTTGGTTTTCTTTACTAAGCTCGCAATTGATGGATGGATGGATGGATGGATGGATGGATGGATGAATGAATGAATGAATGAATGAATGAATGAATGAATGAATGAATGAATGAATGAATGAATGAATGAATGAATGAATGAATGAATGAATGAAGTAATTTCCATCAGGCTAATCCGCCATTGATGCAAACGGACTCCCTGTTTTAGTCAGAGATTTATTCCACCTACAGGCACAGGGTGTCTACACCCTGGCACGCGATGCACCATTACAGAAATCGCTCTATTAAATTAAAGGTTATTGGGCTGCAATCCCAGTAGTGAATCGTGGTGGCTTCAGCACCAGCGGAGTGGACAGCTCCTTGTGGTTCTGATCAGCACCAACGGAGTGGACAGCTCCCCGTGGTTCTGACTAGCACCAGAGGAGTGGACAGCTCCAGCTACATGTGGTTTGATGACATCAGCACCACTGGGGTGGACAGCTCAGTGCGGTTCTGATTATTTCAGCACCAGTGGGCTGGACAGCTCTATGTGGTTCTGATTCCCAGTTTTCCCACGGGCACAGCCTGCAAAAAGAAAAATCACTTGACTTGAGTGCTTAGATTTGTGTGTTGCCTCCGCTCCATTATACAGCTATGTACTGTATGTCCCTAGTGTGTGCACACATGCACCCTGATTGGAGGAAGACCCCCCTCCTCATTCTGATGTGGGAGAGGGGGGGGGGTTCTTTTCTTCCAAAGCCGGAACTGAAACTAGGGTGTCATGACCCCAGAGACTCACTGGAGACAGGGAGGAACTCCTTATATGGTCAGCACACTCTATAGTAGATTAGCCAAAGAACAAAAATATTCGAATTAAGCAGAATCACTGAATATACCTTTGTCTATCTTTTTGAAAACAGCCAACCTACAAGCAATGTCACACGTTGTAATCTTGTAGATTTTTGAAAGATGGTCAAATGTTGACAATTCTGTATAGCTACTTTTGCATACTATGTTGTACTATTAATTATTACACTTTGGTGTCAATTTTCTTTTTAGAATTGCTCTGGTTGCTACACAACACCTCCGTCCCTGTACCAGCGATAGGATTTTTAAATCCAACTCCATTATAACATGATTTCCATGATCCATACGATGTCTCTAAATCTGAGCAGCACATACAGTATATCTCTAAAGCTGAGCTGTCATGTATAATCGTACTCCATTTGTCTTGCATCACGCTGGACATGTAACGGTTTCTATTTCCGTCAACCCAGAAATAGACTGAGACTGAACTCCTGGCACATGTTAGATATGCTTATTCTGCCAACTAGCAGGCAAAACAAGAGTTCAAGCCAGCAATGTGATGGCCAGCACTAGTTCTGGAGAAGCAAAGCAGTGGTTGTGTGAAGCTGCATGGGGCATGGACGCTGTCCAGGGCCTTTTTGTGGCGGTTCCAGACAACCGTGCAGACCGAGCATTGCACTCAGGCGTGTGGAACGTGCATGTCGAAATTTGCAGCCGCTTCGACCTCTATCCATCGATTGAATAGACACTTATCAACAGAAATGTTACGATCCAATTGTGCCGGTATAGCAGATATTCAGATACCCGCCGGGCAAGTAGATATTTTGTATTCATTGCATCGGTGGATCACGGATACTACTAGTAGGGCGGGGCGAAGCATAGTTTTACTGAAGTTTTGTTTAGGGTTAGTTACCGCATAAAGCACCGTCTAACCCTAACCCTAGCCTAATTCTAAACCCTAAACATAACCCCAGTAAAACTAGGCTATGCCTACACCTAACCCCAACCCTAAACTTAACCTCAGTAAACGTATGCCTAAACCTAACCTAACCCTAACCATAACTTCAGTAAAACTTCCTTCGCCCCGCCCTACTAGTAGTATCCGTGATCCACCGATGCAATGAATACAAAATATCTACTTGCCCGGCGGGTATCTGAATATCTGCTATACCGGCACAATTGGATCGTAACATTTCTGTTGATAAGTGTCTATTCAATCGATGGATAGAGGTCGAAGCGGGTGAAATTTGAAGTCGAATGGATCGAATTAGAAACACACAGTGACACACACAGACACACGCGTATGTACAGATCGACATTTATTGCACATTTATTGGACAGATAGACAATTTGGGATTCACATCATAACCAGTGTTGTAGTGGGACTTTTAGAAGTGGGGGGACGCCTCTTAAAGGGGAATTCCACCCATTTTCATTTTTTTTTCCTGAGTGTACAAATGTGAACCAAATGGACCCTAGCGGGTCCATTTGGTTCCATTTGTACACTCTCAGAAAAAAAGGAAACTCATTAACATGGTGAAACACATCTTCATGATGTCATCAAGATTTTTCAGACCTCCATTTCCAGGAAACAGAATGAACTTTTTTCACCATGTCCACACAACAGTACTAATATATTGAAAATGAGTGGAATTCCCCTTTAAGACACGTGCATGCACACTTGCATTTGCATGCGCATTTGCGCGCACCTGCGCAACACACACAGACACGTTATTAAAAGTATAGCATATTGAGAAAGATTGTTCACAATCCCTAATTGTATCCATAAAAGTAAATTACAAGACAAAAAACATAGGCCTACTTTTGCCCCAAAAATATTTTAGATGTCCCTCCTCCACTACACCCCTGATCATAACACAATCAACCATTATAATGTTGTTTTGTACATCTTCTCCCAAACCACCAGAAACAACCACGATGAAAGCCAAACCAGCCAGCGCCCACAGCAGGAGTCCATAACCTCCTGATAGAATCTCCTGATCTACGTCCATCCATCCATCCATCCATCCCTCCAGCCACCATGGAGAGCACGTCAGTAGACCTGACCAAGGCTGGCGGTTCGCAGCGCTCCACGGCCTCCCTGCCCCCGGAGCCGCTGGACATCCTGCGCAGCAAGTCCTGCTTCCGCCGCGTGCGCCTCAACGTGGGGGGGCTCCCGCACGAGGTGCTGTGGCGCACGCTGGACCGCCTGCCGCGCACGCGCCTCGGGAAGCTACGCGACTGCAACACGCACGAGTCCCTGATGGAGGTCTGCGACGACTACAGGTGTGTTAAAGATTATGAACTTTGATGGAAGTCTATGATGACTACAGGTTTGATATAGATCAGGGGTTTTCAACCTTTTTGACACCAGGGACCACCATTTATTCGTCAGTTGAGCCACGGAAGCCACCATTCGATTACATTTTCACCCCAAAGACCTAAAACTAAAGAATTCTTTTGGTTTTGTCCACAATTCCAGGCTGGATATTGCAAACAAAACGGTGTAGACTTCTTGTTTAAGTGGTGCTAATTCAGATGAAGAATATTTTAACTCTTGAGCGTGTGAAAATTGTGTATTTGTTGTTCATTGTGTATTTATTGTGCATTACGGGCCATAATGCACATACTGTAATACCAGGTGCACACAAGTATTTTGGCCATTTTCAGGTGGTCATGATTGTCTGTTAGCTAATGTTAACAATGCGCTAGTTAACACTAAGCACTTTTGTAACATTGATTTTTTTTAAAGGCGCTATAAAAAAGGTTTGTTATTATTATTTATTGCAGCCTGCATGAGAATGAGTACTTCTTTGACCGCCACCCGGGCGCCTTCACGTCCATCCTGAACTTCTACCGCACGGGCAAGCTGCACATGATGGAGGAGATGTGTGCCCTGTCCTTCAGCCAGGAGCTGGACTACTGGGGCATCGACGAGATCTACCTGGAGTCCTGCTGCCAGGTAATCTATAGATCTACTGGGGCATCGACGAGATCTACCTGGAGTCCTGCTGCCAGGTAATCTATAGATCTACTGGGGCATCGACGAGATCTACCTGGAGTCCTGCTGCCAGGTAATCTATAGATGCATAGACAAGATCTACCTGGAGTCCTGAGTCCAGGTAATCTATAGATGCATTGACAAGATCTACCTGCAGTCCTGCTGCCGGGTAATCTATAGATCTACTGGGGTATCGACGAGATCTACCTTATGGAGTCCTGAGACAAGGTAATCTATAGATCCAGAAGAACATAGCCTAACATTGTCCATCCCTCCATGTCCATCAGGCTCGCTACCACCAGAAGAACATGACCTAACATTGTCCATCCCTCCATGTCCATCAGGCTCGCTACCACCAGAAGAACATGACCTAACATTGTCCATCCCTCCATGTCCATCAGGCTCGCTACCACCAGAAGAACATAGCCTAACATTGTCCATCCCTCCATGTCCATCAGGCTCGCTACCACCAGAAGAACATGACCTAACATTGTCCATCCCTCCATGTCCATCAGGCTCGCTACCACCAGAAGAACATGACCTAACATTGTCCATCCCTCCATGTCCATCAGGCTCGCTACCACCAGAAGAACATGACCTAACATTGTCCATCCCTCCATGTCCATCAGGCTCGCTACCACCAGAAGAACATGACCTAACATTGTCCATCCCTCCATGTCCATCAGGCTCGCTACCACCAGAAGAACATGACCTAACATTGTCCATCCCTCCATGTCCATCAGGCTCGCTACCACCAGAAGAACATGACCTAACATTGTCCATCCCTCCATGTCCATCAGGCTCGCTACCACCAGAAGAACATGACCTAACATTGTCCATCCCTCCATGTCCATCAGGCTTGCTACCACCAGAAGAACATGACCTAACATTGTCCATCCCTCCATGTCCATCAGGCTCGCTACCACCAGAAGAACATGACCTAACATTGTCCATCCCTCCATGTCCATCAGGCTCGCTACCACCAGAAGAACATGACCTAACATTGTCCATCCCTCCATGTCCATCAGGCTCGCTACCACCAGAAGAACATGACCTAACATTGTCCATCCCTCCATGTCCATCAGGCTCGCTACCACCAGAAGAACATGACCTAACATTGTCCATCCCTCCATGTCCATCAGGCTCGCTACCACCAGAAGAACATGACCTAACATTGTCCATCCCTCCATGTCCATCAGGCTCGCTACCACCAGAAGAAGGAGCAGATGAACGAGGAGCTGAAGAGGGAGGCGGACAACCTGAAGGACCGTGAGGGTGAGGAGTTTGACAACACCTGCTGCGCTGAGAAGAGGCAGAAGCTCTGGGACCTGCTGGAGAAACCCAGCTCCTCTGTAGCCGCAAAGGTAGAGTCTCACTGACTGCTGCATCTGAGCTTGTTGTTTCTAATGTGTACAGTAGTTCCTCATTTGGGTTCGTTTCTAAAAAAGTGTGTTGATTGTTTGGGCTTGTTTCTAGGGTTTGTTGATTATTTGACCTTGTTTCTAAAGTGTTTTAATTATTTGGGCTTGTTTCTAAAGTGCAGTTGATTATTTGGGCTTCTTTCTAAAGTGTGTGTGTGTGGTGATTGTTTGGGCTTGTTTATGAAGTGCAGTTGATTATTTGGACGTGTTTGTAATGATTGTTTGGGCTTGAATGAATGGTTTATGAATGATGAATGAATGAATGGTTTATTTTGGTGCTTTGCAGTTGCATTCCATTTTCGAAGCCTCTGGTTTATAAAGCATGCGGTAATCTAGCACCAAAAAGGTCTAGGCCTGAAGCCGAAGTTTCTAAAGCAGCTGACAATTTGGGCTTGTTGATTATTTGGACTTGTTTCTATGGTGTGTTGATTATTTGGGATTTTTCTAAAATGCAGTTGATTGTGTGAGTTTCATTAGCAAGTTGATGTTTGTGTCTTCACTGTACAACATGCACTGTACAAGCATGTGCGCAAACACACGTTTAATGTTTCTTAGTAGACTAAGACAGTACATTATGAAATACAGGCAACGCTACGAGTTGACATGGTGTTGTTATAAGCGGTTTGTAAATTCAAGTAAGTCTAAATCTAAATAACTCGCTATTCATACTTCATAGCATTGCCTGTCAATTGAGGCTTCTGGAGACTTGTGGAACAGTGTGAGGTACAGTAAGGACAGAAGAGTATACCTCACAGTATACGGAGGGAACAGAAAGGAGAGACTTTTCAGAGTAAAAGCTGACTCATCTGTCATTTTGAAGACCCCTCCTGTCTGGCAACGGCTGCCCGCTAGCTTGTTTAGTTAGTCATTTTATTTTCCTACCAGAGTGACCATCTGCTTATAGAGAGACTGTTTGTTACACACAGCCAATGTGTCCCACTTGTCTTGGAAAGAGAAGAGTGTGTGTGTGTGTGTGTGTGTGTGTGTGTGTGTGTGTGTGTGTGTGTGTGTGTGTGTGTGTGTGTGTGTGTGTGTGTGTGTGTGTGTGTGTGTGTGTCTGTGTGTGTGGTGGGGGGTGGTACAGCAGCATCAGCACACTGAGCAAACAGCAGGGAGGCAGCCTGTGGTGGTGGATGTGTGTGTGTGTGGGGGGGGGGGGGGGGGGGGGGGGGCTGCACACCAAACACAAGCTGAGGCCTGATCTCATGCCTGCGTCATCATACTGCACACTTACCCAAAATAACGTGAGCTTACAGATCGGCCATTTTCTGAGAGACAGCGGAATCAATTTACAACCGCGACCATCAGCCGCAGCCAATAGTAGCAGCCGTGATCGTCTGCAAATCCGGCGACCGATAGGATACCGGTCGCCACCGCGACAACGTGGCGACGTAACAGGTGACGGCAGGGAAATACAGGTCAAGCAGGCTCTGACCAGACCGATTTGCAAAATGACATGATTTCAGATTAGCGGAATGGAGTGAACTAGGCTGGAATCCAGGCTCTAGCACACTACAATCAGAACTTTTTTGGCGGGACAAAAGTACCAGAAGTAGAAGTACTCACTATATGCAGAATGCTTCATTCCAAGTTTCGAAAGGCATCCACTTTTACGAGCGACGGCAAAACAGTCGCCAGGTTTGCTGACCGCTGGTGATGTCAGGATTCATTTACTATAGGCCGCGGCCCGTCGGTCACGGACGCTAATTGATTTCAGCCCTCTTGCATTTTCTGTGTGTATACGACATGCGCACGCGTGCGTGTGTCTGTGTGTGCGTGCGCGTGTGGTGGGAGGTCTGTGGTGAGCTAATCAGCGACATGGAGCTTTTAAACTAATTAGGAATTGATCAACTGGGTGCACTGGTTGTGGCGTGGTGTACTGGGGATTTCCTGCCTTTTACAACTCTGTAATGATGCTCAGTACAAGAAGTGATGAGCACTCACTTCAGCAATGGAGTACACGCCATGAACAGCTCTGCTTTTATTGCGTAGAGACGCAGTGAGTGAGATTACTATGTAATCCAGGCAGAAATTCCTGGGCAGAAATTCATGTTGTGTTCGTGTTCATTTGAGGGACAGAAGTATTGCATTTGTGGGACAAGTGGTAAAAGCAGTTATCAAATTGAATACAAACTAGAATGTATTGTATGTTTTTGTCATATTGTTACTAACTCCCAGTGGAAGAGTCGCCATTAGACTGGCCCCATGTAGTCAATGGCGTTGTCAGAATTTAGAGTCAATGGTATGCTAACAGCTACAGATTCGAACGGAACAAACATTAATCAAATAAACAATGTAACTACTAGTTCAGAGCCTGCATGTTGGACACGGAGTATAATTAAAGCCCCACAACGTAATCCTCGTGCTGGGCTCGGCATGAATAAAGATTAAAATGTTTTTCAGGGTGCTTTCTCGAGTGTTTGATGAGGTTGCTTGTGTTAAATGTTGTGACTTTTGTGCCGCCCCTCCGAACATTCTTCCTGCACACCGTGCACTTGGCTGTTGTGCTCGCCGGACTGTCCAATGTAAAATAATGCCAAATGGCCGACATTGCGCAGCGTTCAAAAACAAATAAACAAACTGGGCCGCGGCGCCACCTCACCGTGCTGCGCGCATCTCGTGATTAAAGAGATGTTGGCATCGGATTGGTGCAGGGCGTACTTGCCGATTCCGATATGAGCAAATAAGGGCAGATCGGAGGGAATTCCGATCAAAGCATCGGTATTGGGACCTGCCTAGTTGTTAGTGCCTGTCTGGGACGCCACCTGGCCTTAAGTCAGTGGATATGCGAGCTCTATTGTACCGTTGTGGAATCAGACCCTTCCTCACCAAGGAGGAATCTGTCCATCTGCTCATCTGCTGGGCTTAATGGAAGCCCCTCCTCGCTGGTATTACAGCACGTTTTCACTCAAACCCCTTTGCTATCCACCTGATCCTTCCAGTCTCTCAGAGATCTGGGAGGTATAGGCGCAGATATCAATGATCCACGCCACACACCTGGGGCTGATATTTTCTCAGTGAATAATAGGGATAAAGCAAAGGATTGAATAAAACAATGGAATATCTGCACACGATCCTCACCTGCTCTCCGTCCAAAAAAACAACGTTTTGCCTGTCTGGGTTTTTTCAATTTAACACTGCTATCATCTTAACAAGCTTAACTATTTTGCTGCCTCATACAATTAGAAACATACCGGTGCATAAGCTATGGCTAATCTATAGACCCCCATGCTGTGAGTTACATTCAGAAGCGTACTTAAACCTTTGCTATATTAATCATCGCTTCGACATTTTGTTTACCTTGCAGTGTTCCTTTGTTTGGTTGTCACCCTGCTGGTCTCCTGTGTTTATTTTGTATTATTCCACTCCATCTGCTCCCATTAAAACAATAATTTCAGCATCTTTTTCTCCATTACATCCATTTCGGGGCGTCCAGCCATGACGCACAGTATATAGTAGCAAAGGCTCAAACAGGATGTAGCATTATAATAACATACTGGGTCAGAGGGTAGAGGGTACCACTCCAGAGAAAAGAATAATAGATGGCCCCTTAGATCAGGGGTTTTCAACCTTTTTGACACCAGGGACCACCATTTATTCAGCATTTGAGCCACGGACCACCATTTGATGACAATTTCACCCCAAAGACCTAAAACTAAAGAGATATTTTTGTTTAATTACTGTAAGTGGTGCTAATTCAGATGACGAATACCGTATTTAAACTCTTGAGAGTGTAAAAATGAAACCAAACGGACCCTTGCGGGTCCGTTTGGTTTCATTTTTACACTCTCAAGAGCTACATCTGGTTAACCAACTTTCCATCATTTAGCCTGGGGACCACCTGGAACCTGTTGAAAACCACTGCCTTAGATGATACCACCCCATACAAATTCCATTCCAAGTTGTTGTTTTGTAGGTTGAAATAAAAGACGCATAGCAGATGACTATCACGTGCGGACATTCTTGTTTAACTTGTTGGGTCCAGGACCTTCTTGAATTACTGGGATGTGCATATTGTTGTCATTTTTTTTTACATAAGGAACGGCTTCCCTTATCCCTTAAAATGTCTTTGCTCCTTTTTATTTAATAGAAAGGCAAAGGAGTTTATAGGGATAAAGGGGATGACAACATCGGGGGTGTGCGCACGCACGCACTCACGCGCACGCACACACACCTCCTCTAGTCTACAACACTCTGGTCAAAGCTACAAAAAGCATTCTATAATACCCAGTCTAGACAATTCTTCTCTCTGGCTCCCCTGCTGTGGAATAAACTCCCTTTTCAATTCAGTGTGAACTGCAGACTCACTTCAACCTGAAAACCTCAACAACTCTCCCGTCTCTCCAGTCCCAGCTCACTGCCTGAGTGCTTTCTTCATTCCTTCCTTATTGTTAGAGCCATTTGAGCCTCCTAATTGTTTCCAATGATGTCCACTGAGGGGTGTGGCCAATGCCTGGGGGGGGCAGGGTATTTAATCAGGTCTCAATCTACCATCAGGTGTTGTTGACAAGAGGCAAACAGTTTTCAGACTGTGTTTAGAAGGCTGTCTATCATTTATTGTATTTATTTATGTTGCTGTAGTGATATAGGCCTGCAGAGACAGATAATAAATCTTCAATTATAAGGAAATGTTTGGACATCACTTTCTGGAGCACACGTCTTAACTACAACCCTACTGTTGGCAACCAGTAGTGCCGCAAATATAGGATTTGGGCCCTACATTAAGGTCTGAAAACTGCCTGAGTTCGTACACCTGTTTATAGGAAGCAAGTCAAACGAGCTGGGTTGTTTCAGAAGAGGACACCTGACACAATACACAGACAGGGCGTGTGTGTGTTTGGTGAGAACTGGACAGATCAGCAGAGATGGCAGCAGCAGCGACGCATGTCTACAGGTTGCTGTGAGGTGGACTTGGTGATGATCCATTTCAACTCGGAGCTATAGGGGTGCACCGGGGGGCTTTGGAGAAACCACCCGTGGCCAGTTACATCACTTCGCTGATGCCAGTGAAAGCGGATATGGAACTGTAACCTACCTGAAAGTATGGAACAACAGCAACAGGTCCCATGTCTCTTTCATCCTCGGCAAAGCCAGAGTGGCCCCCCTAAAGCAAGTCACCATCCCACGCTTAGAGCTCACTGCAGCTGTCCTTGCTTCTCGTGTCGACACCATGTTGAGAGCAGAAATGCAGGTGAATCTTGAGAAATCTTGTTTCTGGACTGACAGTACTTCTGTTTTAAAATACATCAGAAATGAGGACAAGAGATTTCACACCTTTGTAGCAAACAGGATTTCTGCCATCCGGAGAACATCTGATGTCACACAGTGGAGGTACGTTCATACCACCCTGAACCCTGCAGACAAAGCCTCAAGAGGAATTAAGGTGGATGACTTGCTGTCTGATGGAACATGGATTGAAGGCCCTGAGTTTCTATGGAAACCAGAGGAGGAGTGGCCTGATGTAGATGGCATCTTGGAGTACAGCATTGCTGCTGATGACCCTGAGGTCAAAAAGGAGCTCACCAGCCATGCAATCGTGATTGATGCCCAAAGTGCCACACAACAACTGATAACTTACTTTTCTGACTGGAGAAGGTTAAAAAGATCAGTTGCTTGGATCCTGAAAATCAGGAAAACTTTATTGGAAATGAGTCAAAAAAGAAACCAATTAAAACAGGAGAATGCAGAAAATGTCGAACAGGAAATGAAACGCTTTAAAGCTACAATAGGAAACCAGCGCGTAACACCAGACGATCTTTGTACAGCTGAAGTTGCCATCATTCGTTTCACTCAGGAGCAAAGGTTTCCTGAAGAACTTGCTGCATTGACGTCTGGTGTGGCTGAAGTGAAGAAGGACAGTCCCATATACAAACTGGACCCCATCCTGGACTCGGAGGATGGCTTACTTAGAGTTGGAGGGAGGTTAAATAGGGCAGCAATGCCGGAGGAGTCCAAACACCCTGTTGTCCTCACTAAAGATCTCCACATATCCACTCTTATTTTAAAGCACATCCACGAACAGGTGGGCCATGGTGGGAGGAACCATGTTCTCTCCAGACTACGGAGAAGATATTGGATCACTAATGCAAATGCAGCTACTAGAAAGATCCTGTCCAACTGTGTTTTCTGCAGACGCCATAGAGGGAAGTTGTGTGAGCAAAAAATGTCCGACTTACCCGCAGAGCGCATTGTTGCCGATTCTCCTCCATTTACCAACGTTGGAGTCGACTATTTCGGCCCAATTGAGATCAAGAGGGGCCGGTCGATGGAAAAGCGCTATGGTGTCATTTTCACCTGCATGTCATGTAGAGCAGTCCATTTAGAGGTTGCTCATTCATTGGATACAGACTCCTGTATAAATGCTATACGCAGATTTGTTTGCAGGAGAGGACCAATCTCTCATTTGAGATCTGATAATGGAACCAATTTTGTTGGTGCAAACAGAGAGTTAAAAGAAGCCTTGGCTGCTTTAAAGCACAGCAAAATTCAGTCCGCATTCCTGGAGGAAGGAATCCAGTGGAGCTTTAATCCACCAACAGCGTCACATCATGGAGGCGCATGGGAGCGCATCATCAGAATGATACGTCAGATACTAACATCAGTCCTACACCAGCAAACCTTAACTGACGAGGTGTTTCAAACTGTGCTGTGTGAAGTTGAAGCCATTCTTAATGATCGCCCCATAACAAAGCTCTCTGGAGATCCAAACGACCTGGAAGCTCTCACTCCCAACCACATTCTCACCATGAAAAGGACACCAATCCTACCACCTGGACTATTTGAAAGGTCTGACCTCTACCTCAAAAGGAGATGGAGACAGGTCCAGTACATCTCTGACCTTTTCTGGAAGCGCTGGTTGAGGGAGTACTTACCTTTGCTACAGGAGCGGCAGAGGTGGAACAAGGAGAGGAGAAGTCTCGTCCACGGAGACATTGTTTTAGTCGCTGACGCGACAGCCCCACGTGGTTCATGGCTGCTCGGAAGAGTCCTGGAAACCTATCCGGACAAGAAAGGACTAGTGCGTTCTGCACGTGTGAAAACCAGGACGAGCACACTGGACAGACCAGTAACCAAGCTTTGCTTGATTCAAGAAGCGGACACTTGAACCTCTTTAAGAGGATTGTTTTTGTTTTCAATTTTTCTATAATGTTTGGCTCCATTGTGTAAATATTGAATTGTTCACGGCTTCCTGCAGCTCTCAATTAGGGGCCGGTGTGTTGGAGCCAAAATGCTTTTTGTTATTTACTTTATTTAAATATATGAAATTAACATGAAATGTCTTGTCAACCCTCAGACCTGGCAACCTTTCAGACCTGCCAGTCAATCAATCTGGCTTGGTAGGCGGTTGTCATAGAAACCCTTTTTTACCTTCCCGGTATGTGATTGCACTCAGGTGCGACAGGGGAAGGCAACAGTTCTCAACCGTGCTGTGTGGGTCGTGACAGTGGCGTTCTCGTTCATGTAGCCTATGTTGTAAGTTTGTTTATTTTATGCGTGCTGCTGCAGACCTTAAATAAATGGATTGACATATCCAACATGGAATCTACGCCTGAACTTTGACTTCTTTACATGCACGCGTTTTACTAAATCCTACCCGGTTGCCCTGCTGTATAGCCTATAAGGCCAGGCTGTACACTTATTGTTCTCACTGCTTGTATAGAGCTGAGCAGTCCCGTCGCTTCCATGACGTCACCCGTGGTCCAGCGATGAATCCCCCATTCATTTTCCTCATAGAATTTTCAAAAGTGATAAAACGATTACACAACGGACAACGCCAGCTCTGGTTGTGACAAATCATGACAACAACACACACAATGTTTTGGAACAATCAAATAATTAAATAATTTAAACGAAACAAAGTGTTGTATCCTGCAGTTTTTTTCTTCTTGCTAACTAGATTATTATCCACATGGTGTGATAATATTGTGTTTGTTGTCGTGATTTGTCACGGCCTGAGTTGGCTTTGTCCGCGGTGTAATCGTCTTTATACAGATAATTTTATAAAAGTCTATGAGGAAAATGAATTGGGAAATCATTTTCTGGACCACGGGCCGATGTCAGGAAAGGGGCGGGACTGCTAAGCTCTATAGGATGGATTCTGGTCGTAATGCTAAATAAACTTCTACCATAATCTACTCCCCACAGAGCTGTCATTTTATAGGCTGCATCTAAGACAGAGATTAAATGGCTGTATCTCAAATAGGAAAACAGTGTTTTAACTTATTAAGTACCTCTGGAAATACCAAAGTATATGTTCAAATTCTGTAGGCCTACAAGGGAAACATGGAATATTTTGGGCATAGTAGTTCGAATGGTGATTAATCATGATTATATACTACTAATCAATATTCACCAAAAACAGCAGAAATTCTACCACAGGACTCTGGACATCAATAAATACTGTTGACACCACTATATTAATGGACAGACTCAAACTGAACAACCAATATGTCAGTTTGAAGCTATGATTCCCTGTTTTCACATGACAAAGTAAAATAAAAATAACCTTGGTTAGAAGCAGAAACATATATTCCGGTGTGAGCACAGACAGTGGGTTTACATTAACACAGATAAAATTAGTAATATTGATTCATTCCAAATGTATCCAAAGCATTCCGAAGCACCAGTTTTGAGAAACCTTGCTGTAGTTACAGTTCTTCATAGATGGTTGTACTAATTGCCAAGTAGGAAAGCGGATCGGCACTTGTGTTTCTTACCGACAGGCCAGCCATACAGACCCATATAGGGTACACCAGCAGTGGGTGGAATTAATTGACACGAGGACTAAAATGGAAAAAAAGTGTGATCATAATTGGCTGGAAGTAGAATCCAATATGCTGCTGCCTGCAGGTCATATACAATACACCTCGTTTCTCTATATCTTATCATGTGCTTTGGATGTTCTCCTGGTATTCTATATATACTGTATGTAACTTCACAGCACTTAAGAGTAATTGCTTTCTTTGCACTGTATCTCTCCATTCTCCTCTAGTCTCCTTTTTGTTGGACACAGCACATCTGCTATCTGCACTGAGGGCTGCAGAAAATTCAAGAAGGGCAAAATCCCTATAGCGTCCAAATCCACTAGCAACCAGGTCATGAATCCACTAGTGACCAGGTCATGAATCCACTAGCAACCAGGTCACGAATCCACTAGCGACCAGGTCGCAAATCTACTAGCAACCAGGTCACGAATCCACTAGCGACCAGGTCGCAAAATCCACTAGCAACCAGGTCAATACTCCATTAGCAACCAGGTCAATAATCCACTAGCAACCAGGTCAATACTCCACTAGCAACCAGGTCAATAATCCACTAGCAACCAGGTCGTAAATCCACTAGAAACCAGGTCAATAATCCATTAGCGACCAGGTCGCAAATCTACTAGCAACCAGGTCACGAATCCACTAGCGACCAGGTCGCAAAATCCACTAGCAACCACAGCAACCAGGTCAATAATCCACTAGCAACCAGGTCGTAAATCCACTAGAAACCAGGTCAATAATCCATTAGCAACCAGGTCAATAATCCACTAGCGACCAGGTCAATAATCCACTAGCAACCAGGTCAATACTCCACTAGCAACCAGGTCAATAATCCACTAGCAACCAGGTCGTAAATCCACTAGAAACCAGGTCAATAATCCATTAGCAACCAGGTCAATAATCCACTAGCGACCAGGTGAATAATCGACTAGCGACCAGGCCAATAATCCACTAGCGACCAGGCCAATAATCCACTAGCGACCAGGCCAATAATCCACTAGCGACCAGGCCAATAATCCACTAGCGACCAGGCCAATAATCCACTAGCGACCAGGTCAATAATCCACTAGCGACCAGGCCAATAATCCACTAGCGACCAGGCCAATAATCCACTAGCGACCAGGTACAGACAGGTGCTTGTACTGGGTAGGTAAAAGCACCTATAGCAGTAAGAAATTGGACAGGAGTCACGACCCCAGTTGCGACCAGTTCTATAGTTGCTGCTGGATTTCGCCATCTCTTGAAAATTGTGATATAGGGGGTGTAATGCATCTTGGTTTACATAGAATTCAGTCATTTGGGCTTCTTTTGGAGATTAGGGGGCCAAGCCTCCACCAGAGGTGGCTGAAGCCAATCTACACTATTTGAAAGAACTTTAATGAGAATAAGATTCATGGACACACACGCTTTGCACTGACGGTAACAGCACACAGGTGTGTTGTGAGGATAGAAAAGTCCTTTAGTCGCTGTGTGACTAATCTATGAGTCACTTTCTGTGACAGTTATGATGATGCATCAGTTTGGTGAATCACATGAACGCGGCAGTGCATGTGGAACTGTCATAGTAACATTCCTTTTTGGGTTTATATTCCGGTCGGAAGCGGATGATGTCGTTTTAAGTAAAAATGTCCAGATACGAAAAAAATATCTATTCACCATTCATCACCGGTTAGACTGGTACATTCATCATAGTGTCAAGTTCAACCCCTTACCCCTGTGTCTGATCACTGGTTAGACTGGCATATTCACCATAGTGTCAACCCCTTACCCCTGTGTCTGATCACTGGTTAGACTGGCATATTCATCATAGTGTCAACCCCTTACCCCTGTGTCTGATCACTGGTTAGACTGGCATATTCACCATAGTGTCAACCCCTTACCCCTGTGTCTGATCACTGGTTAGACTGGCATATTCACCATAGTGTCAACCCCTTACCCCTGTCTCTGATCACTGGTTAGACTGGCATATTCACCATAGTGTCAACCCCTTACCCCCGTGTCTGATCACTGGTTAGACTGGCATATTCACAGTGATGGGCAGTAGCTTGTTACAAGTAGCTAAGCTACATAGCTTAACTACATTTTCCCGTAACTTGTAGTGTAGGTTACTACATTTGCTCTGGGAATAGCTTGTAGTGAAGCTACACTACTTGTTTCGAGTAGCTTGTAGTGAAGCTACACTACTTGTTTCGAGTAACAAGGATTGTAGCTTACTACATTTTCCCACACACATTTTCAAATTCCACCCATTTTTAATGGGTAGAAAACCTCTAATATACATCCCAAAACTTAAACATGCCACCATCCTATGTTCAAACCCTCTGCTAAATTATTATCATTATGATTTTTACCCATATTGTTTTATTATTATGATTAGTATTTAGAAAGTTGTACATTAAGTTAAGATATATATTTATATTATGTAGTGATTATGTAGCAAGCTACATCGAGCTACTTTGGTCACGTAGCTTGTAGTGTTGCTTGCTACAAATCCCTGGCGATAGCTTGTTGTGTAGCTTAGCTGCATTTTTTTGAGAGTAACAAGTAGTGTAGGTTACTACATTCTCCCAGTAACTTGCCCATCACTGCATATTCACCATAGTGTCAAGTTCAACCCCTTACCCCTGTGTCTGATCACTGGTTAGACTGGTATATTTGTCAATACTGTCACTACCTGATGATCAAAAAGTGCTAATACTGTGACGTATCAGTGGCATTTCCGTCACTGATGCAGTATTGGGACAGCCCTAGTTTTAACCCATGTTGTTTTCATTGTTTTATAGTCATCATGATTAGATTGTTACGTCAGGTTGTACTCATTGTTTTGTAGTCATCAGGATGATAATGTTACATCATGTTGTAGTCATTGTTTTGTAGTCCTCGGGCAGAAATCCCGGGGGGGTGGTGTTCTTCCCCCGGCCCGGACCCCCTAGGGCCCGGCCTCACGGGCTGTCAGCTGATCGATGGATGATCACACAGCACTCACTCAACACATACACATTCAAAGTACTGTCTGAGCCCTCAGGGCGCTACAAACAGGGACGTGTACAGTAGTATGTAAAGGGGGGCGAACGACCGTGCCCTCTCCGTCCTGAACTGAAATCTATCTTTATATTTTTTAAATAATTCCCCTCTGCCGAGTCGCTGCATCATTAGCGGCATGCAGTTGCAACATAGCCCCGCAAGTGAGACCCTCGTGCCCGTTTACCATAACCTAACACAGAGCCATAGTGTCAGAGTTGTGGCATTGACGGGTCAGAAACTGAGCACTCGAGCTGCTGTTCATGCAGGGACATAGGGACAATAGGGACTTGGAAATGTACAGTAGGGACTAAAGACTCTGTAGCCTAGTGTTGTTGATGTTGTAAATGTACTACTACTAAAATAAAGGGATTTAAGATCATTAAAGCTGGGCTGTTGCCTGAGTGCAATGTATTGCTGCCCACTTCACGTCCAGGACTTGTCTCTATTTGTTGTCTCCATTCTGAATAGAAGTCTGTGTAGAGAGCTTCCATTGGACTGTCCCCATGAAGTGAACAGGGTTTGCGTAACTCTGTCTGTACTCTAAAAGGCTCTGGCGTAGCCGAGCCGTGACGCACAGAGTTGTGGCAATTCTACATGTTTAAAGTGCGTTTTTGTGCAACGTGTTGTGAGTTTGTGTTAAGGTCACGCTGTGACAAAGTGAAGCCAGCCAGGTAGGCTATGTCATGTCAGATACGTTGTGTGTGGATATTAGACAAAGAAAGCTTGTATTATTTTATTAATTTAAACTCACACATGGATGGATCGCCTCAAACAGACCTCCTCTCTTTCTCTCTCTGGGCTGTATTCGATTGTTATGTCGAGCCATGCATTTTCTGTGAAATGCGTGTTTGAATGTGATGTGCAACATCCCATCGGGGGGGGGGGGGGGGGGGGGGGGGGGGTGCGTTGCTGATGAGTCAGGTTCGGCAGGGCCCAGTGGTGTGGACCACCCCCCCGGCCCGTAGTGATGCTGTACCGCCAGTCATCCTCAGGCCACTGTCGGAATATGAAACTTCCTTTCCCTCAAACCCATTTTTCCAAATAAAAGACGCATGGTACGAGAGAACGAGAGCCCTCATGCTTTTGTTGTTGTTACTGTTCTTCGGGTGTGAGGGAAAAAGAATCCATTCCCATGTCTCTGAACTCAACAAAACCACAACTTTCTCCAACAACTCTTTGACAGACTGTGGACTGACTGTGGGCATGATGATGGACAGAGACTGCAGAATATGAGCAGCACTCAGCACTTCATGGACGGGGAGGCCGTTACTGCATTATACCACACTACAATGCGATAAAAATTGATTTTACATCCTGGTGAAAGAGTCATTTCCACAGACTGACTGACTGACTGTCAGCCAGTGCCGAGGCTCAGTCTGCTCTCTAAAGCACTGACACTAATAGTTTCATTTCCATTTCCCCATACCAGGCATACAGCATAGCTAGAGGGTTCCCCCCAAGTATTTCCCTGCCATAAGCACCACCCAAATCGTTATGATGGTCTCACGGGCCTCCCACAACATTCAGATGCTTCAGTCATTAGCAAACAACGAATAAGAACAAGGGAACACCTTCCCTTTTGTCTTTACAGTAGCACAGATTTGTCCCAATATAAAGACCCATGGCCAGCCAGGGTCACCTGATCGAAGCGACAGATTTGTTGAGTAAAACGCTTAGTATGGTGTATAAAGTGCAGCAGCCTTGTGTTCATACAACAGAAAAATATTGGGTATACCATATACTGACTGTTATGTACTGTATCTTTCAAGAGCTGTCACTGTTACTGTACATCTCAACCGTTACTCTATGGCAGGGGTTTTCAACCTTTTTGACACCAGGGTCCACAATTTATTCAGCATTCGAGCCACGGTCCACCATTTGATGACCTTCCCTTTTGTCTTTACAGTAGCACAGATTTGTCCCAATATAAAGACAAACCCTAACTCCTAAATTTCAAATCATGGAAACATTATCTAAACTAGATCAATACTCGGTAGAGCGCATACTTGTGCGTTGCGCTCAAGTAGGCCGTGGGGACTAATTGTGCGTGAGCGGAGCGCGCTAATACTCATGACTTTAGTTATAAAAGTCTCTTATTTACCTCACAATTACATCACCAGTACATCACCCAATTCACTCCGATCGGCTGGTTCAGGTAATGACGTAATAATGATGTGAGTAAGACACCTTCACAACTAATGTCACGAGTATTAGCCTGCTCCGCTCATGCACGACTAGGCCATGGCCTACTTGTGCGTAATGCAACAGTTTGTCACTAGCAAAACAATTGGTCATTATGGCAACATTGTTCTCATGTTATGATAGAGTATTAAGATACAATATGATAATTGAGTGTGCCATATGTGTTACTAAATAAGTGTCCCTCATGGTCAAAGGTTTTCCAAATTAGCATGAAAAAAATCACTAATTTTAACAATTTGGTAGAACTAAGGATCAGAGGCCAAAGGTGTGCTGACCAGAATGGAACGGCTGATTTATTCTATGATATGGTTTATGTGAGCCATCTGACTGTCACAGAGCAGAGCGGCCATTATACAGAAATAACACGCCACTGAAGAATCACCAAGCAGTGCAATAAGTATCTAACATATACAGTAGGTTATACTACAGTATCTAAAATGTACAGTATTTGATTCAGTTCTCCCACCTTTCCAATATGCCCCCCATGGAGTGGATCGCTGTTTGAAGACCTGATGATGATGATGGCCGCCATGCAGGCTAACGCACTGCTGTGTTCCCTCCCTGGAAACGCCTGTAGCAGTGTGTGAGAGTGTGTGTGCGTGTGTGAGCGTGTGTCTTTCACTTTGATGCCTGCAGTCTGTTCCAGATCAGAGCGATCAAAGCACCTCATCATGTCTACTGAATACAGATATAGATATGGATATGGATATATGTACGCATGCACACACACACACAAACCTCACAAAAACGTATGGAACTTACTGCAGTGTTCCTCCCCTATGAATGCTTATGGTGGCATGTTCCATCATACAGTATATTCTGTATAGTACCTCATTTCCAACCATGAGCTGCTTATGATGGAACCGTTATGGATTTATTCATCTCCCACAGATTAATTATTGGTTGCCACACATAGAGACCTGTGCACTTTGCTGACATAGTGACAGAAGGCATGTCTGTTAAAGGGAAGAATTCCACCCATTTTCATTTTTTTTCTGAGAGCGTATACAAATGCAACCAAATGAACCCTAACGGGTTCATTTGGTTCCATTTGAAAGAAGCGTCTAAAAAAATTCGTTAACATGGTGAAAATACATCTTGATGATGTCATCAACATGTTAGTGGCTTTCTTCAGACCTCCATTTCTTGGGAACACAGAATGGGGGAACTTTTTCATCATGTCCAGCCAACACCTCGAAGGTACATCAATGACATAGTACACTCACACCTTACACCACACATCCCCTAATGACTCACACCGTCACTGTGCACACACACACACACACACACACACACACACACACACACACACACACACACACACACACACACACACACACACACACACACACACACACACACACACACGGTCACTGTCCACACACACACGGTCACTGTCCAGTCCACACACGGTCACTGTCCAGTCCACACACGGTCACTGTCCAGTCCACACACGGTCACTGTCCACACACACACACACACACACACACACACACACACACACACACACACACACACACACACACACACACGGTCACTGTCCACACACACACGGTCACTGTCCACACACACACGGTCACTGTCCAGTCCACACACGGTCACTGTCCAGTCCACACACGGTCACTGTCCACACACACACACACACACACACACACACACACACACACACACACACACACACACACACACACACACACACACACACACACACACACACACACACACACACACACACACACACACACACACACACACACACACACACACACACACGCAGTCACTGTCACACTAAAGGGCAGTCGCACGTTGCGCATGCACACACTCACACAGGCACACGACAGGACAGCCACATCCATACACAAACACACAGGCACGAAATGTGTGTGTGTATGTCGGGGGGGGGGGTCTGGGGGTTGTGCGTTTTGCGCGTGTACATGTGCTACTGCACTATGGCAGTGCGTGGCACACGTACACGCGCAAAACACCCCCCCCCCCCCCCCCCCGACATACACACACAAAATGACACCAATCTTTTCCAAGTAACGCTTGAGGGCCATTTTTTGTCCTCCTTGAAACATCTGATGAGTGTCTGTAGAGGTTGATGTTCTCCCTGTGTCTCCTGTAGGGTATAGATACTACCCTCCTACAAAACAATACATAAATACAATAAAATGTCACTCTAGACTGATTTGGGATATTGTAATAAATGTGTCCCTTAGTCCTGCGGCTGAACAGCAAGGACATTTGACATCTAGAAGCATGAGTGAATTGGACATTTTTTCCACCAAGGACTTCTTGTCCGGTGCCATCTCCAAGACAGTTGCTATAACTATCGGATCGGGGGAAAATGGGTGTTGTCAGATGCTCAAAATCTACTTATTGTAATTGAATCGGGAGCAAAGAAACGCGATTGGAACATCCCCAGTGTCAGTGTGTTCTGTTGTAGTAAAACCACAACACTACGATGATGTGCATTTGATCCTTATCGTAGTGCTTCTAGTGGAATGGTGAAATGACACTGTGACTGGGTGTATTTCTGTCTCTGAATAGTGGTCACTTTATAGGGTGTATACAGTGTCATATAGTACACTAGGCATGCACACTTAAGCCTCTCCAATTGATCCAAAATCAGAACCTTTATTGTAAATGAGAAAATGAGAGCTCGCTCTCAACTGTATTCTCAAATATAGATATAGTAAAATGCTGCTTGGTCTTCAACCAGACAACCTTCTCTCATCTAGTTGTCTACAGTACTCTGCTCCCTCCATTGGCTCCCGGCTGCACATAGTACAAAACTGAAAACATGATGCTAACATGCATTTATCTTGCAAGACTGATTGAACCCTACAAACCCTCACCGAGCGCTCAGATCAACAGACACAGGGAAGCTGGAAGTACCCTTGCTAAAAATGCTGGGACAATGCTCTATACGTTCCAAACTCTTCTCCCTACTTGCCCCAAAACTATGGAATGAACATCCCAATGCAATCAGAACTGCAGACTCACTCCCAATCTAAACTATGTAATGAACTTCCCATTGCAAACAGAACTGCAGATTCACTCCAAATCTTCTGCTGCAGTCTGAAAACACACCTCTTCAGACTCCATCTCATAACACTTGCAGTAGTACCTGCCCTAGCCTCGACTTGGTTGGTCGCAGCTTTGAAGTCAAATCTTTGCTTCTGCAACAAAACAATCCAGTTCGCGATGTGTCTACAGCCAAGGACATAATGATTTTTGGGCTGCCGACATGAAAAGGAGACCCACCGATATAAGAACATACAGTGTGCCTTTTTCAGAAAACTGTTCGTTTTATGGTATTACTAGACGCCGCCTCGAGACTAAATGGGTTAAATTCTAACAGACAGAATTAGAACAGGGTCTCACTCCCTCCTCAGCTGTTATCTCAGTGTGCTGGCGGTGCTGCTTGTTCTCCAGGCTCCTCCACTGTATATACCTCCAACTAAATGCCAGTGAAATGTCACCTTCATTATTCTAAGGAAGTCTCTAGGCCCCCCAATTTGAGGCATCTCTCCCTACACACTGTGTGTGTGTGTATGTGCGCTCACACACATGTCTGCACTGTACAGCACGGTCTGGTCCGTCTCTTTTTCTACATGTTCACAATCATGTTGTTTTGTGTGTCCACGAGTTGTTATGGTTGAGTTTACGGATATCTATTCCTCAGACTAGTAGGAAAGTGAGAAAGATTTCACGTAAATTGCACGTCAAGTTCATGATTTGAGGCTATTTGTTCACAAAGGGCCAATCCTGCACATTTTGAAAGCCAATGTTAGCCAATAAGGATGGCATATGAGGTACTGGACAAATCCATCCTGACAACAGAGATACTGTGTAACAATTTGCAGGATTCTTTGGGCAGAATCTGGAGGAGTAATATGAATAACAAGCCATTGTGGAAAATGTGGGCCAGAGGTTTATTGTTGGCATCCAGAGTGCGTGTGTGCACAGTGCACACATATTGATATATGCTGTAGGTGTACACAGACGTAGGGAAGGATGTGCAAAACATACAATAATTATATTTAAATGTTGCTTTGATGCTAATATTAAATTTACAAAGCATTATGTTGTGTTTTGTTAGCATGTGCATTTCATAAATTCCACAGGGCTGGACCACAGTATGACATCATCAACATGCGACAGGAACAGTTCTTACTGAGTGAAAGATTTGCTGTTTATTAAAGAAATAGTTAGTTAGACTCTAATTATTTCTTTAATAAACAGCAAATCTTTATGGCTAATCAGACAAATATGCCTTAAAACATTAGACTTGCCCTCTAACTTCTTTTAAGCTATAAGACCACTGATTTGAAGTCTGAAGGTGTTGAGTGTTCAGGTGACAGACAGCAGGGATAGACTGGGGTGAGTCTGCACTTCTGAGTCACAAGGAGAGTTCTGTTGTTCTAATGTAATGGAGTTAGGCTGAGATAAGAGTGTGGGACGTGTGGAGCATCAGCGTTGTCCCTGCAGCCTATAGGTAAAGGTCCCATCAGACAGATGCTCGATAGCTGTGTTCTCTGATCTGCTGGAACATTCCCCGTTCCCTACACAGAATACAGACCGGCTGGGGATCATGTTGTTGGAGTGGAGCAGAGGATATGAATGCTCCAAATTAAACTCTTTGGATTTTGCATTTAAGCTCAGGGGGTGATTTTGAGTTCAGGTGATAGGTGGTCATTCAGAGATGTTCTGTCTACATGCACTTTAACTCTCTTATTGCCCTTGACACTGTTGACACTTTGAATGAATTTTTAGCATGATTGGGTAACAGCAGGTCCCACTCACTTAGAAATGGCCAAAATCGTTGGGTACACGCTCGTACGTGCACATGCGCGGTCTGTATGTCCATCGCTGATCATAATCCAACCATCGGCACATCATTGCAGCTTGATACGATTAAGCATTGTAAACCTTGTTTCTTAGTAGACTATACTGGTATGTGTCTGTATATGTTTTAATAGTGTGTCTGTGTATGTTGCGCGTGTGCACACAAATGTGTGTGCATGTGTGAATGGGTGTCCCCCCACTTCTAAAAATCCCACTACAACACTAGTCACTACTGGATCTTGCTGCCCATCATGCATGAATCCATGAATCCATCCATCCATCCATCCATCCATCCATCCATCCATCCATCCATCCATCCATCCATCCATCCATCCATCCATCCATCCATCCATTGATGAAAAGGCATGTGATAATAATTGGGCAATGTGAGTGTCTAAGGAATTCTAATGAATTCATCAGTGCACAGTGAGCAGACAGAAGCAGACAGGCTGTATATGGAGGCTTGTGTTTGTATTGTAGTGTGTGAACGGTGAACACATCAAACAGGGGGGTGGCATGTTGTCAGATCTGGGACACGCATGGCGGTACGACGGTATTACAGTCTGAACAGAACAGGCACCGCAGGCGTTCCACAGCAGCAGTACACACACACACACACAGCAGATTGGGAGGAGGAGGGACACTGACGCCTCTAATGTCCCCAGTAAATCACCACATCATTTATGGTTAGATTCCCTCTGACCTTTAAAAGGGGAACTCCACCCATTTTCAATATTTTACTTTGTCATCGATGTACCTTCGAGGTGTTGTGTGGACTTGATAAAAAAAAAGTTCCCCCCATTCTGTGTTCCCAAGAAATGGAGGTCTGAAGAAAGCCACGAACATGGTGAAACATCTTGATGACATCATCAAGATGTATTTTCACCATGTTAATGGATTTCTTTAGATGCTTCTTTTTTATGAGAGCGTACAAATGGAACCATTTGTACGCTCTCAGAAAAAAAATGGGTGGAATGGGTGGAATTCCTCTAAGTACGTAGCGAACGAAGTTTATCCCGTATCGGTTCATCAGCGGCAGTGATTCTCATCGTTTTCAGACGTGGACCCCCCAAAATAATCACATTTTAACTGGGGGACCCCACCACCACCCTGAGGTGCACCTGGAATAGAAAGCAGAATGTGCAATTGAGGAATTACATAACATTAGTGGATTCAACGTGTGAAAACAGCACATCTACAAGCTCACAATGAGCTTGTAGGCCTATATCATATTTTTATATATTATTTGACAATTTGATCAGTAATATTAATTTTGTTGATTACTTTTGTAGCAGTAATGCCACCCTCTCCCCCAAACTTCTTTTAGTTTCCAAATGTGTTGATGGTTCTATATATTTTACGGAGCCTGGCTAATTATCCAGACTCATACTGACACTGACGTGTGGTATGAGTCTGGAATAGACATCCATATTTGTATACTGTGTCCTTATTGGCCACACCAGTTCACTGGGGCAAGGACGGTTTAAAGAGGATGGGAAGTGAAGGCCTCTATGGTGGAGTCCATAGTGTTTCATGGAAACAGACCTGTGCAGTGGAGACCAACCATCCACGGTCTCCATTGGACATTTCCCTTTCCTTCCATGAAACACTATATGGACTCCACCATATGATGAACCTTCGCATCTTATCCTTTTTGAACCAGCGGCGGATGTATGTCCCATTTGGGGGGGGGGGGGGGGGGGGGCGGTGCGGCTTCATCATCGATGAAGCCGCACCCATACCATTTTTGGTTACAGGACTTTTATTAGTCAAGTAAAGCATCAATAATAACATCAGTTGTTGTTGAAGTTGCAACAGACACGCAGCATGCATAAAGCTAAAGGTCTGACTCAGAGTTTTCTGTTTTCAATGATGAAATGCTGTTGGTTTAGTGGTGACACAGCTGTAGTTAGTATAGCTGTAGTAGTGTTTCAAATCATTTTAAACAGGGACGGATATAACATGTCCCATTTGGGGGGGGCAAGATAACATGTTGGAGGGGCAAGAGAAAATGGTATGGGGGCGGCTTCATCGCCCGTGTTCGCGCCACGGGCGATGAAGTCGCACCCGTACCATTTTCGGTTACAGGACTTTTATTAGTCAAGTATTGCATCAAAAATAACATCAGTTGTTGTTGAAGTTGCAACAGACACGCAGCATACATAAAGCGAAAGGTCTGACTCAGAGAGTTTTCTGTTTTCAATGATGAAATGCTGTTGGTTTAGTGGTGCCAAAATTGTAGTTAGTAGCAGTAGTAGTGTTTCAAATCATTTTAATTAAAAGCACTAATTTGAAATATATTGGGTTGTTCTGCATGGCATCGTGTTTGCGGGGGCAGACTGGGTATCTAGGGGGGCATTGCCCCCCCATGCCCATGCCTAGATCCGCCCGTGTTTTAAATATAAGCACTTTAATTAGAAATATCTTGGGTTGTTTTGCATGGCAACGTGTTTTGGGGGGGGGGGGGGGGGGGGGGGGGGCATGCCTAGATCCGCCCCTGCTTTAAACTATCCTTGCTCTGGAGTAGGACATAGGCGTACAATCGAGCTTTAACAGACCGTTATCCGTTGACAGGCATTTTGTTTTGTTTTTTTGTTCTTTGCCAACGGCTGATTGGGTCTGTCTTGAAAGCCAGGCTATGGTAACTCTCCACAAGGCCAGGCAAGCATGTTCAGATAATAGCACCATTCAGTGTGCTTATACACAACATATCAAGCAATGGATCATAAAATTACTATTGAATTCAATGAAAAGGAAGATGTATAATAATACAAAGCACTCTCCTTCATAGCAAACACTCAGGGAGAAGCCAAACAACACAAAGTACACTTAGATAAGACAATGGAAATGCAAATTAAAGTGCAGACACACCGTCAAAACATCTCAATAGATGTAGCAGAAAAAACTGAAAGGTGTTTTAATCATTTTAAAAGCATAAAACACCATTGCCTGGCTCCTGCCAAACTCTCCACGAAGGAGTCTGGGACTCTCTGATTGGAATCTCTTTACCGTGGCGTAGGTTGTCTGTTTGACAGACAGATTCCTCTAACCAATGAACCAATCAAACTAACCAATTTTATTTTGTCCATGCTTAATGTAAATGTAAATCTGGATCTGGAACTGTAAAAGGTAAACTAGAATAGGTAAACAGTAAACCTAAGTATATTCCAAACATGAACCTCAGCAAAACTACACTACATTTTTGTATTGTTTTTGTGATACTTGCTTTGGCAATGTAAACGTCTGTTTTCTCATGCCAATAAAGCTCCTTTGAATTGAACTGATTGTGGCTCAGGAGGTAAAGCAGGTCATCCAATGATCTGTGGGCCGGCGGTTCGAACCCCAGCTCTTCCAGTCTACGTGTCCAAGTGTCTTGGGCAAAACACTGAACATCAAATTGCAATAAATGTGCTGGTTGGTACCTTGCATGGTTTCTGCTAGAGCGTCTTGGATCAAGGCGCTATATGAATGCATCATTTATTTACCATCAGCAGGCAAATACAGGTTGCGATTTCAAATACAACTGTTAGGTTTGCTTTGTCCCTGCAGACAGACAGATGGACGTGAGTTGACATCTAAGTGTTATTGGTCTTTTCTCTGCCCCTGCGGCCACTTAGACAGTCCTTTTCACCAGGACTGCTGCTTGACAGGGAATTGTACATGAATTTGAAAAGTAATTGTATGGGATGAGACGTACCGCACACACACACACACACGAACACACGCACGCACGTGCACCCGCACTCACACACAGCTATATATCGCAAAGGCAACAGATCGTGAGCCTGTACTGTTCAGACAGTGTGCGCACTGCACATATGTGCGTATGTGTACAGTATGTGCGAGAGAGAGAGAGAGAGAGAGAGAGAGAGAGAGAGAGAGAGAGAGAGAGAGAGAGGAGAGAGAGAGAGAGAGAGAGAGAGAGAGAGAGAGAGAGAGAGAGCCATATTTAATTTATAAAAGACATGTGTGTGATTTCAGTATGGTTCCGTTTTATCATCTATATAATTGTTGTCAGGCAGAAAATCTCTATCAGTCTGTACTTCAACCTGCTTCTTTGTTTTTTGAGGGGTGCTAGCCCCTTTATTAATTATTAAATTGTGAGAGTAATCAACTGTGGTATTATCACGGTCATAACAATTTAATAAAATGTAATGTAGTAAAAATGTAATATATGGTGAACTGTTTAAACCCTAGTGGAAAAGAGGTCTTTGAGTTACAGACTCATAAAAGGTCATTTATTCCCATAATTATATGGGGGTCCCTGGACACTACTTTGGGAACCAATGGCCTAAACCATTTCTAAACGTCTAAAGGGAGCTGGTTCTGAGGTGAATGCATGTGGACATTCTGCAGCTGTGTGCGTGCGTGCATGTGTGCGTGCGTGTTATATTAGCCTAAAGGTGGAATTCTGTCATACTGTTGTTAAGGACCAGCTATGATGCTTCCCAATGTGTGAGCATTGTGTCTAGACTGAGAGATCCTCATTGGTTGGGGGGGTTGTAAGCCAAAACTCACCTAGATCGTTACCATGGGTGACAGGGATTTTTTCTAGTGGGTACGTGGCGTATATACGTCTCTGGAATGCCTGAGGATCTAAAAGCTGTAGTTTGAAGAGAAAAGAGGGAGCAATAAGCACTCAGTTGAGTAGTTCAATGTAAAATGTACCTGTGCATAGTAGAGACAGAATACCAGCACTCACTTTAAAAGGATTTTTTGTTTTGTATTTTTTTTTTCAACCAAGGCTTATGTCTTAGGTTGTTATTATAGAAACTAAAAAGATGTGTTAATTGGTTTTAATTTACTGCTTTATTTAGTTGTAGGGATTTTAACTGTTTTTGACAAGGGGACGAGGCATTCGACATGGTCCTAAATACAGTGGATTCAACAAGTATTGTTGATTATTATGCCCATGTTGTTGCGTCGCCACATGCTGCCAGCCGACTGAGTGCGTCGTAATAAAGTCCGTTTTAATGCTTATTGCGGACATTTTGGTCAATATACTAACGTCCTCTAACTCTTACCCCTACCATAACGGCAAGCATGTCGTGACTCGTGGACAACCGGCCACCTTGATTGAGGATTTCCAAGACTTCGTCTTGCAATGCAATCATGTAATTCGACTCCCAGATAAGTCGAGAAGATCGGCTAATACTCAGCCTCCTGGGACTTATCGCTTGATAGCGGTCGAGGCGGATGCTAAACACATACTTGTTTGCAAAATTTGGAAGCGATTTCTTTTTTTCTTACCTACTACAGTCCTAATAAACCCTGGAAATTACACCAGAATCAAGGTCTAAAATCAGACGTCGGTGTGCGCACGAAACAGGGGCGGATTGGCACATATTTTCCCACCGGACAATTTTGCCTTTGCCAGGCCACCCTGGGGGGGCAGCTGGTTAACCAGATGTAACTCTTTGAGAGCGTAAAAATGAAACCAAATGGACCCTTGCGGGTCCATTTGGTTTCATTTTTACACCCTCAAGAGTTAAAATATTCATCATGTGAATTAGCCCAACTTAGTCTACACAACTAGAGAATGTAGAAGATTAATGGTCATTTTGATCTGTATGTTCCAGGCGAGCATCTAGCACATTCTAGTGCATTTTGGAAGTGCCACTAGTGCATTTTGGATCTTGTCCAGGCCACTAGGTGGCGCAGGCCACTGGGAAAACTCCCTGTACTCCAGATGGCCAATCCGCCCCTGGCACGAAACGAGCACATGTGCAACCAACTCAAGGGACGCTGTGTGAGGATATGCTTGCGTCATCTCACAGTATCTTCTCAGTGCAAAGCGCACGTCTCGCAGGAATTAAATGCACATTTCATCGATCTCCATGTGAAAGAGCCTTTAGGGATGGAGCTTGTTATTTGTCATTAATAACGATCACCATATCAGGCTTATCAGCATTTTCTATAATGTGGACACATAAGGAGACAATACTGAACTGAACTGAACCGGTATATCTTTTAGGGACTTCAAATTAAAGGCCTCAACGGGCCTGAAAATTAAGGCCCGGCCCTAACTGGGCCCTACTGAATGGAATAGATTTTAGGCCCTAAACTGTCGGGTTTGGGTAAAATTTGAGAATTCGCCACAGATTAAAAATGAAATAGCAATCAGCACCATCTTCATAACAGCTAAATACAGAAAATAACTATTATTCTTACTATAATAAAATAATTCAATATATATTATTTTTTCATGGGGCCTGAGGCCCTACCCGGCCCTACTGATTAGCATAGATTTTAGGCCCGACCCAGCCCTAAATGTCGGGTCGGGCCTGTTTGGGTTCGGTCCTGGTCGGGTTCGGGCAGAGTTTGAGAACTCCTCTTCAAATACAATACTTTTCTAATAGACGGAAGGCAGTTGACCTCTAAAAGTATTATTTAGTTTACCCAGACAATGCTGGTTGACACCTTTGTGCCATTGTGGATCATTACTACATTTATTTATTCATTGCCTCAGGTCTTGTTTAAAAGGTGCAGTGAGTCAGTTACAGTAATTTGGGCATTTTAGTTTCAGCCTCAAACAGAGAATCTGAGTTTCAGAACCAATCAGCACCACGTCCCTCCAGGCTATGGGAACTCTACAGGGGAATTCCACCCATTTTCAACATTTTTTTCTGAGAGCGTACAAATGCAAGCCTAACAGGTTCATTTGGTTCCATTTGTACGCTCTCAGAAAAAAGAAGCGTCTAAAGAAATCCATTAACATGGTGAAAATACATCTTGATGATGTCATCAAGATGTTTCACCATGTTAGTGGTTTTTCTTCAGACCTTCATTTCTTGGGAACTCAGAATGGGGGAACTTTTTTATCATGTCCACCCAGCACCTCTAGGGTATACTAATGACATATTAGAAATAGAAAATGGGTGGAGTTCCCCTTTAATTTCTATTGGCTTCATTTTATTGCTGTGATAGTGGATACGTCACCATGCAGCACGCTTTCAGTCGTGTTTCTTATAAGCAGGAGTGCATTTAGTCTATCACAAAGTCATTTTCCCACAGGAAGACCATTTTAAACCAACAAGAAAAACAAATCACAACGTAAGCACAACACGTCCAAAGACAATTTGGTCCTGTTGAGGTTTTCTTATATAAGACAGACTTGGATTTGTTTTCAACATGGTGTTCTAAAGGCTGTAGCAATTCTCTTTGAAATCACTTCTGCAAACATATTTTTGATATCAAGGCATCTTTTATCCTACTCCTTGTAGAGTATGTACAGTACACTTGTATGCTTGGTATTGTTTCAGCACTATATGGTCGACACACGCATTTGCTTGTTTTGATTCTATTCCTGTAATTTCCCTTCCAGTGAGTTTTTAATTGATGCTGGCTGTGTGTGTGTGTGTGTGTGTGTGTGTGTGTGCGTGTGTGTGTGTGTGTGTGTGTGTGTGTGTGTGTGTGTGTGTGTGTGTGTGCGTGTGTGCACAGTAAAGACATTACAGCCTTGTGGCTGTATTGTCCTGCCATTGTGAAGCCACTATGTAAGGACATTCTGGAAAGCGCTCCACAAATAGCTTGTAACAAGCCAGAGGTGGCTGCAGGAGCAATCTAATTGGCTAGTCAGCAGCACACCATGTATCAGTGGAGTGTTGCAATTAGTCCCTCCCCAATCCAGTCTTGTCCAATAGGCACGTTAGAATTGGAAAGCTTGACCTGGATAGCAACAGTTGCTACTGCAAGTATTTGGATTGGCATTGGACAGTGAATAAACCCCACCCCAAAGGGTGGGGTTTTGAGAAGGACTCATTGGTTGGTCAGAACTACAGAATAGTACAGTGGTTCTCAAACTGGGGTGTTAGGATCGGGTTAGTGATGTCAGACATAATATATACAGTCTGGAGCCTCAGGGGAAATGTCTCAGCAGGGCCTTGAGGGATGACTGTTATTTATTAGTGGCATTATTAGTTAATTTCACAGAAAAATGACAGTTGTCATTGAGCGATCTGAAAAAGATGAAGAGAATTTGAGGTCCTTGAGACTGGTGGTCAGCCTGGGCAGAAATGGGAGAAAAGGGAGAGAGAGAGAGAGAGAGAGAGAGAGAGAGAGAGAGAGAGAGAGAGAGAGAGAGGAGAGAGAGAGAGAGAGAGAGAGAGAGAGAGAGACCGGGAGAGAGGGAGAGAGGGAGAGAGAGAGAGAGAGAGAGACACACGCACATGGCAAGGTTGAAAGCATAAATCTCCCCGGCAAGACATTAATTACTTTGATGCCAGACAATGTACAGGACAAACAAATAAACCGAGGCCAAGGCAGAGACTGAGAGTGTGTGTGTGCGTGTGTGCGTACGTATGTGTGTGTCTGACGTGCGGGCGTGCCTGCGTGCTACGACGTGGTACGTTCCCTAAAGCCTCTCTAACCCTCCAAAACACTCAGTCCTCACATCTGTCAAAGTGCTTTCTGTGCGTCAGATGGTTGAGCCGAGCAAACTCCAATTATGCCTCTCACACGTCAACACTCTCACACTTCAGTCCCAAGATGGACAGAACCATAACTCTCGGTCAAATTGGAGGTTTTAGGGTTTGTCTGCTTTGTGCATGTGTCTGTGTGTGCATGCGTCCATACGTGCGTGTTATCTACCTTCAACTGTATGAACAAAATGCAGGCTAACATCAATGACATGTTCATTAAAGCTAATAGAGGCAACTTTTAGTGTGTACAAACAGTGTTTGTAAAGAGATTTGTTTTAAAAAAAAGTCTAACTCCACCCCCCCACCACTCTATTGGCTCATTATGAATCTGCTGGAGACTGCTGTGCTGTGATTGGCTAAAACACTGCCCCCCCCCATCTCCGTCTGCAATGGGAAGTTCATTCCATAGTTTTGGGGCCAGAAGGCAGAAGAGTTTGGGGCATGTGGAACGTGGGCCCAGGCGTTACTTTCAGCATCCCTGTGTCAGCTACAATTAATTACCTTGTGTACGTCGCCGATGATTTTCAAAATGTTAATTCTATATACAGAGATAATATCTACCTTCCAGCTGTTGTGTACCTTGCAGCTGTTGCGAAGTCAAGCTTTGTCCTCCACTCACAGAGTACTGATCCATTACAGTGTGTGGCTGAATTAGGTCTTGTTCGTAGTAGATTTGCGGTGTGTAAAAGGACAATACATTCCAACACGGGTCCACATTAAAGCCTCACATTACCACAGAGAGTATATACTATATCTATGACAGGCCTGGGCAGACAGAGGGTCACACAAGTGCTGGGTTTACCGTACGGCTAATAATAACTGAAGGGGAAGTGATTCTTATTTATTTCCAACTGTCTCTGGACTGCTGTGCAGAGACAGAAGCTTCATGCAGCAGTAGTTGAGCAGTTGTCTGTTGTTGTTACTTAATTAGTGTACTGAACGCGTTTTGGTGTCCTAAGCATTATGTTTCAACTATTGAAAAATAGCAGAGATACAAGCTCATAGCGCGCCACCGAGTGGCGCGCTATGAGCTTGTATCTCTGCTATTTTTGAAAAATTGGGAAAACGTGGTGCAAATCTTTGAATATTATGTTATTCAGAAAGTAGAAATATAGGACACAATGCTGCTGCACTATTTTTTGTCTCGTCTATATATTGTCTCGACTTTGTCTTATTGCACTGTCTATTGTTTTGACTATTGTCTTATTGCACTGTGGAAAATGGAAACGCTATTTCATCCCTGTATATGTCCTGACATACACTGGAGTGACAAATAAAAAAACCTTGAACCTTGAACCTTGTTAAAGAGATCTCTATATCTCGTATAGAACTCTATGATTGCTCGCTCTGCGCACGCACAAGTATGGCCTACTTGACACCTCACCATGGAAACTAGAGCTACCGCACATGCACCCCCATATTTTGGACATTAAGGTGAAAACAATTCCCAACGTTAGCCGAAGATGCCAATTCGGTCAGCATAGAGTGCAATTAAAGTGGAATAATCAATGGATTAAACAAAACTCATCTTTAAGACTCTGGCTACCATTGATTTAACGTCACACACACACACACAATTTTCCACTGCATAGGGCATGCCTTGTTGATGGATTTGGAAGAGATTCTGAAGGCCTGGTTCCAAAAATGAAGCAGTAAGTACAGTAATGTGCAATGCCCATGATATTTACATTGGAATGAATGAGACCTGGCTGGAAAGTTTCCTATTGCTACCTTGGGTGGACACTGGGGAGAGGGCGGGGGTTACCTAAAGGACTATTAAAAGCACATACGCCGTGTTTGTCTGTCCCACAGCAGGGGCGGATGTAACATTTCCAAATTGGGGGGGGGGGGGGGGGGGGGGGCAGAAGAAAATGGTAAGGGGGCGGTTTCTGCTGCCCCCATACCATTTTCAGTAGTGTTTCAAATACTTTTAAATATAAGCACTGAAATATCTTGGGTTGTTTTGCATGCCATCATGTTTGGTGGGGCAGACTGGGCATTTAGGGGGGCAATGCCCCCCCCCCATGCCTATGCCTAGATCCGCCCCTGTCCCACAGACTCCCCAGTGAGAAGAGCCAGACACAGCGGAAGGCCAATGAGTTTCCACTGCACTAACCTCACTGACTGATGACTGTATGCTGGCATAGAGGGAGCAAATGATATGGAAAAAATACATCACAACAATGTTTTGTTTAGGGCTGTCCTCCTGACGCACTTGTCGTTCTCGTTCCGTTGCCTGTACCTTGATCCGATGACAGTACCACAATTTTTCTGCTATACAGTATGTGTCTTTAAGTCTCTTAAAATAACCAGTATTCCCCTGGTGCCGCTATATTTACACACTCACACCAGAGGGTTCACATTGCATGCACTGCCGGATTTTTTTCTACGTTTGAATTGAAATCCTGAATGACAGCAAGATCTTAATATTTTGCTAACCACATTAGCAGCGTGTTTTCCCACTTAGTTGTGTCACACATGCAATACTTTTTATATTATGTGTTTATAGCTATCTAGTTATATTACGTGTTTGTTTATAGCAAACTCAAATGTGCACATTTTGCAGTTCTGGCAACTCTACATGCACCAACATTTTATTTGTACCATACCCCTGTGTCTGATCACTGGTTAGACTGGAATATTCACCATAGTGTCAACCCCTTACCCCTGTGTCTGATCACTGGTTAGACTGGAATATTCACCATAGTGTTAACCCCTTACCCCTGTGTCTGATCACTGGTTAGACTGGCATATTCACCATAGTGTTAACCCTTACCCTGTGTCTGATCACTGGTTAGACTGGCATATTCACCATAGTGTCAACCCCTTACCCCTGTGTCTGATCACTGGTTAGACTGGAATATGATAAATGTACAGATAGTTTAGTCTAGTTTTGTTTCTGTAAACGCAGGGAGAAGTTACGAGGCCGTTTTAAGGCGGTGACAGACAGGCAGACAGTGTGTCTCGTCATGACCTTGATGTTGTAGATCAGCTATTTTTGGTCACAGTACGTCGGTTCACAACAACTGAAAGTATAAAGCATTATTCAGCAGCACTAAGTATGGAGTGTCAAGCAGAGCATCCTTAAAGCCTAGTTTATGCTTGGTGTGCAGGATGGTGACTTGAAGAAGTGACACGTTAATTCATTCCTGGTACGCAATGAGGCGTTCAGCCATTAGTATCTCTGAGGGGAGCACAGAGCCATGTGGAGCTATAGGGACACGCAGACACACACAGACAGACACACACACACACAGACAGTGAAGGTGAAAGCGTTATGGATGTATAGACGAACACAAGCCGACGGACTGTTTACAGAGATGGAACGAAACACGCTGAGAGTCGACGGTGTGACGTTGCTTTAGGTTGAATCAGTTGGTTCCAGGTCACCTCTGTAAATCACTGGTTTTCTATCCCCTTGGTTTTCAACCTTATAGACAGCAGGGCCCACTATTTATTCAGCATTTCAGCCACGGACCACCATTTGATGACATTTTAGCCCCAGAGACCCCAAAACTAAAGGACTCATTTGGCTTTTGCCCACAATACCATGCAGGCTGGATTTCGGAAACAAACCAGGCAAACATACAGATCGATATGGCCATTAATCTTCTACATTCTCCAATTGTGTAGACTTAATTGGCCCAACTCACATGATGAATATTTTAACTCTTGAGAGTGTAAATGTGAAACCAAATGGACCCGCTAGGGTCCACTCTCAAAGAGTTACATCAAGCTAACCAACTCTCCGTCATTTAGCCTGGGGGCCACCTGGAACCCTCTCAAGGACCACTGGTGGTCCACGGACCACTGGTTGAAAACCACTGCTCTATCCAAAGTACCCCTGAAGTATGTACCTGACGGGGCACCACAAAAGGCACAAAAGGGAGATGCCTGTATCTGTGGAGTGCTCTAAAAACTGACTGAAAAGTGGACCGGTTAATCAATTGGCAGGTGTGGGGTTGCTAATGCAATCAATTGACTGAAGCAGAGGTTGGAAATTGCACAGGTGAGGGGACTTCAGGCTGATTAGGCCCACTGGCAGAGCCTGTTGTGCCGTTTCTGGACAACATTGTGTTTCACAGACCAGAGGCTGTGTGGAACGCATGTGTTGGACTTGAAGTCAGACGGTCATCATGAATGGTCATTTTGATCTATATATTTGCCCGTTTTGTTTCCCCCAACTCCATATTGTGGACGAACGCAAAATAAATCTTTAGTTTTGGAGGCCTAAAAAACGTCCCCAAATGGTCGTCCGTGGCTCAAATGCTGAATAAATAGTGGGCCCTGATATCAAAAAGGTTGAAAACCCCTGAAATAGTGTGTCTGTGGGCTGGGATAATAAGTGTAGTATCTTGACGTGAAAGCAAACAAACAGACGCTTTGTTAACCACTGAGGTGGAGTATCTTAAAGGAGAGGAGGCTGGCTGCTGCTGCTGCTGTCTCTTCCCCCCGTGGCAGAGAGCTAGACGTCTCCAAAAACATTTGAAGTTGTCACAGACTGACGTTTGTTATTCTCTGGTGTTGTCTGTACTGTACGTGTGCTTTCTTCCATATCGGTACATTATGCTGCTTTCCTAAAGCGCTGGCTCGGGACTCACACTGTGTCTGCACCACATGGCTACAGAGAGATGCCAGGGGCGGATCTAGGCATGGGCAGGCAATGCCCCCCTTACTTAATGCCCCCCCAAACACAATGCAAAACAACCCAAGCTATTTCAAATTAAAGTGCTTATATTTAAAATGATTTGAAACTCTACTACTGCTACTAACTACAGCTGTGTCACCACTAAACCAACAGCATTTCATCAGTGAAAACAGAAAACTCTCTGAGTCAGACCTTTAGCTTTATGCATGCCGCGTGTCTGTTGCAACTTCAACAACAACTGATGCTTTACTCGACTAATAAAAGTCCTGTAACTGAAAATGGTATGGGGGCGACTTCATCGGCCGTGGCGCGAAGCGACACGGCGATGAAGCCGCACCCATACCATTTTCTCTTGCCCCTCCAACATGTTCTCTTTTGGCCCCCCCAAACATAGCATGTTACATCCGCCCCTGAGGGATGCGGTTTTACGTCTTGGCTTCCTATCAGGAATGAGCTGTCAGCGGAGTGACTACAGTCGGCCCATAGGCACGGGCGCCGACACGGGGGGACGAGGGGGACAGTTGTAGGGGGGCCTGAAGCCAGGGGGGCCCACTAAAAGCTTGGATTAATAAGGTTTTATTTCAAATAAAACCTTATTTTAGGCATGGGCATTATGGGCAGCCGCCCAGGGCGGCATCGTGGGGGGGGCGGGGGGGGGGGGGGGGGGGGGGCGGCATAGCGAAGCAAAAAAAAAAAGAAAGAAAGAGATCCGCTATTCCGCCATTTATTGTCATTCCATGGATCTACAAGTATTGCCCCCACTTGCGCAGATCAGCGCACAGAAAATGGTAATATCGTGCAATTCAGCGTGTGTGTATGTGTCCTGGGCGTGCGAGGGGGGGGGGGGGGTCCGCTGGACCGCTTGACTTCAACGTTAAAGAATGCGCTCTCCGTATTAAAGTTTGAGATTTGAAAAGGTCCCAGTTCACTGGCGAATGGCGAGAACAGTATTTACAATACAGTAAATGAAATCTTACCTCACAGGGTTTCTTGGGAAGCCCTGCTTTTTTCCCCTTTTCCCTGTTTTTTTCAACTGTGGCCATTTCAAATCTCCAAACTTTAACATGGAACTCTATGGAAATATGGAGCGCATTCTTTCTGTCAGTGTCTTAGTGCAGCAGGTGCACTAATTAGTGGGGACTTTCCCCAGTGGTTAAAGGAGAATTCCACACCAAAACATATTGGGCGCAATCTACCTTGATTCCTGTGACATGCATAATAATGCTCTTGATTCTTGTCATAGATGCCCCTACATTTCACCCTGAGGTTCCCCTCCCTCCAATGCAGTTTGCACTATAGCTACTTATTCATTTAATTAACTGAAACTATAGTAGGCTATAAAGCATAAACTCAAATGCAATCAAGACTAATAATAATAATAAGGGTAGTAGTAATAATAATAATAATAATAATAATAATGCCACCCCATGGAAGGCTACTTTTTGCATGTGTGTTTTATAGCCTACTTTGCTTAGAAGAGTTCAGTAATGCAAATGCATGTCAAGTTGATCAATAGATGTATTATTATTCTGAAAAAATAAAATAAGAGAAAAGGAAATCACACCTGTGTGAAGAAGGTGGTGTCAAGGTGACATGCATGCTCACTAGATGGTGATATCTACTCAGAAGGTTTATGTATTTCCTCAGACCCAAAACAAATTAGAGAGAACATTGCTTGAGTGTCTCATTTGTTTCATATCACCAAATGATAACAATATGGAAAAATGCACTCTAGGTTCTGTAGGTATAGCTTATAACACATAGCCTAATGTGTTTCTATGGGCGATGGTCTTGTTTAGTCTTGAGTGGTGGAGTAGAGGTGGTCGTTGGGTTGACCCCCCCCCCCTCCCGCGCCTCCAGGAAGGGGGGCCCATGTCAAAAAGCTGTGCAGGGGGCCCAGAATTGCTAGCAGCGCCCCTGCCCATAGGCCTACAGTATGCCCCACTGACTCAGGGTTGGATAGGTTGGATACTATGAACTTACAGTGACATTTCTGCTTCACTGTGAAAACAAATGAGAGAGATAAGAGAATCACTGAAAAATAATGTTTTTTCAATGACTTGAGTTACTGTATAGCCACTAGGACTGCAAATGTCCGCAAAGAAACTAGCTAGCCTAGTCGTCCATGCAGTCTGCTGCCACTCTAAAAAACAGACACCTTGACGGTCAAATAAACAGTCATATACAGGGGTGTAGTGGAGGGGGGACGGTGTCCCCCCACTTCTCACATCTAAAATATTTTTGGGGCAAAAGTAGGCCTATGTTTTACATCTTGATGACATCATCAAGATGTGTTTCACCATGTTAATGAGTTTCCTTTTTTCTGAGAGTGTACAAATGGAACCAAATGGACCCGCTAGGGTCCATTTGGTTCACATTTGTACACTCTCAGAAAAAAAATAACCAAATGGGTGGAATTCCCCTTTAAGAGGCGTCCCTCAAGTACCACTACAACACTGGTCATATAGTGACATCACAATACCTCCTCTATGATACAACTACAGCTGTGGGTGTAGCTTCACATGAAAGCAGTATTTTAACTTTTTTTTTTTGAAAAGATAATTATAGTAATAACATGATGATCATGGTTTAGGGTAGATACAGATCATGGCACTCCATATTCAACTGCTAATAGTACTGCAAGTGTCAAGAGGGAGAGCCATCCATCACTGATTTCAATCAGCTGTGTGGAGGAATAGGGACTAGGGAGATCTAAAGACTAATATGAACCCTGAGCATCACAGTCCTGCTCCCTTTCATGAAGACGAGAAACCCAGTAGAGCAGTGGTTTTCAACCTTTTTGATATCAGGGCTCACTATTTAGTCAGAAATTTAGCCACCGACCACCATTTGATGACATTTTGGCCCCACAGACCCCAAACCTAAACATTTATTTAGCTTTTGCCCACAACTCCATGCTGGATTTGAGAAACAAAACAGTCACTCATACAGACCTTCTACATTCTCTAGTTGTGTCGACTTGGGCTACATGATGAATATTTTAACTCTTGAGAGTGTAAAATGAAACAAAATGGACCAATTTGGACCACTGGTTGAAAACCACTACAGTAGAGAATTACCTGTTCTTTTTTCCCATAGACAAATTACCCAGAATCTTTCTAATAGACGTTGCAGTAAGTATTTATTTAAAGATGTTTATGCCCCCCCCTAAAAAAAATCCAACTCTGACTGCTGATGCCATAGTATTTTCGCCTGCCCCCCCCCCTATTGGGAAAGGTTACATCCGGGCCTAGTAGTACAGCGCTCTTACAGAAACTCACATTGGAGGTAAATGATGATCCCATAGCATCTCTCTAAATAACATGCTATCTAAATGACATTCTGTGCATTTTGACCTTTAAGATAACAGATAACACAAAGAAGTCGACGTCTGTCTACATGTTATCTAAAATGGCATTCTGTAGGCTTACATTTGACCTTTTAGGGTACAATGAACATCAGAGTCGATTTAAACCTTCCAGTCTATTGAGAGAGATGGACTTTTCTTTTCACACTGCAATTGTCTTATAGATCTCCAGTACAAGCTAACAATATTAAATATAAAAGGTATTATACCGGTAGTTTAAATTCGACTTGCCTTGGTCGGAAAATGATTTCATGGAAGATGAAAAATAACAAATTACTCGCGACCGTTTGGCCACCCGTCGCAACGTGCGCCTCCTGCATAAGGTTGTAGCCCTACTAAAAAACACCTAATGCTGAGTCCATTCGTCCATTACGGTCGTTCATTAGCGTCCATCCCAGCTGCTCCTTCTAACACAGACACACAGTATGTATGCATGCGTTAGAATAGATCAGGGGTTTTCAACCTTTTTGATACCAGGGCCCGCTATTTATTCAGCATTTGACCCTAACCCTAACCCACGGACTACCATGTGAGGACATTTTAGCCCCACAGACATCAAAACTAAAGATTTCTTTTGCTTTTGTCCACAAAAGCAAAATAAATCCTGCCTGGATTTGTTTCCCAAATCCAGGCAGGATTTCCAAGATCCAGGCTGCATTTGGGAAACAAACATTTGGCAAAACATTTGGCAAAACAAGCAAACATACAAAATGACCGTTAATCTTTTAGTTGTGTGACTTGGGCTAATTCAGATGAATATTTTAACTCTTGAGAGGGTAAACATGAAACCATGGACCAGCAAGGGTCTATTTGTTTTCATTTTTACGTCTCGAGAGTTACATCTGGTTAACCAACCTAGCTGGGGACCACCTGGAACAGTCTCAAGCACCACTGGTTGAAAACCACTAATATACATGATGTGGAATCATCCACACACTCCTCAAGCAGTCGGATGTGGATGCAGAACGGCTCTGCATCCTCTCTTAGTCTTAAGGAGATGGGGTTACTATGGTAACGGGAGGAGACCGTGTCTTCAACATTCTCACCAGGCATGCCGCGCCAACGCTTGAGACATGAACATACACGCACGCACACGTGCACGCCCAAACACATGCACACACACATGGACGGTCGGATGCTCATTCATATATGCAACACGCTCACAGATATGCGCCGACACTTGGACACGCAGGCAGTGCACAGTGTCAAAATGAATCCACAGGCATTAGTGTTTTGTACTTGTTCAGTTCCCAGGTTTGTCATGGCGCCTGTACCCTACTTTGTATAATTCACCCTCTTCTACACTTTGATTACAATGTCCAACATTGTTGACTTTTCAAGCTGAAATAGAATGGAAACAAGCCTGGTTTCATCTAGCAGCAGTATTATAATGACTCAAAATATTAAATACCCACCCCCACCACCTCAGGACATTGTGGTACTGCGGCTAAACTGTCCAATGTCAAGGACTGGTTATATCAATGGTGAGTGAGGCTCAAACCATTAGAAATAAGCTTGAGAGACATATACACTATGATGGAAAAATGGAAACCATTTGTTCCCAAATGTAGGCTGCACTCTTTGAGAGTTACAGACCAGCTGTAACAGTTGGATATTGGTTGCAAACCATCCTTTAGCGGGAGACCTCCTGGAACTGCCTCAGATACCCCTGGTAGACAGCCTCCACCATCACAAGAAGCTCATTCCACCCCAAAGACATGTTCAACCAAAGGAAGGCAGGGGCGGATTGGCCATCTGGAGTACAGGGAGTTTTCCCGGTGGCCTGTGCCACCTAGTGGCCTGGACAAGATCCAAAATGCACTAGTGGCACTTCCAAAATGCACTAGAATGTGCTAAATGCTCGCCTGGAACATACAGATCAAAATGACCACTAATCTTCTACATTCTCTAGTTGTGTAGACGAATATGATGAATATTTGAACTCTTGAGAGCGTAAAAATGAAACCAAATGGACCCGCAAGGGTCCATTTGGTTTCATTTTTGTCCCAGTGGGAAAATATGTGCCAATCCGCCCCTGGCACATGGCGTGTCTGCACATGTGTAGTTGTTTGCTGGTGTGAAAGACACCTGTAAGACTCAAAAATGTGTTTTTTGGGGGCTAGGAGAAAAACTCCATTCCAGAACCCTCTGTAAAAATGTCCTGGAGGCTGGGGCGGATGTAACTTTCCCAATTGGGGGGGCAGGTGAAAATGGTATGGGGGCGGCTTCATGTCGCACCCATACAATTTTCGGTTACAGCAAGTAAAACAATAATAGCATCAGTTGTTGTAGCTATACGCAGCATGCATAAAGCTAAAGGTCTGACTCAGAGAGTTTTCCCTTTTCAATGATGAAATGCTGTTGGTTTAGTGGTGCCACAATTGAAGTTAGTTAGTAGCAGTAGTAGTGTTTCAAATCATTTTTAATATAAGCACTTGATAAGTTGAAATATCTTGAGTTGTTTTGCATGCCATCGTGTTTGGTGGAGTAATCTGGGCATGGCCATGCCTAGATCCGCCCCTGCCTGGAGCCATTGGTGTGCACACTTTTACCAGCTATAGTCTAATTAGCATGCACTCCTTTCTTCCGCCGATCTCTCCTTATCGTCATGGATAGATAAGGCAGAACCGATTATGAGAACGCGAGGCGCAGGAGCCTTTATAACCGCTCTGGGAACGCTGGGAAGGATCTGTATTCACAGGGAGACCCCTGCTAATCTAATTGTTGGACACATAAGGGCTGTTAAATGAACAATTCACGTTTGACTGCCCCGCAGCTGCAGCTGTCATAAAGTGAGACATGTTTTTTTCTTAATTGTTTATAGGTCACCTCTTCATACGCGTTGAAAGGAAAAGATCAACCTGGGAAGGATATCGCCAAGCGCTCCCTGGACAAAATCTGTTTGATGCATTCTCTTCCGGCAAATAAATATTCACAGGCAGCTGCTGTGGGTGCTAGTGGCGTGTCTCCTCCCATACCCGAAGCGGGGTCGGCAAGGGGCCTTTTTGTGTGGAGTTTGCATGTTCTCCCCGTGTCCCCTAGGGCAGATACCCTCACGAAAAACATGCGTTAATCCTCGGCTCTAAACTGCCCCTCCCTGGCCAGCCGAGGAGCCTGATAGGGCGGAGTGTCCAACGAGGGACACTCCGCCCTATCACGTGAAAATAAGGAAGCTTGGACTCCTCATGCATTGAAGGAAGCATGAGGTAAGTCTGCTGCCTCCCCAGGTTGACGGAGGGTGTGTAGACCCCAGGATCATGATCACATTAGGATTTGGCACCGGGTGAAAAATGGGTCAATCTTTTTTATGTAACCCATTTTTTTAAGTAGAAGTATGAATATCACAATGTAGAAAGTACTCTCTTTGCGTTAGGTACAAGGACCTAACGTTTCATTTAAACATTTAAGTGAAAATACAAAAGTACTGGCATCAAAATTTACAAATCATTAGAGATTTACAAATCATTAGAGATTTACTAATCAGAACAAATGGCGATCGACAATTTCAAAATTCAACAGGATGTGAGATTGTTGATCTTCTATTTTCATGTCATGTTAATAATACGAGGTTGTGGATGTACTATTTTTTGAAACATCTTTGAACTACCCATTTTAAATTTTAAGCGAAGCATTGAGGAAGCAAACGACAGCCGCTGGATTCCAACCAGACCACAGGTCACCCCCAAAAATATGACTTATTTTCTACCAATTACACACAGCGCCAGCATGTGAACCACTGAATTAATGGAGATTCTTTTAGTGTTTGTCATTACTGACGGAGCCGACACTTTGATGTCCAGGCTCCCTCTCCCGCTCTTTAATTCTCCTAGCGGATGCATTAGCATATTATCTTTCCTCCGCCGGTAATCAAATGATTGTCTTAGGAATATAATCAATACATAGATACAGATTAGGAGCTGCTGATAGAGGCTACAGAGGAACGACACACAGGAATTATCCCTCACGACCGCATTGTTATTACTCCGTTATCTAACGCAGCGGTTTTTGACCTTTTTCATGCCAGGGCCCACTATTTTTTTTCTGCATTTTAGCCACGGACCACCGTTTGATGTCGAGTTCAGTCTCTCGGACCTAAAACTAAGGATTTTCAAGTTTGTGTCCACAATTTAGGAGCACTAAAACTGGCAAAATGTTGGTCAAATTAGCAATTGTGCATTTTCTAATGGTGTAGATTCTTGACAATTACGTAAGTCACATGTTTACGGGTGCATTTGGTATCATTTTACAATCTCGAGAGTTACAGATCTATAAGGGTCCATTTGGTCACTAACTGTCCATCATTTAGCCTGGGGACCACCTGGAATCCTCTCACTGGGACCACTGGTGGTGCACCTGTTGAAAACCCCTGATCTAACTATGAATGCACCACATCTCTGTGTGTGTGTGTGTGTGTGTGTGTGCGCGTGTGTGCATGCGTGCGCATGCGTGCGTACTGAACATGGCACGAAGAATGATAATGGCCATGCTACTGACCCTGATACTGGCCATGATCTGACCATGGAGCGGACCATGATACTGGCCAGAAATAATTGCAAGTGCCAAGTGTCACATCAGGCCCATTACACTGCACAGACTGTCAGGGTCCTGTTACACTGTGTCGCAGCCAGGATCTGTCATTTGGCCATGTTAGCATGCAGGTAATGGTGGTCAGGCACTGTCACAGGTTCAGAGCCTGTGTGACATGATACTAGCACTGCATCCCTGTGACAGCACTGTGACAGGGCCTCTGTGGATAGTAGCTGATGGTCGTTTGTGTCTATCTACTTCTTTCATGCAAAGAACTGTGGTGTAAAGACAGAGAAAGAGATGTAAGATTACCAGATTAATCACTGCTTCAAAATTAATTTAATCATGATTCACCATCATGACTAATCATGATTCACCATTCAAATGGTAGTCAAATATGTTTGCATACATACTGTGTCCTGAACGGCCACCCCAATTGCGTCTGCGTGAGCTATTCCAGACCAATCTCCTGACAGGCATTTTTTTTTCCCAACAGCTGATTTGGTCTGCCTTTAGCCAGGCTATACAGTATATGGCTGCAACTAACGATTATTTTCATAATCGATTCATCATTCATTTAGGCAATTAATCAGATTATTTCTGACACTTCTTTAGCTAGAACCTTAAAAATGTATTTTAGGACAGTTTTAGACATGGGAAAAAGATAATTCATAACCAAACAATTCTGCATACATTTGTATAAAGCTACACATGTGTCAGTCTAAATGGAACAGTAATCTGAACTTATTCCCAACTAATTGAATAATCGATTAGATTACGATTAAGCGATTCAACTTGCAGCCGTTGTGTGTATATAAAGCAGGGGTCGGCAACCCAAGATGTTGAAAGAGCCATTTTCGACCAAAAATTAAATTCAAAATATTTCTGGAACCGCAAAAAATGCAAGCCTAATAAGCCCTTAAAGGGGAATTCCACCCATTTTACATCTTTTTTTTTCTGAGAGCGTACAAATGGAACTGGTTCGCATTTGTAAAGGTCATAAAACCTTTTTGGTTCCATTTGTAAAGGTCATAAAAGGAAGATCATTAACATGGTGAAACACAACTTGATGATGCATTAAGTTGTGTTTCACCATATTAATGATGTTTTTCAGACCTCCATTTCTAGGAAACAGAATGGAACTTTTTAATCATGTCCAAACAACATCTCTAAGATATAATATAGTAAACTGTTAAAAATGGGTGGTTCAGATTAAAGCTCGATCTCTGATACGTGCTGGGATTTTGTGTCATGGCCAACAAGTGCTACATTAACTGGTGATGTAACTGTCAGACAGCACATGGTGTGTTGGTGCTGTCAGTGACTGAAATGTTTATATTATGTTGGCCGATCACCCTAATGTGTATGTACAGTAATGCTGCTAGAGCCAGGGAGCCACTAGTGCTCTGTTCTAGAGCCGCATGCGGCTCCTGAGCCGCAGGTTGCTGACCCCTGATATAAAGGCTAGTTATCACGAGCCAAATGTAGCTACTGCTATGTTATGCATGTTATGCTACATAAACTGTAGCATCTAAGTACCTTACTGTGCACTATATGTTGTGGCAGAAGGTGTATTCGGAAACAATAAATGATTGCAACTAAAGATCCTTGCAAGTTACAACTGTGTTGTTGTTTTGTTTTTTCATTTATATGTAAAAAGTGGTAGAAGAGCAATGTACCATGAAAGGAAGTGGGTTGTTGGCCGTTTTACCACCCTGAAACAGTGGTAAATCAGTCAACAACCCACTCCCTTTCATGGTAAAGGGCTTACGTTGAGATTGGTAGTGAATGGTAAATGGTTCATTTATATAGCGCCTTTATCCAAGGCGCTTTACATAGCTTGTGCATCACATTCACCCATTCACACACACACATCCATACCTTGATGGCAGTGGAAACTAGCACATCAGGAGCAATTTGGGGTTCAAGTGTCTTGCTCAAGGACACTTCGACACGAACTCTGTGGGAGCCCGGGTTCAAACTGGCAACCTTGCGGTTACCATCCGGTGACTCTACCCCTGAGCCACTGCCGCCCATGAATCTGCAGTTCTACTGCAATGGGAAGTTCATTCCATGGTTATGGGGACAGACGTGAGAGGAGTTTGGGATGTGTGCAGCGTTTCTGATAATGCACTGACAAACAGAGGCGGATCTAGGCATAGGTATGGGGGGGGGGCAATGTCCCCCTAAATGCCCAGTCTGCCCCACCAAACATGATGGCATGCAAAACAACCCAAGATTTTTCAGTGCTTATATTTAAAAGTGTTTGAAACAATACTCAAAACCATGTTATTCTGCCCCCCCAATTGGGAAATCCGCCACCGCTGACAAATCTACTGAACTGTCAGTTGTTGGCAAGACAGGTTCTCAAACAGCTGTATATCAAAAGGTGAGAAGCGGATAAGATGTATTTAAACATGGAACAGAGGAAGCGATAATTAGAAACAGTCATTATGAAGAGTTGTCAGCGCCGCTGCAGGCTCCTCTGCAACGCGGTGGAGTATTTGCTCGCCTGCCTGGCCGGCGGACCGACCGACCGGGCCGGCAGGCAGGGCCATCATCATGGCACATCGGACACCGAGAGCAGTCAGGACTCATATTCATCTGCTGAATGAATTCCACCTCATCTCCTCTGCTCCTCAATTATTCATGCATCTTGGAGATGAAGAAGGAGAGAATCCAGACTTAGCATCTATATTTAAACCGTGGCCGGTCAGCGCTGGGCCCCGTGTATTAATAGCAACGGAAAGAAATACCTCCAGTCAGTCTGCTGGTGCGACACTGGGCCACGCACGCACACACACACACACACACACACCGCATCACCGATTCAATACACCCCGTGCAGAACCCAGAGGAACGCAAGCGGGATTTTAACCCGTGTCCTGATCAGATTCTACATTTTCACAATTTTTCAAAAATAGCAGATCTACAAGCTCATATCGCGCCACTCGGTGGCGCGATATGAGCTTGTAGATCTGCTATTTTTCAACAGCTTAAAAACACCAAAACGCGTTCAGTACACAAAGGGTTAATCAAAAACAGCAGACCTACAAGCTGCTACGGCCTGTTATTCTTCACTAGCTAAAGTACAACATAATGCTTAGAGCAGTGGTTTTCAGCATTTTTGATCCCAGGGCCCACTATGCATTCAGCGTTTGAGCCGCGGACCACCATTTGAGGACATTTTAGCCCTCACAGACTGGAAACTAAAGATTTCTTTTGCTTTTGTCCACAATTCCAGGCTGGATTTTCTCAAACAAAACAGTCAAACATATACAGATCATTGACCATTAATCATTCTCTAGTTGTATAGACTTGGACTTGTTAATGAAACTCCTGGGAAGGTACACATGCACAATTAGGACTCTCAGGGGTCCATTTGTACATTCTACAGGGTTAAAGGTGGTCCACAGTAAGCGATACATCTACCGCTATCTATAAATAGATCATTGGAATAGATGAGTATTCTTTAGGAAACAGAAAACTGTGCATCATCAGATTAACTTGGGATAACATCCGCTGGCGCTCACACCCATCCCCAGGGCTTGACACTAACACTTGCCCGCTTGCCCGGGGCAAGTAAAAAAAAATGGTCGGGCAAGTGAAGACTGCTACCTGGTTGCCCGATCGGGCAAGTGTGCAACATAGTGCACTATAACACAACACAAGATAAATTTGTCTTGAAGGCAGTCATTGCACTCTGCCTCTGTGTCTTTCCCTGCTTTCTAGCTATCCACAATTCCAGGCTGGATTTGGGAAACAAAACAGGCAAATTAACATGCACATCAAAATGACCTAATCTTCTACATTCTCTAGTTGTGTAGACTTGGGCTAATTTAGATGATGAATTTTAACTCTTGAGAGCGTAAAAATGAAACCAAATGGACCCGCAAGGGTCCATTTGGTTTCATTTTTACGCTCTCAAGAGTTACATCTGCAAAATTTACAATATATTTTTGGGGGGCAAGTGACCATGAGCTGAGGGCAAGTAGAATCTGACTTGCACTTGCCCGATGGGCAAGTGTCTCCGAGACCTTAGTGTCAACCCCTGCTTCCCCATCCCCATCCCCACCCCACACAGTTCAGTGGATGGTCAGTGCATTCGTACAACCATCCATGGGTCAGCGGTTCCAACCCAGGCTTTCATGGTTTCTGCTGCAATTAGTGTGTGTGTGTGTGTGTGTGTGTGTGTGTGTGTGTGTGTGTGTGTGTGTGTGTGTGTGTGTGTGTGTGTATACAGTATAGGTCTACAGTACTGTTTGGAGAAAGTAAAGCGAATTGGATAAAGGGTGCTATATAACTTCACCATGCCATTTTAGTAGATTTCCAGTAGACCTTCAAGAAAAGATCAGGAATGCCTGAATACTTGGAATGAGTGACGCATCTTGTAGCAGCGAGGACCTTACTAGGAGACTATCTTTGTGTTCGGTGCTTGTCTGAGTCTAAGGAATGCTACAGTTTCGCATAGAATGCTCAAAGTGACACTGGGCTGCATGCCATGGGGCATCCTGCACCGGTGACGTGTATCGCTACGGATACCATAGGACAACCGTAACGTCTTCATATCAAATAACCGTAAAACACAGTGCACGCGCGCACGCATACACACACACACACACACACACACACACACACACACACACACACACACACACACGGATTGATTACTTCCTCATCTGTGTTAGTCACAGAGAGAGGCACAGAGCTCGCTCGCTGCTATAAATGGAAATGTCCACATACTCTCAGTGCTGGAATTACACAGATTTAGTTTTTATTTATGCATTTATTTATTTATGTATTTACTTAAGCAATTGGTTTGCGGTCGTCGGTCGTCCCTCGAATACTCCGATTGGCTGGTTTAGGGGATATGACATAACGGTGACGTAATTAAGAGATCTTTCTAAGTATTGTCATGAGTATTATCTCCCAGAGGTGTCTGGGTACTTGCTCACTCTACCGAGCGCTGATCTAGTTTATTTATGCATTTGCTTTTGAGACCTTGAGGCCAATTATTCTACAAAATGTCTTTCCTTTCTATTTACCTCTGGGGACACCCCCTTCTTACTCTACTTTATGCAGTAGCACCCCACTTCTTCGTTTTTCATTCCTAAAGTACCGTATCATTATCATTGATATTTGCGCTGCCAAATCGGTTCATAATGCGATTCATAATTATGTTGTGATTCAATTTGATGTAAGGCTATTGTGATTTTTTCCCCCCACACAAATGATTTTGCTTTTATATACTAGAACATTTAAAAAAAATCTAAACAATATTATGGACCATGAAAAGTTCAATCCTACACTTCAGTATGTGTAACCAATTAACAGTCAGTCAATCTTTCTGACACAAGCAAATTAATAAATGCATACCTGTAAATATTGAACCGTTTTGAAACTAGCGATTCGATATACAGAAATAGACTGTTTATCACACACGCATACAAACACACACAGGTCTGAATAGAAGGCTGTCGCGGGTCCAAAGCATCACAGAAGTGACAGTTGCCATGGTGATAGTGACACGTCTCTTTTTTGTAGCCCACATTTCAGAGATAGCAGGAGAGAGAGAGAGAGAGAGAGAGACATTCAGAAGTCAACTAAACAAAATGACAACAAAAAGCGTCTGTCACTTACATAACTTGGTGGTCAGACCGAAACCTAGTATCTCTCTAGTATCTCTGCATTTCTCCAATTCTGTGTTTTGAAAAGATGTTTTGCTGTTTTTGAAACATTTTATATGCTCTCAGCATATGCTCTCAGCATGTTGCTACTTTGCTGAATCTACAAAACAGCAATGGTGGGCATTGTAGACAAATTGGAAATGCAAATTTGCAACTGAAGACTGAAGGAGAGGAGGAATTATACAAAACAGGGTGCATTGATGACATCATCATGACTGATTGCTCAACCATTAGTGTACTGAACACGTTTTGGTGTTCTAAGCATTATGTTTTAACTATTGAAAAATAGCAGATCTACAAGCTCATAGCGCACCACCGAGTGGCACGCTATGAGCTTGTATCTCTGCTATTTTTGAAAAATCGTGAAAACGTGGTGCAAATCTTTGAATATTATGCTATTCAGAAACTAGAAATCTAGACAATTGCTTAAACTTGGTTATTTGTGGGGATAGAAAATACACATGGGAGCACCAAAAGCACTAAAAATATTAAAAAGGTTGAATTTCATGTTATTTCCCCTTTAATTGTGTTGTATTTCCTCATTTTGATTGTCCATAGGCTACATATAATAACCTTTATTTACTTTTTCCTCTCCTTTCTTTCACATCATACTAGGGATGTGATTAATGACCATTAGGCTCAGAGCAAGTTGGAATTAATGCAGGATGTAATTTGCATGTGTGAGGGGACTTAATATTTAATAATAATGACATAAAAAAAGAAAAGCTCTCTCCACACTTATGCCAGCACAGTGTTTCCAGCGATCAGCCTCTCCAGACTGTGCCAACGTTGGCACTGTGCCTAAGGTTCCCTTCTAATGCCCTGCCTAACAGCACTGCATGCCTGCTGACTGACTGACATTTAATGGAAGACAGTCAGAAAAGTTCTGAAAGAAAAATAAAAGGCTTTCCGGAGGATTAGGTTTGGTGTTCTTGGAAAGAGAACAATCTGAACAATCCAAGGAGCATTTCACTCATTCTCAACCTCGTCTTTGTAATAATTGTCCCTCACTAAATGCTCATGATAAGATGGCATGCAAAAAGAAACACTGTGCCCATCTGGCTTGTCTGGGATCTCTGATACTTGGCCGAGTGTTGCAGATCATGCCATGCCTATTTGATGGGACTTTACATGATTTTAATACTGTATAGCTTCCATTGTCATATATGATACATAGCTCACAGAGTTAGTTCAGTCAGATCATGCACTCAAGAAGTCGAGGGGTTAACATGCTGAACAAGAAAGAGTGCCCTTCCAGGAAAATTGCATGCTGCGTTTGAGATTTGATGCCTTTTCTCCAAAACAGGCAAATCCTGCAAACTTTGAAAGCCAATTATAGACAATTAGGATGGAATATGAAATATCAAACAGATCCGTCTTGAGCACACGACTGTAGAGATGCTGTCTAACGTTTTGCCGAATTTTGGGACAAATCTGGAGGAGTAATATGAAAGAACGTGTTTTACAAATATTCGCCTCTTGGTGCCACTATAAAAAGAGTGAGTGAGTGACACAAAGAAGGCTTGTTGAAGTCACAAATGAAGACAGAAGGAGAGGCCAAGAATTTTGCATTCTTTGTTTGATATCAATAACAAAAAAGCACCATCTGGAGACTGGAACCATGGTTGTATTTGTTATGACGTGGAAACATGTCATACGGCAGTGGTTTTCAACCTTTTTCAGAACAGGGCCCACTATTTATTCTCTTGGACTCAAAAATAAGGATTTTCAAGGTTGTGTTCACAATTTAGTAGACAAAAGTTGGTCAAAATGACAACTCCTCTACATTTTCTAATTGTGTAGATTCTTGAAAATTAAGTCATTCAGATGTTCAAATAAAATTTAACTCTTGAGAATGTAAAATGTAACAAAATAATAATAAAAAAAAATCAATTTACACTCAAGAGTTAAGAGTTACTGATCCATTTGGTTACCAACTGTCCATCATTTAGCTGGGGACCACCTACTCTCAGGGACCACTGCTGGTCCCCGGACCACTGGTTGAAAGCCTCTGTCATACAGTCTGAAAGTGTTAAGCACTTTTTGTAAAAACCCTGCCTTCCAGCCTTAGGGACAGTCACAGGGACATATATAGCCAAACTCTGTCCCACCCTCATTAGGCCTGATGCTGTAAAGCTGCTCCCTGATGTCTGCTTCAGGCTAGACACACTTCTATGGAGCTGTGAGATGAGCCTGCGAAAAACTACAGCCCACAGAACAGCGTTGTCTAGGAACCATCTGGATGAGAGTGCTTACCTATATGAGCATGTCATCACCCCAGTGCTGTAAGCATGTAGTGAAGTGAGAGTGTAGTGTAGTGTGCTTGTAATGAGCTCCTAGTGTACTGAGTGTGTAGTGTAGTGTGCTTGTAGTGATCTCCTAGTGCAGTGCTTTTCAACCAGTGGTCCATTGAATCAAATGGACCCTTGTGAAGCCATTTGATTCATGTTTACACTCTCAAGAGTTTAAAATATCCAAGTCTCCACAGTTAGAAGATTAATGTGTTTGACAAAAGCAAAAGAAATCTTTAGCTTTGGGGTCTGTGGGGATACAAAAATGACCTCAAATGGTGGTCCGTGTCTCAAAGGCTGAATAAATTGTGGCCCCTGGTATCAAAAAGGTGGATCCGTTATCACCGGTCCGACCACCACAACCACCGCTATCCATAGCCTGTCACCACCACCACCACCTCACCCCTACTCCTCCCCCTCTCCCTTTCTCCTCGAATGCGTTCTCAGCTTTCCCTCTTTACTGCCTACCTGCCTCCATTATAATACTTTCTGCTCATTTTAGCTTTATTTCCTAGTTCATTTATGTCATTGTCTCCATTATTGAATTCCTTCCTCCGTTCTCCTCCAGCCTTTCTTTTTTATGGCTCAAGCTGTCAAAAACAAGCAAACTTCTGACCCATTCATACCATTTCATAGTAAAATATTGACAATGTATGGAACACCCCTTTAAGAGCTTAATGCCAAAAAATCAGAAACACATGCACTTCACAGTTAAGGCTTCCAGCAACTCTCCTGTTATAAAACTGCAGAGTCAGCATCTCTGACGCGTTTTTTCCCCCCCTCCTGCGTCTCACGGCTCAGATTATGATGTGGGCATTATATTACATACTTGGCGCTGGTGGTAATCCTTTTGGGAAGCGTGCACTCAGATTAACGCGCTTATCCTCGACTCTTTTGTAAATCGGGGCCGACTATACTATGCTGCACATATACATTACAATCTACTTATAGACTATAGAGTCTGTGTAGTGAGTGAGTCACTCACTAGACTGTCCTCAGTGCTGTGTGAAGCTACAGGGCTTGTCAGTCCAACATGCCGTGGCATTATTCACACTATAACTAACACTGACCCTAATAACCAAGGGTGAAAAAGAGACACAATGGTAGAAAAGAATTTAAAGAGAGGGTGCCGTGATTTTTGTATTTTTTCCAATTTTGTACATGTTTAAGAGGTGACAGTATGTAAATAGACCCCTTGGTGTGTGTTTTTATGTGTAATGATGTCTTCCCTTTGTATATAGGGTTTCTTCCTGGGGGCTGAACCTTTCCAGTCAAACGTGCCAATGAAAAAAACTTCATTATAGTGACATCACATGCTCAGCCCCTCCTCTAACTCCTCCCCCTTTATCATGCAACTATGTGGCTTCAGTTCAGCTGTACAAACACTGTACACTTTTTGGGGATTTTTTTTTTACTTTTCATATAACATTAATACCTGATGATCATGTTTTAGGGTAGAAAAAAATCATGGCACTCCATCTTTAAGATCACTTGACCGTGCAACGTTACCGATGAATGACTCGGTGCTCGCCTTGCGGCGGTCTGTGCCTGTTCTCTGATGGCAAAACAATTTTGGTGTCTCGTCAGGGCCGGATTTAGCCAGCCCTACTAGAGTGGGCTGGAAGAATGGCAGGGTGGGCAACTCCAAATTTTTCCATATGAAGCAGTGGTTTTCAACCTTTTTGACACCAGGGGCCTCTATTTATTCGGCATTTGATCCACGGACCACCATTTCAGGACATTTTACCCCCACAGACCCCAAAACTAAAGATTGATTTTGCTTTGCTGTCCACAATACCAGGCTGGATTTGGTAAACAAACCAGTCCAAAATGACCATAAGTCTTCTACATTCTCTAGTTGTGTAAACTCTCAAAAAGTTACACCTTTTAGCTGGGGACTTAACTTTCCACCATTTAGCTGGGGACCACCTGGAACTCTCTCAAGGACCACTGGTTGTCCACGGAGGGTCTGGACCACTGGTTGAAAACCACTGATATTACCTTTCATTGGGTGGGCAGGATGCACGTTTGGGTGGGCTCTGCCCACCCCTGTCCCCCTCTAGATCCGGCCCTGTGTCTCGTTAACAACGTCAAGCGCAGGTGAGTGAGTTGTACATGTTACCATGGAAACCAGACATTCCAGTGGAAGGGTGGAAGAAATGCGTGTCTACAACCTATTCATGTAAACCGACATGGTGCACCGAGTGCACTGACGTGAAAGTGTCTTCCACAGAACGTCATCATAGTGATGACTGGTCAACTTAGGGTAACATCAGGGTCATTGCTTTACTGTAGGTCTAACTATTATAGAGATGCGCAGTGACGTCACCAGCCCTGTTCCACTAGTGGATTCCTCATTCATTTTCCTCATAGACTTTTCGAAAATGGTTAATAAAAACACGATTGCGCCGCGGCCAAAGCCAACTCGGATCGTGACAAATCATGACAACAAACACAATATCGTCATATAATATATAATTAGGAAGAAGTAGAAAACGGCATGATACAAGACTTTTTGTTTCGTTTTTCATCTTAGAAATTATTTTATTGTCCCAAAAGTTTGTGTGTCATCATGATTCGTCACGACTCGAGTTGGCTTTGTCCGCGGCATAATCGTCTTGATTTAAATTATTTTCGAAAAGTCTATGAGAAAAATGAATGGGGAATCCACCACTAGTGGAACAGGGGCGGTGACGTCACTGCGCATCTCTATATCCATACCATTAGAATAAATAATGTATGTGGTTTTGGATGTTGTACTCGTGAGTCGTGGTATAAGTGATTTATTTTCCCTCTATATTGGCAAGTAAGGAAATGTTTTTTCAAAAAAACAATCAAAAACAATTTAATATGTTTTATTTTTAGGGGTGCATGCCAGGGCTCATTTTGTAATAAATCTCATAAATATTTGACCTGAGGAGCATTTTTCTTTAAATTAAAAACAGGAATATAGTGAAGAATATGAGTGGGTTTTCCCCAAATCAAAATGTCCCATCATCCACTGGGCTAAGCAAAGCAGTCCGATTGACGGGGACAGTGGTGGACTGGGCGAAAAAAATCGGCCCGGACATTTTTAGCGTGATTTGGCCTAGAACGGCCCACAACAACCTGCGCGTGATGGACTTGTTCTACCTGGTATAGTTGGTTAACCAGATGTAACTCTTTGAGAGCGTAAACATGAAACCAAATGAACCCTTGCGGGTCCATTTGGTTTCATGTTAACACTCTCAAGAGTTAAAATATGTATCTAAATTGGCCCAAGTCTAATTACAGAATGTAGAAGATTAATGTTCATTTTGATCTGTAATGTATGATTGACTCGTTTCCCAAATCCAGCCTGGAATTGTGGACCAAAAAGCAAAATAAATCTTTAGTTTTGGGGTCTGTTAGAATGTCATCAAATGGTGGTCCGTCGCTCAAAATTCTGAATGAATAGTGGGCCCTGGGATCAAAAAGGTTGAAAACCTGTGCTTTTAATCATACCGTGATACCACCGGGCCCCTACGGGTCGTGGCCCACCGGGAGACCTCCCTGTATGCCCAATGGTCAATCCGACCCTGGACGGGGACTGCCTGTAGATCCCATAAGTACCGTAACATGCACCGGGAATCCACCATCAGCATAATGGTTGGCCGCCTTGTTTTAAGCCCTGTCCAGTGTCCACACTGCGACATGTCAAGTTGAGGGTGAGGCTTAGAGATAGGTTCAGTCATTCCGAACCAATGGGAGGTCAGAATAATGGCAGGTTACTCTGATTGGCTTCTTCTCCCGCATTGTGTGCACCGGCATGATCAGCAGAACCTCATCCAGTGAAAAAGGTTCTGTGATGCAAGATATATGTGCGATTAAAATTAGGTCATATTTTTAATAGTGTTATTGTTTCAGTAATAAATTACTCTTCTTGATTAATCAGTTAAAAAGTGCTGGCCATAATTAGTGCTTAGACGCACTTGGATTCTCGTAGAGTGATGGCGTCAGAATCGAAAAACGCCTCTATGCGAGTCTAAATCTTAGGCTAGAGGGTATTATGGGGTTCCCAGGTTGCGTTGTGCTCAGGTATAGGCAGGGTCTGGAGAGGACAGTTGTTTCACAGAGTTGTGTACTGAACGCGTTTTGGTGTTTTTAAGCGGCTGAAAAATAGCAGATCTACAAGCTCATATCGCGCCACCGAGTGGCGCGATATGAGCTCGTAGTTCTGCTATTTTTGAAAAAAATGTGAAAAGCATCAGAAGAATCTGATCAGGACACAATGGGTTACAGGGGCAGGGGCTGGAGCCCCCTTTGCTGCCTATGTGTGTGGTGCCTGCGCTGGCTGAGAGTCTAGTAGTCAGTGCTCCTCAAGGTGAAGTTCTTCTCTGGCTAGTGGTCAAGTGCCACTCTCTCTCTCCGTCGTTTGCTCTCTCTCCAATCAACCAACCGTGAGTTTGACGTTGATGAGCGATTCCTCTTCCACTTGACTTCAGAGGATTCTATTTCTGTCTCCCATGTGCGTATGTGTGTGTATGTGTGTACGTCCGTGGCCTTCACACTTTCCCTCTCAAAGTCGAGCGTCCGTCCGTCTGTCCGTCCGTCCGCCCGCCCATCGTCCTGTCCTGACCTGGCCAGCAGTCTCCTGTGTGTGGAGGTCGGCAGCGGACCAAAGCATTAGAGAGACACGGACAGAGGTGGTCCACTGAAATAAGCAATGTAGACCCCGAAATGAAATGTCTTCTCTAAATAAGGACAGTTTTCATGTTTTAGTAGACTCTTCCATGTCCACTTCTCAGTAGATTTATCATCTATGAATGTTAAAAACAAAAAAAAGAGCCTCCATGTAAATCACAAAAATGTGGCGAAAATTCATGAGCGCATCAAATCCATGTGACCTTCATCAAATAACATGGTGAGGCACAGTAAAAGGCAAAATGGCCTAAAATTAATTCTGCATTATGACTGATTATGTCTGAAACCCCACGCTTTATCGCGGCGATTTCACCGTACCATCGCATAGCGAGAAAAGCAAGCTCACAGGAGGTCTAAAATAGATCGGGGGCGTGTGCACAAAACAAGCACATGTGCAACCAACACTGGACACTGTGCGATAACGGCCAGCGTCACACGCTTGCTTTATTGCGGGGCATTTTCTAAGCACAAACTACCAGTCCTGTTGAAAATTAACTAGAAGGCGTGATTTAATACTCGTCTGTAAAGCCCTTAACTAGGTGGTTTTTCAAGGGGAACTCTTTTTAACATTTTAATGTCATTAATATAGCTTAGAGATGTTGTGTGGACATGATAAAAAAGTTCCCCCAATTCTGTATTTCCTAAAAATGGAGGTCTTAAAAATCATTAACATGGAGAAATATCTATTTCACCATGTTAATGATTTTTCTTTCAGAACCCTTTCAGAACCAAATGGAACCTAGCGGGTCCATTTGGTTCCATTTGTACCCTCTCAGGAAAATTTTGAAAATGGGTGGAATTCCCCTTTATGCTGAATCCATTCTAAGCATTTGTTTTGCTCAAAAACACTCCTTGGACTAAAAAAATGCCATACTGGCTTGTCCAACTCAAATGCGCTGACCTTACGAAATACACTTAGAAATATCACTTGCAGAATGAATTTTAGGTCATTTTTCCATATAGTGCATTACCATGTTATTTGATGGAGGCCATATGGATTTGTGGTTTTTGTTAATTTTCCCCACATGTTTGCGATTTACATGGGGGCTCAAATTTGTGTGCTTCCAAGCCGGATGTGGCTCAAGACCAGATTCAGGATGGAGTTGCCAGCCAGTGTGAATTAGGCCAAGAGTTTTATATCAAGAACCCCCAAAAATATGAAATTCGCAGCTGACCCCAATCTAAAAACCAACCAAACTGAATCAGCCTAGTACTAACCCCATCTCTAACCCTAAACATAACCACAAGCACAGAGCAGTGCATGTTCACCCACCAAGCTTTCACATGGTCATGACTAATGGTGTTTCGCTCCCTAACCAAACGCATCCAGAAGCTATACTGTGGTTGCAACCTGCTGGCCAACTGCATGGTCACTACTGGATCTCAGCCTTTCTGCCAGATATATAGTGCGAAAAACAACATTGCAACTGAATAGTGGAAAAGTAAAAATAGATGCAGATGAAAATCCTAGTTACTGTCTCAGTGAGAATGCAGATGGAAAAGCAACGATAAATAAAATGCCAAGTATAGACAGAGGGAGGAGATGAGAGGAGGGAGAGAGAGAGAGAGGCGTGATGAAGGGGGGTGGGGGGGGGGGGGGGGGTGATTGTCAGTTTGTTTATACAAGCACCTCCTGTCAGGCTGGATGGGGTCACCATGGAGACCAGGGTGTCTCTCTCTCTCTCTCTCCCTCTCTCTCTCTCTCTCTCTCTCTCTCTCTCACAGCCATGACGACTAATCGACTAAGACTAAACATAGTGACAAATTCATCAACAAATAAGAGACAGTGAGAGACCGCTATAAAACGGTCGCGTCCAGTCAGTGGTCATGGTCGCAAAATGATTTCGCTCCTCCTCCTGAACAACAACTAGACCATAGTGGACAAAGAGATCCAGTACAAGTCATTTAACACTTGGTCGGATGATAAACAAGCAGATCTACAAGCAGGGTAGACATTAAGGGAAATTTGCCACTGGCCCTTCGGGCCAGTGGCTTTTAAGAATCACTGGCCCCACAACTGTAACCACTGGCCCAGGTAATCGATCCCCATAGTCTGCAAAAAAGACCACCATTTATTAATGCATTAAATGCATTCAAGTTAACAGCACTCTTTTCATGGGGGTCAAAACCAGTAGACCGTTCAGCAAGCTGACCCTTATACAATGCAGAATGCCTAAAATATTTTTTGTGCTAATAAACAAAATATAAATAAAACTTAAACAATTACAAAACAACACCAACGTATTGTGAAATAAAAATAATAATACAATATGTATATCAGTTTGCACCAGCAGTTTGTACAACAAACGTGCAGGCGTCAACGAGGGCATTTTACCACTGGCCCCATCGGGCCAGTATAGGGCGCCATCTGGTGGTCCGCACATGTTTTCAAACCTGTTTCGGGCCATCGGGCCAATTATAATGTCGACCCCTGACAAGCACGCTGCATTTCAGTCCACTAAATCAACTGCAGATTTTGTGACTAAATGCTCATTCAGAGTTTAGATTTTTGGTGATCACTCCGACCACCACGACCTACGACACTATTGATAGACACAACCTCCCCTCATCCCTCGTTCTCCTTGAACGTGTTCGTTGTTATTATTATTTGTTTGTTTTCCCTCTGCTATCCCTCTCTCTACCTGGCCCAATCAGAATTGTTCCTGCTCCCTTTATGTTTATTTCCTATTCTATTTATGTCGTTGTCTCTGTTATTGAATTCCTTCCTTCCTTAGTTCTTCTCCAGCCTGTCGCGCCGTAGTGTGTTGCATGTTTTCTTTTTTTTTTACGTCTCGAGCTGTCAAAAACAAGCCTCCTGCTCCCTGCTCCAAACTTCTGGACCAATCAACATTACCTGGCAGCTCCTGGACAATGTTCATCTCTGTTGGATGGGCGTTCCCAGTGAGCACCGCTGCGGTGGTGAGTGAAATCAGAGAGGAGCAGGGGTGGATTGGCCATCTGGAGTACAGGGAGTTTTCCCGGTGGCCTGCGCCACCTAGTGGCCTGGACAGGTTTTTCTTTTTTTTTTTTTCTTCTTTTTTTTTTTGAAAAGTCCAGGGCAGGCCAGGGCGCCAGGCCCAGCCCAGGCAAACTAGTGTTTCTATCCTTCAAAAAAAGAAAAGGTGTCCTACACCAGAGCCTTCAAGTAGGAGAGTTGCTCGCGCTGCTGGAGGCAGTGTTGCCAACTGCCAAGATCCAAAATGCACTAGTGGCACTTCCAAAATGCACTAGAATGTGCTAGATGCTCGCCTGGAACATACAGATCAAAATGACCATTAATCTTCTACATTCTCTATAGTTGTGTAGACTAAGTTGGGCTAATTCACATGATGAATATTTTAACTCTTGAGGGTGTAAAAATGAAACCAAATGGACCCGCAAGGGTCCATTTGGTTTCATTTTTTTACGCTCTCAAAGAGTTACATCTGGTTAACCAGCTGCCACCCCCAGGGTGGCCTGGCAAAGGCAAAATTGTCCCAGTGGGAAAATATGTGCCAATCCACCCCTGGAGAGGAGGGCTGGAGAGAGTGGTGTTAGCGGTGGTACGAGGTCATATTGTAGTTTTTTTGGTGGTCACGGTGAACACTGAAAATCAAACTCTGAATAGGCTTTAAAACTACAAACGAAAACTGTTTAAAATGTGCCTGGAGTCATCATCTGAGGTCAGACAGCGGTCAGGCATGACCAGGAAAAACACGCGCACGCACGCACACACGCACGCGCGCACACGCACACGCACACGCACACACACACACACACACACTTCAGAGGCTATTTAGGCCTTCAGCTGGGAGTACTGTGGCAGTTGAAGAGGTTCACAGAGAAGCCACTGGGACATTAAAACAACATCAACACAGTTGCTGTGTGTGCGTGTGCGTGTGTGTGTGTGTGTGTGTGTGTGCTCCTCCAGTACCAGTGGTGGAAAAAAAATGATACAAACATGTGAACAACGGTTCACTCCAGTAACAAACTAGATTAGCACTTGGTAGAGTGCAAACTTGCACGTAGCACGCATGTGTATCAAAAACCAAAACAAATGGACCAGTTGGACCAAATGGTTTCATGTTTATGCTCTCAAACAGTTTCCATCATTTAGCCACTTGGGGACCACTTGGAATCCTCTCAGGCACCACTGGTGGTCTCCGGACCATCTGTTGAAAAACCCTGCTTTAAAAAATTAAAAACAACGAAAAACTTTTCCATATTTGCAGCAATGCTACTAGTGAACCAGAATGAGCGTGTGTGCATGTGTGCGAGCGTGCATGCTGTGAGTGTTTGCGCTTGTGTCAGGGGCGGATCTAGGCATGGGGGGGCATGCTGCGTTGTCTGTTGCAACTTCAACAACTGATATTATTGATGCTTTACTTCAGGGGTTTTCGACAGGTGGTCCGGGAACCACCAGTGGTCCTTGAGAAGGTTCCAGGTGGTCCCCAGGCTAAATGGTCGAAAGTTGGTTAACCAGATGTAACTCTTGAGAATGTAAAAATGAAACCAAATGGACCCTTGCGGGTCCATTTGGTTTCATTTTTACACTGTCAAGAGTTAAATTATTCATCATCTGAATTAGCTTAATTAAGAAGTCTTGTCTTATCTTAATTAAGAAGTCCACACTGTTTTGTTGGCAAAATCCAGCCTGGAATTGTAGACAAAAAAAAAGAATTCTATAATTTTAGGTCTTTGGGGTGAAAATGTCAAATGGTGGTCTGTGGCTCAAATACTGAATAAATGGTGGTCAAAAAGGTGCTGCTTTACTTGCCCAATAAAAGTCTTTTAACCAAAAATGGCATGGGTGCGACTTTATTGAATTGAAAGTTGCCACCATACCATTTTCTCATGCCCCCCAGTTGGGAAATGTTCCACCCGGCCCTGGTGTGTGTGTGTGTGTGTGTGTGTGTTGCATTGCGTGCCATGGAGCCATCCAGGCTGCCAGCGCTCAGGGACTGTGGGAGTGCCAGGGCTGCCAGCTGGGATGCCAGCAGAGCTTCAGCAGGGTGTGACAACACGTGGAACACAGGCCATGACTCACACACCCAGATGACTCCTAGCTAGAAGGAGATGGAGATCATTAGCTCCTTATCGATCAGGCTTCTGGAGACGGGGTCTCATCAAGACCATCACTAGCCCGTGTTTTAGAGTATTTTTAGTGGAAAGACAGTATAGACACAATAATGCATTATGAACAGAACAATTATCTTAGAAGACAAACAGTGTTGGGCAATACTATACTTAGGCAGGGCTTGGCACCAACACTTGCCCGCTTGCCCGGGGCAAGTAAAAAAATGGTCGGGCAAGTGAAGACTTCTACCTGTTATACTATAACACAACACAAGATAAATTTGTCTTGAAGGCAGTCATTGCACTCTGTGTCTTTCCCTGCTTTCTAGCTATCCACAATTCCAGGCTGGATTTGGGAAACAAAACAGGCAAATTAACATACACATCAAAATGACCTAATCTTCTACATTCTCTAGTTGTGTAGACCTGGGCTAATTAAGATGATGAATTTTAACTCGAGAGTGTAAAAATGAAACCAAATGGACCCGCAAGGGTCCATTTGGTTTCATTTTTACGTTCTCAAGAGTTACATCTGCAAAATTTACAATATATTTTTGGGGGGCAAGTGACAATGAGCTGAGGGCAAGTAGAACCTGACTTGCACTTGCCCGATGGGCAAGTGCCTCCGAGACCTTAGTGTCAACCCCTGTTAGGGGAGCAGTGTTGGGCCAGTAACTAATTAAATATTACCTATTATTGTATTATTACCTTTTTCCAGTAAAAGTAGAGTAATTACTCTGCTAAAATGTGTAATAAGTAATATGGAACTCAGTCCAAAACATGCCTTATTCATTTATACTTTTGAGCTTGTTGTTGCATGTGAAAATAGAGCAGATTTACAAGCTATCAACAGATAACAAGAGAGATGCACTGTAGTTTGTAGATCCTAAGCCACCACAGCATTCTGCACACATGACATACACAACAAGTTATTGCAGTTGTCGCAAGTTGTCACTAAACAGATTGTGTTGTACATTGTCGTATATAGAGAACCCACATTAAACGTCTAATAGTTATCTTTCATTATTTGTTAGGTTTAAACTATTGCACAAGCGGCTCTCTTAAAGGCCTGTGCGTAGTCTGTTAATGATTTGGTTATTGCCAAAGGCAAATAGCATTCTTTACTGGTCAAGACGTGGCCAGATCATATCTCTTTCTTGTAGACAGGCTGTTTGACCTCCAACTGATGTTTTAGATAACTGTCATTCTCGTGGCCTGTAGGTAACTTGTACTTTTCCAGTCCACTCACACACACACACACCCACACCCACACACACGTATGCAGGGACATAGCCACACCTACATGTACCTTCACACACACACACACACACACACACCCATACACACACATGCAGGTACATACATAGACACACCCACACCTACTGTTTGTAATATTAGGGGTGGTCAGTTTTGAGACTGACACAGGCACTAGGGACAGACACTGGGAGACAGACACTGAGGGATGAGAGGCTGCAAGACACAGGGAGAGACCCTCTCTCTCTCCCTCTCTCTCTCTCTTCCTCACGCCATATTGCATTGTTAACTATTGCTGTTAAGATGCCTGTCCTTGACTTAGTCAAGTTATCTGCTCGATTGACAATAAAAAGACCACGATGAGACAACAAGAACCATTTGCCTGGTTGTCCTCCTTCCTGATGTGATGATGTACGCACAAATAAGACCGCCAGTCCGGGCGCACCCAGGCGTCCGGACCGCACCCGACGACCCGCGATGCCATCCAGCACCGATTAACTTCAACATCTCTATTGCTTTGCGGGTGAGATGGGGGACTTGAGGAAGAAATATTTCAATATAAAGTAATAGTAGTAGTAAAAAGTAATATTAGAATATACAGTGTATGTAATATTTACTTCTGTAAAGCCAGAAGCATCAAATCATAGGCAGTAAAAGGGAAAATAAATATATACTGTGCAAAGAAGGGATAAGGGGGCAGGTGGGGGATCATATGGGGGGCAGTTTTTGTTGGTAGGCCGGTCCACATTTGGTGGAATAGAAGCTACATGAATTTAGTCCCTTATTTGTGCCATATGTGGGTTCCACGTTGTTTGTTAAACTACCTCTGGTGTTGTGGGAGTGGACTTCATTGACTTTTACTATAAAAGCATCATTTAGCTTCCCTGGACAGCACTGGTTGACACTTTTAGACCGACGTGATTGTTCCAGTGTGGAAGATTTTACCTAGAAACAGTGGGTTTCTAGGGAAAATCTCCTGTAAAACGGCACCCCCAAGGGATACAATTATGAGCCATTTATAAACTAAAGAACATATGTGTTTTAAATGTCGCCCCCTCCCCTGGCCCCCCTCCCCTCATGGCGCCTAGGCAACTGCCTAGTCTGCCTAATGGCAAAAACGCCCCTGCATGGCCCTCAACCATCTCACAGACCATGAGGTCTGTGAGGTCAGGTCACTATCAGTTATTAGATTTGTTGTGGTTGTACTTGATTTGTGCTGTAAATCTCCAAGCTGTTAAAGGTATACAAGATAACTTTTTCATTAAAACAAATCTGAAATTTGGTATCCATTATCACTGGCATATTTGTCACATAAGCCATTCCCTGAATGTCAGCCCTCAAAGGCTGTTCTAAATGTGTTTAATATGGAAAACTGATGGGGGTACTGTTTCCCAGGAAAATTATGTCACAGTGCACACATCTGATTGGTCCTTAACTTCAAATATTTAAGTAGCAGCACCAAAACAAATTAATGTTGGAATACTGTACATACTGTACAGAATCCAAAAATGGATTCCCTGCCTGAATGGGTTAATTGTGGACAAAAACAAAGAAATCTTTGTTTTTGTCCACAATTAACCCATTCAGGCAGGGAATCTAGTTTTGGGTCTGAGAGACTAAACCTCATGCAGTCCATGGCTAAACTGCTGAATAAATAGTGGATCCTGATCAATATGGTTGAAAACCACTGCTTTAAAAGATCACTATAGCTATAGCTATCTTATTAGGGAATGCTGGACTTGGAAACCAGTTTGAAAACCATTAGCATATATAGAGGAGGCCAGGTCTGTAATGTCTATATTTTATGACAGCTATTTCAGGTTGTGTTTGCATCTGTCAGGTGAGAGGTGTGTGTGTGTGTGTGTGTGTGTGTGTGTGTGTGTGTGTGTGTGTGTGTGTGTGTGTGTGTGTGTGTGTGTGTGTGTGTGTGTGTGTGTGTGTGTGTGTGTGTGTGTGTGTGTGTGTGTGTGTGTGTGTGTGTCTGTGTGTGTGTGTGTGTGTGTGTGTGTGTGTGTGTGTGTGTGTGTGTGTGTGTGTGTGTGTGTGTGTGTGTGTGTGTGTGTGTCTCCGCGGTTGAAAATGTTTATCATTAAACCTTGTACTTCCATGTTTTGCATTTGTAATTTAATAAATGCAGTACTGCATTAGTATTATTTCACTTTAAAAAAAAATGTCATTTTTTGGTCTACTCAGGATCATGACCACTAGGGTCTAAATACTTCAGTATTTCGATATTCAGTATTTAGATATTTGATGTTTAGCCCTGCCTCCTCCTATACAAACCCATTATATTTCTGTTTTAACCATAATATTTTAAATGAAAACACCCAATATTTTTTCTGGTGATTGATATTGTCCTCCTAATGAAGGAAATGTAGGAAAATGTAGGAGGATGCTACACGTAGGAAAATGTAAATCCTCCCCTGGGCTTCAAATTCAATTTTAACCATGTGATAGAATTCTCAAAAAAAATCTACCACATTTTCTTTCTTTTGACTGATATTGTTCTAATTTATACTGTAAGGGGGGCATGGTTTTTCATTCACTGTGTTTTTATATAATATATACTTTTTCCAAAAGAATTATTAAAAACAAATGAAAGCAGAAAATACAAAAGCACAGTTCCCTCACGCATTAGGACTTCATCAGTTAACAGAAAAAAAGGTTGTTATTTTCGATTCATCTATCGTGGTTAAAATGGTTACCATGGGTTTGTACAGAAAATGTGTATTAAATATTAATTATGTAATTACTGAATCAATCAACTGAGTAGACAATAAAACATCCCTTTATGAAACCCGATTAAGACACATTTCATATTCCATATAGTAAAAAGGAAGAAAAACGCTCATACAGTATATTTGTGTGTTGCTGTTTGAGATTCCAGTGGCGTCTGGTTAACTCTATGCTCGCCTGCTCCCCAAATCCTCGTTTCCCAACATGTGTCCAGTAGGAAGCTGGATCTGAAGTGGACCGTGCGATGGTTTAATGAAATTAACACACCGTGATATTAAACAGCCCCAGAGAGAGAGAGAGATAAATCATCTGTCAGGCCGAGTAGTCAGAGAAATATGTTACAAAAATAGACTGAGTTGTGCACTTCCGGCAGAAAGCGTGAAAATTTGCACCTGGGGTATTTTTGGGTGCTGAATTCAAAAATTAATGGATCCAAGAGTTCTGACCAAAGGGTCACCCCCAAAATCCAAGATTTTGGGGGTAACCAAAGGTTTTTCCTTCATAACTTGAAATGCATTGATTTTACGCCCCATAAATGTATTGAACGTTAATATAAAGTTGGGCATTACGGACGATTTGGTACCAAGTACATGCCTGTATCTTCTACGGTTCTCGAGATACAGCATATAGGTACTTTCACAGATTGAGGAGAGCAACACATTTGTAACATTGATTCTTAAGTCAATCCAATGGTCATACAGACATGATAATTGCTACACACACTCTTCAAACCCCACTATTTCTAAAAGTACTTCATGCCATGCAAAATTCCAAGATGGCAGCCCCCAAAATCCAAGATGTCCGTCCAAAAATGTGTATTTTCTATCATAACTCAAAATACGAAGATTTTAAGCCCCATAAATGTATTGAACATTAATATAAAGTCGGGCATTACGGACATTTTGATACCAAGTACATGTCTGTATGTGTTACGGTTCTTGAGTTACAACATATAGGTAGTGATGAGGCGCCATAAGGGTAAGATTTTGGCACGTTTCACCCTTTTACTCAAAGATCCCTTTATCACCATGTCAACCATTTTCAGGAAACAGACCTACATGTGTCTGCTATCATAAACCACTTCAAGTTTTTCAATTGATGAAACGGGTTGGGAGTTATTAAACCGAACGTGAGTGCTGTTTCAGTGTTAAATTTGCTGCGTACATTTTGCAAGGATAAGCCACCCAGAAATGTCTGTCTGTCTGCATCACACTGAGTCTGTGCTTCACAATAAGGGCTCCATTTTTTTACACACTAAACCCATATCCCAAATCCCAAAGTGTAGCATGTGCCATAGAGTAATGGTATAATATGCTAATAAGTGTAATAGAGTAATAGGCTAACACGTGCAATGGCATAATATATGTGCAATAGGCTAATAGTGTAATAGTGTAATGAATGCAATAGTGTCATAGGGTAATATGTGTAATAGTGCAATAGTGCAATATATGTCCATTAGGGTAATAGTGTAATATATGCAATAGTGTAATAGTGTAATAGGGCTAATAGTGTAATAATGTAATATATGTACAATAGGCTAAGAGTGTATTATATACAATAGTGCCATAGTGTAATAAACACAGTAGACTAATACGTGTAATAGTGTAATACATGTAATAGTGCCATAGGGTAATATGTATAATAGCCCAAAAGTGCAATATATGTGCATTAGGGTCTAATATATGGCATAATAGTGTATTACACTATGACACTATTGTATATAATACATTATTAGCCTATTGCACATAAATTACACTATTACACTATTAGCCCTATTACACTATTGCATATATTGCATATATTACACTATTACCCTAATGCACACATATTGCACTACGCTATTACACATTATTACCCTGACACTACTGCATGTATTACACTATTACACTTAATAGCCTAGTGTATTTATTACACTATAACAGTATTGTATATAATACACTATTAGCCTATTGCACATACTGTATATTACACTATCAGCCCTATTAACTATTAAACTATTTCATGTATTACACTATTACCCTAATGCACATATACTGCACTTTTGCGCTATTACACATATTACCCTATGACACTATTGCATGTATTACACTATTACACTTATTAGCCTACTGTGTTTATTACACTATGGCACTATTGTATATAATACATCTATATGTATACATATATTATGCTATTGCAAGTGTTAGCCTATTACACTATTACACTTATTAGCATATTATACCATTACTCTATGGCACATGCTACACTTTGGGATTTGGGATATGGGTTTAGTGGAGCCCTTATTGTGAAGCACAGACTCAGTGTGATGCAGACAGACAGACATTTCTGGGTGGCTTATCCTTGCAAAATGTACGCAGCAAATTTAACACTGAAACAGCACTCACGTTCGGTTTAATAACTCCCAACCCGTTTCATCAATTGAAAAACTTGAAGTGGTTTATGATAGCAGACACATGTAGGTCTGTTTCCTGAAAATGGTTGACATGGTGATAAAGGGATCTTTGAGTAAAAGGGTGAAACGTGCCAAAATCTTACCCTTATGGCGCCTCATCACTACCTATATGTTGTAACTCAAGAACCGTAACACATACAGACATGTACTTGGTATCAAAATGTCCGTAATGCCCGACTTTATATTAATGTTCAATACATTTATGGGGCTTAAAATCTTCGTATTTCGAGTTATGATAGAAAAACCACATTTTTGGACGGACATCTTGGATTTTGGGGGCTGCCATCTTGGAATTTTGCACGGCACGCAGTACTTTTGGAAATAGTGGGGTTTGAAGAGTGTGTGTACCAATTATCATGTCTGTATGACCATTGGATTGACTTAAGAATCAATGTTACAAATGTGTTGCTCTCCTCAATCTGTGAAAGTACCTATATGCTGTATCTCGAGAACCGTAGAAGATACAGACATGTACTTGGTACCAAATCGTCCGTAATGCCCAACTTTATATTAACGTTCAATACATTTATGGGGCGTAAAATCAATGCATTTCAGGTTATGAAGGAAAAACCTTTGGTTACCCCCAAAATCTTGGATTTTGGGGGTAACCCTTTGGTCAGAACTCTTGGATCCGTTAATTTTTGGATTCAGCACCCAAAAATACCCCCAGGTACAAATTTTCACGCTTTCTGCCGGAAGTGCACACCTATTTCACATATTTCTCTGACTAGAGAGGCTATATGGCAAAGGAAAGGAAGCAGGGGCGGATTGGCCATCTGGAGTACAGGGAGTTTTCCCGGTGGCCTGCACCACCTAGTGTCCTGGACAGGTTTTTTTTTTTTTTTTTCCTTTTTTTTTGAAAAGTCCAGGGCAGGCCAGGGCGCCAGGCCCAGGCCAGGCAAACTTGTGTTTCTATCCTTCAAAAAAGAAAAGGTGTCCTTCACCAGAGCCTTCAAGTAGGACAGTTGCCATATTCCCGTTCACTCCTGTGTGCCAGGGCGCTCGCGCTGCTGGAGGCAGTGTTGCCAACTGCCAAGATCCAAAATGCACTAGTGGCACTTCCAAAATGCACTAGAATGTGCTAGATGCTCGCCTGGAACATGCAGATCAAAATGACCATTAATCTTCTACATTCTCTAGTTGTGTAGACTAAGTTGGGCTAATTCACATGATGAATATTATAACTCTTGAGGGTGTAAAAATAAAACCAAATGGACCCGCAAGGGTCCATTTGGTTTTATTTTTACGCTCTCAAAGAGTTACATCTGGTTAACCAGCTGCCCCCACCAGGGGGGCCTGGCAAAGGCAAAATTGTCCCGGTGGGAAAATATGTGCCAATCCGCCCCTGAAAGGAAGGAACGACTTCACGAAATCTGGCTAAGGGTTTATTTGTTAACGGCTTGTTTATCCAAAGTGCTTCACAATTAATTTCACACACCATGCTTGCACTCACTCTGCTTGTGCAGTTGACCTTTCAGTAAGCCCCTCCCCAAACTGATATGGTCCAATCACATCGCTGAGCATCACATGTGATAAACGTTATGTGATAGACAAACCTCTCCGCCAATAGTTTTCCAATATGATAAAACACTGTCTTTATAAACATAAATGCTACAGATTTTTTCCAGTGCATACAGCAGGTCTTGTTGACGGATTTGGAAGAGATTATGAAGGTCTAGTTCCAAAAATGAAGCAGTAGGCTATTTAATGTGTCATGTCCATGATATTTACATTGGAATGAAAGGAGCCCGGCCAGTGTCCAACCATGTTTTGGACACTGGGGAGAGGGCTCAATTATGTGCATGATAAAATACCACTATTTTTTTCTACTCATTCTGTGTCTCACAGGAGGGCTGTGGGCAGTTCAGAAACTTCTTCCAATGACATCATCATTATGCAGATTTTTTTTTTAAACAATGTGTTTTTGAAAAGATATTTATATTTTTATTATCGGGAGAATGATGGCTGCCATTTTGGCATTGCGAATTTTCAGGAATAGAAAGCCTGCTGTTTCTATTAGCTTGGATTTCACCATATGATGTCATTGGAAGAAGTTTCTGAACTGCCCACAGCCCTCCTGTGAGACACAGACTTTATCATGTACATTAGTGAGGATCTACTATTATATGAATATATGTTGAAAAGTGGTGAAGTGGTCCTTTAATAACTGGCTGGGATGTGCATTTCCAACTAGCGTCATTTGCTTATAGGGGCTCCCTGGAACAACATATTGTCAGATTGGTGTTGGCAGCAAATTACAGATAATACTGGGAATCCTTGGCATGAAATAGTTTGAGAAACCCCCGCATGATTAGAAACAGTGTTGGGCAGTAACTAATTTTAGATTACATATTACTGTAATATTATTACTTTTGCTCCAAAAAGTAAAGTAACGAGATTACTCTGCAAAAATTGGTAATAAGTAACGCATTACTTTGCAAGTAACGCCAAGTTACTTTTTAAAAATGAGCTTGTTGTTGCATGCAAAAATAGAACAGATTTACAAGCTATCGACAGGTACTGTAACAACAGAGATGTGCAGTAGATTGTAGATCCAGTCCACACGCTGCATCCTGCGCACACTTATGTAAACTACAAATCGCTTGCTGCTTTATTTTGTATTTTATTATTAAATACAAGACTTCAACTGTCTTTGAAAATAATTGTGGAAAAAGTTTAAAAAGTCAAAGAGACAGATTTTGCTTGGCTTTCAGGTGCAGTTTGAGGGATTGGAGACTATTATTGCAATAAATTGGATTCAGTTCTAAAAAGTGCTCGCTAAACAGATTATGTTGTACATCTCTATTTAGGCAGTGTTGAGAACTTGGGAAAGTAATAATGTAATATGTAACATATTACTCTTCAATTCCAGTAATAAGTAAAGTAATGATATTACTTTGTCTAAGGGGTAACGAGTAAAGTAAAGAAGTTACTTTCCTAAGTAATATTGACCAACACTGTTTAGAACAGGGGTCTTCAACAGGTGGTCCGGGGACCACCAGTGGTCCCTGAGAGGATTCCAGGTGGTCCCCAGGTTAAATGAGAGCGTGAACATGAAACCAAATGGACGCTTGCGGGTCCATTTGGTTCCAAATGGACGCTTGCGGGTCCATTTGGTTTCATGTTTACACTCTCGATAGTTAAAATATTCACCATTTGCCCATGTCTACACAACTAGAAGATTAATGGTCATTTTGATCTGTATGTTTGCCTGTTTTGTTTCCCAAACCCAGCCTATAATTGTGGACAAAAGCAAAAGAAATATTTGTAGGGGTCTGTGGGGGCTAAAATGTCTTCAAATGGTGGTCCGTGGCTCGAATGCTGAATAAATAGTGGGCCCTGGTATCAAAAAGGTTGAAAAACACTGATTTAGACACATTGGGTTTTTCCAGAAATCTGTCATGATTTAGAAGTCATTTTGTAGAATCTGGGCTCACTTCTAAATAAAAACACACAATTGGTACTTAGTTATTCCATTTTGTCTATAGATTTTCATCATGTGTACCAGTGATAAGAGTATGGGATCTTCGCTCATGGTTGCCATGACAGCAACATCTACTGAGGAAATGATTTAGGTGAAAGGTCACGCTTCATAGAAACATACAATGTGTGTCGATTTGTGACATATTACGTGCAATATCTGTCCAAATGTCACCTCCTTCACATTATCCTCTTGTTCAGGGACGTGCACACATAGACGTTAAAGTGGGGCATCAGCTCCTGCCCTTTATACGCGTCTGTTAAACCAGTGGTTTTCAACTTTTTTGACACCAGGGCCCACCATTTATTCAGCATTTGAGCCAGGGAGTCATGTCATTTTTAGCCCTTTTCTTTTGCCCACAATTCCAGGCTGGATTTGAGAAACAAAACAGTAAAACATACAGATCAAAATGACTGTTAATCTTCTACATTCTCTAGTTGTGTAGACTATGGGTTAATTCATATGATGAATATTTTAACTAGAGTGTAAACTGTTTTTTACCCTCAGAGACGAGTGAAATCACCTCATGCACTGGGTGAGCAACTTAATCCAAGTGAATGAGAGTGGAACTTCCGGTGTCGTCTCTATTTAATATATACCCTAAGGCAGGGGTGGGCAATTATTTTTCCCAAGGGGCCAAATGAGATACATAAAATATTGCGGGGCGCCAAGACTAAAGGCTGAACTAAAGTCTGCGTAATATTAATTTATTAATTCATTTATTATATTTATTAATTTCAAGACAAAAGTAAATGTAAGACCAACCATTTTGACACCAGGGCCCTCTATTTATTCAGTATTTGTGCCACAAAGGACCTGATGACATTTTAGCTCCACAGACCCAAAAACCAAAGACTTCTTTTGCTTTTGTCCACAATTCCAGGCTGGATTTGGGAAAACAGTCAAACATGCAGATCAAAATGACCATTAATCTTCTACATTCTCTAGTTGTGTAGACTTGGGCTAATTCAGATGATGAATGTTTTAACTCTGGAGAGTGTAAAAATGAAACCAAATGGACCCATTTGGTTTCATTTTTACGCTCTCAAAGAGTTACATCTGGTTAACCAACTTTCCATTTTTAACTGGAACTCGCTCAAGGACACTGATGGTCCTCGGACCACTGGTTTAAAACCCTTCCAGGGGCCGGTCAGAGTCAGCCAAAGGGCTGCATTTGGCCCCCGGGCCGCATGATGCCCAGGTATGGCCTAAGGTAATAGCCCACTCCGCTCACCCATGAATAGGCCATGGCCTACTTGTGCGCAACGTGCACAAGTACTAATAAGCAGCTCTGCTGAGTTGCTGATTAGTTGATAGAGTAAATTGTTAAGGAAATAATCGACAGTTGGAGCAGCACTGCTCAAATGTTTTGGTCCCCCCCTGGGGAAACATGACGCACGCGCGCAAACACACACAACACACTTGCACACACGTACGCGGGTGCGGGGGGCATACAACAAGATAAACAGAACAGAGGCCATTATTCACGTCTGCCATGGGCGCCATGGCAACAGCGCTGCCTCCTGCGCCGTGATTGGCCGTAGATAAGGTGACCAGTCTCCAGCCATCAGTCATCCGCTGGGGAGCACATTCACAATTATTGTCACCGCCTGCCGCTGTCAATCAGCCATTTAACAAGCCCTAGCGCTGTTGCCCTATTTCTGTTGAGCTGCTGTCTGCTGTCCGCTCCACTCTCTCCCCTGGAGGATTTACACAGAGAGGAGAAAAGATCCTGCTCTGGAAGAAGAAGAAGAAAAAAAAAACGCACACACTCACAAAGTCTTTCTCTAACCCACAGTTACACGTGTGCCAGCGTTCCAACTCTTGGCGCCGCTTGCCTGATCTTTTTCCCTGCAGAACGTATGCTAATTGCCCCATTCTACAGCGTTGCTATATGAAAAGAAGAGTCCGGCACAGGGGGCTCTTATCTATTCAGGGAATTTGAATATTATAATGAACACCAGGATAAGTTGGCCTAAAAGGGCGAGGTATAGGCCCATATGGCTCCATACATTCTGCATTACGGACTTGTGAGGGTCCATAGGGTACCATTTGTACACTCTCAAGAGATACAGACCTATAAAGTTCAATTTCGTTAGCCTACATAAATTCTAAGTTACAGACCTGTGGGAGATCTGGGGAATCGGCGCGATAGTGTGGGCGTTTATCGTTCCCTGTATGGAAACCACTTCACACTCTCAGAGTTTCGGAACTATAAAAGGTAAATTTGGTTCCATAAACTTGTCAGAGTTACATACCTGTAAGGGTGCATATATAGTTCCATTACATTCTCAAGGAAACAAGAATTTCTTTGAAATTCTCTTTAACTAACTCCACATGTAACTCTGCTCCCGCCTGTGCTAGCACCCTTTCTAAAATGTCTGTGCAACCCTGTGCACTGTGGTGATCTTTTTGAAAAGGGGGTGTTTAAGTAAGTTTTTGTATTTTGAATAGCTTGTGCCCCCCCCCCCCCCCCCCCCCCCCCCACACACACACACACACGCACACACAGTGTGACATAACGAGTCACAGCGTATTTTCTTAAATACAACACAAAAGCACAAATAAAAACAAGTGGAACTAATCAGAACAGGCTTTGTCACATACTGTATATCCCAGGCCAGCCAGACTGCACCAGTGGAACATTTTTGAAGTGTTCTCGTATGAATGGAATATCACCCACCAAGGACTGGAGTAAACATTTAAAAACATGCACACGCACACACACACACACACGCATGCACGCACGCACGCACGCACGCACGCGCACACAGTAACAACCAGTCTGATGTTGTTGCGTCCATTTGGTTCCTACAATCCTATCCCATCATAGCTGGGAACAGCCTAGAACTCCCTCAAGGACCCCTGGAGGTCCCCAGACCCCACTTTGGGAACCTCTGCAGCTCTGCTCAACAGCGCCACAGCACAGGGCCTGACGAACAATGAGACAAAACCCAAATTGTCTCAAATTCAAAACAACATGGAGGGAAAAGCAATGACAGCTTGTAACCTTTCTACTCTTTACTGACTCTGGCAGTGTCCAGCTTTCACTCACACAAAACTCCTGCCGACCTCTGGAACATGGCCCTAATTAAATATATCCCCATATAATCAAAATGACGTATCAAAGCATCAGCCAGGGGCGGATGTAACATTTGCCAATTGGAAAGGGGGGGGGGAGGGGGAGGGGCAGGATGGTATGGGGGCGGCTTCATCGCCCCACCATGCAATGAAGTCGCACCCATACATTTTTGGTTACAGGACTTTTATTAGGCAACTAATTAAAGCATCAATAATAACATCAGTTGTTGTTAAAGTTGTAAGAGCCATGCAGCATGCATAACGCTAAAGGTCTGACTCAGAGAGTTTTCTGTTTTCAATGATGAAATGCTGTTGGTTTAGTGGTGTGACAACTGTAGTTATTAGTGTTTCAAATCATTTTAAATATAGGCACTTAAATTTGAAATATGTTGGGTTATTTTGCATGCCATCATGTTTGGTGGGGCAGTTAGGGCATTTCGCCCATGCCCATGCCTAGATCCGCCCCTGGCATCAACAAGTTTGTTAAGATTTGCTTACCTACTACTGTTCTTCTTATTCTGGGATTTCCGGCAGTGGAGACACTGCTGTGTATCACTGCCACAGTTCAGGGTGTTATTCCACTCAGAGTTCCATGTCCTCTCATAGTATAGTGGTCCGTATGCTGGATAAAAGCCAAAACGTTCCTGGACTCCACAGCTTTGTGGTCCATTCCCCGACTGAACAATCTTGTACTCCAGAGCGGGAATCCTAATATTGTTCAGTTCCTCCCACAGCTGCTCTCTGTCTGCCCTGTACTTAAACAACAGTAGTGTCTGCTCTTCTACATCCACACAGGCCATGCGGATGCTTCCCACACTGTTCTCAGACAACTGGCTAGACAACAATGTCTGAATCTCAGCCAAGTCGGTTTAACAGACTTGGCTCTTCTCTCCCGTACACACACTTTTTTGTTGTTGTTGACACATGCCTGTGCCGATAAATACAGCCTCTACCTCTCACTACATTATTCCACTCCTGTTGTACCCCTGTCTATGCACTGCATGACATGTCTCCAGGTCCACATCAAACACTCAAATCAGGCTTCTGGCCAGACAGTAGGCCTCAAACCTGGGCTCTACCCTTAAAGGGGCAATGCCACATAGTAAGGGTAAGTCACAGTGTGTTAGTGGTGGATAGGCCCTAATGCTTGCAATCTCACAATACATACAGTATGTACAGAGCCTGCACAATACATTATATTGATTAGTCAATATAAATTTATATCGCTTTATTCAAAAATAATGTTGTTGCACAAGTACAATGAAACGTTTTCAGGCTTACATAGAGTACACACTGAGCTGTGTACTCTATTATGTACATTATGAGTATGTGAGTTATACTGAGTATATTTGATTGATTAAGTGATTGATTGATTTAGTAATATGTATGAATTAGTCTCATGTTATGTGCAGTACAGTACAGTGATGTAATGATGTGTCTGTCCATCATTAGACAGGTAAAACGAGGTGATAATGTGTCTACTCCGTCACTGTTTGTCTGCGTCCATAATGACAACCATGTGGCTCTTTACCTCAGACAGCCACACACACTGTGGTTGTTAATGCACCCGTTCAGCCAATGGCACTGAATATACATACACATAAAAACACACTCATCACCTACATTGCTCTCCGTCTCTCTCCAGGGCCGGATCTAGAGGGGGGCAGGGGTGGGGCAAACGTGCATCCTGCCCACCCAATGGTGGGCAGGATGCCCAGGTCTGGTGGTCTGGTGGTCCTTGTGAGAGTTCCAGGTGCGGTCCCCAGCTAAATGATGGATAGTTCGTTAGTACCAGATGTAACGCTTTGAGAGCGTAAAAATGAAACCAAATGGACCCTTGCGGCTTGCGGGTCCATTTGGTTTCATTTTTACACTCTCAAGAGTTAAAATATTCATCATGTGAATTAGCCTATACACAACTGAGAATGTAGACGATTTAATGGTCATTTTGATCTGTATGTTGGACTGTTTTGTTTCCCCAAATCCAGCCTGGAATTATGAACAAAAGCAAAAGAAATCTTTAGTTTCGGGGCCTTTGAGGTGAAAATGTCATGGTCAGCCATGGCTCAAATTCTGAATAAATTGTGGGCCCTGGTATGAAAAAGGTTGAAAAACAACTGCTTCATATAAAAACTTTGGAGTTTCCCACCCTGCCATTCTTCCAGCCCACCCTAGGGCTGGCTAAATCCGGCCCTGTTTCTCTGTCTCTCTCTCTCTCCAGCCTCCTAGTGTGAGCAGCACAGACAGGTTACCCAGCAACAGACCACTCACTCCACTCAGCCTTGATTTATGGACCACAATTAACCACCTGCCCCCCTCCCCCCAACCCCCAACCTGTTAGAGCGGTCAGTGGGCGATCAAGAAACATCGTCCCTGTTGGGTAATAACAAGCACATAGGTCCAAAAGTCTGCAACACAAGCTGTGGTTAACACTAGTCATTATTAGATAAGTGGTTTCCGAAATTACATAATTATTTGAACCACATGCAGGGGAGCCGATGCGTAGTATACCCTTATGATGACCACAAGCACTTACTTGGAATGGCAGGAGTTAATTGAGACATTACATGTACGTTATTGTAGTTCGACTCGGTTAACACATTCCTGGTCGACAAACGTATAAGCGTACAAGCATATACGTTCATTATCGGGAAGCAACACTGGTCACCCAAATACGTACGTTATACGTGTGTGGGTGTGTTTGATTCAATCTACTGGAAAGGATAATCACATTATAGCTTCGGATCTGTTGGTAGTCATAAGACTGACCACCACCGCTATTCATAGACCACCACCACCACCTCGCCCCTCCTCCTCCTCCCATCTCCCTCATTCTCCTCGAATGGGATCATTTCTCCTCTGCTTTCTCTCTATACAGTCTACCCAGGGGCGGATGTAACATTTCCCAATTGGGGGGCAAGAGAAAGTGGTATGGGGGCAGATTCATCGATGAAGCTGCCCCCATACCATTTTCAGTTACAGGACTTTTATTAGGCAAGTGATTTATTTATTAGGCATTCCCCAGGGTGGCCTGGCAAAGGCAAAATTGTCCCGGTGGGAAAATATGTGCCAATCCGCCCCTGGAAATGAATATAGTAAATTATGAAGGCGTATTGTTGCATGGTGCCTCAGTGTTCGGCAGCTGAAAAAGGATTTTCAAAGTGATGTCTTACTAGACACCTTTACAAACACATTGTTGGTGAAGAAATGTCTTTGGCATGGAATGTATTCACAGATTGTATGCTCATATATCCCCCGACTACACTGAGACAGCAGTCTGTTGGCCTGGTGCCCTTCCAGGCACCGAGGAAAGATGATTCCTCTGAAAAAAAACTCTGCATCGATGAAAGGAAATCCAAAACCGAAAAAGTCTGGCCAAAATCTGCCACGGACGACTCTCTAATCCAAAAGATTCAGTTTACCAATACTGCAGTATAGTAAACCCCTTTAGCCCTCAAGCTTGCATCTTTAGTTTATGTTTTTTGTGTTGTTTTGTTTTATCATTGCTGTCTATTCATTTACTCATTTTACTGTCACTTTAGCTTTTAACCATGCACTTTAACCACTGTTTTGTAAAATAGCAGATGTACAAGGTCATAGTGCCGCGCTACGGGATTTGCTGTTTTTGAAATATCTTGAAAATGTATGGAAATCTTCAAATATATATTCTTTCTTTCAGTGTCAGTGGATCTTTTGAATTCATATACTTCTGTGTGAGGTCATATTTTCAGATGGGGGTCGATCGGCGGCCAAGTACACATCATTTCTGGAGTCCTTGACATGAAATAGTTTGAGAACAAGCACTGACATGTAGAAACAAGTTTTCTACAGAAATCTGTCATGACACATTTTGTAGAATCTAAAAAAAAGAAAAGGAAAGCTAACTGGGTTATGGAGTGTCCTTAGCTGAGTGGTTAGTGCTCCTGTCTGGGGAGTCGGAGCTCCTGGTGGTCCCAGGTATGACTCCAGGCCAGTTCTGAATAACAGTGGGGGGTCCCCCGCTCTCTCTCTCTCTCTCTCTCTCTCTCTCTCTCTCTCTCTCTCTCTCTCTCTCTCTCTCTCTCTCTCTCTCTCTCTGTCTGTATGTAAGGTGTCCTTGGCCTGAAAAGATAATCAACATAAAAATCTCAAAATGGGTCAGAAATCCCTCACAGACACTCAGGTGACACTCAAGGTGGTGGTACAAGTTGGTGTTGTTAAAGGACAACTTTTTTAGGTTGTTATTAGACAAAGTAAAAGATGAGTGTACATTGTTTTTCATTTGCTGCTTTCTGTATTTTTTAGCAATTTTGTTTTTATTGTGTTTTTATTATTTGCTATAGTCCTACATTCCTACTAGACCCCATGAAATTACATCTGGCCACAAAGGTTCACAGGATCTACTGAATGTGAAGATATTCACATTTTAATAGCAACATCTTCGAATGCCCCCATCTCCCTGTCTAAAAGGTCTAAATCTTTAAAACTAAAGAAAGCAGCAAATGTAAAACAATTAACACTCACATTTTAAATTCTAACAACCCAAAACATGAACCTTTTTTGAAAATCCTCCTTTAACATATTTTTCTCAGAATTCGAGAGCATTAGTCCGATATTCAGGAACAATGGTCGGACTAGTGTTCAAACACGCACCAAACCTGTGCTCCTGGTTATGGTTAAGTTAGGGTTTGAGAAAGGTTGAGTTGACACTGTTCGCTTCGCATATCTTCTCCATACTTCGGTCAGGTAGTCCCAAATTGGAGTGTGCTGCATGCACAAACAGACCCACATACATTTCTCCCTGGTTTAAATAGCAACCGCCTCTCAGTGTGTTCACAATAACAGTGTCAGAACTAATTTCTTCCCGTTTCTCTCCTCTTTCTGTCTGGTCTCCAGATCCTGGCCATCATCTCCATCCTGTTCATCGTGTTGTCCACCGTGGCTCTGTCTCTCAACACGCTGCCTGAGCTGCAGGACACCGATGAGTTCGGACACGCCTCTGACAACCCCCAGCTGGCCCACGTGGAGGCTGTGTGCATCGCCTGGTTCACCATGGAGTACCTGCTGAGGTTCCTGTCCTCACCCAACAAGTGGAAGTTCTTTAAAGGTGAAAGAGAGAACCATGTATCATGGGGTTGACACTAAGGTCTCCGAGGCACTTGTCCATGGGGCAAGTGCAAGTCAGGTTCTACTTGCCCTCGGGTCATGGTCACTTGCCCCCCAAAAATATATTGTAAATTTTGCATTTAAGTTTACTTCCTAAGTTCCTACTTGGGTGCTAAATCTATCAGAGTTAAACAAACATCGTTGAAAAACAGGCATTGAAGCACCCCTCAAAAGGTAGTGTAGATAGCTGATCTACAAGCTCTCAACACGTCGTGCCTCGATGCATTGAGGGCTTGTATATTAGCTAATTACAGGGCGCTACTCTGCACTCTGTAGTTACTGAAGATGGGGTGTTACAACATGGATGTCTACACAGAGGACGGCTTTACTCATATCGAATATGTTCAATGGACAGTTGCCACTCTACAGCAGAGGTAGTTAGTAGCAGTAGTGGTGTTTCAAATCATTTTAAATATAACCACTTTAATTTGAAATATCTTGGGTTGTTTTGCATGCCATCATGTTTGATGGGGCGGACTGGGCATTTAGGGGAGCCCCTCCATGCCCATGCCTAGATCCGCCCCTGCTCTATGGTCTAGATTAGGGATAAATCATGCACGTGCACACTCTCTATCCACCCCACCTGCTCTCCTCCAGGTCCTCTGAACGTCATCGACCTCCTGGCCATCCTGCCCTACTACGTCACCATCTTCCTGACCGAGTCCAACAAGAGCGTGCTGCAGTTCCAGAACGTGCGCCGCGTGGTCCAGATCTTCAGGATCATGAGGATCCTGAGGATCCTGAAGCTGGCGCGCCACTCCACAGGCCTGCAGTCGCTGGGCTTCACCCTGAGGAGGAGCTACAACGAGCTGGGCCTGCTCATACTGTTCCTGGCCATGGGCATCATGATCTTCTCCAGGTCAGACCAGACAGTGGTCCTTGAGGGGGTTCCAGCCATGTCAGGGGCGAGGGGAGGGGGCTTGTCCTCTAAAAAGGTTTTCAACCTTTTTGATGCCAGGGACCACCTTTTATTCAGAATTTGAGCCACGGACCACCATTTGAGGACATTTTAGACCCACAGACCCCAAAACTAAAGATTTCTTTTGCTTTTGTCCATCTTCTAGTTGTGTAGACGGGCTAATTCAGATGATGAATATTTTAACTCTTGAGAGTGTAAAAATGAAACCAAATGGACCCGTAAGGGTCCATTTGGTTTCATTTTTACGTTCTCAAGAGTTACATCTGGTTAAACAACTTAGCTGGGGACCACCTGGAACCCTCTCAGGGACCACTGGTGGTCCCCGGACCACCTGTTGAAAACCCCTGAGCTATATGATGGGGAGTTGCTATTAACAACATGGACCCTTATACCGTAGATCAGTGGTTTTCAACCTTTTTGATACCAGGGCCCACTATTTGTTCAGCATTTGAGCCCACGGACCACCGTTTGACATTTTAGCCCCACAGACCCAAAACTAAAGATTTCTTTTGTCCACAATTCCAGGCTGGATTTGGGAAACAAAACAGGCAAAACATACAGATCAAAAATGACCATTAATCTTAAATCTTAAATGGTAAACTTTTACTATTGTAAGTTGATCTGGATTAAGAGCATCTGTGAAATGCCTAAATTGTAAATTGTACCAGAGTGCACTGCGCTCCCTTTAGCGGTTACGTCCAAACACGCACCTTAACTTTACCGTCTGATCTTCTCCTCTGACAGCCTGGTGTTCTTCGCCGAGAAGGACGAGGACGACACCAAGTTCAAGAGCATCCCGGCGTCCTTCTGGTGGGCCACCATCACCATGACCACGGTGGGCTACGGGGACATCTACCCCAAGACGCTGCTGGGGAAGATCGTGGGCGGCCTGTGCTGCATCGCCGGCGTGCTGGTCATCGCCCTGCCCATCCCCATCATCGTCAACAACTTCTCCGAGTTCTACAAGGAGCAGAAGAGGCAGGAGAAGGCTGTGAAGAGACGCGAGGCGCTGGAGAGGGCCAAGCGCAACGGCAGCATCGTGTCCATGAACATGAAGGTGTATATGAGTGGAGAGAATCAGAGCTCTAATTATTGGTTGTTCGGTTTGGCTCACCAGTTTTGGAGATAGGAATGCCTTGCAGAGAGAAAACAGGCTTGAAGGATTCCCTTAATAATTTAATCTTTACATGTCGACTTCAGCGCTGTCATTTTTTCTCACACATGCTCTAGTGCAGCAAAGAGATTATTTTTTAAACAAGTGGCGTCATTTTTTTTTTTGCATCTTCATAAGAAAAGGCAAACAAAAGCAGATTTAAGGTCTGTTTAAATGTAGCAGCTCTGTTTACGATGGAATTGTCTAAATCTCTGGTTTTCAACCACTATTTATTCAGAGATTTGATCCACGGACCACCATTTGAGGACATTTTAGCCCCACAGACGCAAAAACTAAAATTTAGTTTACTTTTGTCCACAATATCAGGCTGGGTTTCAGAAACAAAACACTCAAACATACAGATAAAAATGACCATTAATCCTCTACATTCTCTAGTTGTATAGACTTGGGCTAATTCAGTTTATGAATATTTTAACTCTTGAGAGTGTAAACAACATGAAACCAAATGGGTCGATTTTCATTTCCACACTCTCCAAGAGTTACACCCGGTTAACCAACACTCCATCAACACTCCATCATAACCAACACTCCACCTGGAATCCTCTCAGGAACCACTAGTGGTCCACCTGTTGAAAACCCCTGGTCAAAATAGTACAGACTGTAGTCCTTAAGGTGGTTGTATTCCATTGACTAATCGTTTTGTCGCAACAGTTCATGCTGTTTGCACATTGTTGTAAAGTCAAGCCAATGAGGGGCTATGATAGTGTTTCGGACATATTTAGTGAATTAAACATGAATAAATATCGTGTTAACCCTTGGTGTACTGGACGTGTTTTGGTGTTCTCAGCATTATGTTTCAACTATTGAAAAATAGCAGATCTACAAGCTCATAGCGCGCCACCGAGTGGCGCGCTATGAGCTTGTATCTCTGCTATTTTTGAAAAATCGTGAAAACGTGGTGCAAATCTTTGAACTTATTATGTTATTCAGAAACTAGAAATCTAGACAGGACACAATGGGTTCTAAGCATTATGTTTTAACTATTGAAAAATAGCAGATCTACAAGCTCATAGCGCGCCACCGAGTGGCGCGCTATGAGCTTGTATCTCTGCTATTTTTGAAAAATCGTGAAAACGTGGTGCAAATCTTTGAACTTATTATGTTATTCAGAAAATAGAAATCTAGAGAGGACACAATGGGTTCTAAGCATTGTATTTTAAAAAATAGCAGATCTACAAGCTCATAGCGCGCCACCGAGTGGCGCGCTATGAGCTTGTATCTCTGCTATTTTTGAAAAATCGTGAAAACGTGGTGCAAATCTTTGAATATTATGTTATTCAGAAAGTAGAAATCTAGAGACGACACAATGGTCTTAATCTAATAGTTTTCCTCTCCACCTGAAGGAGGCGTTTGCCCGCAGCGCTGAGCTGATGGACGTGGTGGTGGAGAAGGGCGGCGGCGGCGGCGGGGAGCGTCCGCATCACGACAACCACCTGTCGCCCAGCCGCTGGAAGTGGAGCAACGCTCCGCCCAAGGCTGGCATGGTGCTGTCAGAGACCAGCTCCAACCGCTCCTACACGGCCCAGGAGCTGCTGGGGTCGCCCGGAGGAGGACCCACACAGGTATCCACATGTTGTTCAGGGACCCCCGGAGTTCTATAGGAGAGGAGTGGGAGATTTGGTACATCGCACCATAGACATACAGTCAGGGGCGGATTGGCACATATTTTCCCACCGGGACAATTTTGCCTTTGCCAGGCCACCCTGGGGGGGGGGGGGGGCAGCTGGTTAACCAGATGTAACTCTCTGAGAGCGTAAAAATAAAACCAAATGGACCCTTGCGGGTCCATTTGGTTTCATTTTTACACCCTCAAGAGTTAAAATATTCATCATGTGAATTAACCCAACTTAGTCTACACAACTAGAGAATGTAGAAGATTAATGGTCATTTTGATCTGTATGTTCCAGGCGAGCATCTAGCACATTCTAGTGCATTTTGGAAGTGCCACTAGTGCATTTTGGATCTTGTCCAGGCCACTAGGTGGCGCAGGCCACCGGGAAAACTCCCTGTACTCCAGATGGCCAATCCGCCCCTGTTAAGAATCACAATATAAATCGATTCAGAACCCTATAAATATCGATATTGTATCGTATCGTGAAGTGAAGTGAATCGTCACACCCCTTTACCATTTACCATCTCCTCTCCTTCATTCCAACGTCCAGGCGGCCTGCAGCCCCCAGAGGCTGAACCCTCACAAGCTGGAGGAGATGTACAACCAGATGGCCAAGACCCAGTCCCAGCCCAACCTCAACGGCAGGGAGCGGAGCTCCTCCCGGGTCGGCGGCGGGGTCGGGGGCGTCGGGGTGGTGGGGGGCTCCAAGCTGGGGGACGAGATCGAGCTGGGCGCCATGATGCTGATGGCGGGGGAGCGGGGGGGCCACGGAGGGGACATGAAGAGCCTGTCCAGCATCGACAGCTACATCAGCTGCGCCACAGACTTCCAGGAGAACAGCAGCAACCCTGGGCGAGGGTTCACTCACAGCCCCCCGCCGGGCTCCGCCGGCCTGGCCGGATTCCACTCAGACTCAGGTCAGGGGAGAAACTTGATTGCTTATAACAGGGGTTTTCAACCCATGGTCCTTGAGAGGGTTCCAGGTGGTCCCCAGCTAAGTTGGTTAACCTGATGAAAAGTTGGTTAACCAGATGTAACTCTTGAGAGCGTAAAAAATGAGACCCAATGGATCCTTGCGGATCAATTGCAGTTTCATGTTTACACTTTCAAGAGTTAAAATATTCATCATCTGAATTAGCCCAAGTCTATACACAACTAGAGGTTAATCGTCATTTTGATCTGTATGTTTGCCTGTTTTGTTTCCCAAATCCAGCCTGGAATTGTGAACAAAAGCAAACAAAATCTTTAGTTTTGGGGTCTGTGAGGCTAAAACATCTTCAAAAGGTGGTCCGTGGCTCAAATGCTGAATAAAGACCCTTAATGGACGCTTACGGGTCCATTTGGTTTCATTTTACACTTTCGAGTTACATTCAATTTTAATGTACACAATTAGAAAATGTTATTTTGACCAACATTTTGCCTGTTATCTCTTCCAAATTGTGGAGACAAACGTGAAAATCCTTAGCTTTGAGTCTGAGTGACTAAACTCAACATCAAATCGTGATATGCGGCAAAAATGCAGAAAGAATAGTGGTCCCTGGTATGAAAAAGGTTGAAAACCTCTGTGCTATATGTAAATGCACTGTGTGTATCTTCCCTGCAGGGCGATATTCCCACAGTCCGGGGCCTGGGGGTCCCGTCTCGGCGTCGGGCCTGTCAGGAGGAGGAGGAGGGGGACGCCCGGGGGGCTCCAGAACCAGCACTCCTGTAGCTCCGCCGGTGCAGACCAGCGGCTCCAAACCCTCCTACATCACAGAGACGGCCCGCAGGTTCCTGTTCTCCTCCTCAGCAGTAAACCCTCCTGCTGCAGCCTCCAGGAGCCTGGCTGCAGGAGGAGGAGGCTGCAGCCTCCGCGGTGGCGGCAGCAGTCATCACCACACAGACGCAGACTCGGGACCCTCTCCTCTGTCCGACTGCTCTCTGACGTCGGACCGCTCACTGCTGAGCCCCGAGACGTCGCTGTACACCACGGCCAGCAGCCGCACGCCGCCGCAGTCCCCGGTATGTATGTATACCAGTGGTGTCAAAGTCATTTGGGGTGGGGGCCGCATTGGACTTAATGTGACTTCATGGGGGCCGGAGCGCCGCGGTGCAACCAGTCGCAGACCGCAAGCATGCACGGCACACGCATGTTTACGTACACAGCCGTTACTTCTATACAGTATATCACACAAGTCATATTTATTATTAAGAATAGCTATTAATATATATTAATGACTTTTCATTATTGGTTTTATACTTGTAGCCTAGATTAAGACATTTGCTATGAAAGATGCTATTTTTATTCACAGAGCATCAATAAACCATACGAAAATAGCATTTAAATTTCAAATACTAAATTTAAGTAAGTATGTATAGTTAACTAAGTATAGTTCTCGGTTATACACCCTTGTACTGCTGAAGTATAGTTCTCGGTTACACACCCTTGTACTGTTGAAGTATAGTTCTCGGTTACACACCCTTGTACTGCTGAAGTATAGTTCTCTCGGTTACACACCCTTGTACTGCTGAAGTATAGTTCTCGGTTACACACCCTTGTACTGCTGAAGTATAGTTCTCACTTTGCAGTGCCAGCAGCCTAGCCTGGTAAAACGACTCCCCCTGCTGGACAACATGCATTACATGCCGTTCAGAAGAGAGCTCAAAAGCATTTCTTTAAACGATCATAACTTTTGATAGGAACGTGCTAGAGACTTACTTTTTTTTTAATAGACTCAGACATTTTTTCCAAGCCTGGGGCCGGATTAAATCATCTTGCGGGCCGGATCTGGCCCGCGGGCCTTGACTTTGACACATGTGATGTATACGGATGGTAATCAGCTGTTTTAGTCTAACTAACAGTCAGGGGTGTAGTGGAGGGGCGACGCGGGGGGAGCGGCGTCCCCCCACTTCTCACATCTAGAATACTTTTTGGGCAAAAGTAGGCCTATGTTTTTTGTCTTGCCATTTACTTTTATGGATACAATTAGGCATAGTAAACAAATCTTTCTCAATATGCTATACTTGTATTAATAGCGTGTCTGTGTGTGCTGTGCAGGTGCACGCAATTGCGCATGCAAATGCAAGTGTGCATGCACATGTCTTAAAGGGAATTCCACTCATTTTCAATATTTTACCATGTCATTAATATACCTTAGAGAAGTTATGTGGGCATGGTAAAAAGTTAATGAGTTTCCTTTTTTTTTTTTAACGGCGGGCACTAATTTGCATCCATCCCACCTGCAGTCCCCAGAGAGCCTGACGCTGACCCAGGCCGTGTTCACCTTCCACGACTCGTCAATCAGCAAGTACATCGACGCCGACACGGACGATGACGACCACCTCCGAGACGCTTCGGACGCACACAGCCCGTCAGAACGCCTGCTGACCGGACTGAGCCCCAGGTGGACTGACTGATAGTAGTGATCATTATCACCTGAGTGATAATAATCACCAGGTGGACCAATCAACACCCATCACTACCCACTAGGAAAACCAGGCATGGTGGGGTTAACCACATAAAAACGACAAATACTGTAAACTTACTTAAAAAAAAACCTGTACTTGCTGTAAAAAAAATCTTCCAATAACAATATAACAGCGGTGTCAAACCCAAATACAGAGGGCCAAAAAAAAAAAATTGGTACAAGTCGAGGGCCGGAGATACCGGTCTGTGTTTCAACACCGGTTTACGATGACGTCCCTGTCAAACAGATTAAAAAATCAATGCCTCTTAATGGCAAGATAATTGTAAAGATGAAACTGCCTGCATTAAAAACTGTTTTAAGTTTTAATGCCACTCTGTGGCGCGCTATGAGACGTGAACACCTGCTATTTTTCGGGGATTTTTTTCTTCTATGATCCTCACAAGTGCCGCTTTCATAGTTAATTGAGAAAGTAAATGAGACTGAGTTGAGGAAGTAAAACAATTAGTCACATTCATTTCTTATCACGGTGTGTGCAATATACCAGAGGGCCAGTTCTAATACTAATTCAATATCATCCCACGGGCCAAAGATAATTCATTCACGGGCCTGATTTGGCCCCCGGGCCTTGAGTTTGACATATTATCATAATACCCTAATAATAATAATACCTGATGGTCATGTTTTAGGCTGGAAAAAATCTTGGCATCTTTAACAGGTCGCTTCAAAAGGTAGTACAACTGATAGTTTTTACGACCGATTGGACTATAATAACTGCCTTCTCCTCTCTCTCTCCTCTCTGTGGTTGGAAGGTGTCGCATCAACAGCGGCTACCAGCGTGCCGCCAACCACCTGGAGGCTGCCCAGAAGAAGATGCTGTCGGGTCAGAACTGTCTGTTCCCTCACCAGGAGAAGAACCACGTGGGCCCGCCGCCCGACGCCTGCGTGATGGTCGGCGTCGGACCCACACCCGCCGTCACCACCACGCGAGGAGGGGGAGGAGGGGGAGGAGGAGGAGGAGGCGGCAAGCCCATGAAGTTTGGGGACCGGGGAGGTGGGGGAGGAGGGGCCGTGGCGGTCCGCCCGGCGCCGAGCACCGTGGACGAGACTCTCTGAGACGTTGTCGCCGTCAGACACGCAGTGTGAACACGGGAGTGGTGGGGCGAACGGAGCAGGCCAGTGTAGCGGAGAGGGACGGACGGACGGACGGACGGCCGCGACAGGAAGCTACGCCACACCAGGCAGAGAGACGTTACGTTAACGCTAAACTCTGGAGGCCAGACTAATGTCACTGGGTAGATATTACCCCGGCGTGGAAGATGTTTTTCCAAAGCGTGGGGCGGCAGTGGGGTTATAAACAGATTCCAACATCGCAGTACAACAACAAAAAAGCCTCTCTTGTAATAGTGGGCTCTGATTGGTGATCCCACAACTCTGGAGGTGAGTGAAACGTCATCCAAGCTAAGGAGTGCCAGACCAATCTCCACAGGGACATGGTTTTTCTTCCCTGTGGCAGATTGGTGTGGTTTTTTCCAGGCTAGCAACCAGAGCGACAAAAACAGGTGGGGGGACAATGGAACAACTAGCGTGATCTGAGACTCCCACTGTAACAACGGAATGAGGAAGTGCTCATTCTGTCTCAATGGAATAGTTCCAGTGTTTGGAACTATTATCACCCCTACAGGCTTTATACGGTGAAGATCAAAGCGTGTTGAGACTCTCTGTGGAAGACTAACCAGGGACACAATACCGGGAGGGCGGACGGACGCCATGTCCCGGTCCGAGAGACGCCGTGGTCGCACAAGGAGGCTCAGGGTTTGGTTGGAGCACAACCTACGACTCTTTACCCGTCGCTCTCTCTCTCTCTCTATGCTCCAACTCCACGCTGGGGACACCAAGATGAGCGGTCTCTGCATAGTATGGTTCTCCCGCTCCCAACCATGCTTGGGACAGATGAGTCTATACTAACCCAAATGGTAACCAACCGTCCCATCACAGTAACTCTGAGTGTGTACGAAATGGAACACAATGGAGCGGACCTGTACACCTCAGAGTTGTGGGGGGTTGGGGGGAGTAGTAGTTCTGGTCCAGTGCTTACGGCGAGTCTCCCCGTCACTGCCGTCCTGTTGTTAGCCCAGCCACGGCTCTGTAGTGGCTCAACTGCTGCCGCCCGTTGTTGTTGTTTTAGACCAGGGGTTTTCAACCTTTTTGACACCAGGGACCACCGTTTATTCAGAATTTCAGCCACACGGACCTGCACCGTTTGATGACATTTTAGCCCCACAGACCCAAAACCCAAAGATTTCTTCTGTATTTAATCTACAATTCCAGGGTGGATTTCGGAAACACAACAGGCAAACATAGATCTCTAGTTGTGTAGATTTGGGCTAGTTCAGATGATGAATATTTTAACTCTTGAGAGTGTAAAAATGAAACCAAATGAACCCTTGCGGGTCCATTTGGTTTCATTTTTACACTCTCAAGAGTTACATCTGGTTAACCAACTTAACTGGGGACCACCTGGAACCACTGGTGATCCCCGGACCACCTGTTGAAAACCCCTGTTTTAGACAACAGAAAATAAACAAAACGGCGTAACTACTCACCGAAACAAATCCTTTCTAGACCTTGGTAAAGGTCTATTCTAGAAGCTTGGTAGGGCAGGGGTCGGCAACCCAAGATGTTGAAAGAGCCATTTTCGACCCAAAATTAAATTCAATATCTGTCTGGAGCCGCATTTTATTTTATTGTTCCTGAGAGTGTGCAAATGTGAACCAAATGGACCCTGGCGGGTCCATTTGGTTCCATTTGCACACTCTCAGGAAAAAAGGGTCCTCAAAGAAAAATCATTAACATGGTGAAATACCACCTTTCTTCAGAAAAAAAATAAAGGAGTTTTACAGAACTCCATTTCTAGTCCACACAACATCTCTAAGGTATATTAATGACATAGTAAACTGAGTAAACCTTTTAAAATGGATGGTTCAGATTGAAATCTCCACCTCTGATAACTGCTGGGCTTTTTTGACATGGCCAAGTGCTACTTTAACTGGCAACGTCAGACAGCGCAACGCATTTTCGGTGACTGAAATGTTTATATTATTTTGGTGTGGATCACCCCAGTGTGTGTATGTAATAATGCTACAGTCAGGGAGCCACCAGGGCTGTGTTCTAGAGCCGCATGCGGCTCCTGAGCCGCAGGTTGCTGACCCCTGTGGTAGCGTCTCAGCCTCTCGGGTCACCAGTTTGTTTCTCTCTAAAATGCACTTTCTTTGTGCCATGATTTTAGTAAACGTACAGTCAATACTTGGGTTTACTATTGCTAATGAGTACTCTTGAGTTCTTGCACTAGACAAAAATAGTACGCTCTATAGACAAGGTGTAGACCTGAGACTAGAGTTCTCAACGGGCATGAAAATTGAGGCTCTATCGGCTCTATCTGGGCCCTAACTGACCAGGCTCAAAGACCGGCCAATTAGCATAGACTTTAGGTCGGGCCTGGTCAGGTTTGGGTAGAATTTGAGCACTCTACACAGACTAAAAGCGAAATTGCCAATCAGCACAATATTCATACTAGATAAATAAATACACAGCCAGACAGAACATAACTATTATTTTTTTTATGGAGCCCGAGCCCAACCTTGACCCTAAAATGTCGGGTCGGGCCTGTTAGGGTTCGGGTATAGGATTTGAGACCTCTAGCTGAGACCCTTCCCAACTTTGAGAATAGACCTTTCCAGGGTCTAGAAGGATTTGCTTTGGTTTCGGCGTCCAAAACAACAACGGTAGCAGGAAAGTCACTACAGAGCTGCATATGGGCGCCTGACAGGGCGTCATTGAGAGAGACATGCTGAGGCCAGGGGCGGATTGGCACATATTTTCCCACCGGGACAATTTTGCCTTTGCCAGGCCACCCTGGGGAAGGGGCAGCTGGTTAACCAGATGTAACTCTTTGAGAGCGTAAAAATGAAACCAAATGGACCCTTGCGGGTCCATTTGGTTTCATTTTTACACCCTCAAGAGTTAAAATATTCATCATGTGAATTAGCCCAACTTAGTCTACACAACTAGAGAATGTAGAAGATTAAAGGTCATTTTGATCTGTATGTTCCAGGCGAGCATCTAGCGCATTCTAGTGCATTTTGGAAGTGCCACTAGTGCATTTTGGATCTTGTCCAGGCCACTAGGTGGCGCAGGCCACCGGGAAAACTCCCTGTACTCCAGATGGCCAATCCACCCCTGGCTGAGGCACTGGAGCAGCGCTATAACGTCCCACACCTGGTTGTTTTACGAATGTTGTTTTGGGGCACTGTGGAGAGAAATGTCTCCACTGTGTCCTGCAGGATAGAAAGGTATCTGAAGCTGCCCAATATTATTATTATTATTACAGAGTCCTTTTGTATACTCTTGGAAGAAACACGAAGAGGATATACCTATAAGCTAATTTAACTTGTACCCTCCTGCCCCCCCAAAACCTGGCCTTATAGTCATTCACGTGTGTGTGTGTGTGTGTGTGTGTGTGTGTGTGTGTGTGTGTGTGTGTGTGTGTGTGTGTGTGTGTGTGTGTGTGTGTGTGTGTGTGCGTGTGCAGGTGTGGGTGTGTGTTAGTTAACTGGTATGCGTGTTTGAAAAGGTAATTTATGTACACTCACTTTGGAGACGGTTTTACCCGATTTATTTTTATATAGATAAACGAATGGTATCAATAGAGAAGAAAAAAAACATGTGATCTGCTATAGTTTAATGTGTCATGAATCATGTATGTTGAAGTATTTATGTCCCGTTGATGTTTCATGTCCTGGCGTACGCACACGCACGCACGCACACGCACACACGCACACACACACACACACTCGCTGGGGTCTTTTGTTGTCTGCAGTGGTGTAAAGTAATTAAGTACATGCACTCGGGTACCGCGCATTTTTAAATAACAATAATCATTATTTAATATCATTTTGAATATTATTATTTTTCTTTTATTTACTTTTCTGGAGTAGTTCTAATTTATAGTACAAGTAAAATAATTTTACTTCTACATCAGTGGCAAATATTGAATACTTTTCTTCGCTTTTACACATATTCTGTTGCAAGTACAAAAGGCCCATGTTATTAAAAAATGTGCCTCAGGTGAAAGTACAAAAGTGTTGGCATTATAGTACTAAGTAGGGCTGGGACTCGATTAAAACAATCTAATTAATTTGAAGTTTTGTAATTAATTAATCTCAATTAATCGCATATTTATCACTATTTGAGGAGAAGCATTTTGGTCAATTCAAAGATATTGGTCTGTTTTAGTCCAAACATGCGCTGGAAATCCACCATCAGCATAACGGTTGGCCACACTGTACCCTGTGTCCACACTGTGGCATGCTATGTTGAGGGTGAGGGTCAGAGATAGGGTTAGTAATTCTGACCAATGGGAGGACGAAACACTGCCTGAAATTCGTTCGTGTAAATCCGGGATACATTATCATGGAGCCAAATGTCAGGGGTTGACACTAAGGTCTCCGAAGCACCTGCCTATCGGGCAAGTGCAAGTCAGGTTCTACTTGCCCTCAGGTCATGGTCACTTGCCCCCCAAAAATATATTGTAAATTTTACATTTAAGTTTACTTCCTACTTGGGTGCGTTAAACCAGAGGTTTTCAACAGGTGGTCCGGGGACCACCAGTGGTACCTGAGAGGGTTCCAGTTAGTCCCCAGCTAAGTTGGTTAACCAGATGTAACTCTTGAGAACGTAAAAATGAAACCAAATGGACCCTTGCGGGTCCATTTGGTTTCATTTTTACACTCTCAAGAGTTAAAATTCATCATCTTAATTAGCCCACAGTGGTCCCTGACCCCAGCAAAATGATAGTTTGGAACCAAATGGACCCGGGAGGGAGATAGGTATAGAGATAGCTAGAAAGCAGGGAAAGACACAGAGGCAGAGCGCAATGACCGCCTTCAAGACAAATTTATCTTGTGTTGTGTTATAGTGGACTAAGTTGCACACTTGCCCGATCGGGCAACCAGGTAGCAGTCTTCACTTGCCCCACCATTTTTTTTTACTTGCCCCGGGCAAGCGTTAGTGTCAAGCCCTGAAATGTGCTTGTTTACTTCTCACCACTGTGCGGCGTTGGACGCAGAGAGCTGCTCAATTCTAAACACCTGTGATGATTTAGCGTCTTGATTCTATGTGTCATCCCAGAGGTTTCATGTTTTATATCAACATTAAGGCTGCCATGCGGTGACAGACCCAGAGTCACTGAACACAGGCTGTAGCACACCGGCCTGGTCTCACGTAATATAGCAGAAATTAACGGCATTATCGACATTCCAAAAGATAAACGACTAAAAAGTCTGTTATATATATTACTACTGTGTGACAGAGGAGGTGGGGTGGCTTTCACAAACCCAGAAGTAAAAATTTCCGGCGTTTCGGGCTGGGTGCGTTTGGATTTTATAATATTTACTAAATCTGTGCAAATCGGAATGCAACTCAGTCCAGCCTACTGAAATTCTTAACAAAAAAGGTATTAAAGGGGCATTCCAGCCATTATTTCTTTTCTGATAGTGTACATATGGAACCAAATGGACCTTCGCGGGTCCATTTGGTTCCATATGTACACTATCAGAAAAAAACATTCAGCAGGGCGACTCGGTCGGCTAGCTCCTCCCTTGGCACTGCCTCACGATGCTCAAGTTGGGTAGAGACTACACCGCTCTGTTTCAGTAGAATATGAACAGATTTTTTAGCTTTATTAAGTAGTTTATCTACAGAATGTCAATGTCCACTCATTTAAACTATAATAATGAGATTGGGTTGTGCACACATAGACAGAGGGTGCTCCAGCCCCTGCCCTTTTACCCACATGTAAAACAACTGCCCTTTACCAGACCTGCATGAATGCAGCATTTACAGTAGGTCTACTATGGTGAAAGAAATACAAAATGTCCTCCTCTCCTTTCCATGCCATACTGGAATGCACCATCAGGATAATTGCTTTATTTTTTCCTAAACTTGAACGTGGCATTTTTTTTTTACATTGAACATATTTGTTTTTCAAAATCCACGGTCCAACAGTTGACGGTTAAGGTTACATTTAGGCATAGGCTTTACTGAGGTTATGTTTAGATTCTGGTTTGAGGACTTCAGTGTTTTGTATCGTAACACTGAGTACAAGACAAAGAATGTATATGCCATGTACGTGGCCAACTGTCGGGAATTGATTTTGCTGGCGCTGAAGACATTTTCTTTTGTATTTCTAAATACAGTCATATCCACTGAAATGTACATATCATCACTACCACCATCGATAGCCATATAAAAGACTAGATGGTGCGTTCAGACTTGGATAGATATAGTGGAGCGATTACATACAAAGTCAAAGCAAGACGAGAAGTAGTGAACCCTTTATCTCCGACAGAAAACAAATAAAAAATACGTGAAAATTAAGTTATGATGACTAAAACTAGGAGTACTAAATCCATCCATCCATCTTCATCCGTTTATCCGAGGTCGGGTCGCGGGACAACAGCTCCACCAGAGAGCTCCACACTTCCCTGTCCCGAACAACATTAGCGACCTCCTCCTGGGGGATCCCAAGACGATCCAAGGCCAGGTAGTAGTAAATATACTGACAAAAAATCAAATCAAATCAAAAACAGACCAAAACTGATAGGAAGGGACAAGTCATTTTACGGTTGGTTGGTTGGTTGCATGTTGATAATAGCAGATCTACAAGCTCACAGTCTAGTAGACTAAATAATTTAAAAGTTCCTACCTCTTTAACTTTGCCTCTACCCTTCAAGTCATTGGTATGCACTGCATCCACACCATAGATATACTGTATATAATAAAGCTAGATGTCTCTCCCGCGCTGCTGGCCAGTGGGGAGTGACGTTGTTACATGGCGGCCATCTTGTGAGAGGATAGCATAACATTGTGTCTATGAGCATATACTTTTTAAATGATAATTTGCTTATTTTTCAACCGATTTTCAAACGGCTTGGTTTGTTGTAAACGCCAGAGACGTCCGCTTAATATGAGCCGTTATATGATGTTTTTAGAGAAAAAAGCAAAAAAGCAAAAATCAAAGCCAAGTTGACAACCTTCATGATAAATCAATCCGTTCAATCAATCACTTTTTGAGCGAGTTCTAGCTGTTTTGTTTGGGCTGCCATAGAGCATAGTGTATTTAGACCTCTCACAAGATGGCTGCAGTGAATGACATATTATATATCTATGATCCACACCTCCTTTCGAAGAAGCCCAATGAGAGCCACTGAAACCAGGCAGATCATGCATATTCTAAGGCGACAGCGAATACCAATGAGGTGGGCGGGGTGGAAGCAGGGAGGGAGGCGCACACACACACACACACACACACACACACACACACACACACACCACACACACACACACACACACACACACACACACACACACACACACACACACACACACACACACACACACACACACACACACACCAGGGGCGGATGTAAAATTTCCCAATTGGGGGGGTAAGAGAAAATGGTATGGGTGCGACTTCATCGCCCGTGTCGCTTCGCGCCACAGGCGATGAAGCCGCACCCATACCATTTTCGGTTACAGAACTTTTATAAGTAAAGCATCAATAATAACATCAGCTGTTGTGGAAGTTGCAACAGGCACGCAGCATGCATAAAGCTAAAGGTCTGACTCAGAGAGTTTTCTGTTTTCAATTATGAAATGCTGTTGGTTTAGTGGCGACACAATTAGTAGTTCGTTAGTAGCAGTAGTAGTGTTTCTAATCGTTTTAATTATAAGCAATGGAATTTGGGTTGTTTGCATGACATCATGTTTGGTGGGGTAGTCAGGGCATTTAGGGGGGCATTGCCCCCCCATGTCCATGGGGAGATCCGCCCCTGACACACAAAGACACAGACATACACACACACACACACACACACACACACACTCTAAAAGGGCAAATCATAGCCCGGGAGGATCTGGCGTACTGTATCTCTGGCCAGTTGCCATGGTGATGATGGCAGCTTGTCCTCAAGCAGCACAACACGCTCCTTTAATTGAGGTGGACAAGGTCTGATAGCATCTGATGTAAGCACACACACACACACACACACACACACACACACACACACACACACACACACACACACACACACACACACACACACACACACACACACACACACACACACACACACACACACACACACACACACACACACACACACACACACACACAGCTGTGTGGGTATTTTTGGGCCGTGAGGAGACTTCAAGGGGAATTCCACCCATTTTCAACATGTCATTAATATACCTTAGAGATGTTGTGTGGACCTCTAGAATGGAGGACTGAAAAAATCATTAACATGTTGAATCACAACCTAATGACATCATCAGGTTGTGTTTCACCATGTTAATGATTAGGGATGGGCAGATACAGTATATCAGCCATGACGATATAATCGACCAATAAAGGTTTAAAGATGAATATCGGAAAATATCGGTATCGGGAAAATATTATAAATACAGACTGTTTTTTTTTTATTGGCAAAACGCCATTTACAGAGATGTACGGTATAAAGTCACTCAATTGGGAAAAAATATATGGGCGAAAATGGATGGGATTCCCTTTTAAAGGCATTCCAACATGGTCTACTCAGGTTTATGTGAACACACCAGGCATTTTATCCTTAATTTTAAAGGTAATACTAGGTGATTTCACTTAATTCAAACATTGTTGCTTTCTTACTTTTTTTTGCTAATCCTCCCTACTATAGTGTGGTGACCATATAAGGAGTTCCTCCCTGTCCCCACTAGTTTCAGTTTGGGCTGCAGGAGAACAGCCTTTCGTCCAATCAGGATGAGAGGGGGCTTCGTCCCATCCGTTGGCCTCCCCCCCCCCCCCTACTGTTTTTTCCCCTAATCGCCCAAATCACTGAATGCTTTGATTTTATCTTAACCCTTAGCTCCCCCATCTTCCTATACCAAACCATAGTGAAGTACAAACTCTTCCTTGAAAACACCGGCCCTTAAATTCTGCTGACTCATACTGTTCTCAGTGACGCATGAGAGGCGGCCATGTTTTTTCAATTACTTTTTTCATTATTCAGCAGATTAAAAATAATAATAATTTGTTTCTACAAGCGTGAGCTCCAATTGGCAGCAGACAGACCAATAACACGCCAGCTTTGAGCTGGTTGGTTGGTTCTTATTGGCTTGCACTGCCATATTGCATAATAATAAATAAATAAATAAATAAATAAATAAATAAATAAATAAATAAATAAATAAATAAATAAATAAATAAATAAATAAATAAATAAATAAATAAATAAATAAATCTGTAGATTCTTGGGCCCATGGAGATTTTAACCCTTTGTGTACTGAACGCGTTTTGGTGTTTTTAGGCTGTTGAAAAATAGCAGATCTACAAGCTCATATCGCGCCACCGAGTGGCGCGATATGAGCTTATAGTTCTGCTATTTTTGAAAAAATTGTGAAAAGCATCAGAAGCTAGAATCTGATCAGGACACAATTGGTTAAGTCCACACTCCAATGTCTCCCCACATACATTGTCCACAATGTATCTACAAGTTGTCAAGTGCGTTTTATATTTACATCGGTATTGGATCAGGAACAACAACAACAACAAAAAAAACTGTTTCCCTTTGGGTCAGACATACCGAAATATGGGGTGTGTCTCACACACACAGCACACTCAGATGCACAGACATTTCTGCCTGGTTTACACAGTAATCTCGCTCACTGCGTTCACAATGACATTTTACTGCATTTTACAGGCGCAAACTAGGCTACAGCCCATAATTATGCGTTTGTGCGTAGATGCACGCACATGCTTTTCTGCATGGCTTACAAAGTAATCTCCCTCACTGTGCTCTCGATTAACCGCTTAAGCCCCACTGCAATTGTGTAACATATATCACTCTTGAAAGCCTAAAATTGAAACCAAATGGACCCGTAAGGTATAGCTTCATGGGGACCACCAAGAAACCCCCTCAAGGACCACAGGTGGACTTGGGATGCACTACTTGCATTTGTTGTTTTGAGATATCATGAGAACGGTTTCCTGTAATGTTCAAGCCCCAGACGCACCGTTTACAGTCTAGAAACCTCTCATCTCCCTCTTCTAACCTCCTGAGAGGTTTTATTCTTTGTAAATTACAACGCCCGCCTATCACACTACAGTCACACACAACCACCACCACACACACACACAGTAGCATGATCACGTTTCCAGCTGTTAGATTTGTAGAACTTTGTTTGAGATTGTTATGACTCTGAATCGTGAAAGAGTAAAGCGTCTTGGACACATGAGGTTTTCACAGGATACAGATGGGAGACGATATAGTGTCTCTTATAGTGAGAGGAGCCGAGGTGTGGAGAGAATAGCAATGACTGGGAGAGGCCGACCGTGCGTGTGTGTGTGTGTGTGTGTGTGTGTGTGTGTGTGTGTGTGCATCCTGTTTTTTTTCCAAACGGCGTGTGCACACACATGCACACACAAGCCAGGGAAGAGACCTTGTACAGTACAGTACAATACATAATAGTACAGCCGGCAGTGGCATTTCTAAGCAATTTGGAGCCCCAGGTAAGATTTTCCCTGGAGCCACCCTTAAGTCCTGTGACATCATACCTATAGGCACAGTAAAATGGCGCTCCCCAAGGGAGTCCATTATGTGTTTTAAATGTTCAGTTCTAGTTATAGAGGACAAGCCTTAGTGGCAAAAAACTCCCCTGACAGCCGGGGTATCACTGGAACAAAATTTATGAATTTATAAATCTAAATATATAAAAAGGTGTACAGTTAACTATGACTCCGTGAACTATGATTGAGGAAACAGTGGTAATAATAGTAACAATAATAACAATTGAGAGTCCAATAATCATACATTCTAAAAGAACATAAAGGTTGCTGTGTGTATGGACAATCAGAAACATAATTATACCGTATAATTTTGAGAGAGAGAGAGCGAGAGACAGAGAGTCTAACCCCAGTGGTATTGGTATGGAACGTGCAGCTCTAATTATCACACATGAACCAATTGTACTGTAGCAGAGTCAGCGTTAATGTTAATGTCATGGTTTTACAATGGCAACATGCAGTACAGCCTACAACAATGTATTTCAACCATTTTGATACCAGGGACGACTATTTATTCAGCAGTTTAGCCACGGACCGCCATTTGATGTGATCCAAGTCTCTCAGACACAAAACTAAAGAGCTTTGCCCCAAAACCTAAATGTTTTGTCCACAATTCCATGATTTATAAAAGGAGACATAACAGTCAAATATTGATCAAAATGACATTTTTTTGTACATGTTTGGATGACATTTCTAAGCCAATGGAAAATGTATTTTATGTACAGCTGGAGAGACCCAAGTAACCGAACACAATATTTTATAGCAATGAGTATAGGCTACAATTAATACTGTAGAACTATGACGTACAGCACAATTATGTGACAGCCAGTCACGTGAATTCATTCACATCATCATACCAGTAAAGGTGCGTTCACATTCACACTTGCATGGTTGCATTGTATCGTTTGGACTTGCACAACCAAAATGAAGCGTTATGGAAGACTGGAAACAAATATCACACAACTTTAACCACCCAAGACTGAATGCAACTTTAGGAGAGATGTGACCCCGTCCTAAAGGACAATAGCAGATGCAACGTGTTGCAGCGCAATGTGCTGTAAGCTTGTAGATGCTTTTTTCCTCATGCAACCAAGTGTAAAATGACTTATTAATGGATCATTATTCCCTATTTTAGTCGGCTTTTGTTGATGAAATTGACATATTTAGTCTAGAGTTTTGGTCATCATAGCTTATATTTTTTCTATTTAGTTTTCCTCAGTGGAAACGATGTAGCAGACAAAAATGTTCGTAATACTATTAGTCGACAAAATCGTCACTGGAATGCAAAGATAACAAGGAGCCTACAAGCAGACAACACAGTTCATTCCATGACAGATATCATTTAGTATTGGAAAATGTTGAATGCATTTGAATTTCTTCGAGCAAATAAATCGGTTAATAGACAAATGAGCGCGGACAGTTGGGTTTTTACCAGGGTGATACAAATACATTTCATTCACAGAGCATGGGTTAGAATGCCATCTGTGTTCTGACTGATAACATAATATATCCATGTCTGAGCTCTTCATGTCATTGAATGTCCTGCATGGTCAAATTAAATCCAGACATTCTAACACCTGTAGACATAGGCATATATAATAAAAAACAGTAAACATACATTTTCAAGATTTGCATGCAAACTTGACAAATATACACTTAAATTCATTCCTATTTGGCACTTCTTATGAGTCGCCATCGATTGGATGCGTTTGGTTTTACAGTGGGGGGAGGGGAGGTTGATCATAATTTATGTATTTTCTGTATTGAGGTAGTCAGGGACCATATATACTACTTAAATAACTATAAATTAATGATGACAATCAATATTGTATAGGCAGCAAGCACTATTACCATATATAGAGAGAGTGAGGGTGGTGTGGTGATGGACACTGCATCAGCTTGCTGGAAATACAACAGATCTACAAGCTCACAGCACGCAGTATCCACTATGTGCTGTGAGCCCGTAGATCACTTGTTTCCAGTGTGTGACACGGTCGTACAACAGAGTATTTTCAAAAAGAATTTATAGACAGGATGGACAAACGATATGACAACAATAGTGCACACAGGCACATGCACAATACTAACACCAGTACTGACGTCCTGATACGATGAACCTTTCACGCTTTTAAAGGGACACTCCAACCTTTATGCAACATAACATATGTTAATGACGATTAGAATAGTTAGTATGTGTGTGTGTGTGTGTGTGTGTGTGTGTGTGTGTGTGTGTGTGTGTGTGTCTAATATGTGGTTTTAGATATTTTAGATTTTTTGCAGTGAGCCCAATGTCTCTGACGTCATCGACACTACTTCCTGGACTACAATTCCCATAATGGTTTGGGGCACTGCTCCTCCTTGTGGATAGGGGGCGGGGCTGTCTTACTGACACAATATGTAGTCCAGGAAGTAGTGTCGATGACATCAGAGAGAGAGGACTCACTGCTAAAATCTAAAGCATATAAAACCACATATTACATACATAAAGTGTTCTAAATCTACTAATTATTCTAACATTAACATTTCGTTTGCAAAAAGGGGCGAAGAGTCCCTTTAAGGAAAAGTAGCATTCAAAGAACACCAACAATATGATGTTCTGAGGTTTGAAACCTAGACTGTGATACTGTGACATGATTACAATGATTAAAACAATATTATTGACAAGAATATCCTTATGTTTTTTTTTGTTGTTGTTGTTGTCGTCGTATTTTCATTTGGACACTTTATAAGCCAGCCCTCTCTGTGTTTCTGAGTGAGCCAGCTAATGTCCATATTAACTCCAGCTTTAACCTTGTTCCCTTTAGAAGAAATACTGATTGTAGCCATGTTGTTGTAATCAGAGTTTTGAGTGGTTCAATCACTCACCAAGGAACAGCAATGTGTGTCTGTCCGTACCTACTGTATGTCTGTCTCTATGTCTGTCTGTTTAGAGTACCAACAAGTGGCACTGTTGAGCTTCACTGTGAATAGGTGCATGATGGGATATCTGGGTACTGGGAGTGTTCCTGGGAGTGTGGATGTTCCACGGACCCCCCAGGGACCCCCACACGGTACTACAATATAGTGTACAGTACCGTACAGTACAGTGCAGGAACTATACAAGTACAGTTGCACCATTCAGTCCGCACAGATGTGATTTGTTTTGTATACAACTGAAGAACTATCAAGGGGACTAAATTAAACTATAGAGTTTTTAACTTTAACCTCATGTAAATGACTGATGTTTGTAATATTAGTTACAGGCAGGGTTACTCTGCACCTAACGAATGAAATATACAACAGGGTTGTTGACAGTTACTGAAAATACGTTGGTTAGCCAGTTCGACATAACAAATAGCCAAATAGCCAGTACGTATTTAGACAATGTTTTAAATAGAATTGCTTTGTATTTTATTTTTACGTTTTAAGCTCGGTGGAATGAATTATACACCACGTGAATGAACCTTACACTGAAGCCATCAGTGGGTCTTTGTATAGGCCCACAAAAGTTCTTTAAGGAACTACACTTCACACAAGAAAACTACAGTACAGAGAGAACAACAGTCCCCAAGAAAACTCAGTTCCCATACAACTATAGTTCCCAGAGAACAATCATTCCAACAAGAGAACTACATTTCCAAAATAGAACTACAGTACCCATAGAACTACAGTTACTACAGTTCCCAGAGAACTAGAGAACTACAGTTGCCAGAGAATCGAACAAAGATTTGAATGACCCATCCTCCCCAGCTCTTCGATAATGTTGTTTGTAGGTCTCAAGGCTGTTTGTTTTGTAAAAAAAAATAAAAATAAAAAAATGAAAATAAAAACAAAAAAGAAAATGAAAAGAGAAAAGACAAGAATAACACATTTCTTACCAGTTGACTTTATATGCTGTTGTTTTGTTGGTGTTCCGTTGTTAAATAAAATGCATGTCGTACCTTGTTTTTTGGAAGACGTGGCAGCAGGTTATTGTTAAAACTCACAAAAAGCCAATACTTTGTCATGATGTATAAAACGTGTCTCTATGTCCGACGATATTTATATTTCTTTTAGAAAAAGGCAAAGCGTTTTCCCTTGGATATGATTACTCGAAATGAAATAAATCAAATGAATTTACATTTTGTTTCTCAATTGTTTTGGTTTGCTTTTAATCGTTTTTTTTCCTTCTAGGGTTCTTGATGGTACAACGTAAAACTGAATTCACACAACCACTTGAATACATTAATTTAATTTAAAAATGGCACATTACATCTATACTGCTGTTACATCTGTTACTACTGTTCAGTACACAGTAGTAACCCACATGATACCTATATGATGTGATGTGTTTCTTTTGAAAGAATATACATATAATATATATTATATATTATAACTACAACAGAGTAGCAAAACTAGCTAAAACAAAACATTGGCAATTATGGCGAGTTAAATTGAAGCCAAAAGCCCTGAGACTACTACAGAGGTTGCAAAAAGGTTCCCATAACTGATCTGCAGTTACAGCATTCCTGAAGACTGTCCTCGAGTCTTTCCCTTGAAATGAGTCAATTCTATAGGCTTACAATAATTGTTCTAAATATTTTCAGAAATCTGTATAGTCAAATGAATGGGGGGCTGAATTGATGGAACTAGAAAATATGGCCGCCACTACTGTAATTCAAGCTGTCTGTATAGCTGCAGAGTTGTCTAAAACATCGTCCGCAGGCCAGAAGTGAATTCCCCATTCAGATTCCTCTATGTCTGTATGGAAAATGAATGTGGAATTCACTTCTGGGCTGTGGGCGACGTCATGAAAGGGGCGGGATGATGCTCTATATGACTACAAGGCGGTCAGCAGAACAGCTGTTCAGTGCACAGTACACACTGGCAACGCACCCACCTCAAGTACCCCAATCACACACAGGAAGTGATGTCACAGCTCAACCGAAAACACAGGCTGTACACAAGCCAAGTATGGATTGCCATACAAGATTTGAGAAGGAAGAGATGTGAAGTCACGTGACTGGACACCTCTCGTGGCAAAACCGGAAGTTTGAACAAAAAAAATACATGGCAATGAATGGGAGTCTGCTGTACAGCTTGTAAACAAACATTATTTATGAATGATTCCGACCTTTGTCATGTAATCGGCTCAGGAAGGTGCCGTTCAGAAACGTGTTTGTGCTGTAAAGATACCTGTCCTGTATAAAATGACTTCTTTTTTTCATCTACTTTTATATTCCTAAACCGATTACAGAGTGTCTCGATCGTTAAGAAATGGCGTTTATTCATGAGCTGTCCCATCCGACTCCATCCACTGTCATGCATTTCATCGAACTCTGAGAGCAACGTGTCTTATCTTGTATTTGCTCCTAGGACAGGAACAGGAGGTCATATGAACAGGAAGCTGTGCACCGTGGGACAGGAGCAGGAGTCCAGCCTCCCAACGCGCCGCCACACCCCCCTGCAGCGAGGGTTCCCTATGGCCTGCCACTGGAGGGACTGCCTCCTGCATGGGGAAACCAATGACAGACAAATCATGATGACAGGGCTTGACACTAACACTTGCCCGCTTGCCCGGGGCAAGTAAAAAAAATGGTGGGGCAAGTGAAGACTGCTACCTGGTTGCCCGATCGGGCAAGTGTGCAACATAGTGCACTATAACACAACACAAGATAAATTTGTCTTGAAGGCAGTCATTGCACTCTGCCTCTGTGTCTTTCCCTGCTTTCTAGCTATCCACAATTCCAGGCTGGATTTGGGAAACAAAACGGGCAAATTAACACATCAACATGACCATTAATCTTCTACAGTGTAGACCTGGGCTAATTAAGATGATGAATCTTAACTCTTGAGAGTCCAAATGGACCCGCAAGGGTCCATTTGGTTTCATTTTTACGTTCTCAAGAGTTACATCTGGTTAACCAACTTAACTGGGGACCACCTGGAACCTGGGGGGCAAGTGACCATGACCTGAGGGCAAGTACAACCTGACTTGCATTTGCCGATCAGAGACCTTAGTGTCAACCCCTGGATGACACACCCTTCATTTCTAAGATAAAAAACGAAACGAAAAGTGTTGTATCCTGCTGTTTTCTACTTCTTGCTAAGTAGATATTATATGATGATATTGTGTGTGTCATCATGATTTGTCATGACCCGGGTTGGCTTTGTCCGCGGCGAAATCGTCTTTATATAAATTGTTTTCGAAAAGTCTATGAGAAAAATGAATGGGGGAAAACACTTCCAGAACCGGGGCGGTGGCGTCACTGTTCAGGTCTATACTATTCGATTTCTCTGCCTTTCCATATCTGCGCTGGTGTAGACACACACAGGTCAGATATTATCCGTGTTGTAGTGGGACTTTTAGAAGTGGGGGGACGCCTCTTAAAAGTGGAATTTCGCCCATTTTCAAATTTTTTGTACAAATGTACAAATGGCATAATAATTAATGACATACTAAAATATTGAAAATGAGTGGAATTCCCCTTTACACACATACACGCTATTAAAACAAGCATAGCATATTGAGAAAGATTGTTTACAATGCCTAATTGTATCCATAAAAGTAAATGACAAGACAAAAAAAAAAAAAAAAAAAAAAAAAAAACATACGGTAGGCCTAGACTTTTGCCCCAAAAATATTTCAGCTGTGAGAAGTGTATTCTTTACTCGTATGTCCATTCACAGTCATCAGGGTTGTGCTTGAATTGTAGGTGTAAATCTCCAAGCTATTAATACAAATTTCAATCAATCAATAAAAAAGCCTCTACGGCATACCTGGGCATTATGCGGCCCTTTGGCTGACTGTGACCGGCCCGGGGACCACCAGTGGTCCTTGAGAGAGTTCCAGTTAAATACTGGAAGGTTGGTTAACCAGATGTAACTCTTTGAGAGCGTATACATGAAACCAAATGGACCCTTGCGGGTCCACTTGGTTTCATGTTTACGCTCTCAAGAGTTAAAATATTCATCATCTGAATTAGCCAGAGAATGTAAAAGAATGGTCACATAAATAGAGGGCCCTGTTGTCAACATGGTTGGTCTTATTCTTACTTTTATCTAGATATTAAATTAATATTACACAGACTTCAGTTACGCCTTTAGTCTTGGCCCTCCACAATATTTTATGTATCTCATTTGGCCCCTTGGGAAAAATAATTGCCCAGCCCTGCTCTATGGTATATTCAGCTGACATTGTATAAGTTACTGTAGTCAGTAGATTCAATAGGCTATCGCTGCCATCTACTGACTACACTATGTAACTGCACTAAAGTCCACATGAAGCTAAAGGTTTGAGGATTTTTAAACACCTAACAAAAACGCAGTGTACAACACATTATTATTCTCTGTAATTAAATTATCAGTGTAATAGAAGATTCCAGACTGATCCTGAGGCATCCTTATGGACATGCATGTCCACTAAAACAATATTATAGAATTCAAAAGGAGGAGGGGGAAAAAGCATCATAGGCAAAGGCTAGACTCTAATACAGATTCCATTGCACTAAAATAGGCCTGGAAGTAAATATTCAAGGTTCAAGGTTCAAGGTTTTTTAAAAATATTTAAAAAAAAACCAGCATATTTTAAAAATATGCTGCTTTTCTTATGAAGTGATTTCATTAGACTGTATTTAAAGCGAAGCTAATGTGATATTGATGTTGAATATTGATTTCCATTTGCTCTGAATCAGCACTAAGTTCAATTTGCCACGCCGGTGGCTTGAACGGACACTGGCCTTACGGACCTGATGTTCATCTCATTCATCAGTGGAATTATTTTTAAAAGACGCAGAGTGCAATGCTTTATAATGGGGTATGGGGGAGGGGGGGTGCAGCGCCCTCTGACTGCTGGGGACCACCATGGTGTCAGATGGAAATATATATTACAGCAGCGGGTTTCAACCTTTTTCATACCAGGGCGCACTATTTATTCAGAATTTGAGCCACAGACCACCATTTGATGACATTTTAGCCCCACAGACAATAAAACTAAAGATTTCTTTTGCTTTTGTCCATAATTCCAGGCTGGATTTGGGAAACAAAACAGGCAAACAGATTTTTACGCTCTCAAAGAGTTACATCTGATTAAACAACTTTCAATCAACTTTCCAGCCTGGGGACCACCTGGAACCCTCTCAAGGACCACTGGCGGTCCCCGGACCACTGGTTGAAAACCACTATATTACAGGATGAGGTATTACCGGACGCATTGGAGGCGGTTGACAGCTGTGCAAAATACAAGTAATTGTTATTTTGACCATATAATTACATATAGGAGCTTTAACAGTAAAAAGAAGAGTGTGATTACTGGCACAAAGGACCGTCAAAATTGTCTGGCACTAGAGAAATTGTCAGTCATCAAGGAAAATCTGAATACTTTTTGGAAATATGGGGACAATTTGTGTGATTCATGAGGAGCAGTCCACCTGTGCTGGATTATTCTGTTCCGCTATAATGTGGGGAGAATTCTGTTTTCATTTCTTTCTTTTTGAATATTGAGGTCTGTGGAGCTAAAAATGTCCTCAAATGGTGGTCCGTGGCTCAAATTTTGAATAAATGGTGGTCCCTGAGATGAAAAAGGTTGAAAACCCCTGATCTAACCCTAAGTGTACTGAACGCGTTTTGGTGTCCTAAGCATTATGTTTTAACTATTGAAAAATAGCAGAGATACAAGCTCATAGCGCGCCACTCGGTGGCGCGCTATGAGCTTGTATCTCTGCTATTTTTTAAAAAATCGTGAAAACGTGGTGCAAATCTTTGAATATTATGTTATTCAGAAACTAGAAATCTAGACAGTACACAATGGTTGTGTTGTTGTGTTTTAACTATTGAAAAATAGCAGATCTACAAGCTCATAGCGCGCCACCGAGTGGCGCGCTATGAGCTTGTATCTCTGCTATTTTTGAAAAAATCGTGAAAACGCGGTGCAAATCTTTGAATATTATGTTATTCAGAAACTAGAAATCTAGACAGGACACAATGGGTTTTGGTGTTCTAAGCATTATGTTTTAACTATTGAAAAATAGCAGATCTACAAGCTCATAGCGCGCCACCGAGTGGCGCGCTATGAGCTTGTATCTCTGCTATTTTTGAAATCTTTGAATATTATGTTATTCAGAAACTAGAAATCTAGACTGGGTGTAGTATAACTCAGTGTTGTTACCCGTGGTGGTCTTGTAGCTCCGGCTCCCCGTCTCCAGAGCAGTGTGTGTGTCCGGCGGCCAGCGCCGGCGCCTGGCACTCCACACACACCTGGTGACCCTCCCTCAGGTACTGCATCCACAGGGTGTGAGGACCCAGGGACCACCCGCAGCCCACCGTCAGAGACAGCAGCTGGAACTGGACGCAGTAGCTGCAGGACAGAGAGCGCACGCACGCACGCACGCATGCACACGCATACATGCATACACACACACACACACACACACACACACACACACACACACACACACACACACACACACACACACACACACAGGCGATAATTAAAGGGGAACTCCACCCATTTTTAACATTTTAATATGTCATTAATATACCTTAGGGAATGTGTGTGGACATGATAAAAAAAAGTTCCCCCAATTCTGTATTTCCTAAAAATGGAGTTCTGAAAAAATCATTAACATTAACATTTTCTTTCAGGCCTCTCTTTCCTGAGAGGAAATTTTGGTCCATTTGGTTGACATTTGTATCCTCTCAGGAAATTTTTGAAAATGGGTGGAATTCCCCTTTAATTATTAATTATTTTTTATTTATTTTTTTAAACTTTTGTGCTTTTTTCACAAACACTGCTTGATTATTTATACTACAGGCTCAATTCAGAGTTTAGATTTTCGGCGATTATCAGAGCGGTGACTGTCTGGCCTACTTGGAACAATGCAAGGTGGAAATGCATGCTCCACCCCGATGTTGTCTTTGTAGCCTTTATGCCCGTAGCCTACTATATGGAGTCCTCATCATGCCCACATATGGGCTGTGTGACACACAGACTCATTCTTTCTGCCTGGCTTCCATAGTAAGGGCTCACTGCGTTTGCAAAAAGAAATGTATGCAAATAAGATAAGATAAAAGTTAACAAACTTGTTTACAAAACGATTTGTTTACAAAAACGACGATTTGTTTACTAAAACGAGCCAGGTAAAAGGTGCCATAGACGTTAAGACGAGATTTGAAATCGTGCAAGATTTTTAAATTCTCGCGGGTGCAGGTCCATATCTGAGCCTTTTGTGGCAATCAGCGGCCACTTAACTTTCACTTTCACTTCAATTATTCATTTTGGCTTAGTCCTAGCATCTCTCCTATGGGTGTGGAATGGTGGAAGAGTGACACTTCCTGGACCAGAAATGATGTGATTGGCGGGGGGTGCTATAGGCTGGCAAAATGGCACAAAAGCAATAAAACGCATCATGCATTCTTACCCTACAACGTCGCCACTGTCAGGAATGTCCCTCTTCTTCCGGGCGTTGCCATAGCCACCGGTGGTGATGAGAGCTGGAACTGCAGGATAAACCACAAAACATTACACAGCAAACACGACAAACAAAACATTCATAAAAAACACCACAATAAACAACCAAATATGACACACGCCTAATCGCCATATTTAGGTGTTTGCTTTTGCTTACAGCCAGGACTGAAGTTACAACGTTCGCCCATTCTTAGGTCGCACAGGCTGACACAGCAAGGCTAATGTTACACTTTCAATACTAGCAGGTTATATTAGTCAAAGTCAAAGTCGCATGATTTGTCACTACGTTACCGCAGCGAAATTGGACCTCCGCTTTTAACCCATCACTTGGAGTGGTGAGCTCCAAGGAGCGGTGAGCTGCGGCTTGCCGCGCTTGAGAATCATTAGCTGATTTTGACCCCCAATCCATCCCTTTGATGCTGAGTGCCAAGCAGGGAGGCATTGGGTCCCATATTACCGTAATGCTCTCCTATCTGATGTTCACAAAAAATACATTGCTTGGCTACCTTGCCTCATGTAATTGCCTGATGTAATTCCAACTGTGGAAAGAAAAGAAAGAAAAATAAAATGTTCCAGGGATTAGAAATTGATAGGCTAATTCAAAACGTGCTCCTCATTGACTTACATTGTACACTAAAACAGCACTCAGAGTCACTCTTTTAGTATGTAAACAATCCATGGATCCATGGTTCTGGATGCAGATTATCAAATAGTAAAATCAATGGGAAGAAAGAAATAAAAACACATGAGCTTTGGTGATGCTGTATAGCAGGGGTTTTCAACAGGTGGTCCGGGGACCACCAGTGGTCCTTGAGAGGGTTCCAGGCTAAATGATGGAAAGTTTGTGTACCAGATGTAACTCTTGAAAATGTAAAAATGAAACCAAATGGAAAGGGTCCATTTGGTTTCATTTTACACTCTCAAGAGTTAAAATATTCATCATCTGAATTAGCAACACTTAATTAAGGCGTCTACACTGTTTTGTTTGCAAAATAAAGCCAGGAATTGTGGACAAAACCAAAAGAATTCTTTAGTTTTAGGTCTTTGGGGTGGAAATGTAATCAAATGGTAGTCCGTGGCTCAAATGCTGAATAAACGGTGGTCCCTGGTGTCAAAAGGTTGAAAACCACTGCTGTATAGTGTATGAATCAACTTTGTACGCTGAAACCGCACTTAAAGTCACTCTTTTAGTATGTAAACAAACACAATGTACCGTATGTCAGTGAGAAGCATATTTTTGAATAATCTAATCACTAGAACTTTTTTTCTTTTAATTTCTTGTCCACATTTGAAATGACATCATGGCAAGGTAGCTACAAAACAAACAAACAAAAACGGTTTGCATACCCTTCCCCGCCTGTAACCATGGCAACTTGGTTAGCAAATTGACAGTGAAACCTAGACAACGATTATGTTGTCTCAGATGTGCGTTCCAGTGTTGCCAACTTGGCGCATTTGTCGCTATATTTAGCTTTTTTCCAGACCCCCCTAGTGCCAAAATTAGTGAAAAACTCCTGGTGGAAAATCTAGTGCTTTTTTGCTGGTGAGTTGGGGCAAAATTGGTTGACAGGCGCCAGAGATAAAACCCTTGTTTTTCACCATTTTTCCTCCTATGATAGAGTCCTCCTTCCTTCCTAGAAAGGACCATTGGTAACCAAATGGACCCTCATAGAGCTTTAACTCTTGAGAGCCTAGGGTAGAATGAAACCAAATGGACCTGTAAGGGTCCATTTGGTTTCATTTTACGCTCTCAAGAGTTAAATTATATTTAAACATCTGAATTACCTAATTTTCAAGAATCTACATATTTAGAAAATGCAGAAGAATTGCTATATTTTGACCAACATTTTGCCAGTTATTTCTCCTAAATTAGTCTGAGAGACTAAACTCAACATCGAATGGCGGTCCATGGCTAAAATGCAGAATAAATAGTGGGCCCTGGTATGAAAATGGTTGAAAACCCACCCCCGCTCTAGCGCATTCTAGTGCATTTTGGAAGTGCCACTAGTGCATTTTGGATTTTGGCGGTTGGCAACCCTGGTGTGTTCCAGTCAGTACAGGTGTGGTGGTGGTTCTCACCCAGGGCGTTGCTGCAGTGTGGGGGCTGTGAGCGGTACTCCACGCAGCCCGCCGTCTCCTCCAGGTGGGGGCAGGCCTTGCCCCCGTTCAGGGGCTCCTGGCGGACCGTCCGGCTGCGGCGGCGCACCGACGCCCTGCACGGCTCCGAGCAGCCGGACCACTGGGTCCACTCAGTGACCACACACGACACGGCTGGAACAGACACAGAACACATCACTGAGCACACAGAACATAATATCACTGACACACAGGACATAATATCACTGACACACAGGACACAGAACATAATATCACTGACACACAGGACACAGAACATAATATCACTGACACACAGGACACAGAATATAATATCACTGACACACAGACAGGACACAGAACATAATATCACTGACACACAGGACACAGAATATAATATCACTGACACACAGACAGGACACAGAACATAATATCACTGACACACAGGACACAGAACATATCACTGACACACAGGGCACTAAGGGTCTATATACTGTCCATCATTTAGCTGGGGACCACCTGGAACCTTCTCAAGGACCACAGGTGGTCCCCGAACCACTGGTTGAAAACCCCTGTCCTATGACTGATGTAATGTATTGAGGGGTGTATGGTGTAGTGTAGTGTACCTGGACAGGCCAGCTGGTAGTCGTGACAGCAGTCCATGGTGGAGGAACAGGCCTGGTCGCAGTAGCACGTCCCGTAGGAGCGGTCCGCCCTCCAGCCCCGCCCGACACAGGCCGGGTCCCGCCCGGGGCAGCACAGACCCGCCTGGCGGCAGCCAGCCTCGGAGCGCTGGGGCCAGAACAGCAGCACGAGGGAGAGCACAGTGGTGAAAAGAGCCGGCATGGTGGGTGTAAACACACAGACAGTTAACAGTTAACTGTTAACAGTGTGCACTGTCCCCCAATTATAATAACGCCTGATCTGAATGAATGGTAGCACTGTCTGGCTCTATCTTTGATGCTGCAATGACAAAGAAATATTTGTGCTACCGTTTAAAACATTATAATAATGCGGAAAAGGAGAAGAGGTGGATGTCGGGTGAGGACGGCGTGTCTGTGTGTGAGTATGTGTGTGACCGTGTCAGTGTGTGGCTAGAGTTTACGGTCGATGTGCCCATTAGGGTTAGGTGTACAACAGAGGCATTTGGAGGAGTTGCGACAATGATGGGTCAGAAAACTGAAGGATTGCACTATTGTTCATGCAGCCTTTGAGTGGGACAAGCAAGCAGGGGTTTTGAAATGCAATTCTTTTCATTGAGGGCGGCACAAATAAACAATTTTATAGGTATGTGTTGCATCATGACAACTATTTTAAATTGGGACCAATTGCATGATTAATAGGGTAGCATAATTGGAATAGGCCATTATATTATCCATGAAAATGCCATATCGGTATTGAATTATATGATAGATGATTTAATTGTTTTTCCACCAGCAAAAATAATAACAATTCTACGTTCAATTTGTGTACTCATCTCATTTGGTCTATCAATCTAAAGCTGGGGTGGAATCATTAAAGCTGGGCCTTAAAGTCAACTACTCATGGCCAATAACTCGTGGCCCCATGAAGTGAACGGAGTTGTCATAACTGTGCCTTACCTCTATGGCTCTGGGCGTACATTCCATCAGGGGTGATTCTATTCATGCCTCTGCTGGGTCAACACAGGACCTCTTAAAGGGACAGTACAGCCGTTTCACCCTCACAGACCTGCGATTGAACCACAATGTGTCTCAGGTGTCTTTGTTTCATATACAGAATAGTTTCTGCAATGTTCATTGTAGGAAAACATTTTTCAAAAATGGACCAAAACATGTTTCTTGTATTCAACATAATTTCAGTTTAAATCTGCGTTCAGACAAGTAGGCCATGGCCTACTTGTGTGTGAGCAGAGTGAGCGACCGCCGACCAGAGATAATTATAAGTATACTTGTTCTTTACTCCCTTCCCTTTACTCCTCTTTACTCTATTCTCTTCTCTTTACTCTATTCTCTTCTCTTTATTCTCTTTACTCCTCTTTACTAAAGAGGAGTAAAGATTATCTTTACTCCTCTCCATTTCTCTGTAATCCTCTCCTCTTTACTCCTCGCCTGTACTCATTTCCTCTTTACTTATCTTTACCCCTCTCTTATCTTTTCTTCCCCTACCCCCCCCCCCCCCCCCCCCTTACCTTCCCTCCACCCGCTCCCACCTCCCTCCCTACTCTGCTCCCCTCCCCTCTCCTCTCCCTAAATGCATGAAAGGGGTCCAAGATTAATCAAACCATGCGGGTGATGCTGCTGCACTTCAACCATGCAGAAAAAACAACACTGGGCTGGGACAGTGAGGCCATATGCACGCACGCACACACATACTCATGCAAGCACACCCACACTACACCCATGGACACACATGTATGGTGTGTGTTCGTGTCAAAATGATCAGATAATGACATGCTGTTTGTGTAGCAATATCTATTTATGTTAGTCTGAAATATTCTGAAATTGTTTAGAAAAATACATAGATTTTCTTTTGTAACTTTAAATGTAAAGGAAAAACAATTAACAAGGATCTATAAAGGATGAGATCCTCAAACTCATGTTCTCTATATGCAATATCTCTAGGAAACACAACAGACATCACTGGATACAACCCTACCCACAACATCACTGTATACAACACAATACACAACTCTGGGACCTTTGTTATTTTGTACCATCAATTGGCATGTTACATCCAACCTTGCAATACCACTGCATCCAGCATAACACACATCTCTGGATTCAACACACATCTCTGGATTCAACACAGCACTCTTCATCTTTGGATCCAACACAAGAATCATCATTGGGTCCAATACAACACCACTAGATAGGCTACAACTCAGCACACATCTTTAGCTACAACACAGCACACATATCTGGATACAACAACACATATAAAACTTGATTTACATTTATCCCATAATTTAAACTGTGTCTGTCACTGGAATATGAACCCATAGCCTATAGGCCTAATAAGCACTCCAAGACATTAATTGTAATTGCATTGTATCAGGCTATGACTGAATTCCACTGGATTACACTTACCGGTAGGCTAATTTGGCTGATTTTATGGAGTTATAATAGTCTCATATATCAAGAATACAGACATCTGTATTCCTAATCAACATGCCCAGATTTTCAACTTGCATCTATGATTTGTAGCTCGCATCTGTGTTCTGTACTTGAGTTTCACATCCACACACCCATATTTTTATTCTGTATTCGTGTTTCACATCCACACACCCAGATTTTTATTCTGTATTCGTGTTTCACATCCACACACCCAGATTTTTATTCTGTATTCGTGTTTCACATCCACACACCCAGATTTTTATTCTGTATTCGTGTTTCACATCCACACACCCAGATTCTTATTCCGTATTCGAAATCAGAATTCACACATGCAGATCTGTCTTGTGTGTTTGCAATCCCTATTTCACACATGAGCACAGATGTGAGATTTGAGGCCCCCTGCTGGACGCCTAATGCCAACTGCTTATCTGTGAGTTGTTTTTCTAACCTGTACAGCTACAAATCTTTTTGAGACTCTCTTGACGTTGGGCGGAGACGAACGTCATCATTGGCTGAGGAAAATGATTGACAGATTCCTCAGCCAATGATGATGGTCTGCCTTCAGCCAATCCTAGACCTCCTTACATTGTATCGGACCTGTGCTGCCTCCTTCTTCTACTGTTGCCACATCCTGTGAAAATAAGCCAAACCACAATAATGCCATAATATAATACTACTCTTTCAAAGCATTTATCATTGTAAATACTACAATTGTGACCATTTCGGTACAATACAGTATATGTACACACACCTATGCTACTATACACTCAGTAAAGACACCAGAATGATTCAGTCAGTCACTCCCCCAAAGTTCCAGACCTGATATTTAACTCTGGGGGCAAACAACATGACAACTATGACGTCATATCACTCAGCCCCTGGCTGTGTCTCTCCCTCCAGTCAGTAAAAGTTAGTTGCACGCTTTCGCTACTACTACGATTATATTTATTTGCCAGCAGCTTTTTTTTTTTTTTCTTTCTTTTTTTAAGTAAGAAGCAGAAACGGCAGTGTGTTTATCCTAGGTGTACCAGCAAAATGAACCCAGGTACGGCATATTTTAATTTTCGCTATTTGATTATAGGGTTCAGAAGCTTCTATTGATTTTACTCCTGGTGACACATCGTCAACTACTGTCCAGACTCCAGAGACGCCACAGTGTCTCCACGCACAAGGCTATCTCTGGCTGGGTTCTATGAAGCAAATATTTGGATGTTTAGAAAAATGTATTGAGGTTGTGTTGAGGTGAGGTTGTGTCCATAATAAAACAGAAGAGCAACGATGAATGAAAGCGACTATAAACTACTTTGTTGGACAGAATAAAAGGTCTTCAAATGGTCTGAAAATGTATAGAAACAGGAGACCACGGAATGCAGATTGAATTGCATAAAAGAAATGGAACAAAGACGTTTTTTGGACTCAGAAACAACAAAAATGCTCATTTCTCTCACAGGATGTGGCAACCCTATACTGGGTATGTTTCTTAGTATGTCTATGGTATGCTCCCATTACACGCTAAAATCGGACTTCAGGGACCTAGGGGCTAAATCAACCACAATGGATCAACAACTATGGATCTTGGAAGGCCAACTAAAGGTACATAAAGTGTTTTGGAGCGATATTCCCCTGTAAGCACCATTCTGAAATGTCTAGTGTAGTCTTCAGTGTAACAGCAATGCTAATGAAGCTAACGCTAATGAAGCTAACGATGCAAATGACGCTAGAGCCATCTAGTAGAACGGGTTTTCAACAGGTGGTCCGGGGACCACCTGTGGTCCCTGAGAGGGTTCCAGGTGGTCTCCAGCTGAGTTGGTTAACCAGATGTAACTCTTGAGAACGTAAAAATGAAACCAAATGGACCCTTGCGGGGTCCATTTGGTTTCATTTTTACACTCTCAAGAGTTAACACATTCATCATCTGAATTAGCCCAAAGTCTACACAACTAGAAGATGGAAAAGAAAGAAAAATACATCTTTAGTTTTGCGGTCTGTGGGGCTAAAACGTCCTCAAGTGGTGGTCCGTGGCTCAAATTCTGAATAAATGGTGGTCCCTGGTGTCAAAAAGGTTGAAAACCACTGTAGTAGAACAATTGCGACATCGAGGGGGTTATTTCAGTCTGAATAGCGATGCACATATGCATTTCATTTTTGTCATTGTTATATATGTCATGGTTTATACTCAAATGGTATATTCCTTGCGTGTCTGCCAATGCACAGACAGAGCCATCTAGTAGAACAGTAGGCTTTCTAATGACACAAGACGTGTTTATTTTGGTGAGTAGGTAAAACGTTCTTTATATATCCACTAGAGAAGAGAGGCTGGTCGGGTGCAGTAATGGCCGAATACACGTAGACGAACAGAGCTCCAATGCAAGTCAGACTCAGAAGCAGTGGAGCTCTGGACCATAGCTAGGCGAGCCCTGGGAATAAAAAAGTTGAAAACCACTGGTGTAGAGTAAACATATCCCTGGATATCCACCATGTGATGGTGTGTTTCTCACTAATGGTTTATGTCAGGACTGTACTCTAATTCTCCAAGCTGTTATCAGTTTTGTTGCAGTGTGTACTTGACTTGTACTGTAACTCTCTGTCAATAAAAAAATCATTCAACAGTTTTCATACCAGGGCCCACCATTTATTCAGCATTTGAGTCATGGACCACTATTTGAGGACATTTAGCCCCACAGACCCCAAAACTAAAGATTTCTTTTGTTTTCTGTCCACAATTCCAGGCTGGATTTGGGGAAACAAAAACAGGCAAACATGCAGATCAAAATGACCATTAATCTTAACTCTTGAGAGTGTAAAAATGAAACCAAATGGACCCGCAAGGGTCCATTTGGTTTCATTTTTAAGTTATATTTTACGTTATATGTGACCACAATATGTTGATATGTACTGCATGTTCTGCTTCATGTTATTCTGGTGGGTTAGCTCAGCTAATGCCAACTGAAGGTCAGCATGTGTCTCTCTGATGTTATGAATATAATATTCCCAACTCACTGTGATGGTAATATGCCATATTAGAGAAATGGTACTATTTGACTAGGACTGTGATTTTGGTCATGAAAACCGAATTGGTGATGATTTATGTGGATTATGTAGTTGTACAGTCCAGTTATGTCCAGTTAATCATCCAGTCAGTCAGTCGACATAAGTACAGTGCATTCCCTTTGTATTGAGAGGGATTGCTGGACAGAAATTTGTGTCTCAATATGTGTGTGTAAATCTCTTTTGCAGAACTGTCCACACAACTGTAAACACAAAACCAAACCACACTGATATGGACTCCTTGCTTTATTGAAGTGTGTAACAAATGCATTTATTGTGAAATAAATGCAGGGGGGGGCAACATTTTTCGTTTAGTCCTTTAGTCTCTTTAGTACTTTTGGTTTAGTCACCTTAGAGCTGTCATGGACATGTATAGGTATACGTTTTTTCTACACGTTTGTAACAGGCTGTTGTTTATTTAGAATGACAGGGAAGAAGGAACAGAAGAGCCTTCTTTCCTTCTGGGAAAAGGCTCAGAAACCAAAGGCAGGGGGGGCAGATAATGTGATGATGGAAGAAATTGCTACCACATCAGTAGAGATGGCTGTATTCCAAGCAAAGAACGACTTATGGTAACAGTACAACATATACAACTAAATGGTTTGACCTTGTAAAGCAGCTGATTATAATAAACAATGATCTTTGCTAAAACATGTATGCTGTTAAGGTGAACTGTATTATATTTGGATTGTATTTATAACAGGGTGGCTTATCGTAAGAAGAGGGTAACAGCCAGCAACTTTGGTGTGGTCTTGGCAGCAGTCAGGCGAAAGTCCTACCATCCTTCTTTTTGAAAACCTTGCTTGGCCAGTACAACCTCAGCAAAGGTTCTAAAGTAAGTTATGAGGACTAATGATTAAAACTGATGGTTTCATTGGCAATAATAAGTATGGTAAGTTATTAAGAAAACCGAGTGGTATGTGACTAATGATTTAAACTGATGGTTTCATTGGCTATAAGAAGTATGGTAAGTTATTAAGAAAACCGAGTGGTATGTTCTCCCTTCTCCAGGCATGTGATTGGGGAATCACCCATGAACCAACAGCAAAGCTGCAATACAGTGAGCAGAACGGTGCTGTTATCCAGGAGAGGGGGTTGTTCCTGTCGGACAGTGGCCTGCTCGGTGCATCTATGGGACAGTGTCTGATGATTGTATTATTGAGGTCAGTTTGTATCCAGTATAGTACATATAGCAGGGCTAGACATTTAAAAGACTTAACCTATGACGGGGTGTAACCTGCCTTGATATCTGCTGTAGTTTTAATGAAGGGTAAAAACTGTGGGGGCACGCGCAGTGCCACAGTTGGTAGTGCTGTCGCCATCAGCTAGAAGCCGGGATGCTGTAAGAAGTGTTACACACCAGTGTTTCCTGGTGTGTTCTTTGTACGACTACATATACACAAATCTACATCATCCAAGAAATTCCAAAAATAATTTGTAGATTTAACTAAAAACTAAATTAATTATATTTGGTTCACCATTGGATAAAAATATAGCCCTAAATATATTTTTATTGTCTATTTTAGGATATCAGTGAGGCCTAGCCCTAAGTATTTTAGGCAGCATTACAAAAGAATGTGCAATGAACCTTTCCCACTATTCTAGCTAGTCTATAAATTGCCTTTACCCACAAAAGATGCATTTTGTGTGTCATCCACCTCTAGGAGCAGCAAAGGACAAAGATTTCTTCCTCTATGTTGATACAGTGACTGGTTCCCTGTGTCTGAAAGAAAACAGTAACTACTGGCATCAAATCCAGGGAAACCTTTACCTCACAGGTGCCACCACCTGTCACCTGGCAGTATGGACGCCCCTGGACCTTGTAATCCTCCTGGTGATAAAGGACCCAGAATGGGCAGTAAACATTGAGACACTGGAAACATTTTATAGCGAAGTTTTCATTCAGAAAATTCTATCAGATGTTTAAAGCACAACAACATACATTCCTAAAATTGCTTAGTTTTAATACTTAATGCCACGTTGTAGCACTACAAAGTAGTGTGCATTGTGAGGCCACAATCAGAGGAGCTGTTCCTGACATCAATTTCCAATAAAGCTCCTATATGATATGAAAGCCTGATTGTTCAAACTTGATTTGTGGGGATAGAAAACACAAGGACCAAACCAAATAAAAATGAGTTGAACTACTATGTTATTCCTCCTTTAAAATCATAAACTTACATATGCATTCATCTGCAATGTTCAATCATCTGCTCTACTCAAATTAGCAGTCTGGGGGAAACCAGTGGTCCGTAGCTAAAATGACAGTTGGTAACCAAATGGATGCTTATAGAATGTAAGCAAATATGAAACTGATTTTCTTCACTAAGGCAAGGAGTTAAATTGATAAACAACTGCAGAGCATGTAGAAGAATTGTTATTTTTATTGTTTGCTTATCCATCCTGCAGCAAAGAATTCTGGAAAATCTGCATTATCTTGATATGAAATGTGTTAAACCCAGTATCACAGCAGACAATTGACATAGGTGAAAAAAATGGGTTGCAAAAATCTTGTGATTTAAAATAAAAAAAAAAATCATGCAACTTTTCGAATAATTGGTGTTTGCAAATTTGTTAGACACACACATACTTTAAGTATCTTATTGATATTTTTGCTGGACTCATATGGCATGTTGTTCAAAATTGTAAAACATTTCAGCCTCTGAAACGAACGTTCCACATGGATCCTAGCACTGGAGAGGAGTTTGTTTTTGTTTACTTCTTCCTGTGTGAACTGTCCATTGACAAGAAAAGACGGTATGTAGAGGGAAACCCCTTCTGGTAAAATGTCCCCAATTGTGAAGCCCTTGTCTGCCATAACCATATCACCTGGTTGTAGATAATTCAGAACTCCACAATCTGACGTTATTGCCTTGTCTGAGGCACTCCCACCTTATAGATCACTGACAAAGGTAATCACTCCATTACACCAATTAAAGTTTTCATTGTGGTTCGTCCTTTGTACTGGCTGTATAACTGGCACTGTTTGTCAAGATTCTCTGCCTTGCAGACCGCAATCTCTGTGCAATCGAGTACAACTCTACAGTTAGGAAAAGGCTTGAAACACTCTGGATGAGAGGCCCGATTCTTGGCAGTGGAGGGCATGTTGTTCTCAAACAGACATACAAAATGTCATACAGTGCACAAACAATAGTGAGGAAGATGTTGGTGACTGGCTGTGCTACAACTAAATCTTTGAAATACTGTACTTTGACATTGTTGGTGGAAATTTGACTGAAGGAAAATGTTTGCTTTTGTTTTTCCAATTGTTTTTCAGTTCATCATTTTCCTTCCTTAACCAGTCATTTTCTATCTCAAGCATCACAACACTGCATTTTGCAGGCATGGTATAAGTACTGGGCATCTCGATGTCAGGATGTTCTTCTGCGTCATCCATTCCTTGGTCTTGAACGCTGGTAGGCATTAGGACCATTGGTTTCTTGCTCTTGGGTGGACGACTGAGATGGCCTGGAAATAGTGATGTAGATTAATTCTTTGGTTAGTTGATATGTTTTGCTAAGGTTATCGATCGATTAATCAGTTAGTTGATAAGCAACGTTTTTGTTCAACAAAACTTGTCAGTCTAAATTCCCCTCAATGTCTAACATAAAAATATATACATGTTGCTGATATATAGCAATAATACACAAGGCATATTATATTCCTTAATCAAATATATATTTGACCACTGGCCAGGCCTTTAGTGTGTGGGTTCCTCACACACACGCTCACACAGAAAGTATAACACAACATACTGTATATCGCACCTAGCAATTAAACCAATGACTTGGTAGCTGTTAACGAATAATTACTATTTTTAATCATTAACCTCCCTACCTGGAAAAATCTTCCCCTCGTTCCACAAGAACCGTGATGGCCCAGCAGCCTTTTCATTTGGGAAATGCCAACTGCACACCCGCGAGTTGGCATTTGGGGTAAAGTTGACACGCCTGGAAATACAAGGGGGATCATCATTACTATTTTTTATGTGCACCAACAATAACAAAATATAATAGATACCGGTACATCAACACAAAGTGGTGCAACACAAATGAAACTAAACCAAAGAGGGAGGGGGAAAACATTACATACTGTAGCTCATTGCCTGCTCATAGTATGTAATCATAATATTCGTATCAAAATCTTGTATGGGAGGTGTAAGAAAGCCTTGGATTAGTAATGACTGTCTGTATACATAAACCAGTGTTTTTCAACCAGTGGTCCAGAGACCACCAGTGGTCCTTGAGAGGGTTCCAAGTGGTCCCCAGCTAAGTTGGTTAACCAGATTAAAAGTTAAAAACAGATGTTAACTGTTGAGAGGGTGAAACCAAATGGACCCTTGCGGGTCCATTTGGTTTCATGTTTACACTCTCAAGAGTTAAAATATTCATCATGTGAATTAGTCCAACTCTACACAACTAGAGAATGTAGAAGATTAATGGTCATTTTGATTTGTATGTTTGACTGTTTTGTTTCCCAAATCCAGCCTGGAATTGTGGACAGAAAACAAAAGAAATCTTTAGTTTTGGGGTCTGTGGGGCTAAATGTCCTCAAATAGTGGTCCATGACTCAAATGCTGAATAAATGGTGGGCCCTGGTATGAAAACTGTTGAATGATTTTTTTATTGACAGAGAGTTACAGTACAAGTCAAGTACACACTGCAACAAAACTGATAACAGCTTGGAGAATTAGAGTACAGTCCTGACATAAACCATTAGTGAGAAACACACCATCACATGGTGGATATCCAGGGATATGTTTACTCTACACCAGTGGTTTTCAACTTTTTTATTCCCAGGGCTCGCCTAGCTATGGTCCAGAGCTCCACTGCTTCTGAGTCTGACTTGCATTGGAGCTCTGTTCGTCTACGTGTATTCGGCCATTACTGCACCCGACCAGCCTCTCTTCTCTAGTGGATATATAAAGAACGTTTTACCTACTCACCAAAATAAACACGTCTTGTGTCATTAGAAAGCCTACTGTTCTACTAGATGGCTCTGTCTGTGCATTGGCAGACACGCAAGGAATATACCATTTGAGTATAAACCATGACATATATAACAATGACAAAAATGAAATGCATATGTGCATCGCTATTCAGACTGAAATAACCCCCTCGATGTCGCAATTGTTCTACTACAGTGGTTTTCAACCTTTTTGACACCAGGGACCACCATTTATTCAGAATTTGAGCCACGGACCACCACTTGAGGACGTTTTAGCCCCACAGACCGCAAAACTAAAGATGTATTTTTCTTTCTTTTCCATCTTCTAGTTGTGTAGACTTTGGGCTAATTCAGATGATGAATGTGTTAACTCTTGAGAGTGTAAAAATGAAACCAAATGGACCCCGCAAGGGTCCATTTGGTTTCATTTTTACGTTCTCAAGAGTTACATCTGGTTAACCAACTCAGCTGGAGACCACCTGGAACCCTCTCAGGGACCACAGGTGGTCCCCGGACCACCTGTTGAAAACCCCTGTTCTACTAGATGGCTCTAGCGTCATTTGCATCGTTAGCTTCATTAGTGTTAGCTTCATTAGCATTGCTGTTACACTGAAGACTACACTAGACATTTCAGAATGGTGCTTACAGGGGAATATCGCTCCAAAACACTTTATGTACCTTTAGTTGGCCTTCCAAGATCCATAGTTGTTGATCCATTGTGGTTGATTTAGCCCCTAGGTCCCTGAAGTCCGATTTTAGCGTGTAATGGGAGCATACCATAGACATACTAAGAAACATACCCAGTATAGGGTTGCCACATCCTGTGAGAGAAATGAGCATTTTTGTTGTTTCTGAGTCCAAAAAACGTCTTTGTTCCATTTCTTTTATGCAATTCAATCTGCATTCCGTGGTCTCCTGTTTCTATACATTTTCAGACCATTTGAAGACCTTTTATTCTGTCCAACAAAGTAGTTTATAGTCGCTTTCATTCATCGTTGCTCTTCTGTTTTATTATGGACACAACCTCACCTCAACACAACCTCAATACATTTTTCTAAACATCCAAATATTTGCTTCATAGAACCCAGCCAGAGATAGCCTTGTGCGTGGAGACACTGTGGCGTCTCTGGAGTCTGGACAGTAGTTGACGATGTGTCACCAGGAGTAAAATCAATAGAAGCTTCTGAACCCTATAATCAAATAGCGAAAATTAAAATATGCCGTACCTGGGTTCATTTTGCTGGTACACCTAGGATAAACACACTGCCGTTTCTGCTTCTTACTTAAAAAAAGAAAGAAAAAAAAAAAAAAAGCTGCTGGCAAATAAATATAATCGTAGTAGTAGCGAAAGCGTGCAACTAACTTTTACTGACTGGAGGGAGAGACACAGCCAGGGGCTGAGTGATATGACGTCATAGTTGTCATGTTGTTTGCCCCCAGAGTTAAATATCAGGTCTGGAACTTTGGGGGAGTGACTGACTGAATCATTCTGGTGTCTTTACTGAGTGTATAGTAGCATAGGTGTGTGTACATATACTGTATTGTACCGAAATGGTCACAATTGTAGTATTTACAATGATAAATGCTTTGAAAGAGTAGTATTATATTATGGCATTATTGTGGTTTGGCTTATTTTCACAGGATGTGGCAACAGTAGAAGAAGGAGGCAGCACAGGTCCGATACAATGTAAGGAGGTCTAGGATTGGCTGAAGGCAGACCATCATCATTGGCTGAGGAATCTGTCAATCATTTTCCTCAGCCAATGATGACGTTCGTCTCCGCCCAACGTCAAGAGAGTCTCAAAAAGATTTGTAGCTGTACAGGTTAGAAAAACAACTCACAGATAAGCAGTTGGCATTAGGCGTCCAGCAGGGGGCCTCAAATCTCACATCTGTGCTCATGTGTGAAATAGGGATTGCAAACACACAAGACAGATCTGCATGTGTGAATTCTGATTTCGAATACGGAATAAGAATCTGGGTGTGTGGATGTGAAACACGAATACAGAATAAAAATCTGGGTGTGTGGATGTGAAACACGAATACAGAATAAAAATCTGGGTGTGTGGATGTGAAACACGAATACAGAATAAAAATCTGGGTGTGTGGATGTGAAACACGAATACAGAATAAAAATATGGGTGTGTGGATGTGAAACTCAAGTACAGAACACAGATGCGAGCTACAAATCATAGATGCAAGTTGAAAATCTGGGCATGTTGATTAGGAATACAGATGTCTGTATTCTTGATATATGAGACTATTATAACTCCATAGATTTGGCTTCCAATACGTTTAGTAATTTGTGTTTTTGATTTGTTCAGTCAGTGTATAACCAAACTCAACTCTTTCAGTAGGCTAGTAGTTAATTCCAGGTTGTGAGGAAAAAGAGTGATGGACTTTTTATATTATTCATGATTCATAATTGACATCTGGTGACGGATTTTGGTACTGCATTACCACTAGACGCGTTTGTAGTGGACTAGAGCCATGATCTAGGAGAAAAGTTTCGACATTGAGGGGTCGGAAACTGGACGCTCGAACTGCTGTTCATGCAGCCTGAACGCTCTAGTCTACATTAAAGCTGGGCTGTTGCCCGAATCCAATGCATTTCTGCCTACTTCCGGTCCAGGATTTGTCCCCATTTCTGTCCCCGTTCTCAATAGAAGCCAACATTTGGACTGGCAATCATGAAGTGAATGGAGTTTGCGTAAAGGCTTACATCCGCGCTGCGAAATAGAAACTAACAACTGTGAAGTGAAGCTTCACTTCCTGAATCCTGAACTAGTCGGTCCGCGTGCGTCAAACTGCTGTCAGTGTCAAATCCAGTAGTTTTAGTGATTCGTCCAAACCTTGGGGCAGTCAGATCTATCCGTGAGTATCAGATGATTAACAGACCGTGCCATGTTCATTCATTCATGTTTTGAATGTTGCTACTTAGAGGTTTTGCATTTAAACAAGTCCCTAAACTCGCGTGCTGTCTACCGATATTAAATGGAAAATTATATATACTGTCTATATGCGAACGCTTAAGTGGCAGCTTTCCTACTAGCCCTAGAATGTCACCCTTATTCCATACAGTATTCCATAAGGATAGAGGAGTCATTGGGATTGTGGTTAAATGGACACCTGCGCCGCTGCGCGCGGTCATTACTCCGTGTGTCTATGATGTGTACTCACCAGGTTTAATATATCTATGGTACTCACCCATTGAATAGCCTAAGTCCAAAGTGCGATATAGTCCTCTAGTTTCATTTCCATGTGAAAGTTGCGGCTCAAAACGTCCATTTAGTTAAATATCCCCACTTTTTCACGAGCTGCACAAGTGCACATGGAGATTTTTCCTTAGGGCAAAGGGGCTCATAATGACAGCTGCACTTAATATTTGAAATACTTCCTCTGGTCGCTGCAAACATCATCAGCGAAACACAAAAAGTTTGGGGCACACAATTGGCACGTTGTGTGATTAATTACCCAGTCCCTATGGAAATGCACCGGACAATTGTGTGTCCCAAAAGTTTGTGTTACCCTGGGCCTCATGACGTTTCATGGGCCCATTTGCCCGAAGGAAAACATGTCAATGTGCTGCTCGAAAAAGGGCTAAATATCATTCTAATACAATCCTCACATAAGTATTTTTTGTAAAGTGAAAGGCTATATAATTTTGTCATTTATAAGAATAATGGCATAGGTTTTGTGAAACCTATATCATTTTAAGAATTATATATGACACAAAACAGAGGGTAAAGTGTCTTGCATGAAAGGTGCCACTTTCATGAAATGACATAAAATGGTCGCCTGGAATGATATTAATTTCCTAAATTTCCAATAGGGCCACTATAGTTCCACACTCAGATTTGGTGGCCAATAGCTTAGACTCATTTGTGGAAAAGAAACATTCAATGTCAAATAGTATAGCCCCCGAATATAATACAACCCCGTTTTTTTTTGTTTTGTTGTTGTTTTTGTTGTTGTTTTTTTTGGAAACTACATTGTATAAATGTACAAATAAATGTTGTGAATTTTTACCAGTCTGACTTTGTAAATTGGCTATTTTTACAATGTTTAGACTGTCTGGGGCTCCTGAGTCCTGACCCAGCTGTCTTAAAGTGGCCTAGTCGTTTCTTTTGGGGTTGTTGTTACTGTTATATATAGTACTAATAATAATAACGTTATCTTCCTAAGACAACTGGTAAGGAAGTTGTACCAGGAAGTCAAACAGTGCTGATGCAACATGCACCCCATAGGAACGTGTGATTCTGTACTTCCCTCAGACAGAGAGGACATACCGTACTGTATACGGTAATAGCACGGTTATAATTTTGTTTGGAAGTTTTTAGGGGTAGACAATCATTGTAAGAGGGTGATCACTGGCTCACTGGTACTGGTATGAGAGAGAGGATTTTTCTTTTAAATGTAAATATACAGTATACAGTATAAAAAACTTTGTATGTGAACTCTTGAAAGTGGCACCTTTCATATATGAGAGTATGTTTGTAAAGTGACTGTTATGAAAGGTTCCACTTTCAAGACTTTGCATATAAAGTTTCTTCCATATGGGTATATAAAAAAGGTCCGCTCACAGCTACTGTATATGTAAATTACATCCTGCGCATAATTCTATATGCATTATAGTGACTGACTGGGGAGACGGTGGTAATAATAATAACATATCCTGATGTGAAGAAACTATTTATGACGAAGAGAAACATAAAGGTTGCTAAGTGTATGGACAAACAAAATCAAAATTCTTCCTTGCCAGCTACCTACAGTGCAGTTGTCCAGAAGGTAGTATAGTCCAGTAAGTTAAGATCGGCCAAATAGTCATATAATGTACGATAGAGGCAAATATTTTGAAAATAGCTGATCTACACAATCAGATCTACAGATCTGCTATTTTCACTATATTTATCTGTTGAACCAAGTCAAACATAACTTGTAGTTCTGCTATTTAGAAATCGTATCTTTAAGTCTCAACTATTGTCTTTCTTTCTTTCGACCCAGATCATCTCAAAAAGCATTTAACCGCCTGAGTCTGAAGACATCCATCCTAAAGTCATCCATCAGAAAATGAAGGACAGAGTTGTAGCAGTGATGCCGACCACCATGTTGAAACCAGTGATCAAGTTGCACAGACTCGGTATGTGTTGTTTTGACTATAACAAAATTATAGTCCACCTGTCCATGTGACTGCGGAAATTCTCAGATAGGATGCATCCTCAGATTAATTTCGAAACCCAATGTGCCAGATAATTGGGTAAAAACCTCACACTTTTAATTCTCTCTATATATTTTTTAATTTCTTGTTTAGACCCGGAGATGTTAAAACAACATTTGACATCCATCTCCAACGACGTCCACCAAAAAGTCTTTCATCAGAGTGTGAAGAACAGCGTTGTAGCAGTGATGATGCAGACCACCATGTTGAATCCAGTGATCAAGTTACACAGAATACGTATGTGAATCTCTGTCTTTAACAAAAACATCATTACTGTGGCTAAACTAATTTCATCCCAATGCCTCATCCAGTCATAGTGGTGTACTTAGGACTCACCAAAACGTTTTCTTGTCGCGCTCCACCTCGTCTCCAGCCTGGTATCAGCAGCACTTGTTCATTAAAATGACAAACCAAAAATACATTCTTTTGTGTGCATGCAAACAAGACCACAGGTCAGCTCAACTCTGATCACCCCTGGCTAACCAAGGAGAGGCAGTATAGAGACCAGGCTTACTGCATGTTTTGGCCACCTCAGTTATGCCCACTAATATAGACGTGAAGGATAGAGAATGCGTCCCTAGCGGGAGTTGAACCTGGAACCTGCTTGCCTGGATACCCACTGTGCCACTGTGCCCCCAATGTCTGATGTTGGGATTTCTCACTCCATCATTCCAGGTCCCTCCATGGGGTTCAGACTGCAGGCGAAGATGAACTCTCCAGACACATCAAGGTCTGTTTCTGTTGAACAGAAGGAACATGGAGACCACCAGGACCACGGTGAGTTGTGCACCCTCTACGTTCCTTTGCATTGTTCCGAGTCCATTTTCAGAATAAAACTGACTTTTTTTGCAGTGTGTATTTCGCCTTTGAAAACTATGACCAAAAGCTTTCGTCAAGTACCGTACGACAAGGCCGTATTTAGGGGGGGGCAGGGATAGGGCAGAGCCCATCCAAAAGTGGTCTTGCCCACCCTAATAGGGAGGTAATGGGGGGTATTTTCTTCACTATTATATATATATATATATATATATATATATATATATATATTATATATATATATATATATATATATATATATATATATATATATATATAAAAACACACCTGGATCTTTTCACTTGTTTCATGCATTTTTTTCACATTTTCGTGCCTTTGTTTCTGTGTTTTCTTTCTCAGAGACCGGAGACCGGCCGCTCAGCTGCCGCGAGTGCGGCGCGCGCTTCGCCCGGCGCTCGACCCTGAACCGGCACGTGCGCAACATCCACGTGGCGGAGAGACCCCACGTCTGCGCCGACTGCGGGCAGACGTTCGCCGAGCTCGCCAAGCTGCGCTTCCACCAGAGGAGGCACGTGGAGCCTCGCTGCGAGCACTGTGGCAAGATGTTCTCGCACAGGGCCCGCCTCAGGGAACACCGGAGGACCCACACGGGGGAGAAGCCGCTCCGCTGCGACACCTGCGGGAGGGGCTTCGCCGCGCGCTCTAGCCTCAAAAAGCACCGCCGCGTCCACACTGGGGAAAAACCCTACAAGTGTGAACAGTGTGGGAGAAGCTTCTCTCAGCTGGGCGCGCTGAAGGTGCACGGCCGCATTCACACGGGGCAGACGCTGCACCGGTGCGACGAGTGCGGGAAGAGCTTTGTGAACAAGGGTTACCTGAAGGCGCACGGGCGGACTCACACCGGCGAGCGGCCGTACGCCTGCGACCTGTGCGGGGACAGGTTCCACCATGCCAGCTGCCTCAAGACGCACAGGATGATCCACAGCGGAGAGAAACCTCACGCCTGTGACCACTGCGGGAAGAGCTTCAGGCAGAGGCAGCAGCTGGCGGGCCACGTCCGGGCCGTGCACACCGGTGAGATGCCTTTCTTCACGTGCAACCAGTGCGGGACGAAGTTCCATGAGGCGTCCCTGTTCGACGAGCACCGGCGCGTCCACGTCGGACCGGGGGAGCCGCTGCCGCCACACCGCTGCGAGCAGTGTGGGAAGGAGTTCACCGTGGCGCTCGACTTCAGGAAGCACGTGAAGAGGCACGCGGAGGAGAGGCCGCACGGCTGCGAGCAGTGTGGGGAGAGGTTCAAGAAGGCGGCGCACCTCCGGGCGCACCACAGGATCCACACGGGCGAGAAGCCGTACGCCTGCGAGCAGTGCGGGAAGAAGTTCGCCGCGAGGCAGGGCCTCTACGCGCATGAGAATGTGCACGCCGCGGAGAAGCCCTACTGCTGCGAGCACTGCGGCAAGAGGTTCAACTCTAGGGCGAATCTTAGGGTGCACCTGGCCACGCACAGCACGGAGAAGCCTCATGCTTGTGAGGTCTGCGGGAGGAGATTCGCGCACAACAATTATCTAAAAGCGCACCGGCGCGTTCACACCGGGCAGAAGCCCTACTGCTGCACCCAGTGCGGGAAGTGGTTAACCACGCTAGCCAGCCTCAAGGTGCACCACGCCACGCACGCCAGGCCTGAAAAGGAGAGGTCCGCGGACTGGTTCACCATGGCGCCCAAGAAGACACTGTCCACAGTTCATTCCAGGAAGCCGGTAACGAAGACGTGAAGATACCACCCGACGTTTGTGGCCTCTGGTTCTCACCAAAACGGTACAGACACATACTATATGATACGTTGGAAGCCATTTGTTGATTCATAGTGATATGAAGACAGAGTTCAATGATTTAAATTTGAAACTATTTAGCAAAGAAATGAATGTTTTTTAAGGGAATGTTATGGGTATGAATTCTTAAGCACAGTGATTCTGACAAATCCTTTTTACATACTTATTAGCACTTGTTATGGAAAAGCTTGTCCCATGAATTGACCAAGTGTAGCAACATTTAAAGGAAAAGTAAGGGGAAGGACTATTGGTATTTTTAGAGCCATCACTAATATACACAAGGTGCACACTTTGCACCTTTTGTAGGAGTTTATTACCTCTGTTCTTTTTTTTCCTGTGTGTACATTATATAATTTAATCTACTCTATTGACTCTATTGATTTAGCTTTTATGTTGTTGTTTTTTGTTTTTGTTTTGTTTAGATGAGGACCTGGGTGTAAAATTACATCTTTGCTAGAGCTGTAAAAAAAAAATACAGTGGTACAGTGGGTGACAGAGTGAAGAAGAATGGTGTGTGTGTCTGAGACATGAGTTGCAGTAAAAAAAAATACTTAAGAATATTTTATTTGTATTTATTGCTAATTAAATATGTTGCTTTATCCATCAAAGTTTTATTCTTTTGTATTTGTCTTTATTTCTTGTATTTTTTGCTTGAATCCATTGAGGGTGGATCCTGATCCTGCAGCCTCTCTCCAACACGTCTAATAGGTCCTTCAGGGAAGTCCTTTGACTGCATGGGGACTGAAAAAAAGAAATGCAAACATACTATGGATGAATAGATAATTTGATACGCATCACGATACATTAGAGCTGAGCAGTCCTGCCCCTTTCATGACGTTGCCTGCTGCCCAGAAATAATTTCTCCGAACATATTCCTCACAGATTCTTCAAAAATGATTTATTTAAAGATGATTACGCCACTGACAAAGACAACTCAGGTTGTGACAAATCATGACAACAAACACAATATCATACAATAACTGATTAGTAAGAGAAACAAAACGGCAGGATACAAGACCTTATGTTTCTTTTTTTCTTCTTACTAACTATTTAATTGTCCCACGGGTGACGTCATGAACGGGGCAGGACTGCTCAGCTGTATAGGATACATGGACAATATTGGTTCATTATCGCGATACGATACAATTCAATGATTTGAAATTTATATACAGTAACTACTTAAAGGGGAACTCCACCCATTTTCAATATTTTACTATGTCATTGATGTACCTTCAAGGTGTTGTGTGGACTTGATAAAGAAGTTCACCCATTCTGTGTTCCCAAGAAATGGAGGTCTGAAGAAAACCACTAACATGGTGAAACATCTTGATGACATCATCAAGATGTATTTTCACCATGTTAATGGATTTCTTTAGACGTTTTTTTTTTGTGAGAGCGTACAAATGGAACCAAATGAACCCGTTAAGGTTCATTTGGTTGCATTTATACAATCTCAGAAAAGAAAAATGAAAATGGGTGGAATTACCCTTCAAACTGCATTGGTGTTACTTTAAACTAATTAATTATTTAACCCCTGTTTTCCCTGTTTCTTTTAAAAATGTATAAATACCACACACAAAAATGTATTGTTGTATTATTGATACATTCAATTATCTGCATTGCAATAAGATATGATACACTTTGAATCTTGAAATTAAGATGCATTTTTTGATGCAGTAACTATTAATGAATAGCAATCATTTATTTATCTTCAACAATCATCATTATTTATGTTGTTTTATTTTAGCAAACACACAGTAGTCAGGGCTTAACTCAAAAGGACAGTGGAAAGTTCCAGGGGGTTTTCAGCCATGACGCAACGCTGTTTGTTTCGTGTTTGAGTTCATAATGAATGTGTAAGAAAAGTGAGTTTTTGTCGGGTGACCAACCATGAAAAAATATCATACATGATCTCATTTATTCTTCTGCCGCTTTTTCTTGGAGGTTGCTATCTCAGCCAGCATCTTCTTTTGGGCCTGTTGCCTGTGAGGAGAAATCGAAAAGACAGGAAAGTTCACAAACACACACACGGGTGGGTGTGGTCACACAGAGGGCCGGGTGGAGTCAGGAAAGGCGACACTATGCATAAATATAATATAAATGTGAGATGAAGAAAGAGCCATGTCCGTACTTTGACTTGAAATTGGGTGGAACAGGGAGAGGTTTCTTGAATCCGTCATATCCTGTGAGCCAGTAGGTCAGCGCTCCCTGTAGAGACGCGCACGCACGCGCACACGCACACACACGCACACACACACACACACGCACACACACACACACACACACACACACACACACACACACACACACACACACACACACTCTGTCACTTCACTGTAACAGATTCATCACAACGGTATATGCTGGCAAACTTTGGCTCATTTGCGTTATGGTTGCGCTTGAAGTAATGCAATTTAATGTCAATGAATTACAATAGTCCATACCCATTTAGGCATACTTTGACAACATGCATCTAATGTTCTTTTAATTAAACACAGAGTACTAATTGAGCCGAGGAAAGTTGCAAATGTTTTTAAAAAACTACATATTAAGAAGGCCAGTGGGCCCGATTGTATATCTGCCCATCTACTGAAAACATTCGCCGAGGAGCTAACTCCAGCATGGAGCCCTCTATTTCAGCAGTCAGTTGACTCGGGTACTATTCCTGCTATTTGGAAAAAGGCTGTCATTATTCCGGTAGCAAAGAAACCCTGTCCGAAGGAGAATAATGATTTCAGACCTGTAGCATTGACATCAACAGTGATGAAATCATTAGAACGTATCATGGTAGGCAAACTGTGTGAGAAGGTAGAACATCTCATTGACCCTCACCAATTCGCCTACAATAGAGGCAGAGGCACTGATGACGCCTTGAATTCCACTACTCATCTGATCTTAAAACATCTTGAGAACTCCTCGGCGTATGCTAGATTAATGTTTATGGATTTTAGCTCAGCTTTTAATACTATCCTTCCTCAGATCCTGTTAGACAGGCTGAAACACATGGACGTTAACCCTTACATAATTAAATGGTACTGTGATTTCCTCATAGAGAGGCAACAGCAAGTCAAGGTCAACTCCACTCTCTCCGATGTTCAGGCCATAAGTACAGGGGCCCCTCAAGGCTGTGTAAGCTCCCCACTCCTCTTCATCGTCTACACAAACCAACTGCGGAACCTGTATCCTGATGATTATATTATCAAGTTTTCAGATGATACAGTAATCCTTAGCTTATTGAAAAAGTCCTCCAACACCGAGCTGTACAGACAAGAAATTGCAGGGGCGGTCAGGTGGTGTGAGGAGCAAAACCTTATTTTAAATGTTAAAAAAAACAAAGGAGATCATATTTGATCCAAGGTCTGTGGGGGATCATAGCCCGATCCTTATTCATGAGGAGAGAGTGGAACAAGTAACCTCATATAAGTACTTAGGTATTTGTTTTGACCCTCAGTTAAACTGGGGAAATCAAGTTGATTCTGTTTGCTCCCGAATTAACCAGCGTATGCACTTCTTGAGAAGACTCAGGGTCCATGGTGTGGCAACAAACATCATGTTGCTCTTTTATAGAGCAAATATAGAATCTATCATTCGCTATGGTATAACTACATGGTTTGGTAACCTGTCCGTCAAACTCAAATCCCAACTTCAAAACCTAGTCAAGAGGGCTGGTAAAATCATAGGTATGCAGCCACCCTGTTCGCTTCAAGAAATCTTTGAGAGAGAATTGAGGAGACAGGGCCTCAAAATCACACAAGATCCACATCACATTCTTTATAAAGAATACGAGTTACTGCCATCTGGCAGGCGGTACAGGTTACCATTCTGCAAACTCAATAGGTTCAAATTCTCATTCGTTCCACTATCAATTAATGTACTTAATGACAATAATTAACTATGGATAGGGGGTATAGGGAGCCCCCCTAGGGAGGGGGAGTGCAATTCTGTACTGCTGCTATGATGTATTTGCACTATTTGCACTCTGTGGTGTAGGATAGGATTTTGTTGCTCAGGGTGTGTGTGTGTGTGTGTGTGTGTGTGTGTGCGTGCGTGCCGCTCTCTCATAACACGCGTACGCGGGTTGTGGGAGAGTGGCATTAGATGTAGTGCTGTTTTTTTGTATTTTTTGTATTGTTCGAATTGTTGTGTATGTACTGTATAACGCTGTCTCTTGAGGCCCAAGATGAATTTCTCCTCGGAGACAATAAAGGAATTGAATTGAATTTTCCTTCCCTGAATCTGGTGCGTTGTGACGGTGTTGATTGTGTTGAGTAGCTTTAGTAGACTAAAGCTAGACTAACACCAAGGCATGCCGGGTGACTGAAACAAAATGAGAACTACCCAAGGGACTAAAATCGAAATTTTGCTGTCAAAATCAACACCAGTCCGGTCTTTCCTCTGTCAAGTAAAACCTACTTGAGTACATTATAGTCTATGTAGTTGTGTAGCAAAATCCAGCTTACAGAATATTTCGTGAAGATTCTTGTAAACCATATTTTTTCTGTTCTATGGACCCTAAAGGACACAAAAAAAGCGGTTTACATTTTTTCCCCCCACCCTAACATTATTTTATCACCATGGCAACATGGCGTTGTGTATCAATCTGTCTGTATTACTGTCAACATCATTTCTCCAAATCTACCAGCCCAATTTATACCAAATTTGGTCCAGGGGTGTATAATATGCTCTAGAAGACCCCATAAAAATGTCACCATGATCGGCCCATAGGTGGCGCTACAGTACCAAATTAAAAATTATAAATCGCGATTATTCACAAACTAATTGTCTAATTCAAATGAAAATTGCTGGGTTTTTGCACAATGGGCTGAGACACAAGCCCTGCAAATTTGACCACAATCCACCAATGGGTGGCGCTACAGTAACCCATTTAGGAAGCAGATGCATGGTCTTCACATATTAATACAGTGATTTTCATGTAATTGCAATGTGATTCTTGTCACATTTAAGTAAATTTTAAAGCTCTGGGGGAGAAAGAGGCAATAGCCTTGGAATATTTTACACTAAATAAGACCACGCCCCATACCCCGCATCGAGGGACGTGGTGGTGGCATAGTCATAATACACAAACAACACATCAAATCAAAATCAGTCCAGTTAATTTTCCTGTTCCCTTCTCATTTGAACATTTCACCTTCAAACTGTCTGGCCCTAAACCATTGGTCGCAGCAGTCATAGACTGCCCAAACCTGCCCATCCATCTTCATCTACTTATCCTAGTTCGGGCCACGGGGGCAACAACTCCACCAGAGAGCTCCAGACTTCCCTCTCCCGAGCAAACGGGCGACCTCCTCCTGGGGGATCCTGAGGCGATCCAAGGCCAGAGAGTCAATGTAATCCCTCCATCTGGTCCTTGGTCTGCCCCGGGGTCTCCTCCCAGTGGGACGTGCCTCGAGGACCTTCCTAGGGAGTTGCTCAAGAGGCATCCTGATCCTAACCAGATGCCCAAACCACCTCAGCTGGCTCCTTTCCAGGAAAAGAGGCTCTCCCGAGTGACTGAACTTCTCACTCTATCTCTAAGGGAGATGCCAGCCACCCGCTGGAGAAAACTTTTTTCAACCTCTTGTATTCATGACCTTGTTCTTTCGGTCATGACCCACACTTCATGACCATAAGTGAGGGTAGGGATGAAGATAGCTTGGTAGACAGAGAGCTTTGCCTTGTGGCTCAGCTCTCTTTTTGTCACAACAGTGTGGTATAGTGACTGCAATACCGCCCCTGCTCCTCCGATTCTCCGGCTGATCTCCCTCTCCATCCTCCCCTCACTCGTGAACAAGACCCCGAGATACTTTAACTCCTTCACCTGGGTTAATGCCTCATTCCTGGACTGTACAATCCACCGGTTTCCCTCTCAATTTAATGTATTTCTCACACTGCTCACTGAGATGCATATCTCTGTCTGGAGATGTCAATATCCACGTGGACTCACCTGACTTCAAAGCGCCACTGAATTCCTTGACATTTTAAACGTTATCAATCTTACTCAGCACGTCCATTTTCCCACCCACAGAAGGACACACTGTGGATCTCATCTGTACTACAGGAATAACCACTCATAATGTCACCAGCATGGACCTTGGCTCCACCATCTTGGACCACCCAGCCATCATCATGGACATTGACACCCCCACTCCCCTCAACAATGAAAAACGCTCCATAACTTTCCGGAACCTCAAATCTATTAACCCCTCCTCCATGTCCTCATTATTGTCCTACACCATATCTGACCCTAGTCCACCCACCCCGAAAACTAAATTGGTCAATGTTTACAATGACACACTCTCAACCTGTCTCAATCAACTTGCCCCCACAATGACCAAGCACGTCTCCTACACCCACTCAGCCCCCTGGTACACGGATCATCTACATCAACTAAAAAAACAGGGTCGTCAACTGGAACGGCTTGTCAAGAAAACAGGTTCATTCCAAGGCTTACAAACCGCATCTGGAACAATACAAAAATGCTCTCAACAGTGCATGCACCTCGATAGCTCAAAATGTGGAGAGCCAAATTTTGAACAGGCTATAATAGCCAAACCCAAAATGTAATCAAAGAGTAAAACTTTTTTAGTTGTCCCACTACTCATCTGTTATTCAGTCCGGCAGCAACTACTCAATCCTTTAATGCAATAACTGCATCCAACCTCTCCTCCATAACCTCTGGCATGAAAACCTCCACCTGTATCCTTGACCCGATACCCATCACCTTGGTCATTGCCAGTCTTCCAGTTCTCTCATTGCCAGTCTTCCTGTTCTCTCTCCACTTATCACCAATATCATAAACCTCCCTCTCCACTGGCCAGCTCCCCCTGCTCTCATCTTGCCACTTTTACCCCAATATTGGAAAAATATTGGGGCAACTACTGATCCATCTCCAACCTTCCTTTCCTCTCCAAAATCCTGGAACACACTGTTGCCTCTCAGCTCAAGTTACACATAGACTCCAATAACCTCTACGAAACACTTCAATCTGTTTTCCATTCCCTAGCACAGAAACCATTCTCACAAAAGTCACCAACAATATCCTCCTCTCTGCTGATTCCGTTCACCTCTCCATCCTCGTCCTCCTCAACCTCAGTGCCGCTTTTGACACCATCAGTCACTCCATTCTCATCACCTGTCTCCAATCTTCCATTGATTCAACAGGAACTGCTCTTTCCTGGTTCAAATCCTACCTCTCTGATCGACAACAATTCATCTCTGTCAAGAACTGCAACTCCTCCACTACCCCTGTTACCCATGGTGTCCCCACGGCTCTGTTTTTGGTCCCCTGCTCTTCATCTTAAACATCCTCCCACACTGTCAGATCCTCCATCACTCACCATGGACCTCAGTTCCACTCATTTGCCGATGACACACAGTTGTATTTCTCCACCAAAGCCATCACTCCAACCAACCAATAACTGCAATAAATCAGAAATCATCATCACTGGTCCCAACTCCCTCACCAGTTCTATGCAGGATTTTTCACTCAGCATTGATGGTTCCATTGTTTTACTTTCCACCCACATCTGCAACCTTGGCATCTTTTGACCCACCCTCTCATTCCTTCTCCATGTCAACCATGTCACCAAAACTGCCTTCTTCCACCTCAAGAACATTGCTCGTCTCCGACCCTTCTTGTCATTTTCTGCAGCTGAAACTCTCATCCACGCCTTCATCTCATCACGCCTTGATTATTGCAAGAGTATCCTCCACAGCACCACCTCCAAAGTCCTCAATAAACTTCAATATGTCCAGAACTCAGCTGTGCGTCTGCTCACCAGCACCTGGTCCAGCGATCATATCACACCTGTTCTCTGTGACCTTCACTGGCTACCAGTCAAACAAAGAATCCACTTCAAAACACTCCTGGCCCCATATAAAGCACTGATCAACCTGACTCCCCTCAATTAAGTTGCTTCTTTTTATTTTACCTCTGTAGTCACCCCCCATGCAATGTTTCTTTGGGTACTCAAAAAAGCGCTATATAAGTTTCTCCTACACCCACTCAGATTATTATTATTATTAATAATAGACGGTGGGGGGGTAGTATTATTAATGTCCAATTATCGTGGATGCAATTTCTTTTTGTCAAAAGAGAAAGTCAAGTTATTTTTTTCCATTTGAAACAAAACACTGTCTGCGCACGATTATTTAAGGTTTTTGTAGCGAATTGGTCATTTTAAATATGTTATTGTAGCGCCACCTATTGGTGGATAGTGGTAAAATTTGCAGGGCTTGTGTCTCAGACCATTGTGCAAGAACCCAGCAATTTTCATTGAAATTAGACAAATTGTTTGTGAATAATCACGATTTTTGGTTTTGAATTTGGTACTGTAGCGCCACCTATGGGCCGATCATGGTGAAATTTTTATGGAGTGTTCTTGAGCACATTATACACCTCTGGACCAAATTTGGTGTAAATCGGGCAGGCAGATTTGGAGAAATGATGTTGACAGAAATACAGACAGATTGATACACAACGCCATGTTGCCATGGTGATAAAATAATGTTAGGGTGGAGGGAAAAAATGTAAACCACTTTTTTTGTGTCCTTTAGGGTCCATAGAACAGAAAAAATATGGTTTACAAGAATCTTCACGAAATATTCTGTAAAGTACACAATGACGTGGACTATTAGGTTTATACAACATTTCGGGACCAATATCTTCCGTCCTCATATGTTGAACACAGAAAGTGGGTCCTGCAATGTGAAGCTCAGCCAATCACAGCACAGAATGGCAAATGGTTGGGCTTTATTGCTTTGGACAATAGAATGTTAATCCCTGTCTGTTTCATTTTTTCTTCTTTTTTCATACATACAGGTTGAAAGCCACAGCCGACAGAAGCTGCAGGTATAGGCATACCTTGTATTCGGACCTCCCTCTCAGCTGGCACTTGTATCCCATCTTCAGGTCCATCAGGATCTTGACCGTGTTCTCGTGGGCTTGGATCCTGCTTGCTGCAATACGGCATGACGACACACACAACAAAAGCAAGATAACTAACGCTATACTTACTCTAAGTGCATTTACTAAAAAAGCACAATGTTGAGGTATTTTGTTCACATTACTGGTCGAATTTTCAGAACTTTTTACTTCTACTCCAGGCAAACATTTTGCTTATACTCTGTTTCAATTCTCATTGCTAGTTACTCTGTAGTAACTGTAGTGGCTGTAACCATAAATATATATAGAAGGCTAGATGGCTTGAGGGGGAGCCTCTGACATCATTCACGGTGGCCATCTTGTAAGAGTACTCAATACAGTATGCTCTATGGCAGCCCAAACAAAAACAGCTATAACTTGCTCAAAACTTGATGGATTTGCAAACGGATTGCTTTATTGTGAACATTATCAACGTGGCTATGAATTTTGCATTTAAAAAAAAAAACATCATATAACGGCTCATATTATGCAGACGTCTCTGACGTTTACAACAAAACAATCCATTTTAAAATTGGATGAAAAATAAGCAAGTTATCGTCATTTAAAAAGTATATGCTCATAGACACAATGTTAAGCTATATGCTCGCAAGATGGCTGCCATGCAACAACGTCACTCCCCACCAAAATATTTTAGATGTGAGAGAAGCGTCCCCTGGTCATGTGGTATACATACGCTGTCCGCTGGACTCCATCAGAGAGGCGGTAGTCACCGTCTCTCCAAACAGACAGTAGCGAGGCATGGTCAGACCCACCACTCCTGCTACGCATGGCCCTACAGAAGGAACACACACAATGTTTTTGCCCAGTCACAAAGCTTTATGCAGATCTGTGTGATGCATGGATGTGTGTTACCTAAACGGGCCTCATGGCACTATAACAAGCACTCAGAGCATGTAAGCTTGGAGTGAAGCAACATTACCAACTGAGTGGGAGCGTATTTTAAAGAGGGAGTGGCGTGATCTTTTTTCCAGTTTTGTCCATGTTTAAGAGGTAACTATCTACGAGGTAATTAAAGGGGCATTCCATTTTCAACATTTTACCATTTCATTAATATACCTTACACATGTTGTGTGGATGCGATAAAAAAGTTCCCCCATTCTGTGTTCTCTAGAAATGTAGGTCTGAAAAAAACACATTAACATGGTGAGACAGAACCTGATGGCATCATCAGGTTGTGTTTCACCATGTTAAAGGGGAATTTCCACCCATTTTCAACATTTTACTATGTCTTTAATATACCTTAGAGGTGTTGTGTGGACATAATGAAAAAGTTCCCCGTATTCTGTGTTTTCCTAGAAACGGAGGTCTGGAAAAAAAAATCACTAACATGGTGGAACACAACTTGATGTCATCATCAAGTTTAACGATTTTCCTTTTAGGACATTTTTTTTTCTGAGAGCGTATAAATGGAACCAAATGGACCCGTTAGGTTTTCCATTTGTACATTCTCAAGAAAAAAGTTGAAAATGCTGGTGTTCCCCTTTAACCCTTAGTGTACTGAACGCGTTTTGGTGTTCTAAGCATTATGTTTTAACCATTGAAAAATAGCAGATCTACAAGCTCACAGCGCGCCACCGAGTGGCGTGTGTGTGTGCGTGTGTGTGTGTGTGTGCATGCGTGTGTGCGTGCACGTGCGTGTGTGCGTGCTCACCAGAGTGCAGCCCGATGCGTATCCTCACAGGAACGTCCGGCATGTGTCTCATCTTGAAGACTCCCACGGCGCTCAGGATGTCCAGCGACATGTTGGCGATCTCTGCGGCGTGGCGAAGCCCGTTACGCACCGGCACGCCCGACGCAACCATGTAGGCGTCGCCGATGGTCTCCACCTGCCGAAACGACAATGCGGAGAATCGCGTTGATGACCAAATCCATGAGGGTCCATTTCGTTTCATTTTACTCTCTCAAGAGTTAAATTATATTTAAGCATGTGAATTACTTAACGTTTTGCCAGTTATCTCTCCTCAATTGTGAACAAAAACTTGAAAATCCTTGGTTTTGGATCCGATATATTAAACTAAACATAACTCAACGTGGTCCGTGGCTAAAATGCTGAATAAATGGTGGCTATGAAAAAGGTTGAAAACCTCTGATGTATATATATATATTATTCATTTTGATCCCACGATTTAGTAAACCCCTACAGTTTTCAACCCATTTTTTCATCTCAAGGTCCATTATTACTTGTTGTGTGAGCAGAGCGTGCGACTGTTTTCGGCCGTGTGCGCCGGCGACGTCCTCGGGCCAATCAGGGATTCGGCCAATCTAATCTGGAAATTCCCTTTTTTTTGGAGATAAATTGCTGCATCTTCTGCTTGCCACACAAGTAGGGCCATTTGTTTAGGGCGGCTGTGGCTCAGGAGGTAGAGCAGGTTGGCCAATGATCCAGTGACCGGCGGTTCGATTCCCAGCTCGAAGTGTCCTTGGGCAAGACACTGAACCCCACCTTGCCTCCAGTGGTTGCCACTGCTGGTGTGGGGAAGTGGGGAATGTGGGAAGTGGGTACGTTGGCTTTGACTGTTCGCCGCTCTACTTCCCAATGTATGGATGAATTGTAAAAGCGCTTTGAGTGTACACGCTGTGCATAGAAAAGTGCTATAAAAATGCAATCCATGATTTGTGGCCAACTTGTGTGCAAAGCGCTAGCTGGCAGCATTTTCAGTTTAGTCTGTGTGCATTTGAGCCGCAAAACCGGCGTTTGATGAGATTCTTTGCATCTTAAAACGGAATATAAAAAAAAAAAAAACATTTGATGCCTCTACTTACGAAACTCTGCCTAAAGTATGTGTATATCCATTATTATAGACATGCATACTTGCATAGTATCTAGAATGATGTTATTTCTCTCACGTAGTGGAGGTACCACTGACACAAACACACATACACACACACAGTGCCAGCACCTTGTAGACGTCGTGGTCTCCGATGATGGCGTCGAACACGGTGTAGAGGTCGTTCAGCAGGTCCACCACCTCGGTGGGCTCGCTGTTGAAGGAGATGGTGGTGAATCCAACGATGTCCGAGAAGTACAGAGACACGCTGTCAAAGTCCTCAGGCTCCACCTGAGCAGATCAGAGCAAATCAAATCAATTCTATTTGTTGCACGTTCAACCCTATCCAGTGTTGTAGTGGGGAGATGCCTCTTAAAGGGGAATTCCACCCATTTTCAAATGGAACCAAATGGACCCGCTAGGGTCCATTTGGTTCACATTTGTAGTACACTCTCAGAAAAAAAGGAAATTCTTTTTTTTACCATGCCCACACAACATAAAGGTAGACTATAAGTGTATATTAATGACATAGTACATACTGTACAGAAATATTGAAAATGAGTTAATGACATAGTGAAATATTGAAAATGAGTGGAATTCCCCTTTAAGACACGTGAATGCACACTTGCATTTGCATGTGATTTGTGTGGACTTGCGCAACACACAGACACGCCATTAAAACAAGTAGAGCATATTGAGAAAGATTGTTTACAATGCATAATTGTATCCATACAAGTAAATGACAAGACAAAAAACATAGGCCTACTTTTGCCCCAAAAATATTCTAGATGTGAGAAGTGAGGGGACGGCGCCCCCCCACGTTCTCCCTCCACTACACCCCTGACCCTACCTAAACGCTACCACTTGCCACCCCCTGCTCCGAACTTGTGGATCTTTTATCTTCCATCTTTTGATCCAGAAAATGTTTGTTTGCCGATTGGTGTTTTGTCCCATTTAATTAGGTACAAAATGGCCGCGGCCATTTGGGAAAAAAATGCACCCACATCTATTCTATGCCACGCATCCGAGTGGCATTATATCAGATCAGCTGCTATGAGGAGCTGTTTCAGATCTTACATTATCCTATGTTAACAGCTCAGATGTAACAGCAATTTATAGGAGTTGTACCTTGCCACCCGTCTTCAGCGCCTGGGCAACAGACCTGGAACACACACACACACACACACACACACACACACACACACACACACACACACACACACACACACACACACACACACACACACACACACACACACACACACACACACACAGTTTTAGTCAAAGTCTCTTGAACAGATCTCATTTCGTTGTATTCACATATTCTAGTCACCCAGAATGTTTTAGTGCTCTAGTTTCAGTCAAGAATCATACAATTTGGTCAGCACACACACTCACACAAACACACATACATCCACGCTGCATGCACACTCACACAACAGCATGCATGTGTGCATCATCCACCAGGGAAGTCCCAGAGAGTCATATTATTACTCCAAACATGTGCTACAAATCCTCTATCAGAATAATGGTTGCAGGGGTTGACACTAAGGTCTCGGAGGCACTTGCAAGTCAGGTTCTACTTGTCCTCAGCTCATGGTCACTTGCCCCCCAAACATATATTGTAAATTTTACAGATGTAACTCTTGAGAACGTAAAAATGAAACCAAATGGACCCTTGCGGGTCCATTTGGTTTCATTTTTACACTCTCAAGAGTTAAAATTCATCATCTTAATTAGCCCAGGTCTACACAACTAGAGAATGTAGAAGATTAGGTCATTTTGATGTAGGCCTATATGTTAATTTGCCTGTTTTGTTTCTCAAATCCAGCCTGGAATTGTGGATAGCTAGAAAGCAGGGAAAGACACAGAGGTAGAGTGCAATGACTGTCTTCAAGACAAATTTATTTGTGTTATAGTGCACTAAGTTGCACACTTGCCCGATCGGGCAACCAGGTAGTAGTCTTCACTTGCCTGACCTTTTTTTTTTACTTGCCCCGGGTAAGCGGGCAAGTGTTAGTGTCAAGCCCTGGGTTGTGTCCACATGGCAAAAGGGTATGTGGAGGAAAAGGGTTAGAGTAGGGTTAGTCATTTCTGACCATTGGAAGGCCAAAAGACCGTGATTGGCTTCTTCTCGGGACACTCTAATGCAGGCGTGGGCAATTATTTTTCCCAAGGGGCCAAACGAGATGCATAAAATATTGTGTAGGGCCAAGACTAAAGGCTGAAATAAAGTCTCCATAATTAACTTAATCTCAAGATAAAAGTAAGACCAACCATTTTGACACCACCAGGGACCACTATATATTCAGTATTTGAGCAACAGAGGACCACTATTTGATGACATTTTAGCTCCACAGACCCCAAAACTAAAGAGTTCTTGTGCACATGTTTTTGTCCACAACACCAGGCTGGATTTCACAAACAAAACAGGTCAAAAATGACCATTCTTTTACATTCTCTGATTGTGTAGACTTTGGGCTAATTCAGATGACCGTTCAAGCCACCGGCGCGGCAAATTGAACTTAGTGCTGATTCAGAGCAAATGGAAATCAATATTCAACATCAATATCACATTAGCTTCGCTTTAAATACAGTTTAATGAAATCACTTCATAAGTAAGCAGCATATTTACTTCCAGGCCTATTTTAGTGCAATGGAATCTGTATTAGAGTCTAGCCTTTGCCTATGATGCTTTTTCCCCCTCCTCCTTTTGAATTCTATAATATTGTTTTAGTGGACATGCATGTCCATAAGGATGCCTCAGGATCAGTCTGGAATCTTCTATTAGACTGATAATATAATTACAGAGAATAATAATGTGTTGTACACTGCGTTTTTGTTAGGTGTTGATCGATCATTAAATCCTCAAACCTTCAGCTTCATGTGGACTTTAGTGCAGTTACATACTGTTGTCAGTAGATGGCAGCGATAGCCTATTGAATCTACTGACTAGTACAGTAACTTGTACAATGTCAGCTGAATATACAGTAGAGCAGGGGTTTTCAACCTTTTTCATCCCAGGGCCCACCATTTATTCAGCATTCGAGCCACGGACCACCATTTGATGACACCCCCCCAAACTAAAGATTTCCTTTGCTTCTTGTCCATGACCATTAATCTTCTAGTTGTGTAGACTTGGGCAAATTAAGATAATGACTATTTTAACTCTTGAGAGTGTAAACATGAAACCAAATGGACCCGCAAGGGTCCATTTGGTTTCATTTTTATGCTCTCAAAGAGTTACATCCGGTTAACCAACTTTCCATATTTAACTGGAACTCTCTCAAGGACCACTGGTGGTCCCCGGACCACTGGTTGAAAAGCAGGGAACCCTTTCACGGGCCGGCCAGAGTCAGCCAAAGGGCCGCATTTGCCCCCCCCCCCCCCCCCCGGCCACATGATGCCCAGGTATGCTCTAATCACAAGGCCACTGGTCTGGTCAGTGTGCGCCATAGTGTCGTAGGAGCGCGACGAACTCACGGCGGCAGCATCTGCGTGAGCAGCTTCTCCGTCTTGTGCTTCTCGATCTCCAGCTCCTCCGTGCGCTCCTTGATGAGCTCGGCCAGGTTGGAAGAGTACTGCTCCAGCATGCGCAGCATGGAGTCGATGATGTTGTACTTCATGCCTCGGTTGATCTCCTTGAACTGCACGAGGAGAGGAGAGAGGGGGGGGGGGGGATGAGCTCGTTTTGGCTAAAATAAATACCGGTACATTTATTTTTGCCAGAGTACAGAGACTGACTGTCTGTGTGCTCTGTATTGATGCAGTGAGAAAACTGTTGCGTCTTTCTTTGTCCTTTTTTAAATTCTTTGTCAGACTTGACGACAGTAAAAGTAAAATGAGTTTACATGTGGTTGCACGTTGAAAATAGCTGATCGACACGCTCGCAGATATGGCACAGCAATGTGCTCAGCAAGCGTGAAGTCAAGCAACAAAAAGGCTCACCAGTTGACTAAGATTTAAGAGATTAGTCGATTAAAAGTAGACTAACACTAAAAACGTTCCTGGTGAATAAAATGTGACGAAAAGTCAATGAAAACTATCTAAAATATGCGGTTAAAATGGACAACTGACCATCTCAAAGATCTCGTCAAAGTTGGGTCTTCTTTCAGGGTTCTCGTGCCAGCAGACATGGGCGAGTTCGATGCATTCGTTCGGGGCGAAGCCCGAACTCAACACGGGACGGCATGGTGGAGACGTGGGCTTACGCAGCCTGTTCAGCAGCTCTGAAAGGAGGCAAAAAATGTTTTGTCACTTATTGACTACATAAAGCACTATTCACACTAAAGGTCAAGACTGTTGTAATGTCCCTTGTTGCACGTCATTGTGCTTTTTTTCCCAAAGCCCAAACTGAAATTGGGAGGTTTTGACCCCAGGGCAGGACAGGGAGGAACTCCTTATATTTTTCAAGGACCAGCCAGTTTCAACAGGCTAAGGACCCCCATTTAACAGCCTTTCTTTTTTATTATTAGAAGAGAAGAGCGAGAGTAAAGTGATTGGTTTGCGGTGGTCGACCTTCGGTCATCCAAAGAGCTCCAATTGGCTGTTTTAGGCGATGATGTAATGGTGATATAATTACGAGATCTTTATCCGTATCGTCATGAGTTATCTCCTGGAGGTGTCGGGGTCGCTTGCTCTGCTCATAGACAGCTCTGCTATTTTAGAATAAAATGAAAATATGTCAAAATCTGACATATTTTTTTATAATTTTACTATAGAGTTTGCAATGTTTATGTTGTAGTATTACTAAAAATCAATCTAAAAAAATGGTATTTTAACAGTTTCCGCACCAAAAGTGAGGATTACATACAGTACATGAGTCATGAGCCCCCAAAAACGACATTGAGGGGTAGAATAGAATAGATAATGCCATTCGAATTCTGGGGATAGATTATTTTTATTTTTTTTCAAAATGTCCATTTTGTCCCAGATGAAATGCAACAAAACGACGACCGGCAAACAATACGTTTGGATTAAAAGATGGATTAAAGAATGGAATCGATCTGTGTTTCGCGAGTTCGGCGTGGGGGACGTTCTCTACGGACGTCTACATAGAAGAAGCCGCGACCTGCGACCAACTAAGCCCGTTCAGGACGTGTACGCGGAGCCGCCGGCCAGGGCGCCGGGCAGCGCCGAGAGGCGCAGCATTTCCACCTCCATCGCGTGGAGGCGTCCGGTGACCACCAGCGAGTGCGGCGGCGGGCCCAGGTCGCACGACGCCAGCTGGCCTAGTGTGGCCACGACCACGCGCTGGTCGTCCGCGCCCAGGCGGGCCAGGCCCACACACACCGTGTCCTCGCTCAGGGCAGCTGTCGCAGTGCGGTCCGCTGCTGCCTCCTGCTCCTCCTCCTCGTTCTCTTCCCTCTCCTTCCTGCCACCGTCCTCCTTCTTCCCCTTGACGTCCTCCTTCTTTTCCTCCTCCTCCTCCTTCCCCCCGCCTTCCCTCCGCTGCGTGACGATCTCCAGCAGCTGCCGTGCGGCCTGCGCCACGCTCATGAACGCCGGCGGCTGGAACGGCGCCCCCTCCCGGCCCGCCGCCAGGTCGTCGTCCGAGCGCTCCCGCACGCGGATGTCCAGCAGGCAGAGCGTGTGCAGGCCGCGCCGCAGGTTGGCGGCGATCCTCCCGTAGAAGCTGCGGGGGCGCCAGCGCTCCGTCCAGAAGGGCACCGAGGCCGTCTCGCCGAAGGCGTACAGCTGCAGGCCGCAGACGCCCACGGCCGTCAGCACCGAGGCGTTGTGGAGCACGCGGCAGGGCACGCGCGCCCTGGCCGCCCGCAGCATCAGGTCGGCGTGCGTGGTGGCGCCCAGCGGGTCGCCGGCCACCAGCAGGGCCACGTCCTCCGAGTCGGCGCCGCGCAGGATCTCGTCGTCGGCGAGCTGCTCCACCGTCTCGCGGTGGGCCGGGATCACGGCGCGGCCGTGGAAGCGCTCCAGCGCCTCCAGGTCGCCCCCCGGCAGGAACGACGTGTAGGAGTCCAAATACACGCGCTTGCAGCTGCGTATGACCTCGGCGCCGCGGACCGAGATGTCCTTGACGTCGCCCAGGCCCAGACCGATCAGGTACAGCATGGTTGACAACGGACGGATATACAGAGGTCTAGACTTAGACAATGTGGGCAGTCAGTCAGTCAGTCATCATATTGTTGGTATTGGGCTTCTCCATATATGGACCTGACATTTTCCAATTGGGGGGGAAGGCGAAAATGCTATGGGGGCGGCTTCATCCCACCCATACCATTTTCCGTTACAGGACTTTTATTTGGCAAGTAATAATAATACCGCATTGTCCCGAATATAAGACGAATTGTTTATAAGACGACCCTCATTTTTCAAGACCCATTCACAGAAAAATGAACATTGAATGTCAAATAGTATAGCCCCTGAATACAGTATAAGACGACTCCATTTTTGGGATATTTCCATTGGGGAAAAAAAACATAGGGCTCCATTTTCGTTACCGCTATACCCCTTATCCCTTAACTTCTTTGCCTTTTTAAACTATTAAAAAAAACATTTCTCAGTAGTTCAAATGGCCAGTCTACTAGCTCACAACGTGTTAATAGATTGACATGTTGAAATAGTCCAAAAAAGTTTTTCAAAATAGTGAAAATGAAATAAGGGATATGGCATAAGGGGTTTAGCATGTAACGAAAATCTCACCCATAGTCTTATATTCAGGCCAATAGAAGTAATAACATCAGTTGTTGTTGATCTTAAATAGATAAAGGTCTGACACAGAGAGTTTTCTGTTTTCAGTGATGAAATGGTATGGGTTTAGTGGTGCCACAATTAATTGCAGTTAGTTAGCAGCAATAGTGTTTTCAAATCATTTTAAATATAAGCACTTTAATTTTAAATATCTTTGAAATCAGCACCAATTGCATTGTACGTGTTACCCCTTAGTGTACTGAACGCGTTTTGGTGTTCTAAGCATTATGTTTTAACTATTGAAAAATAGCAGATCTACAAGCTCATAGCGCGCCACCGAGTGGCGCGCTATGAGCTTGTATCTCTGCTATTTTTGAAAAATCGTGAAAACGTGGTGCAAATCTTTGAATATTATGTTATTCAGAAACTAGAAATCTAGACAGGACACAATGGGTTAAATGTGCACTGGGTCTCTGTCCTCCACTGGGTGCTGCCTGTCTGTCTACTGTACCTGGAACAGGCAGGTGCAGCATGCAGTAGGGCCGTCCTCGGCTCACCAGCTCCTGCAGGATGATGGAGAAGCTGTACACGTCCCCGGCGGGGGTCCCCAGGAACGGATAACCCATCCTCAGGATCTCTGGAGCGCTCCATAGCAACTCTGAACCACAGAGAGAAGGACACAAGGCAGGGGCGGATTGGCACATATTTTCCCACCGGGACAATTTTGCCTTTGCCAGGCCACCCTGGGGGGGGCAGCTGGTTAACCAGATGTAACTCTTTGAGAGCGTAAAAATGAAACCAAATGGACCCTTGCGGGTCCATTTGGTTTCATTTTTACACCCTCAAGAGTTAAAATATTCATCATGTGAATTAGCCCAACTTTCCACACAACTAGAGAATGTAGAAGATTAATGGTCATTTTGATCTGTATGTTCCAGGTGAGCATCTAGCGCATTCTAGTGCATTTTGGAAGTGCCACTAGTGCATTTTGGATCTTGTCCAGGCCACTAGGTGGCGCAGGCCACCGGGAAAACTCCCTGTACTCCAGATGGCCAATCCGCCCCTGACACAAGGATACTATAATGTTTGCCACTGAATCACTGCTAAAGCATACCGGTATATAATCAATACATCTCTGAATTTCACTGGCATTTTCCAGTCCTTCAGGTACCCCAATCCTCCCTTTTTGTTCACTATTTGTTCCAATCAGGAATAGCCTCATTGTGCTGCCTCTGATTAAGGAATCAGAGGCAGCTCAGTGAGGCTCTTCCTGATTGGAACAAATAGTCCAGGTTGGACTATTGGTTAGCCAATGACAAACCTTATAGGGATTCCTTTGGAGGCCTCCTGCAGCCCCTAGAGGCATCTCGGGCTCACAGGGAGCTTTAAATTAAAATAAAATGTCTAAACATCCTAACAAGAGCTCATCACCAGATAATTCATGATGTGTATTGTCATATCGATATAGCAATCGCCCAGGTGTTCCAACGATTTATTTTGATAGATACATTGAATACACCCTCTACGCTTCAGATATGGCCACTGGCCAGTGTGGCGTTTGCATGCTGTTCTCCCCATGTTCAATTGCACCCAAAAACATTAACCTTTTACATTTGGTACATTTTCTGTCATCTGGAGGTTTTCTGGCTCAAACAAGTGCTCTAATCTTCCTGCTGAATGTGACGTCACAGCCTGCAGATAATGCACATGCATGCTCTCTATAGCCAAGCGCTAAATTTTATCCTCTAACACAGTGGTTTTCAACCTTTTTGATACCAGGGCCCACTATTTATTCAGCATTTGAGCCATGGGAAAACAATTGAGGACATTTTAGCCTCACAGACCCAAAACTAAAGATTGATCTTGCTTTTGTCCACAATACCAGGCTGGATTTGGGAATCTTCCACATTCTCTAGTTCTAGTTGTGTAGACTTGGGCTAAGTCAAATGATGAATATTTTAACTCTTGAGAGCGTAAACATGAAACCAAATGGACCCGCAAGGGTCCATTTGGTTTCATATTCACGCTCTCAAAGAGTTACACCCGTTTAAGCGACTCTCCATCATTTAGCTGGGGACCACCTGGAACCCTTTCAAGGACACCGGTTGAAAACCACTGCTCCAACACCTTACTGCTATGCAGACAGACCCTCACCCTCAGGGTCCGGCTGTGGGACGTCGCAGCTGTGAGCGTCCAGGATGTTGTAGTATCCGTAGTCGGTGACCCTCAGGACAAAGCGTCCGTCCACCACACAGTTGCGAGACTTCAGGCGGCCATGAACCAGGCCGTTGTTGTGGAGGTACCTCATGCCCTGGTGTGAGGAACACTGATACTTTTAAAACACCTTTATAGTCACAGACACACATGCACACACACGCCATATTCGCCTTTGTCTTCTCGCACCTTAAATGTAAATCTGAGGAGAAAATGTAAATCTGAAGAGAAAACGAAAGAGCACCTCAAATAAAAAAAATAAAGGACTTTAAAAGGCGGTACAGGGAAACTCTGTATGTATTTCCAATTTATTCCAATGTATTTCCAACTTTTCTCCCTATTTAGGCTGGAATAAGAGCGCCCAGTAGGTGGGTTTGTAGATCTGATATTTTTTAATAGTACTAGGGGGGCACATAAAATAATTTTGATTAAAGGGCTTTACATACATGGAGCGACAAACACCTTATTATCGTGGCGATTCTGTCAGCCACTCTGACAGACGAGAATCACCTATCGAGAAAAAAAAATTACAGAATTGAGGTCTAAAATCAAACACGGGCATGTGCACTAAACAAGCACGTACGCAACAAACAACACTGGGTGCCATGTGATAACGAACGCCCGGCGTCACATGCTTGGTTTATCGCACAATGTTTTCTAAACACAATACGCAGGTCCCATTGAAAATGAAATAGAAGGCGTGATTTGTTACTGCCCGTCTGATAAAATCCTGTTTTTACAGACGGGCAGTTTCAACTATTGAAAAATAGCAGATCTTATGTTTTAACTATTGAAAAATAGCAGATCTACAAGCTCATAGCGCGCCACCGAGTGGCGCGCTATGAGCTTGTATCTCTGCTATTTTTGAAAAATGGTGAAAACGTGGTGCAAATCTTTGAATATTATGTAATTCCGAAACTAGAAATCTAGACAGGACACAATGGGTTTCAAGGCCACCTAACTTCTAGATCCGGCACTGGTAAAATGCATGACGCACACACACACCTTGATGATGTCCATGAGCAGCGAGTACTTGAACATCCAGTCCAGTTTGACGTCCGGGTTCAGCACCAGGTCCTCCAGGCTGCCCCGGGAGGCGTACTCCGTCACGGTGGCCAGAACACCGGCCTCGTAGTAGAAGGCAAAGAACGGGTTGACGTTCTCATGGTGCAGCTCCGTCAGCTGCACGGAAGGAAGAAGGACTTCTGTGACCGTGCTGCTCTTCCAAACTTTTACACAGAGTTAAAGGAAAATGCCTAAAGGAGAATTCCACCCCAGAAGGCTTTCTTACCTTTATTTGCAGTTGCTTTATTTAAAAAAAAAGTGGCTATGGGATGGTGTTCAAAGTCACCTATTACCATAACTATACAATATATTTTTATATATATTCTCTCTTCACCATGTCAGCACTTTTCGTTCAGTAGTGGTCCAGCCATAAACCGTTCGTCATGCCCCCACCTTTTCAGACGGCTGAACCACTGCTGAACCAAAAGTGAAATTGAAGGTGTGAGTGTCAACACACTACTGACATGGTGAGGAGACAATATATAGCAAAAAAATCAATTTTGGAGCGATGTAAACAGGTGAATTGCAAATTAAGGTAGGGAAGCCTGCTGGGGTGGAATTCTCCTTTAAAGATAGAGTGCCATGTTTTTTTTTACCCTAATATATGATCATCAGGTATTATATGGGACAAAAAAGCATAATGTAGGTTGAAAAGGGCAGTATCTGACCATCTGAAAGACGTCCCTGGTCCTGTGACCTGGACCGAGGCATCCAGGTGGAAGCTTCTTCACCCAGGCCCAGTCTCCCTGTACATGGAGGCAAAACAATCACCATGAAACTATATATGAACATTATAGCAGTGCTTCATGAACTTTTTTTTATGTCAAGGACGCTCTAATTTATTAGCCTCATTTGAATGCAGTGACCTCGGTAGAGCATTTTAATAGATCTAGCGGTGATTGTCAGTGTTAACCCACCACGCGTGTTTCACTTCCATGTGTCTTACTGGCAGCTAGTATAGGCTTCCATGAAGTTTACATGCGATAAAGGTGGGTTGCGTTGGCAGTGGCTTTGGGGCGCGGCAGGTAGCTGGGGCCTGGCTGGCCGGCAGCTCAAGATGCGTAGCAGTATTAACTCTGTACCTCAATTAAAAATGTTTCCAGAAAATGCTTCCAAAATAATGAGAAGTTAAAAAGGTAACGCACATCCCCAACTGGTGCTGAGCCAAAAACTGTAGAAGTACAGCAAACGTAGAAAAAAGGAGAATGGGCTCGCAACTCACTTTAAAGTGCTCCAAACTTTATTTAGCGACAATGGTAGAGCAGCGACGTTTCGACCTGTTCAGGTCTTCATCAGGCATCATCAGGCATTATGCCTGATGAAGACCTGAACAGGTCGAAACATTGCTGCTCTACCATTGTCGCTAAATAAAGTTTGGAGCACTTTAAAGTGAGTTGCGAGCCCATTCTCCTTTTTTCTGCTTCCAAAATAATGTATTCAGAGATTTGCAGCACATTTTTACAATTTTTCAAAAATAGCAGAACTACAAGCTCATATCGCGCCACTCGGTGGCGCGATATGAGCTTGTAGATCTGCTATTTTTCAACAGATAAAACACCAAAATGCGTTCAGTGCACAAAGGGTTAAGACAGCATTTCCTGTCAATAATTTGTGTAAAATGTAGTTCATTGGGAGGTAAAGGGAGACGCCTTGTTGTGCCCTCCATGGCACAGAAGGAAATACGGTGTTGAGTGTTTAAACTGTGCTGCTTAGCATCATGTTTACTGGTGCACAGACAGACGTATTTGCTCTATGTTTGGTCTATTTGGTGTTGAGATGAACACTCTTAGCACAGCTGGTCTGAGTTTTGATTCTTTGAAGAGTCAAAACAAGGAGGTGGGGGGTTGCTGTTGGTATTAGGGCTTAGCAGGGCCGGATCTAGGAATGGGCATTGGGGGTGGGAGTGGGGGGTGCGCCCCTAAATACCCAGACTGCCCCACCAAACCACATAATGGCATGCGAAACAATCCAATTTTCAAAATATAAAGTGCTTATATTTAAAATGATTTGAACCACTAGGCTACTAACTAACTGCAATTGTCACACCACTAAACCAACACTGTTTCATCATTCAAAACAGAAAATTCTCAGAGAACGGAGTCAGACCTTTAGCTTCACCCATGCTGCAAATTCAACAACTGGTGTTATTATTGATGCTTACTTGCGTAATAAAAGTCCTGTAACCGAAAAAGGTATGGGTGCGGCTTCCTTGCCCGTGGCGCGAAGCGTCACCATGCAATGAACTCTCACCTCATAGACCACCACACAGGAGATCTCGTGGTTGGGGGGTGTCTCGATGGACACGGAGGACAGGCTGTGCTCCAGCTCTGACACATAGCTGATCACCGGGGTGTGCTCTCCAGCCTTCTGCTCACAACACACAGGGAGAGGAGAGGACGAAAAGGGCTATGTTTGGTATTCTAGGATCAATTGCACCCCGAAAATTTAAAATGATCCCTGCAGGGCTTGACACTAAAGTGAAGACTGCTACCTGGTTGCCCGATCGTGCACTATAAGACTACACAAGATAAATTTGTCTTGAAGGCAGTCATTGCATTCTGCCTCTGTGTCTTTCCCTCCTTTCTAGCTGTCCACAATTCCAGGCTGGATTTGTGAAACAAAACAGACAAATTAACATACAGATCAAAACGATCATTAATCTTCCACATTCTCTACTTGTGTAGACCTGGGCAAATTAAGATGATGAATTTTAACTCTTGAGAGTGTAAAAATGAAACCAAATGGACCCGCAAGGGTCCATTTGGTTTCATTTTTACGTTCTCAAGAGGCACTTGCCCATGAGCAGTGGGCAAGTAGAACCGAGACCGAGCTGCACTGACCCTGGAGTAAAGCGCTGGATGGACGAAGGTGACATCCGCCATGGACAGCAGCATCTTGCTGCGGTGCCTCATCATCCTGAGGAATCTCCTGTGTAAACAAACACCGAAAGAGTCGCGTTGTGAACTTGTGATCAGTGTTGGGCAATATTACTCAGGAAAGTAATATATTACTTACTATGCATTACCCCTGTAGAAAAGAAATGCTATTGCAGTACGCATTGGGGTCTAGTGTAATACATTACATATTATATTTTTATGTTACTTTTGCACCTCGGTCAGGGAAGAAAGGAAAGTACAACTACACAATCTGTTAGCTTATTTTAGAAATGAATCCAAATGTAAGAATAATATTATTAAGAACAGCCAGTAATCAGTCTGACATCAACAAAAAGATGGACATATTAAGTCCATCTTTCAAGTGTTGCGCTGCCATGTTTCCAACGTCGCTGCTACACTGTTCTTTGTCTTCATTAATGCACGCCTGTGGTGCCACAGGCTTGTGTTAACACAAATAAAGAATACCCTCGGATGTAATATTGAAATAATTGTACAACAGTTACCCTTTAAAATAAGCAAATTGCTGGAAATTTGTATACCACAAACGTCCCAATCCTTTAATATTATTTCAGAGCGAAGATTTTTATCTCAAATCTTTGCTTCTGGGAAGGTCCCCGGAACAACATGTTTTCAAATGGGGTGTTTCTTTTACAGAATGTGTTGATGTCTATATGTGCACGGCCCTATTGGACAGTACAGTATATTTACCTGATTAAGTCACCCAGACCTATAGCCAACACAGCGAACAGCAACGGCCCGAATATGATCCCTGTGGCTGTGTACATGTCCACACCTGCAGGGCAAGGACAACACCATGGACACAGTTAATGTCCAGGAAAGCTTCAGTTATTACTGTATGATCTTACGTGTGTGTGTGTGTGTGTGTGTGTGTGTGTGTGTGTGTGTGTGTGTGTGTGTGTGTGTGTGTGTGTGTGTGTGTGTGTGTGTGTGTGTGTGTGTACATCTGGGTGAAGAGTCTCTAAGTCTGTAACAACACGTGAATCATCAAATATATACAACAAATTCTAGGAAGGGCCAGCAGTGTTTTCATAAAGGTCACTAGAGACCTGCACAAACCATTGGAAACAACTTCAGCACTGGAACCCCTTTTGGTGTTTTAAGCTATTGCGTAATGTGTTATAATCTACGAGCTCATTTCATATGCTCTGGAGTGAGTGTGAAACTATAGCGGTCCTCTGGAGTGAGTGTGGAACTACAGCAGTCCTGTGGAATCAGTGTGGACCTACAGCGGTCCTCTGGAGTGAGTGTGGAACTATAGCGGTCCTCTGGAGTGAGTGTGGAACTACAGCGGTCCTCTGGAGTGAGTGTGGAACTATAGCGGTCCTCTGGAGTGAGTGTGGAACTACAGCGGTCCTCTGGAGCGAGTGTGGAACTATAGCGGTCCTCTGGAGTGAGTGTGGAACTACAGCGGCCCTCTGGAGTGAGTGTGGATGGAACTGTAGTGGCCCTCACGATAGTCAAAGTTCCTCAGCCCCTGTGCTACACTATGGTGTAAGAGCCTCACCCCCGGTGCAGATGACTCCCTTGGTGAACCAGCAGGAGTGGTCCTCACTGGGACCGTGGCCGCCCCTGGGGTAGTGGATTTCTCTGCCCACGATGGACACCCGCTGGTTTTCTATATCGATCCTGTAATCAGTCAATTAACACTGGTGCGTTTTGTGCATACGTAACAGAAAGTAGGAGAATACACAGGCCAATACTAACTGTCACCCCACTAGAGACACAACAGATTCAAGGTTCGTGGCAGGTATCCTATCGGTCGGCGCAGGTATCCCATCGGTCGGGAGTTAAGGTTAGGTGTAGGCATAGGTTTTACGGAGGTTAGGTTTAGTAGCAACCGCTGAAGAACGGCCGCAGTCAATGAGCTATCAGCAGCAGCCGGTAGTAAAACTGTTAAACGACCGACCACTGCTGCTGACAGTCACTGTCAGTCACTGTGGCCAATGGTCTATCGGGCAGCAGCAGCCATGCTGGTAACACTTTCCTGGAATATACACAGCCGCATTCCAGGCTTATTGATCGCCTCTTGTCTTGGTTATTTAAACACGGAGCGCTTACAGTATATGTTCGATAAAAGGCTTGATAATCGATTGACATTGCAGTGTTGATATTTCAGTGACGTACATGTGCGTGGGCCTGAGTTCCCAGGACGTTCCATCTGTGTCCAACACCAGATAGTTGACCATGGCAGCTCCGGACGGGCTGGTTCTGACGGGGTGACTGAAACCCTGCAACAACATGGTTGAAAAGAAAACGCTGTAGGTCTACGTAGTTCATTAACGTCCGAGGTTGAAGTTATTCTAAATCATGGCGTTTTTCTGACCAAAACATGTTTCTGCTGATCAAACAATTTAAAGGTATATTCAGTGATTTCACTTAATTCAAATATCTATTATATATTACTTTTTTGGGGATAATTCTCCCTCTATAGAGTGTGCTGTGACCATCAAAGGAGTTCCTCCCTGTCCTCTAGTTTCAGTTTGGATTTGGTTGGAAAAGCCTCAGAGGCAAATAAATGTGTAATACCTGGAAGGTGAGGTTGCGTGCGTGTTTGGCCAAGGTCTCTCCAGACAAGTGGTCTCCTGACGTCCTCAGTGCCTGCATGGCGTGCGCCATCAACACGATGGAGCTGTAGATGGTGCCGAATAGAGGAGACACCTGGATGGAATACATACAGTAGTATAATATACGCATATAGTATTATATACGCCAAGACACTCTGAATTTACTTGACTATTCAGACTGTAAGCCCTTGTGATTCGTCCATAGCAACCATTCAGAAGAGTAGAAACAGACAGACACAATCCCCTCCCCCAACACACTAGCTCCACCTTGGCATGAGGATTTGTTGACAACAAGGACCGTCTGCAGGCAAAGCAAGTGTCTGTCTGCAGGGAAAGAGCTGCAACATCAAAGCGAAAATATAGCTATATACTGTACATATTTAGATTTTTAGCTAAAAAGTTGCCTATATTAACTTTAAAGAAATTATTTATCATATGTCCTTTTAATAGCCACCCCCTATTCAAAAGGATTTTGAACAATATTACTACACTACGATAGGAACAAATCCTATTGTATATTTTCTTAGAGATTTAAAAAAAATCCAATTGGATTTTCTTAATCCTATGAGAAAATATCAAATAGGATTTGTTCCAAAAATAATATAGGAATCCTAAAGGATTTTTGCATAGCTCTAACACAAGCTATGCTTGTGTTATGCTGTGTAAGCTATGCTTAGTCATACTAGCCCTGGTTTAGACTCCTTGAGAGTTCAAACAGGTTGGCTTTTTATCATTCAATAAAGTACCTTGTTTTTATATCCCCTCTCCTCATTTTCAACTTTTGAGTGCTTGGATCGCTGCCTTGCCTTTTTCACTGTTCCAGTACCTTTAGATCCTCGTAGCACCAGCAACAATTTTTATCCATTTTTGCATCATATTTTTTTGCATCTCCTGTGAGCACCTGGCTTTCTCTCTTTTTGTAACAAGTTATTCTTAGCTGTGATTGGACCGTATCAGGGGAGGGGCCTGGCTACGGGTCGATTAAAGCGTAAATGACAAACGCTGTGTGTGTCTGACCTGCTGCGGCCTCAGGTGCTTGGCCACCTCGCCGCGCCGCACGGCGCTGGCCAACGCCTCGTAGAAGGACATCCCGGGCGAGTCCACGGTGACGGTGAGCACGGCGTCGTAGGCGGCGCGCAGCCGGGCGCTGTCGCCGCCCACCGCGGCGGCGTAGTGCTGCGCCGTGTCGCGGCCGTACGGCAGGCTGTAGAGCAGCGCGTCGTACGGCACGAAGGCCAGCCGGCCGTCCTGCGTCAGGCCCATGTCGTACGCCGTCTCCAGCAGCCGCCGCTGGAGGACCCCTCCCAGCAGCACCGAGTGCATGCACAGGATGACCACTAGGAGGGGAGAGAGTGAAACAGAGAGAGAGGAGGGGGGAGAGAGTGAGAGAGACATTTTACACTTGGTTTGCAAGTTGAAAATAACCCACTAGAATCTTACGATCATTGGGCTAAAACACACTAGGGCTGCAACTAACGATTATTTTCATAATCGGACGATCATTTAAATGATTAATCAGATTAGAACATTTCTTTAACTATCACCTTAAAATATATACGGTATTTTAGAAATGTTATAACTAACAAAAAAATATTTGATTAACGGCTGATGATGCTGCAAACATACATTTTACAATGAATTAAAGCAACTCATGGTCAGATTGTAACGTATTCAACAGACTATGACCAAAACTACCACTAAGTTTGTCGTCAGAATCAACATCGATTCCCCAGGGTTCCACAAGACCCACCCTGAAGGTGGTAGCTGCCGCGCCCACCGCCGCCGGACACCACGGCGGCAGTGGGAAGGGAAGAGAGATGGATCACTGATCTTTAGCTTGTCTACACATAAAGCTGTAAAAACTATAGTTAAGTGGGAAAACAGCCATGATAAATTACAAAAACTAACATTGATTAGGTGATGGCCCGATTAACCAATTAGTTGACAAATGAAATTATCCATTGTGATTCATCGAAACACAAAACATGACTAAAATGAAATCCGAACATATTCAACAGACCATGACAAAAACTACTACTAAGTTTGTTGTCAGAATCAACACCGATTCCACCATCAAAAACGTCAAAATCATCACCATGAAACAAAAAATATGCCATGCACTCACGGCGTATGTCTCCCATGTGGTGGATCTTGTCCAGAGTGTTTTGGATGCCGTGGGGCGTGTTCTCGATGAACTCCACTGTTCTGACCGCCATGCCGCGACCTCTCAGAGAGTTGGCCAGCTGGATGGGAGGAGACAGCGTTGTCACGGTGATCCAGGGCCAGTTTTAGACATAATAAGCAATATAAGTTAAGCACTCACTTTGGGCCACATCAATTTTTTCTTCTGTGTTTTTCTCCCTCTCCCGTTCTCCAAATTTCTTCTGATTTGTTTAGCTAATAGAAGTCATTTTACTATGACTATGTTGTACTATGACTGTCTTTTGATGATCGGTTCCAGTATTTAGTTCAATGTCCAGGGAGTTAAGGAAAGGATCATAAGTTGTCTTCATGTTCATTCTACCTTTGGAAATGAATAGACTCCAACATTCTTCCGGTCTCCTATTTTTGTACCCGCCCCTCTCCTCTAAAATAATTTATATAAAGACATTACGCCACGGACAAAGCCAACTCGGGTCGTGACGAATCATGATGACACACACAAACTTTTGGCATAATCAAATAATTTCTAAGATGAAAAACGAAACAAAAAGTGTTGTATCATGCCGTTGTCTACTTCTTGCTAATTAGATATTGCATGATGATATTGTGTGTGTTGTCATGACTTGTCACGACCCGAGTTGGCTTTGGCCGCGGCGCAATCGTGTTTTTATTAAGCATTTTCGAAAAGTCTATGAGGAAAATGAATGAGGAATCCACTAGTGGAACAGGGTTGGTGACGTCACTGCGCAGGTCTCTTGCCATTGGCCTCTTGGGTGTCGCTACTCTCTCCTATTCCAGAAAAATCTATCAAAAACAAGCATCCTGCTCCCTGCTCCAAACATTTGGACCAATCAACATTATCTGGTGGCTCCCGGTCAATGTGATTGGTTTAGCTCTGTTGGATGGGGGTTCCTGGTGACCACCGTTGCGGCGGTGAGTAAAATCAAAGAGGAGGGCTGGAAGGAGCGGAGGTTGCAGTGGTATGAACAATGCCTCACTTGTCTCAAGAAATTACAAGTATATGTAGATCTGTAGTTTTTAATACAAAAGGGAGATGGAATAGACAGACCGAACCGAGGCTGAAAACCTTGTAAAAGCTATTTCAAACCTTGGTGGCTGTTTCCACCCAGTGTTCCTCGAAGGAGGAGACGACTGCCACGTGGGCCCACTTCAAGTAGCGCATGAGTTTGGCCAACACCTTGGCTGGACGTGGCATGGAGTGGGTGAACGTCGGGTGACTGTGGGCATCGTCCAACTCTTCACCCACACAGCTCCACGAAAACACCGACTGAAGGGAGGAGAGGAGTTAGTATAGAAGTATAAAATGGCTTTTTGCAGTCTTATATGTATTTACAAGAGATGACTATACTGTAGGCAGGGCTTGACCCTAACACTTGCCCGCTTGCCCGGGGCAAGTAAAAAAAATGGTGGGGCAAGTGAAGACTGCTACCTGGTCGCCCGATCGGGCAAGTGTGTGACTTAGTGCACTATAACACAACACAAGATAAATTTGTCTTGAAGGCAGTCATTGCACTCTGCCTCTGTGTCTTTCCCTGCTTTCTAGCTATCTCTACCCATTTCTCTCCCAGGTCCATTTGGTTCCAAACTATCATTTTGCTCGGGTCAGGGACCACTGGGTCTGTGACCACTATGGGCTACTGTAATTAAGATGATGAATTTTAACACTTGAGAGTGTAAAAATGAAACCAAATGGACCCGCAAGGGTCCATTTGGTTTCATTTTTACGTTCTCAAGAGTTACATCTGGTTAACCAACTTAGCTGGGGACCACCTGGAACCCTCTCAGGGAAAGCACCCAAGTAGGAAGTAAACTTAAATGCAAAATTTTACAATATGTTTTTTCGGGGCAAGTGATCATGACCTGAGGGCAAGTAGAACCTGACTTGCACTTGCCCGATGGGCAAGTGCGTCGGAGACCTTAGTGTCAACCCCTGTGTAGGCCTCTGACCCATCCACAGTGAAGCTCTGTTAACGCCACATGCATGAACACACACCCATACACCACTTACAGTACCTTGTTCCAGCTTCTGCCCACCAGTGATGCAGCATCACAGTATCCATTGTTGATGGGTCCTATGAAGCCTGAGGCCTTGCTATTGAAGCCCAGGTAGGTTTCCAAGGCCCTGGACGTCTCGCATGGCTCCTGCAGCACAACAACAGTGACACAGACAGTTTACATTGAGCAACTGAAATGAATGCATCATAAACCTTTCCTTATCTTTGCCTAAAAGTTTTCTGCAAATGTACTGTTATCCCTGGCTGCAACCAACTGCAACCAAAGTGTCCAGCAGTGGAATTCTATCTATTTAGGGAAATCTGAATGAATATAACACCTTGGCAAAGGCACTCCTTTAGTGGAAACTTGACAAAACTATGGATTCACCTGACAGTGTTTAATCCATTGTGTCCTGTCTAGATTTCTAGTTTCTGAATAACATAATATTCAAAGATTTGCACCACGTTTTCACGATTTTTCAAAAATAGCAGAGATACAAGCTCATAGCACGCCACTCGGTGGCGCGCTATGAGCTTGTAGATCTGCTATTTTTCAATAGTTAAAACATAATGCTTAGAACACCAAAACGTGTTCAGTACACGAAGGGTTTTAATTTGCCTTCACAAAGTGAAGTGGTTATACTAAAGGGAATGGGGGTCAAAATGATTTATGTACAGTACACTGATGGCAAATTCTTCAACACACTGGTGGTCCGGGGACCAGAGAAAACCCTTGCTTTAGTTGAGTTTTAACGAAATTACACACACACACACACACACACACACACACACACACACACACACACACACACACACACACACACACACGGACGGACGGACGGACGGACGGACGGACGGACGGACGGACGGACGGACGGACGGACAGACACACACACACACACACACACGCGCACACACACACACACACACACACACACACACACACACACACACACACACACACACACACACACACACACACGCACACACGCACACACGCGCACACCTGCAGCAGGGTGTAGTCGAAGGTCTCGGCGTGGGCCAGCGCGGGGTCGGCGTTGATGTGTCTGACGGCCAGCTGGGCCGCCACGCTGGGCAGGGCCTTGCCGAAGAACGGGTCGCAGCCCCAGGGTCCCACCAGGCCCACCCTGAAGGTGGTGGCCGCCGCGCCCACCGCCGCCGGACACCACGGCAGCAGCAGGGCCAGCGACGCCAGGACGGAGGCCAGAGGCAGGACCAGCGCTGTCCGCACGGCGACACCCAGGTACCACCACCGCTGAGGAAAACACAGGTGGAGGAAAACACTAGAATAAAGTGAATTTTATACCCCCCCACCACCCCATATAGTGGATTACAATGTTGCCTGCAGTGATGGGCAGTAGCTTGTTACAAGTAGCTAAGCTACCTAGCTTCACCCATTGTGTCCTCATCAGATTCTAGTTTCTGATGCTTTTCACAATTTTTTTCAAAAATAGCAGAACTACAAGCTCATATCGCGCCACTCGGTGGCGCGATATGAGCTTGTAGATCTGCTATTTTTCAACAGCTTAAAAACACCAAAACGCGTTCAGTACACCCAGGTACCACCGCTGGCAAAACAGAGGTGGACGAAAACACTAGAACAGGGGGTTTTCAACCTTTTTCATCCCAGGGCCCACCGTTTATTCAGCATTTGAGCCACGGACCCCCACTTGAGGACTTTTTAGCCCCACAGACCCCAAAACTAGAGATTTCCTTTGCTTCTGTCCATGACCATTACTCTTCTAGTTGTGTAGATTAGGACTAATTCACATGATGAATATTTTAACTCTTGAGAGCGTAAAAATGAAACCAAATGGACCCGCAAGGGTCCATTTGGTTTCATTTTTACGTTCTCAAGAGTTACATGTGGTTAAACAACTTAGCTGGGGACCACCTGGAACCCTCTCAAGAACCACTGGTGGTCCCCGGACCACCTGTTGAAAACTCCTGCACTAGAATAAAGTGAATTTTATACCCCCCCACCACCCCATGTAGTGGATTACAATGTTGCCAGCAGTAGCTTGTTAGAAGTAGCTAAGCTACATAGCTTAACTACATTTTCCCATAACTTGTAGTGCAGCTTACTACATTTGTTCTGGGAATAGCTTGTAGTGAAGCTACACTACTTAGTTCGAGTAGCTTGTAGTGAAGCGACACTACTTGTTTCGAGTAGCTTGTAGTGAAGCTACACTACTTAGTTCGAGTAGCTTGTAGTGAAGCGACACTACTTGTTTCGAGTAACAAGGAGTGTTACTCCTAATATACATCCCAAAACTTAGACAAGCCACCACCCCAGGTTCAAACCCATGATACCCATCCCTAAATTATTAATGTTATGATTTTTATTTATATTATTTTATTATTATTTAGAAGGTTGTACATTAAGTTGAGATAATTTATATATACAGTATGTAGTGTTGATGTAGCAAGCTACATCAAGATACTTTTGTTGTGTAGCTTGTAGTGTAGCTTGCTACAGTTTTCTGGGGATAGCTTGTAGTGTAGCTTAGCTACATTTTTTTGAGAGTAACAAGTAGTGTAGCTTACTACATTTTCCCAGTAACTTGCCAGCCCTGTTTACACAGTTCAGAGGTGTTGAGAAGCAGTACAGTATACAGTATATGGCTGCAGTCAGCTACAGCAGGATAATCCACTATGAGCCCATAGCATATAAACTGACTGGATTATAATCCTCAAGATGTTGTAGTGACACTACAGTATGTGTTATATATGACTTACAGTGTCACATTCTACTAAACTAGTCGCACACAATTAGAACAATACCTGCTCACTGGTATTTAGTAGGCCTAACGCAATTGTTGCATAATAATGATGCTAATTACCATCAACAAGTAACATGTAGGTCTGACTCAGCCATATACTGTATACAAGCTCTGCACTGTGAGCTTGCAGATCTGTTATTTTCATAAGCTTTTTTATAGACCTATACTTTTTTAAAAAGCCTAAATTCAAAACGTATGCACAATTATACACGGTATTCGGCTCCCTTCTATCAACCACTATATTATAGGGCTGGGCGTTTTCCTGCAGAATGGCACGTCTCTCTGACTGTATCATGGTTTTGCTCCAGTGTTTATGTCTATTTCATCCCTTGGCAGGGTCTTCTCTGTCTGGGGAGCTCAGCTTATTGATTGGGCCATGCATTATTGGGTCTTCTCCCCACAAAAACAACTGCCAAGCGATGAACGTCAACATAAACATTGGAACAAACCCAAAACACAGCCAGAGGGACGGCTCTTTCTGCAGAAAAAAAAAGCACTCACAATTGTATAGTGGCCGACTGGCCAATGAAGCATGCGACCTATTTGAATTTAGACTTAAATGTGGTCTATACTGCCTTTAAGTAGTGAGTACCTTTTCTACCAGTGCCACACTCGTATACATTTAAAACCACTAAGTTAATTTAGGACTATGGTCAGTGCCTACCATGCTATGACGAGACGGACACATCATGTTGAGCCCACAGCACGGGAACGGTGGGGTCATTTAATGAATGGCATCATCGCTTCGCTTTTTTAGTTTTCATCCAAAAAGGAAAGTCACATCCATTCCAGGAGGTCGTATTGGGAGCAAACGCTTCATCATTGTGGAAGCAGTCCAGTTCCTGCAACCTTTGTGACTCACAGCCGAGGGACTGGCCTCGCGTGTGCGTCGTAATCCTGCGCGCACGCCTGTGTGTGGCACACAATACATGACACCCCATCGGATTATAATCTAATCCAATCAATCGTGGTTGGTTGGAGAAAGTGTGAGCAGTTCGAATAGACCACGGAAGGAATACACAACTTGGGAGGATTCATGGTCCTTACTTATGCAGGCGTGGCCCATATTACTGTACTGTATATGGGGATATCTGCAGTATGTAATACCAGTGTGGGACCCATTTTAACTGTCTGTCTGTGTCCCACATGGAGATCAATCTGTCTGAAGAGGGAAGACTGACTGTGAAAAGTGAAATGGATAAGTAATCAATTGGCAGGTGTGGGGGTTGCCATGGCGAGCAATTGGCCAGGACTAAGGGCTGGAAATTGCACAGGTGAAGGGACTTTGGTTGATAGTTTGGAACCAAATGGACCCTTTTGGGATTGTTGAGTTAAATTAACATTGATTTTCCAATATAAATTTGGTGTCCCAGATCTGGAAATGCCATTAAAAGGGGCTTTGTAGACTATAATAATTAATTTGAAGTTTTGTAATTAAAGGACCACTTCACCACTATTTAATTTATCTTCATATAATAAGTCAATTTGTGGGTACTTGACATGAAAAAATGGGCACTATAGCATATCCAAAGGTACAGCACCACTGTGACCACAAGAGGGCAGCAAAGTATGACTATTGTTATCATTGGGTTACCATCATTTATAAATGATGGTAAACAAAATAAAAAAACAATGAAACAAAACAGAGAGTAAGACTAATGACAAACATAAAATAAACACGGGTGAGAAGTACTCAAATGTTACTTAAGTATAGGGCTAAAAGTAATACTTCAAGTGCAATATAGAAATACACTGTTGCAAGTAAAAATCAAGGCCTACTTGAATAAAAGTACAAACATAAGGCATTAAAATGCACTTAAATTACCAAAGGTAAGTGCTCATTACACAGAATGTCAGAATTGAAAATAGCCAATCTACATTCATGTAGATTGGCTATTTTCAAATGGCCAAAAAACATAGCACTGAAGTGCATAGTAAAGCAAAGTTTTCAAATAAAGGTAGCTGAGTAAAAGTGCAATATTTGGAATGAAGATGTAGTGTGGAGAAGACCTCAAGTGAAGTACAAATATCTCAACATTGGAGAGTCCAGATGCTTATCATCATCACGTCAGTCTCTAGAGAGGCCAACCACTCACACAACAACATGCACACCCAGAACAGAGGAGAACAGACGATCGTTTTGGGACAGATTGCACAACTACAATGTGTTGTGTGAGACGTGGCAGAGGGGAAACCAACACATCGCTGTTTGTTTAACAATGTTATGGTCATTCCTATGGGTGGGCCATTCTCAGGGACCTTGCAGAGAGTGTTAGAGGGGCGGGGGTTGAAAACAAGGCTATTCTCCTGAATACAGCTTTCCATCATGTCATGGAAAGGAGTGGCATTTGCACAATGTAGTAAATGCTGCATTCCCTGACATCACCCTTTGCATAGTGCCGTTGTTTTTGATTCGATGTTGTTCCAATGAGGTTGAACTGCTTTTTTCAGCCGAAACAAATCAGAAGCCTCGACAGTATTTCAACCTTCACAAGCCACACCCACTGGTGGAGATAAGCTCCTTGCTAGACGGAGTTGCGTTGAAGTAGAATTTGAACTTCAACTTCAACGTAACACAGTGTGGTATCCAGGATACCCTTTGATGTTTATGTGTGCACATCCCGACTCCTAGGTCATTCTCATTGTCCAGCAGTGATGGAAAGTTTAGTTAAATTTTCATTTTTAATACTTAATATCATATTGTACATGTCCCTCAACTCAAGCTTTCTAATGGTTTGAGCCTCAATCACCGCTGATATAACCAGTCCTTCTCTTGTCTTTCTTTATGGACAGTTTAGCTGCAGTACCACAATGTCCTGAGGTGCTGCTATGCAGATTATTTAATATTTGAGTACTGATGCTAGATAAAAACAGGCTTGTTTGCATTCCATGCCAGCTTGGAAAATTAACAGTGTTGGACATTGTAAACAAAGTGAAAATGCAAATTTGGAACTGAAGAAGAGGAGGAATTATACAAAGTAGGTTGCACTGATGACATCGTCACCATGAAGCAATATGATTTTAAGAAAAACAATTCTCAGAATATATTGTATTGCCCTTTAATTATTTATATCACTTTCTTTCATCATTTTTTAAGCATGACACCTCAATCGTTTATCTATTAAACTGAAGTTGCGAAACAGTCAGAAATAGATGAGGGAAATACCGGATGAGATGTTGGAATAAAGTTTGTTAGACTTGGACTTGGAGACAGAGAGAGAGAGAGAGAGAGAGAGAGAGAGAGAGAGAGAGAGAGAGAGAGAGAGGAAGCTGGAGGATGACCGAGGTGCCCGTGGGAACGCTTAAAGCCCAAAATAGCAACATTTGACCTCAAGGTTATCTCCCGCTGTGGGCTTGTGGCTCTGTGGTAGCAGAAACAGCCGGAGGGGGGGGGGGGGGGTATACAAATGTATACATGTGGAAAATTTCATATGTGCAAACTCTTGAAAGTGACATCTTTCATACAATCTACGAGAATAAAGTTAATATAAGATCCATGCTATTTTTGTAAAGTGAGACATACAGTATATAAAACATGTGTAATTTTTGAGAATTACTGTATATTTGGCATTCAAAAGATATGACATCCATAGTATTTTGTGGCTTGTATGAAAGGTGCCACTTTCAAGGGTTTGCATGTATGACATTTATATACAATAGCTCATGCTATTGTCTGTAAAACAACTTCCCTTTCAAGGCCATGAGTGCAGAATTTGCATGGTTAAGGAAATGCAAAATGCAACTCCTTTTCTATGCATTCAGGAGGATTGCTATATTTTATTGCCTCCGAAGAACATATTTTGGGTCGCACAGATTTGTTTAGAAATGCCACATCTACACTAGGTAAAGAGAGCTAAGTTTGTACCACAGAAATAAGTTAGCTAGATCTTGTAGATCTGCTATTTTCTCTATTTATGACCAAAAGAGCCCTCTTAACAGTATTTCAGCCCCCTGCCCCTCTAACACTCTCTGCATGCCCCTTATATGTTCTATATGGTCATACGTCGGTGTCACGGGTCAGAAATAGACAGTCGATCTACTGTATAAGCTCACACATTGTTGACGCGCCACGACAAGCTCGTCACGTCACATTCGGTCCGTGACATGCCTCATTACGATGGAGCATGAATTGAGGAATTCCAGGGGGAGTATTATAGGGATCTGTAACACTATAACTGTAATACAAGATCAGGATGCTTATTAGAGTCTGAATATGCTTGCCTCCCAAAAGAGCACAGGCACAGCCCTGGGAGGCTCACAAAAAATGTATATATTTTCAAAATGCTCCCAAAATAGGCCTATACTCCCTTTCCCTTTCTAGTATTCTAAATCGAGGGTCATGAAATTATGCCTGTGACACAGACAAACATTTCCGCAGCAAAGAGTCTTGTCTTGTCCTTGTTTTGAAACACACCATCATAATGTTCCCATTCTGATCCTAAGACCGCTATTGCTGAATGTCAAGTCTCCAGGTGCTCTTGAGAACATGTTTGACACTGGTCAAACACTGTCAAAGTGAAGAGATGGAGAGAGAGAGAAAAGGGGAGAGACACGCAGCAAAGGTCATCATGAACGGGACTCGAACACACGACTCGCAGTCAGGCCAAAGCCTATATTACATACGTGGCATGCATGTGCCTGGACCTCTATGCCAACGGGCACCCGAAGCATTCCAGACTTCCAATGGTCAGTCAGGGCTATTTATTTCTGATAATATTACTGTCTGCACGTTTTGCATGTCCATGACAAACATGTTTTTTTTTGTTTTTTTTTTTTTTGTTTTTTTTTACCAAAATGTTCGACCACAATCCAACATGGTGTTGACGACCTGTCCCCTGGGCTACATTATGTCCAGGCCAGCACCTCATTTTCAACCAACACTTATCAAATATTATTGTAACCCCTCTCCCCCCGACCAACACAAACAGTGTGTTCAGCTGAGCATGCGTGCCACCTCCAAATAAGGCATTAACACGACGCTTATCCAAATAAATGCGTCAACAGCACCGACCAACATCAGGAGTCCTTAAGGCAGTTCCAGGCAAATGGAACCTCTGAGGTTCCATTGCTATATTATCAGCCGCTTCGACCTCTATCCATCGATTGAATAGACACTTATAAACAGAAATATTACGATCCAATCGTGCCGGTATAGCAGATATTCAGATACCCGCCGGGCAAGTAGATATTTTGTATTCATTGCATCGGTGGATCACGGATACTACTAGTAGGGCGGGGCGAAGCATAGTTTTACTGAAGTTTTGTTTAGGGTTAGTTACCGCATAAAGCACCGTCTAACCCTAACCCTAGCCTAATCCTAAACCCTAAACATAACCCCAGTAAAACTAGGCTATGCCTACACCTAACCCCAACCCTAAACTTAACCTCAGTAAACTTATGCCTAAACCTAACCTAACCCTAACCATAACTTCAGTAAAACTTCCTTCGCCCCGCCCTACTAGTAGTATCCGTGATCCACCGATGCAATGAATACAAAATATCTACTTGCCCGGCGGGTAAATGGTAAATGGTAAATGGTGCATTTATATAGCGCCTTTATCCAAGGCGCTTTACATAGATTGTGCATCACATTCACCCATTCACACACACATTCATACACTGATGGCAGTGGAAACCATGCAAGGTACCTACTAGCACATCAGGAGCAATTAGGGGTTAAGTGTCTTGCCCAGGGACACATCGACACTAACTCTGCGGGAGCCCGGGATCGAACCGGCAACCTTGTGGTTACCATCCGGTAACTCTACCTCTGAGCCACTGCCGCCCCTGAATATCTGAATATCTGCTATACCGGCACGATTGGATCGTAACATTTCTGTTGATAAGTGTCTATTCAATCGATGGATAGAGGTCGAAGCGGGTGATATTATCTTCACCTAAACTCACTTCACCCTGAAGTCAAACTATGACAAATTGTATGTCCTTGAAATGAAAACAATTGAGAATTAAAATCTTTTCTTAGGGGGAGCTTGGCTAATCTTTTCTGAACTGGGTCCACACGCCAATTTTGCCAAGGACAATGTCATTACAAAATGTACGCTAGCCAATTAAACCAGATTAAGCCAGAAGCCAATATCGACTAAACGTTTTTGGAAAGACAGGTCTTTGGGGTGAGGGGGCTTTCGGAATGCAACCCTGTTACCCACAGATCACAATGAGATGCATTTGGATCTTTTAGATTGGCTATTCAACAAATTAGATATATCTTGGATTAACATGGATTCCTAAATAAATTTGTTTTTAATACTTAATATCATATTGTACTGTATATGTCCCTCAAGCCTATATAATATCTAATTGTTTGACCCTTGTCAATTCTTTATGAACAGTTTAGCTGAAGTACCACAGTGTCCTGAGTTGGTGGGGGTGCTGATATGGAGGATATTTTATAGTCATTATAAAATGTCATCATCATAAAATATCAATGTCATTATAATACTGATGCTACATAAAACCAGGCTTGTTTAAATTCCATGTCAACTTGGAAAATCAACAATAATGGACATTATAAACAAAGCAAATTTGGAACTGTAAAGTACTGAAGGAGAAGAGGAATTATACAAAGCAGGATGCACTGCCTGCATTGATGACATCATTATGAGGCCAAAATCAAACAAGCTGTTCCTGAGAGAAATTTACATTAAAGCTCTTATATGATATGAAATGTTCAAACTATAGTTTTGTGGGAATGGAACACGAAAAACACGAGCACCAAAAACACGAAAAATAAAAATAAAACATTGAATTTCATGTTACTTCTCCTTTAAGGCTGTAAATACACTATATGCAATTTCTAAAGATAATGACACAGTAACGCTTGGGGTGATAATGAGATGTTCTTTAACTGCATGGGTTGAGGGAGGTGTTACAGTTTGGGTATTGGCTATATGAACAGTATGTGTTCCAGTTATGGGGAAAAGAATATGAGGAAGTTCTGGAATGTGCACTGGTGCTTATGTCTGGGCTGAGAGAAACTGAGAGAACACCAGTGCTGTTAGTAGTAGCTCTGGGCTAGCCACCCGTGCTTTTATTGTTTTAAGTCAGTGGTTCTCAACCTTTTTCATAACAGGGCCCACTATTTATTCAGAATTTGACCCACAGACCACCATTTGATGACATTTTAGCCCCACAGACCCCAAAACTAAAGATTTATTTTGCATTTGCCCACAATTCCATGCTGGATTTGGGAAACCAAACAGTAAAACATAGAGATGAAAATGTCCATGAATCTTCTACATTCTCTAGTTGTGTCGACTTGGGCTAATTCACATGATGAATATTTTAACTCTTGAGAGTGTAAACATTTTTACGCTCTCAAAGAGTTACATCTGGTTAACCAACTTTCCATCATTTAGCCTGGGGACCACCTGGAATCCTCTCAGGGACCACTGGTGCTCCCCGGACCACCTGTTGAAAACCCCTGTTTTAAGTCAATGACCCTCAGCCTCAGGTTAGTTGTGCTGCTGCGGGAAGGGAATGAAAGTTAGAACAACATGAGTTTGTCGAGGATGTTTTGCACTCTGTCCGTGTTGTGTTCGTCCTTCCGTGTGTGTGTGTGTGGCATGAGAAAGATTGGAACCTTTTTCACATTGGCCTATAGCAGTGGTTTTCAACCTTTTTCATACCAGGGCCCACTATTTAACCAACTTTCCATCATTCAGCCTGGGGACCACCTGGAATCCTCTCGGGGACCACTGGTGGTCCCCAGATCATCTGTTGAAAAGCCCTGGCTATAGCACCACAAGGAGGCCACAGCTTGACTTGGTGGAGATTTTTTTTACTCTTTTTTTACTCACTTGCAAAATTGGGCATTATTCTTAACCATTAATTTCTTTTTTTAACTCAATTTCAAATAGATGTCTGCCTTTACTGCCTTTGCGCCATTATATTTCAGATCCAAAATATTGCAACTTTTTTACTACTACATGTATAAATTTTGTCCAATTTTCCACACACTCGCAATGTGTCAAGCTGTGACAGATTGTGATCTTGCATATTATAAACTGCTTTCAAAAGATCTGAAAGCTTGAAATGGGACATTTTGCACAACGAATAGCTTTGCTTTGAGTACATTTTGCACACTATGCTGCTACCGGTATGTGATCCAGTACATGCTATAGTACCCGGCGACCTGTTATACTGTTTAGCAAGAGTTATGGCTTTTGGAGTTGGACCCCAGACGAAGTGATCTGCCATCTGTGTGAGTTACGCAACAACTCACATCTGGAATTCCCTCTCCCTCTCTCTCTCCCCCTCTCCCTCCCTCCGGACAATCTATGATCGAGGCGAAATGTTTGGTTGCACTGTATGCATCAGTTCAACACTCCTTTGAGCCTTTGCAAAGAAAACACATGCTTCTGGCTGAAAACATTTGCCCAAATTTATGACTCCTATTAGCCCAGTGACTAATGCTTGCAATGGATTCATCATCATGAAAACCACCTAGTTAGACATCACTTGCTACATAAAGCATGATGACTTTTCTGCCTTCTGTAGTTTGTTAATAGTGTGGTCACATACAGTATTATGCCAATTTTATTACATGGCTTCAATGAATGCTCCAATTAGAAGCCAGCATTTTGGTCACGTGAGCAGTCACATAATGCCACAACAACGGACCGCTCTAGTGAACAACAGACCTCCTAGTCTAGACGAACGTAACCTGCATAAGTGCAGATAAATAAACGCAGCCTTGTTATGTACAATTTCTGTCAACTATTAGTTATTTACTAATGTATTAAGCCACAAAATAAGCGGGATACATAAAAATTGCCCAAGTCAGCATCCAGCAGTTTCTACATGCTGGGGACCCCTGCATAAACTTCATGTAGTACCAACATACCACCACAGAGGATGTGGGTTCAAATCCACCTTGGCACATCTATCATTTTGAAGACTATATGATTAAATTGAACAATGCATTGCACTGCATTTGAGTTTGGAACTGTGAACTTTCTTTCTTTCTTTCTTTCTTTCTTTCTTTCTTTCTTTCTTTCTTTCTTTCTTTCTTTCTTTCTTTCTTTCTTTCTTTCTTTCTTTCTTTTTTACCTGATAAACAAAAGCCATACGGACTGTCATCTGTCCTGCAACAACACTTCCTGCCAGTCATGTTTATCTTTCCTATTCATGGGTGTCATCTGTAGTCCTCAATGAGCCATATTTAGTACCTCACTGATTCAATGTCTGATTAGGCTAACCAGACAAATGGAAAGCCTAATCAGACATTGAATCACCTGTGAGGTCCTAAACATGGCTGCATCACAGGTCTGATGGTCTAACCCAGGGGTCAGCAACCTGCGGCTCAGGAGCCGCATGCGGCTCCAGAACACAGCCCTAGTGGCTCAGTGGCTGTAGCATTATTACATACACACACTGGGGTGATCTACACCAAAATAATATTAACATTTCATTCACCCTAAACTGTCACCTGACAGTTGCCAGTTATAAAGTAGCACTTGGCCATGTCAAAAAAGCCCAGCAGTTATGAGAGGTGGAGCTTTCAAACTGAACCACCCATTTTCAAAGGTTTACTCAGTTTACTATGTCATTAATATACCTTAGAGATGTTGTGTGGACTAGAAATGGAGTTCTGTAAAACTCCTTTATTTTTTTAGAAACTCCATTTCTGAAGAAAGGTTGTGTTTCACCATGTTAATGTTTTTTCTTTGAGGCCCTTTTTTTCTGAGAGTGTGCAAATGGAACCAAATGGACCCGCCAGGGTCCATTTGGTTCACATTTGCACACTCTCAGGGAAAAAAAAAATGAAATGCGGCTCCAGACAGATTTTGAATTTAATTTTGGGTCGAAAATGGCTCTTTTAACATCTTGGGTTGCCGACCCCTGGTCTAACGACCAATTGAATGTCTCACTGGTGATTCAAGGTCTGATTAAGCTAACATTGAATCACCTGTGAGATCCTAACCATGGCTGGTGGAGGACTACAGATGAGATCCATGAATAGTTGTTTGCTTTGCAACGGCGTCACATGTCTTTGGTGACCAGGTTTCATATCTGAATCATGGGTTTCATGTCTGAATCATGTTTCTCTGAATCTTGCCATTGCAGTGCCTGAATTCTTAACTGCGTGAGAAGACAAATTCCTCAATCCTCAAAATAATATGTAGTGGAGAGCCAGGGCTGGCGCTCCACTACATGGGCTATTATTAATATGTATGACTGATATGTATGACTATGAACTGACCCTAGCTCTGGTCCAGAGCTCCACTGCTTCTGAGTCTGACTTGCATTGGAGCTCTGTTGGTCTCCGTGCATTCGGCCATTACTGCACCCGACCAGCCTCTCTTCTCTAGTGCATATATAAAGAACGTTTTACCTACTCACCAAAATAAACACGTCTTGTGTCATTAGAAAGCCTACTTACCTTAGTGGTAGCACTCTTAGCCCCCCACCACACGGATAAATTGGACTTTTTGGCCAGAACGCGATCGTTTTTCACCGGAAAAACAACCAGGATTTGCGCCCTCTACCGACATTGCCAATAGAAAAGTTCCATAGGAAATATTTTTCCTTCAGTGAAAAACAATCGCGTTCTGGCCAAAAAGTCCATTTTATCCATGTGGTGGGGGGCTAAGAGTGCGACCACTAAGGTAAGTAGGCTTTCTAATGACACAAGACGTGTTTATTTTGGTGAGTAGGTAAAACGTTCTTTATATATCCACTAGAGAAGAGAGGCTGGTCGGGTGCAGTAATGGCCGAATGCACGGAGACCAACAGAGCTCCAATGCAGGTCAGACTCAGAAGCAGTGGAGCTCTGGACCAGAGCTAAACTGACCCCTAGGTGGGCAGTGTACGTGATATCTCTTTAAGACACATCATCCATTCCATGGCGGCCCTGCCCTGACGCCAACCAGCGGGCTATTTAAGCCCCATCAGGGCACGGCCACCCCGATTCGTTCGTTTCCACGAGCAGACATGGGTGGGTGTATCTCTCAGCAACTAGTGTCCACTCACCAATATAGAGGTAGGGAGCTGGTCGTTTCGTTTGGCTCCTCTCGGGACACTCCATTAGGAGAAAAAAAGCAGCAAGAAGCTGGGTGCCGATATTGCTGACAGGTTTCACCAATCGCCGACCACGTTGGGAGAAGCCTTGAAACGGCGTTCGGTGTAGCCACGAGGTGGAACCCGGAGTGAGCGGACCTCGGTCGCGGACCTCTGATGTCATCTACTGTCGCTTGCCGCTGCCGCCGCGGTCCGGAGTCCGGATCATAGACCTAAATACAAAATATACTCTAAGGTCCGGACGGACGGCGACAGAACACGCGGCAGAGAAGAAAACATAAACAACTCCTGACTTCCGCGTTGATGTCGTCACGTCGTGGGAGGGGCTACGAAGATAGCCTGCATTACAGTGTAGTGTAATGCAGTCTGCATTACACAGCACACTACACTGCATTGCACTACACTGACACTGCATTACACTGCACAGTACACTGCATTACAATACTAGCACTGACACATATCTATGCACTGACATCTCATACTTTCAAAAGGACTATTTAAGGTGGTACTATATGCACATACATTTATAAATAATATTATACAGAATATATAATTTATATAATCTACTATACCTAATCTATTAATATCTATATACAAATTATATATACAGTATTTGATATTTAAACGGATAAAACAAACATGGCCAGTCCAGTGCAAACCTGTTTAGGTTGTGGGATAAAAAATAAAAATGCCCATGGACGGCCATGAACATTGCATGTTATGCTAGGGGTGTGGAACATGATGCGTGCATGGTCAGTTTCAATCTGCTTCTCTCTTGCAACGGTGAATGCTACTTTGCTCCACATTTGGGCCGAGTACCATGCCATTGCTCCAGCAGACCTGCAGGTGTGCTAGGTCTAGGGACCACCCCATCACCACACCAACCAGCACCCCAGCCAACTTATGATGACCTGAGGGTTTACGGGGCCAAATGGACGCTGCCAGGATATGGGATATGAGCCATACTGAACTGGATGGCCTTGAGAATTGTGTGTGTGCCAGCATGTGCGTGTGAATGTGAGTTAGACCATCTGGGAGAACACTTCACTTCCTATAACCTCTGGTTGGTGTGTGTGTGTGCATGCGCGTGTGTGTGGTGTGTGTGTGATGATGTGTGTGTGCGTGCGTGTGTGTGTGTGTGTGTGTGTGTGTGTGTGTGTGTGTGAGAGAGAGAGAGCTCTGGTGTGTGTTAAACAGAAGACATAGCACTAGTCGAGGTGAAAGGTCATGAGAACAGTGACAGTGTATGTAAAACACACACACACACACACACACACACACACACACACACACACACACACACACACACGCAAGCGCATGTTGCACATGCATACACAAACATCAACTGTTATACTAGAAGCGATGTCGCTTTGTCCCGCATTTGTTTTTTATCCCGAATTTGTTATTTGTGTGTGTGTGTGTGTGTGTGTGTGTGTGTGTGTGTGTGTGGTGTGTGTGTGTGTGTGTGTGTGTGTGTGTGTGTGTGTGTGTGTGTGTGTGTGTGTGTGTGTGTGCTTAAAATTTAAACAGGAACAAATTTCAACTATCCGTTGTTGGGAAAAGAACTTGCATGTCTTACAACTTTGTTGGATATGCAGGTTCACCAACAAAAAAAAAGGACAACTTTGTTTTTGTTTGTTTGTTTTTTCAAGACTTTTCAAGAATCTTTTAATTTCTCTAATAACAACCTAAGACATGAACCCTGAAAAAACATAAAAACAGTTGTCCTCTAAGTAAAAAGAATCAATACAGCAATGTAAACATAAATACGTAAATATAAATACTCAGCTACGAGTACATGTATGGAATCCAATGTTGGTCTGAGTGAAAATACCGAAACCTTTCGAACTGTAATTAAAGCCAGTTTATTACGGTCATTATTTGGCCATGCCGAAGAATGCATGCCAAAAAAATGGGACAATTGTCACTTTTGTGTATTTTATTAATCAAAAGTCCATAAAGATTTAAGACACACAATACACACACAATTCTTTTTTTTTTTCTTTTTTCTCCAAATGTGGACCAGAATCGCCACAGCTGTCATTTCCTACTCCCACATTGCCTCAACCTAATCCGTGAAGAGCATCAAACATAATTAGGTCGTTTCCTGTGCGTGTTTGCATTTTTTCTAAAAACTATTCTAAAAATAGGGCGAACGCTACAGTAAATATACCGTAGAATCTCTACTCTGTGCTATACTTTGATTCACTCGCTGACGGGTCTGTTTTTAGCAGCACATTTCAGTTTTACCGTACATTTAGTTAGATTTAGTTTCGTTTTAGTCATAGTTTGGTCTCCTGGAATATTTTAGTCCAGCTTTTGTTGACTAAATCTCATGTATCTTGCTGAAACTACAGATGATTTAGCTGACTTAAACTGTATTTTGGCAGACATTAAAGGGCAAGAAAACAAAACAAAAAGCAAAACACATTACCAGAAGCAAAGGTTTGAGTTACAGACGTTCTCTCTGAAAAAATGTATATTCAACGATTTGAGCTATACAAGCTTGTGGATCTGCTGTGTAAAAGTGTGACAAAATTACGGTTTTAAAGTGACTGTTGTACACCACCCGCTTCGACCTCTATCCATCGATTGAATAGACACTTATCAACAGAAATGTTACGATCCAATCGTGCCGGTATAGCAGATATTCAGATACCCGCCGGGCAAGTAGATATTTTGTATTCATTGCATCGGTGGATCACGGATACTACTAGTAGGGCGGGGCGAAGGAAGTTTTACTGAAGTTATGGTTAGGGTTAGGTTAGGTTTAGGCATAAGTTTACTGAGGTTAAGTTTAGGGTTGGGGTTAGGTGTAGGCATAGCCTAGTTTTACTGAGGTTATGTTTAGGGTTTAGGATTAGGCTAGGGTTAGGGTTAGACGGTGCTTTATGCGGTTACTAACCCTAAACAGAACTTCAGTAAAACTATGCTTCGCCCCGCCCTACTAGTAGTATCCGTGATCCACCGATGCAATGAATACAAAATATCTACTTGCCCGGCGGGTATCTGAATATCTGCTATACCGGCACGATTGGATCGTAACATTTCTGTTGATAAGTGTCTATTCAATCGATGGATAGAGGTCGAAGCGGCTCTATACACTTATGAACCAGTTAACAGTTAGTTTCTTTAATACCATTTTATTGGTAAAAATGTCAGTTGCCTTCCATCTGTACTGCATTTGAAGGACCTTAGTAAAAAATGCTGTCTCAAAATTTGTCATCTCCTGTCTTACCACAAAAGAATAGACAATTGCTTGATAATAACCAGGCCAGTAACACTGATTTGATAAGGAGATTGTTAGAAATTCAAAATTTACACTTCATCCTGAAGTGTAACAGTTTGGTATGTGTGAAGTTTTACGACCAACAGACAGGCACAATTTATATATATAAAAAAAAACATTTCCCACGTAGCACTGCCCACGTACATCACCGAAAACATGGCATTGATTCTTGAAAAACAAGAAACATGAAGATGGTAACATGTAAATAATGCTTCAACTCTAAGTTCAGACAACCATTCTCCCACATTTCTTTTCATTTTCTTCTTTGATTATATATAATTTAATATTTTTTTCCCCTCCACACAGTGTCACTTATCTAACATAAGCCTGAGCGCTACAATTCCTCTGCCAACGTGGCGAAGGCAGCGGACTGACCTCATGCTTCCTGCTCTGCATAAGGAGTCCAAGCTGCCTTCTTTTCATCTGACAGGGGAGTTTCCCTGGTGGGCCGTTGTGGAAGGAAAAGAAAAGAAAAGAAAAGAAAAGAAAAGAAAAGAAAAGAAAAGAAAAGAAAAGAAAAGAAAAGAAAAGAAAAGAAAAGAAAAGAAAAGAAAAGAAAAGAAAAGAAAAGAAAAACAATCAATTATAATAAATGAAACAAAACATGTTGTCAACTGAAAGTACCATGAGATATTAATGTTAATGTTGGTCATATGGGTGCTCTCAGAGGGAACAGTAACTCATAATGAACTGCATTATCCATATAGTAATAGTACAGGAACACAATTACAGGTTTGATCTCCCTTTCTCTCTGATAAGAGATCAAAGATTGCAAATTGATTCCGCATACAACAGATTTTGCACAAGTCCCAGTGGGGGTTTATCATAATTGACCCCTTGTCAGTTTTACTCATAGAGCAGGATGTGGTTCTCAAATGTTTATTCAAGAATGCCCCAACATAAGAGTTAGGTTCCATGTGTTACTCAGAGTTCCAGATCTGTAAGGGTCCGTTTGGTTCCATGTGTTACACTCTCAGAGTTACACAGACCTGTAAGGGTCCATTTCCTTCCATGTGTTACAGACCTGTAAGGTTCAGTTGGGTTCCACTTGTAAACACTAAGGTCCATTTGGTTCCACGTGTACACACTAGGGTCCATTCGATTCCATATGTACACTTGCATAATGGAAAACCATTTGTCGTGGAGGCACAACATGGCGGCACCGACGTGCGCGTTCGCTGATCCTTTTTGTCTTCTGGTTCACGGGTTCGATCCAGTCTCTCATCCAATCTCTCTCTTACTCTCTCTCTCTGGACAAGGCGACGGAGGGCCTCAGAGGGTGGTGGACGATTTGACCTTGGATGAGAGGACCTGTCGGAACCGTCTCTTGAGCTCCTGCATGTTGGGGGACTTGGGCCGGGCCAGGTGGAGGCCGGCGCGCCTCTTCTCCCCGTTGCCTCCTCCCAGTGCACGGCTCACCTGGTGGGGGAGAGATGGGAGACAAAACAGGGAATGTTAACACTCTTTCTGCCAGCATTTCTGCCAGTGATTTCCAATGTGGAACTCATATTTCAAAGTGACAAGTTTATTTTCGGGGGGAACATTTAAGATCAGCACACAGGATGTTCCGAGTCCCAGTGTTGCCAACTTTGCGTACTTGTCACTATACTTAGCTTTTTTGCAGACCACCGTACAGACTTAATTTGTGAAAAGCTTCTAGCGACTAATCTAGCTACCTCTTTCTGATGAGGTAGCTACAAAAATGCCATCTGGAATAAGGATTAAGAGATACAGGCGATTGAAAGATGGATATAGAATGGATGTCTATGGACGCGATGCACGGCCTGCGGCAATCACAGTAAAATGTGTTAACTGTGGGGCTGTCCCCTCATAGCTTTTAACCACTTTAAACCACTTTCTGTTGACAACTAGTCTCCTCCGTCGCGCAGCAGAGCTTGACGCATTATTTTTCAAAACAACTATTAAAAATTGACGAAACAGTAAATGAAATAACACGAGTAACACCAAGAAAGAAAAGATGGGTGTTTTCTATGAATGGTTACAATGGAGTTTGTGAAGTTGACAACAACACTAAGAAGTGCTACCTCCCTATAAGCTTCGCTCAGGGCGCGTCCCACAGCCAATGAGAACCCATTACAAAGCATGCACCAAACTAGGGGTAACACAAACACGCAGTTAACAAAGTCTGTGTTGCACAAATCAGTCTGTTGTTGTATATAGAACTGTTACAGGGCTGTAGTGCCCATCACAACAATACATTACGAAAAGTGATGAACGGAAGACCTCCTAACCTCTTGACACAGATGGAGGAAGGCAGCATGGACACCGTCGTGGTTCTCTCTGGCCGACGCCTCGAAGTAAACGCCTCCTGAACAGAAAAGCAATAGCATTTAGCTATCAATCTGTTGCAAGGAAGCTTTTTACAGAAGTGTCATGCTCAATTTTTGCTCTTTAGCCACCTTTATGAAATAACACAGTGTACACAGCAGACAATAATGTTTTATGTGTCTTCTGTTGTTTTCCAAATAGCATTTACTTTACAAGAGGTCTCAGTTTACTAGACCTGGGGCTCTGTTTCTGCTATATTTTTCTTTTTATTTATTTTCTTTTTCAATGTTTTCCTTATATCCAAAAACTAAAATAGGCCATTTACTCATGCGCTTTATAATCTTGTGCGCCTTATAGTACGGAAATTACAGTATTCCGAAACATTGTTTGTTCAGGAGTTCACTGGGCTTTCACAAACTCTAATGCATTCTGGGTTCCACGGTGCGACGAATCTGCCGCCTGGAATTGGTGTCTGGGATTGAAAATGATGCGAATCTTTGAATATTATGTTCTTTTAGATGGAACATTATTAAATAAAAACAAATTCTGGGAGATCCCTGGGACTACATATTTTCAGAGGGGCGTCCTCCGCAGCCAAACACAGGTAACTCTGGGCTTTCCTTGGCATGAAATAAGATTAGCATAGCACAGAGACATAAATTTATCAGAAAATGGTCAGGATTTAGAAAACATTTTGCAGAATCTAGCGTCAGGTCAAAATAGGGTTATATGGCAAGAACGGCGGGTGGTATGTTGGGACCCATCCAGTGTTGTAGTGGTATTTTTAGACGTGGGGGGATGCCTTTTAAAGGGTAATTTCACCAATTTTTTTCCCCTGAGAGTGTACAAATGGAACCAAATGGACCCTAGCGGGTCCATTTGGTTCCATTTGTACACTCAGAAAAAAAGGAAACTCATTAACATGGTGAAACAAAACACATCTTGATGATGTCATCAAGATGCATTTCACCATGTTAATTTCTAGGAAACACAGAATGGGGGAAACTTTTTTTTACCATGTCCACACAACATCTCTAAGGTATATTAATGACATAGTAAAATATTGAAAATGAGTGGAATTCCCCTTTAAGACACGTGCATGCACACTCGCATTTGCGTGCACCTGCGCAACACACACAGACACGCTATTAAAACAAGTATAGCATATTGAGAAAGATTGTTTACAATGCCTAATTGTATCCCTAAAAGTAAAAGACAAAAAACATAGGCCTCCTTTTGCCCCAAAATAATTTAGATGTGAGAAGTGGGGGGACGCCGCCCCCCCCCCCCCCCCCCCCCCCCCCCCCCCCCCCCCCCGCGTCCCCCCTCCACTACACCCCTGGACCCACCTAGCGATGTGGCCAGGGTCTCCCCCTCGTCGGCAGGCACCTGGCGCGCACGCAGCAGGTCACTCTTGTTGCCAACCTGGGTGGGAGATTAACGCGCCACGTTAGATCAGATTACAGCGGATTACATCGGATTAGCTCTGGTCTAATTAAGTCCTCTGGAGGAGGACTCAACACATGCAGACCAATACGTTGTGCGGCAGATAGCTATGGGTTTGCAATGCATGTCAAACTGACAACGTTGTGTTTCTCACTCATTTCTCTTCATTTTGGACTCTAACAGACTATAATGAATTAATTCATTGCAAGGATCCCTGGCTAATAAGAAAAATATGCCTTACAACATCATACTTGCCCCTTTTAAAATTAGCAAAACAAAACAACCTTCACTCAATAGGAACTGCTCCTTACTTTCCCAGTAACCTGCCCATCACTGCATATGCTAAAAACAACAACAACATAACGTTAATATGATCATCATAGCAATATTTAAAATATCCTTATTAGCTTGTATTTTCCATATATTCCATGGGGCTGGACCAAACATAGACATATGGCAAGTTATGACAGAAACAGTTCCTATAGAACTCTCTATTTAAGACTCTATTTAAGAATATATTTTATATATATGTTTTTATCTTATTAGTATTAGTAATAGAAGGAAGGTATAGGGTTTTAAGGCATATTTGTCTAATTAGCCAGGGATCCTTTTAAAGAAATTACAAATTAAATTAGCATTCTGTGAATTTGGGGGGGGGGGGGCACATGCACAAGGTCTACTGTTTTGGTACACGTAACAAGTCCAATAGCGCCATGCCCCACCCCACTTGATCCTAATTGGAGGAAGCCGTTCTCCATTCAAGTGGATGGATGGATGGACAAAACATTCTATGAAATAATTCTAAACACTTTAACGTACTGTATATGTCTGTAACTATGAACCAAACAGTTTCCGACATTCTTCTGTACATTCTAGGTCTGAAGGTGAGAGGGGCAAAGAAGTGGTGCCAGTTCACCTGACATGATTCATAGCCTACGGTGGCGTCATTCAGTGTATTGATTGAGGTTGAAATAGATCAGGAAGTATCTAGCCTAGCCACCCAGTCTGCTGCACTCTGAGAGAAAAACACCAGCTGAAATCTATGCATCTTTGAATAGGTGTCACTGTACTGTGTGCATGTGACCTGTAGAATGGGGTTTAACAGACATCCGCCTCTCACCAGAATGACAGGGATGTTTCCAGCGGGGTGTATGCGCCTGACATGCTGGTACAGCGGCTGTATGGTCTGGTAGCTGCTGTGGTCTGTTATGGAGAAGACCAGCACGTATCCGTCTGCCCAGTAGATGGACCTGCCAGTTTAAAACAACACCATAACTAACAGCCATAGAACAAGACAGTGTTACGACAACCCAGTTCACTTCTTGGGGCCAGCCAGGCTATTGAGAAGTTTACGGAATGACAAGGCACACAGATTACAGTACATACACTCGACATGCGTTTGAAACTATGACCAAAGACGAAAAACTCCCATACCTAGGGAGAAATACAACACAGCGGAATTTGATTTGTGAATTATCGTGACATAAGAAGATTGACAAATGGAATACAACCACCCTAACGACTACTGTCTGTACTACCTAGACCAGGAGTTTAGGTAATACAAGGGGTGGATTTTAATATGATGGGAAAATATGGGATTCCCCTTGACTGATTCTAAGGGCCCGATTTTGGTTACATTAGCCCTTATGCACAATTAACGCACATAGCATTGGGGAAGAGGCGTTCCCCCACTAAAGTCGCTAATTTCGTTACCTCCGATCTCCCTTAAATACCTCCTATACCCGTTAAATTATGCATAGGTGTGGTTTGGGCGTTTTTAGCTTTCATCCAATCCGTGTTGGCCTTGCCATTCCCTTTAATTCATCCCTTATCTAGTTCCCTTATCCCTACTGCTAAGCCTGGCCCTCCTAAGCCCGCAGCCTGGCTGCAGGGTTTAGGACAGACACGTGCATGAGTAGCCTATTCTCAAAGATCATAGCTCTGATTTTCAAACAATTATAGCGGTCAATTCTCAATCATTTCTTACCATTCAACATGTTATGTTGAAAAAACATGTTCCATGTTTTTGCTGTATGTGGCGTGCATTTATCCCAAGTCTGCGAAATGTTATAAAGTAAATTTCAAAAAAAGTCGGCAATTTCGCGGCTAAAAAGACGTTTTTTTGATCATTCATTTCTCGGTCAATTCTGGACCATTTTTTACATTTCAAAATGCAGCATGATGGGAAAAAGCTCCTCTTTCAGATGCTGTATAGAATATGTGGGTAGGTCTTCTCTACGATGCGGGACCGAGCAAACTGCAACTGTCGGGGATTAGGCGGAAACGGTCCGCCTAATCCCCGACAGTTATAGTTTGCCCGATCCCGCATCGTAGAGAAGACCTACCCACATATTCTATACAGCATCTGAGAGAGAAGGTCTTTCCCGTCACGCTGCACTTTGAAATGTAAAAAATGGTCCAGAATTGACCGAGAAATGAATGATCAAAAAAACGTCTTTTTAGCCGCGAAATTGCCGACTTTTTTGCAATTTACAGCATTGCGTCACAAGTTAATGAATGTATTTAATTGTATTATATACTGTACATTACCTAAACACAAGGAAGTGACCGACAGCAGGCAATCTACAGCTGTTTATAGGACAATCCATGAATAAGGAGATGAATTGAACTGGCGCCTTTCCACGTGGAGTCGTGGACATCTCCAAAGGCGCACAGACGCGCACGTGGCTCTGCCTTTGCGGATCGGTTAACGGGTGGTCTGACCTGGCCTTATCTAGTTCCCTAATCTATTTGACGAAATTAGCAATTTAAGGGACTGCGCAACAAACACGCCCATGACCACACCTCCAGCCACAAATAACGGTGTCGGCATAAAGATTAGTGGCTAAGGGAAGAGAAAAGGTGACCAAAATAGCAATAAGGGAATTCGCTGCGGGGATCGGGTAACGTTAGGGATAAGGCCGGGAGCGAAAATCGCGCCCCTAGTGTATAGGAAATAGGAAAAAGCTCAATGCCCTATTATAACATGTACCTGTATAAAACAATGCAATGTGATATAACTCTGTTTACATTACAATATCAACTACCAACACACTTTTTTGTAGGAGCTGCACGAACAGGTTGTTGTCTGCCCCCTCAATGTCACACAAAGTCTATAATCCATGGCTCTGGTCAGTATTATAGTAGACTGGCCTAACCTGAAATGATTTTGGCCTAGGTGGGCGGGGTGCCGTGAGATTTCCACGGTAGATGAACTGATTTGATCTCACTAACGTGTTGTCATCCACGCCCCCTCCCCCGCCCCTTTCCATTTTCACGCAACACAGACAAAAATTAAAGCCTGGGTCGAGGCTATACTATCATAGTATCGAACCAACAAGTGGATAAGGAAGGATAAGGAAGGAAGGAAGAAAAAAAGAAAGAAAGAAAGAAGGAAAGAAGGAAAGAAAGAAAGGCACAAGTGATTTGATGAAGAAATGTTACCTGTTGATCTGTTCCTGACAATACAGATCATCTGCATCTTCCTGAGATAGAGAAAGAAAGAGAGAGAGTATACATTAAAGGGGAACCTCACCATTTTTGCTAAAATATAAGCTGTTAACAATGACATTGACATTTAGAAGATTTAGAACACTTTCCTGCGAGCCAGTCCAACCGGTGATCAAACACAGGGGTAAGGGGTTGACACAATGGTGAATATGCCAGTCTAGTTATTCAATCGCTGAAGCATAACATAATGCTTTGAACACCAAAAGCCGTTCAAGCCCAAAATGGGTAGAACACAACATTGTAATATATCAATTATATTAATTTGATGCATCATACTCAGCAGGCTTTCTTCAGAATACCAACGACAATGATTTATTATGGCGCTATGCGTGGCATGCACATTATGAGTCCACTACTATCGCGTCTAGCCAGACAACTATTCATTCCACAATCTCCGAATGCTATATATAGTCTGGAGCTACTTCAACCAGATTGCATGACGTGGAAGCATTTGAACAGGCAACAGACCGAGTCCACTAGTATTACTACCCAAAGAGGCATATAGCAAAAGCGGCCAACTGGCTGTACTTCCTGTATCTGTGCGAAGGGGATGGTTTCAATATTAGAGACTGGAAGAATGAGAGAATGAACGTGAACACAACTTATAATCCATTCCTTTACTCCATGGTCAGTTTAAGAGCCAAAGACATTAAAAAGACAAACGCATTGACATTAATCAATGGTTGTCAGAGACGCAAAGTCAAGTTGTCTTTGTGATTGATCCACTATAATTGTGGTCGATGCTAACCAAATTAGAATCTTCAGCTAACGTTGGGATCATTTTCACCTAAATAATGTCTAAAATATGTGCATAATACAAAAAATTAATTGCTTTAAAACTTTGTCAGAAATATTTATATATTTATTTATTTATTTATATTTATGTTCGAATACCACCTGTATTTGTATGTTCAAGGACCCCCTATAAAATAACTCTGAGACGAGTGCCGTTTTGTGCACCAGTCTCTGGACAACAAACTTGTTCTGGTCATTCAGGGATAAAAGTACCGGTACATATTATCGAGAGAAACAAAGAACTGCCGAAGCAGACGACCCGCAACACTCCAAATCAGCTCTTCGGCTTAAAGATACTCAATTGAAAGAAGAAAGGATTGCTGGTGCTCAGTGAATGTTCCTTTCAGATGTTTTTTATTGCCTCTGAAGAGCCAATTTGGCTCATCAGAGGCAATAAAAAAACACGTGAAAGGGACTTTCATCGAGCGCTGGCATTTCCTTAGTCTCAACCGCGTGTCATTGTCTGGTCGTTATGTATGTCTGTGGCAAACATGTACTTTTGATTTTTTAAAAATTGGCATGCCTGGTGAGAGAACTTGTATTGGGGGCCACATAGCTCTGGAATGTGTTGGGCTTCCACCCCGTCAGGAAGAATAGTTGTGACATTGAGGGGGTAGAAAACAGTGCTTGAGCTCGCGTGCTTTGAACTGTGACAAACTGGGGTTAGAAATGCATTGTTTTTCAACAAGGGGCAGCACAAATAAGAGCTATTTTAAGCAGGTGTGCAACAATTTATTATTACAGAGTATTGTACAGAACTAAAGTCTCTGTAAGGTTTATGTTGTGCTATTACTACAAAGCGATTTAAAACTTAAGACTTATCATTAAAGCCGGACTGTTGCCGAGTCCAGTGCATTTCTTTCTGCCCAGGACTTAAGAGTCACAGATGGTTGTCCCCATGCTCGATAGAAGTCTATGTAGAGCAACCGCCATTAGACCTTTCCATGGAAGTGAACTCTGTCTAAAGCTCTGGCTGGCTCCCACGAGGCTACACTTCATTGTTTAAATGTATTTGTTTTATTTAGACAGACGCCATTCCATTGGACAGATGCTTGGTTCGATATTTACCTGGTAAATAAATCCTAGAGGTTTTGTTGACACACTGCCTGTTTCTCTTTGCACGCTATGTTTATGACTATTTTAACTCCACGTTGCTACTTTTAAGGCCTTGTTTGTTATTGACTGTGGGTTGTTGTAATCTGCTTACTCCAAACGTCACGCGGAACAAGTGCGCCAGGTTCAAAAGAAAAGAAAACCCCCCAAAATTGTAAATGGCATTTGGTTCCAGACAGTCAAGGCACCGGGTTTCGTCACGGTCATCATTATAAAACCAGAAAGAGAGGTTGTGTTTGGTTGGTCTGGCCAGGGGTATTTTTGCCATTAGGCAGACTAGGCAGTTGACTAGGGCGCCATGAGGGGAGAAGGCGACCACCAGACATGCTTTAAAAGGATACCAGGCTAATAAGCCTAATGGATAAATACATACTCTATAACTAGAATTGAACATTTAAAAAAAGCATACATACAAACACACACATATGTAATTTTGTTTAAAAATAGTTCATAATTTTATCTCTTGGGGGTCCATTTTACAGGTGATTTTCCCTGGAGCCCCTTTTACCAAATGGACCCTTAAGGGTCCATTTGGTAAGGGGGGCCTCCAGGGAAGATCTTGCCTAGGGCTCCAAATTGCTTAGAAACGCCACTGGGTCTGACTCTACCCTCCAGCCCATCCAAGGCCTTTATTTTTTTATTTTTTTATCTTTTTTTTGTTGTAATGAGTCAAATCTCGGGCTAACATAAACAGACCAAGGAGAGATAAAAAAGGTTGTTCTGACTCCAGCACGTTCTTCTCTCATTACGCGCTCCCCGTGGTCTCATACAGCAACGTCACTGCCGCTACCCTCGCATCATCAAACACATTCCTGCAATTGCACAAACAGCTAAGAAAAAAAGAGCGGCTATGGGAAAGCTTTACGAGCATAGTTTTTTGGGGCTGTGTGGAGAGATAGCGGCATATTGAATAAAAGCCCTGCCCTCCCCGAGTCCCTCCCGAGCCAAAATCATCAAACAAGTGTGTCACTGTTGCGCCTAATTTCGGGGGCTGTTTGGTGGTAGGAAAAACAGTTTGATAAGGAGACTGTCTGCTTCTCTATCCTGCTCTAATACGTTGATGTCTGACAGTCGATCTCTCTGCCCCATGCTCTATACTTGGGTTGACACTAAGACCTCCTCACCTCCCCGGGGAGGTACTGTAAATAAAATGGTAGGGCAGGTGAAGTCTACTACCTGGTTCCCCCGACCGAGCAGGTGCACATTTTTACTGTGGATCCACACATAGCTTCTTACACACTGAGGCCTAGATTTTCGTCACCGCTAAACCCTTTATCGATTAACTTTTTTGCCTTTTTAAACTAAAAAAAGTAGTTCAAATGGCCAGTCTACAGGCTCACAACGTGTTAATAGACTGACATGTTGAACTATTCAAAAAAGTTTTTTTAAAATAGTAAAAAAGAAATAAGGGGTTTGGGATAAGGGGTTTAGCATGTAACGAGCGCTGAGCGTGAAGTGGCTACAAGCAACACAAAATCACAACATCACAACATCACCAAAAGCCATAGTTTTTCTTAAGCCAGGGTGCAAATTTGCAAACATTTGCATTGCAAATGCACAGGAAATGTATTGTAATGTGTGCAACTTCTAAGTATGTTTGGGAGCACCTAACTATTCACTAGCAAACTATTCAATCAATCCCTACTTGATCAAATCAAATTGGGCTCCTTGAAATGATCTTATCTTTTCTAAATATCCTTGCCATGAAAAGGTTTTTCTACCATGCATTATTTTGTAAGACTACTTTTATGTTACAGTGCTGTTTTTATTCATGAAATATAAAACACTAATATTATACAAGTTAAAATGAATGGGGGAGGGAGTGGCCATGACCTGAGGGCAAGTAGCATTTATGTATTTAATTTATTTAAAATTTTCATTCATAAGCATAAAGCTATATAAACCGACCCACTAAATTTGGGGGTTATTTTCTCCATGCTGATTGGTATTGTATCTTGTATCATTTTAATCGTCGATTGGTCACAATTACTACAAGGTCTCTAGAGATCGGACATTCCTGAAATGAGTAACACCGCTAAACGTGTGGGTTGCACCCTCAAAAAAAGTGTCACAATTAAGGAGCACCAAAAATCCTATAATGAGCTGTCAATCCAGGGGTGGAAAGCTCCTTTGAGCACCACACAGCTGGGGCTCATAATGACTGCCCGGCAGGGCCAGTAAAAAAAAGCCTTGAAAATGAAATAATTCTAACTAATGTCTAAAATACTACTAGTATTTCAATGGATGTAGAGTGCAGGTAGTAGCAGTACTACTAGGCTAGCCACTATTGCAACGCCCAAACTATCGCCCTATACTGTAATATTGTATACATTGATCAGGATGTACGGAGTGGAAAAAAGGGGTCCCAGAGCCCGGCGATGCGGGTCACCGCATTTTGGGAGCACCAGGTAACATCTCCAGGTGCTCCTCTGAGTATTGGACCAAAATAGTTATGTGCACCCCTGACTATAACAATAAGTAACACCATCACTACTATTTCAAAGCCAACCTTTCTTGGGGGCCTTGAAATTGTTTTTTTTATGTGTAGATCTTGTTGAGCCAGTCATTTTGAAAGTAGCTCTCAAGTCAAAAAAGTGTGGGCACCCCTGATCTACACATTTAGCAGGGTTACTCATTCCAGGAATGTTTCATCTCTACATGCCATGACTTGTAAAGGTGACTTATCAATGATTAAAAGGTATAAATTATATAAGATACAATACCAAGTGATCTTAAGGTTGAGACAATAATTCCCAACGTTAGGTTTCTAAACGTATGTGGGCCAGTTTACATGAGATTATTCCTATTCATAGCATGATGAATTTGCTCTAGTGTCAAGACCAATGGTGGGATAGAGCCTGGGCGCTTTACCTCCACTTCTAACGCTTATTCCTGATAAGAAGCTTCCGTTGCTCCAGACTGTATATGACGGAATTGTTTGAACGTTTAAAACACAAGACTATTAGCCCCTTTCAAAGGCATAGCCCAACCCAGTCTCTCCCCAAGTCGTTGAAATAGCACAGAGATACATTCCGTAGACAATCTACTAATAGAACCAAAACTCAGTTCATAGTATACTGAAAATACCTCCCCATAGACAATGACGGAGTGGAGCCGTTTTTGCCAAAATTCGTACAGGCGAGTCACTGTACAGAGCATTCTGAAGGAGCCGCGACTCAGCCGTGTCTGGGTCATGATGTTATAGGGACAGAATGGTGGACCTAATCAAGTGCAGTACTGAAATTACATTACGGGCGGCGGTGGCTCAGGGGTAGAGTGGCTGGATGGTAACCACAAGGTTGCCAGTTCGAACCCCCAGCTTGCTCAGGGACACACTGAGCAAGACACTTAACCCCTAATTGCTCCTGATGTGCTGGTCGGTACCTTGCATGGTTCCCGCTGTCACTGGTGTATGAATGGGTGAATTCAGCAGTTACCTGCAGAGAGACACAGGGTGTGTCTTGGACCTGTAAGGAGACCTGTTCTCCATCCAGATTGATCTTCCTGGAGTACAGAGCACCTATAGGCAGAGGGGCAACGTAGCAAATGAATGAATGGACGACATATTAATATGTGATGCATGCAATAACTTAAGAGCAAAAATTTAAGACTTTTGAGCTGTCGATCCCAGACTTTACAATTAGATGACAATACAAGGGCTGCACAAATACGTGACTGCAATGTGCCTGTTAAAGAATCCTGACAATAACTACTGTACCTTGACACAAACAACCACGGACACATCAGAGACTAGACTACTAGAGGGGAAATTAATAGGGGGCCTTCTAAACTATGGAGCCATAAGTGAATGCGCACAAATACAATGCACCATTGCTTGAAATGAACAACTACTGTATATCATGCATCTAAAAGGATTTGATGTATGAATGAAGATCAAATGATCAACGGCTTGGATGGGTTTACGATTCATGAATGAGTCAGAGGATTCACTTATCAATGAACGACAACCAATAGACATTCACTCACGACGAGTGAGTGAGTGAGTGGGAGGGAGGGAGGGCAAGCAGGCAGGCAGACAGACAGGCAGGCAGGCAGGCAGGCAGGCAGGCAGGCAGGCAGGCAGGCAGGCAGGCAGGCAGGCAGACACCGTAACAGGTGGGTGAAAAATAACTCACCAGTATTCGCCTCATAATCCCCGATGAACCTCTTGGTCAGAAACCTGACAATCAAAGCTTATGAAAAGAGACAAGATTTGGGCCTGGATGAGTACTACTTAAAGAGTCATTTCACCCATTTTGCAACCAGAGCTTATTTTAAGCATAGAACATTGAACATGGGTTATGTGAATGTGGATGTTTGGACCAAAGGATAAGTTCCGAACTTAAATAGTCTTTTGTGTATAAAAAAAAAAAAAAAAAAAGGGGGGGGGGGGGGGGTATTTTAGTTATGGCATGAGGTCCTGAAGCTCCTTGTGAGTAAAATATCTAAAAAATATATTACACACATAAAAACCTAAAGTGTTCCTTGTGTCCTAAACATCACTAAAATGAGCTCTGGTTGCAAAAGGGGTGAAATGGCCCATTAATGGTCAGACTGCAGACACCAACCATCAATGAGTTGAATGACCTTAATGTGCGATTCTGTTGAGTGGCGTCCATTGCAAAGTTATGTGGCCATCATTGTGGTTAATGCTGTGTGGTTATTTATCGCCACCTGTCGTCAGAAATCGCTCACTCTTAAATGGGGATTCCACGCATTTTCGACATTTTACTTCGTAGTAGGGTGGCCAGATGTTCCCCTTTGAAATTGGGTAAAAATCCCCTTTAAACTAAAATATAACGTACAACAGGTTCGCGTAAAATGCGTAGAGTTTGGATTTTAATATGAACATTAATAACGACAATGCAAAATAATAATATCTAGGCATATACCCTATAAAAGACATTGAAAGTTCGACTGTGTTTTAACTAATTACCATCTCGGATTCGGTTATTATAGCCTATACTAGTATATACCCGTTTTTCCGACGTTGCTGGCTCCCAGGACCACGATCTTGACGTTCTTGTTGGGAACCACCATGGCAGAGTCCAGGGCGGGATACTCCGGGATGGGAACTAGCAGAAAGTTGCTGCTGGAACCACTATTATTCATTGTTCTGATAGTGGACGGAGGTGATGATGGGTCGGTCACACGCATTTAGGCTGACCTGGAGGTCAGGAGATCGATCCTTTCTTCGGGGGTAATAATATTATTATACTGTAGCTAGGCCTGGTGGTGGTCCTCAGAACATCATCATTGACCATGCCTCCTAGTCAGTGCGCCTCAGCCAGCAGACTGCTATCTAATCTCACCACACAGTTAACTCTCACCCGCAGGCGCATTGAGTTCAGTGCAGCCTCCCTGACCGTCCCTCTTGATTGCATGGAACACTCATTCCCCCGTTCTGGTCTTCTTCTTCAGGACCATGTTGTGAAGTTATATTAGTGAACTCCAATCCCGTGATGATCCATTGATAATCCCGTGTTTGTAGACGCGCGACGAGATTGATTTGCGTAAATCACGCACACCAGTAGGCTAGTGTGTGAGCTGCTCAAGCTGCTGAGAGAGACTTCCCAAATTTGTGTGGGGGCGTGCCTGTACATCTCCAAATGACTCTAGTAAAGTTCAAAAAACACATTTGCTCACAAAATGTTACTGTTAGCGTCCGTTATTACGACATAAAAGTTCCAGGATTTATAGGTCAAAATAAGGCAACCACAGTAGCCTATAATTTTAGATATAGAAAGGATAATGTAATACTGTCTCTGTGTTGGAGCCTAACACACGCCCAATAGACGCCCATGCAGACTGCAGAGGCAGTCTCCAGGCTAGAAGCTCGGGCTCTAGTGGTCAGGTCTAGAACTGCCACCGGGTGGAATTCATGCACGAGCACCAGGATTGCAGGGTCGGGTCATCTACGCCAGGGGTTTTCAACCTTTTTGACTCCAGGGACCACCATTTATTCATCATTTGAGCCACGGACCACCATGTGATTACATTTTCACACCAAAGACCTAAAATTAAAGAATTCTTTTGGTTTTGTCCACAATTCCAGGCTGGATTTCGAAACAAAACAAGTGTAAACTTCTTAATTAAGTGGTGCTAATTCAGATGAATATTTTAACTCTTGGGAGTGTAAAAATGAAACCAAATGGACCCGCAAGGGTCCATTTGGTTTCATGTTGTGTGGGGGCGTGCTAAACCCAGTTTAGGATATTTCCTTTGGAAAACAAACCTGCAATCAGGCAGCAGGCCAATACTTATAGACTTCACATAACCTCTAGCATAGTTTTTGCTTAGACTACTCTTGCTCAAACTTAAGTTGTGTTTTTTATCCATTGGCAAATCACAACACAACAAGCACATGCACTTTTGGTTTCATATAGCAGTCCTGATTCAATGTGAAATAACCATTACTAAAAGAGTCAACATTTTTCCAAACACTACAGTTTCAAAGGCAGATGCTGCTTTCCTGGTTTTACCGAGTCAAGAAATATTACAATAAAGTGACAAAGGCATCCAAGGAGCTCAAAACACAATATACTTTATTCATTCTCAAATATAACATTCTGAAATGTTAAACAATTTAAGTTCCCATGAACTGGCAACTTGTGGCAAGACACCCTACAGAGGTCAAACATCTTCAAATGGATCCGTGTTATTTTACTTTTTTTTCCCCCCCATGAACTGGCAAGACGCCCTACAGAGGTCAAACATCTTCAACTGGATCCGTGTCATTTTACTTTTTTTTCCCCCCCATGAACTGGCAAGACGCCCTACAGAGGTCAAACATCTTCAAATGGATCCGTGTTATTTTACTTTTTCCCCCACATGAACTGGCAAGACGCCCTACAGAGGTCAAACATCTTCAAATGGATCCGTGTTATTTTACTTTTTTCCCCCATGAACTGGCAAGGCGCCCTACAGAGGTCAAACCTCTTCAAATGGATCTGTGTTATTTTACTTTTTCCCGCTGAACTGACAAGAAGCCACAGCCTTGTCCCATTGAGTGCACAAAGCAGCAACCTTTTCCTTGAAGCAGTCGACCATGTTCCTGATCACCTCGCACTCCTGATGGTGCTCCACCATCGATTCAGAGACCACATGCATCTTCTTTTTCTGATCCTCCATGAAGTCCTGTTGATTGGAAGAGGTACAATGCCTCAATTGAGTCAGGTACTTGGAACATTCACAAAATGCTCCATTTCGCAATTTCTAAATTTAACTTCCTACATGTAAACCCATTTGATAATCACTTCAGAAATGCTTGCAATTTTCTTCAGCTATTCTTACTGACCATATCCAACTATAAATTAATTAAAGGCTCAAGTGGTTATGGTAGAGATAATAAACATCAAATAATGCATTTCATGCAAATTACCAAATACCGTTTTTGGTGCTTCCAGCCCTTTGACTTTTGAAACGTGTTGTGCAATTTAAGGTTGGGTAGCCCTGATCTATTCGAATGGTTCAGGAGGGAATTAAAGTCACTGAATTAGCTGTAGTTCACATGTTGTACCGTCACAAGTTGAAGGTGTTCAGCAGCAGTGGAGAAGACTGAGGTCAGGTTTGTGTGCACCACTCGTCTCTCTTCAGTGGTCTCATGCAGCACCAGGTGGTACCTAGGATATGCAGAGGCGTTGTGCTTATTTTTTTTTTTTTACTGGTACCACAGCGATTAATGACATCACGCACATGCACGTGTGTGCGAGCTGACAGCAACAGCTCACAGCTAGGGGAAAAGAATGCCTTGAAATAAGTATCATAATAGGCCATACCAAAAGAAAAGGGATAATGTCACAATACTCTCATACTTTGAGTTTTTACGTTTAAAATTATGCCATGATGCATTTAGACACCCAAATGTATGCTATAGTTCATAATCAGAAGATAACTTCTCTACACAACTTATGCCTCCATCAAAGAAGGGAAGAGTACGCTACTGGAGCCATATGCCGCGTACCATGTATGAGAATTGGCACTCAGGTAAGCGGTTATTCAAAGTAGTATCCATGATTTGGAGTGGTGTGGCATGGCATGAGCACGACGTCACTGATTAAAATGCAATAGGTTTTGACAGTAAATACAATGAGAAAACACCAACTGTTGCTTTGTGGCTTTCAGTTTCTGGACAGCTTCGTCATGGCCACTTGTAACAGTTTTCTCCACGTTTTTCTGGTGTTCTTCAATGGCCTCCTTCTCTTCTGCCAATTTCTGTTCCTCACGTTCCATCTCCTACACACAGACATATTCAAGATTGATATTAAATTAAAGTGAGACCTAAAGAAAATACATCCAGATGACCTCAGAATGAACAGCACCATTAATCTATAATCGTACATTAAGCGTGCACAACAGTGGATACAGAGTCTTTGACTTCCTCGTTCCCACAACAAACTTTACCTGCATGTCATGTTCCAATTGGTGATCGAGTTTGGAGTTGTTCTCCCTCAGTAGCTTCAACTCCTTTGTCTTGTGCAGGATTTGGTCTTTCAACTAGACAACCACATTTAACATGAATACCTGGTACATACACTAACATATTTAAACATAACAGAATACTACAATTTAAATAATGTTCAATTATTTTATTATATTGTTACATTATATTGCAAACATTTGTAAATTATAGTATATGCATTGTTTACAAATCATGTTTATGGTCAAGTCCTTGTATAAGCCATTTGGGCTTCTTGCCTCGTTGTGACAGACAACCACTAACTCTAACCAGCTGTCGGTATATCGAGCACTTATCTTACAGGAGAGGTATGTGACCGTACCATTAACACGATTCACTTGCCTCACGATACGATAGATAATTGTTTATTCCGATTCCATTTCCATTAGTTTTGCCGACCTCACCACTTTGAGATGCCGGCCATTTATGAGGAGTATTTATTTGTGCAAAATCAATGCTTGGAATGTGTTCAGCAGGATAATTTTGCACTAGATTACCTCCTCATTAGTCGCCTGCAGACTGAGCTTCTTGTTGGCCATATGCTCGCTCTCCACCTCCACACCAGCGATCATCTTCTTCAGGGGCAACTAAACATATTCCACAATTACTAGATAAATATGTAGCATACAATACAAGACATACAATAAGGATAAGTTGCATACTGTACCTGTATCTGTAATTTGTATTTGGCCGTGGAACCATGTTGATCCATGGATGCAGCCTGTATCTCAAAATCATGTCCACAGGCATTCTCTGCAGATGCCGGGTACAACTTTAGCTTCCGGGCCATCTTGTGGTACTCTGCCACTCTCAAGACAACCTGTGATGGAGAAGCAGTTGTGACAAGCAAGATCATTAACACCTGTAAGGCAACCCGAGGGAGCAAAGCAGGAGTTTAACCATTCATCTGGAGCAGTGTTGTTTTTGTAAACTAAGACTAAAGACTAAGTTGACTAAGGTTTTTGATATTTAGTTGACTAGAGACTAATGGAAATAGGAAACATTTTTATCTTCTTTTTAAGTATGTGAACATATCTGCAGTATAGATTGCATTCGTTTTCAGGAAAGGAACTTATTACTATTGCAGTAATTTTATATAAGAAATAAAAAGAGACATGTTTCATACTAAGACTATAAATCTGTATTTTTATATATATATATATATATATATATATATATACCTACAATGTATTTGTATGTAAGACTAAACTACCAAGACTAAGACTAAATATTTTTGACATTTTGTCAACTAAGAATAGACTTAAAAAAAAATGAAATTTAGAAGACTAAATGGGACTAAATATGCCTTATTGAATACTAAAACTAAGACCATATCAAAATATTCTCGAAAACACACCACTGATCTGGAGTCAGTGAGATCAAATGAAGAGTTGCTCACTAGCAGTGTGTCACATCAGTTGCAAAAGCAGACAGTCGTGTGGCTACCAAGGCGTGGGGAGGTTAACCAGCCCACATGTGCGTTCCTCCAACATCAACATCCCTAATGAACGTTGTAGTGCAGCACCACAGCCCTTGTGTCTTGTAAATGAGCACCGAGGAGGTCACCGTGTACCCTTGTGTATTCTTACCTGTTCCTTGATCTTGGCCAGAGTCATCTCTTCCTGCCAACCATGTTGCTCTGCCTCCTCTAGAATCTTGCCAAGCATGGATATTTCTTTCTGGAGCTCCATCTTCTCCCTGTTCAGCCGTTCTACGTCAGCTGGGGTGTACTTCTGGTTATCCAGGAGGTGCTGCAGCCTGGCCCCCTCCTGGGTTAGAGAATCAAGGTGATGTCCTGTGGAGGTGGAGTGGGAATGATGGAGACACGCTTAAACAATCTTACTATAGACCGCATCACACTAGTGGTTAGGTTTAGTTTTACAGTCTTAGGTTTATGCTCTCCCGACCTATAAAATACCGTTAGTCACAACCATAAGTCATGTAGCCGTGACCAGGTTGCAACTATAGTTGCTCACTAGTTGTGACCACAAGCGCCTATAGCCACCTATAAGCCGCAACCAGTGAAAGCAGCTTGATGCAACCAGGTCCATTTTCGCTTGTGGATTTTGTCGTCTCTCAAAATGGCTCACCTACAATCCCAACACAATGCATCAAGCTTTTAGACTAGAGGGTGGTGGGCAGGGAGAAAGGAAAATGAGACATTTGGACTATCCCAATCAACTAGATACAGTATATAGGGTTTAAGTGGTCAATACATGCAAGGCTGCATACTGTTAAATGAATTTAAAAGGTTTGTGAAATGTCAAGCAATAGGCTAGGTACAAATGGAAGCCAATTTACCAATGGCCTGCAGCTCCTCGGCCAGTCTGGGCTCCTCCCTTTCCAGACTAGTTCTGAACGTCTTAAGCTCACTAACGTAGGTGTCCAGTCCTTGGAGTTCAGTCTGGAGCTTCTCCTTCTCGATTCGCAAATTCATTAGCGGATCCTGGTGGTGAGAGTTCTGATTAGGTGATCTCTTCTTGCATATAAAGAGTCAGTGAACAGTGTCTATCAAAAGAAAACTATACAAACTTAAAACTGTAAAATGCAGAAAAGGTTAGGAGTCACCATTTGCACTAAAAGCATATCCTGAGCATCAGTCTGAAATCATGGGCGTTACTGACATGCAAAGGAGATCCAAGGCACTGTTATTTTATTATCATAACGGCAAAAGCCATCTTTATGAAGATCAATTCTTTTATTATCAGTACGGCAAAATCCTTCTTGATAAAGATCAATTTTATTAATGTGCCCTGAGGTCCATTATGTAAAAATTTGTTTAGCATATTTATACGCGCATGGATTTAAAATACCAGATGCTTGTCCTGCTCCAGCTGATCCACCCGTTCAGTCAGTGATGTGGCTTTCTGCTGCATTGACATCAACTGGGCTGCATCCACACTGTATGCTTTTCCTAATGGATACAAACAGACAAAACTGCAATCACTGTCTGTTATTAGAAATTACTACAACACAGTCAAGTTCACTATAATAGCTATTCAAATGAATGCATGTTTCTTAAAGATGCGCAACATCCCCCGAATACTTACCAAGTTCTGACAGGAATAGACAATCCTCTTCTTCAAAGGAGTCTGCTCCTTGCATGAACTTTGTGTACGTGTCGGCCACCATGTCTATACACAGCTATGAAAGACATGCAGAGAACATAATTGAGTGTTCATCTTGTAATCAGACCTGGTAATTGCTAAATAAAACATTTAAAGACATGAAATACTGTACGTTTAACGTTTTGTTCACCACACCAATTCTACCTTGCTATGCGCCACAGATTCTCCAGCCTCGTCAGAAAATTCCTCACACATATCCTCACTCTCAAGACCACGTGATATCTGACAGAAATAGAACATTTTAAATGTGACGCATGAATTACATAGAAAATGAAAGAAGCGCTCCTGCAGCTCCAAATAAAGAGTATGGTATGTAGTTAGGAGTTTCTAGTTTATAGTGCAATCCAATAAATCAGTTTAATAAGGGATGTGATTATGACCAATCGTTGTACCCCTAGCACCACCAGTATACAATGAAGCATAAAGCAAGCCTTACTTTGACCGTGTCAATCATCCAGATTAGAGCTCCTAGCAGATGAGGCCATGTGTGTGGAGCTCCAATAGAATACATGGAGCTCTTGGACAGGGGAATGGTATACCTTAAACCACAAGGTATATAGTTAGAGAAATGGTATTCATGAAATCCAAAAGATGGTCAGGAATGGTATACATTAAACCACAAAGAGAAAGACTCTCCGAGCAGAGTTCAAGCAAATCTGGCAAACCATCATCCATTCGATTTTGATTTCAATCACATCGCACACAAGTATTAAGGGAACTCTTTAATACTGATAGAGAGGCAAACTATTTTTTGCATTTACCTCATAGAAAAAGAAAGTTTTACGTTTTATACATGTGTAGAAGTATTATGGTATTATTCAATTACCCAAGGTCTCTCAGCAAACGAGGTACCTCCTCCTCCACTTTGGATTTCGGAAGCTCAAAGGTTGGGTCAAGTTGTTGAAAAAGGAACTCAAACACTTTGAGGAACTCCTTGGCAGAAGGAGACTGGAACGTTTTGGTGGACACTTCTCCATAACCGTTTTCTGAGAGGAACTAGTAGAAATAAGACAAAAAAAGATACAGAAAATAAAAAATAATCCTAAGGTTGAAATGGCTTTAAAGTACAGGTTGAAGTAAAGCCACTTCCAGAAGGGGCCAGGCCAAGTCTTTCTCAGCTTACACAAGAGACATGGTTCCAGGACCAGAAGTGGTCAGAGCTGTTGTATTTCCAAATATTGTTCCTAGTTGTAAGAATTAAATTAAAACACTGTATACAATGGGGAAGAGAAGCTGGTACAAGATGAACTGGGAAAAAAGCAAACAAATTGAAACTAGGTTAAGCTAGTGTCTTGAGCAAGACACTGAATTGTTTCTGATGTGCGGGTTGGTGCCTTGCATGGTGTAAGTCTGTATGAGTAAATGACTATACAAGTCATTTACCATGAATGTTCCATTTAAAGTGGTGGAAAGACGGGGAGAAGGAGACGCTCATAACTGTCCCATCGAGTATGACCACTATCAGAATACAGAGTTTAAAGTTCTGTACACAAACTTTAACAAAATCATCATCCCTCCACCACTATAGGTAATGAGGGGCATGATTCATAGTACCTCACACAGCTTCCTGATACACTGCTGCACATAGGACTTGTCGTGCAAAGGTCTGGGGTCCTTCATTTTGTCGGCCGTTGCCAGTGCTCCAAACATGCTGTTGCGTCCTCCGATGCTGCTTTTGCGGTTTAGACCTACTGCACTAGCCCTGTAGCGATCATGTTTACATTAAAACATTATATGGCAAGTAGGTGCTAAATAAATAATGAATACTATTATATATATATAAAAATGTGATAGTAACATACCTAGCACCAAAGAAGGTGGTTTTCCTTTCTGAGGTGCCAGACTGGGGTTTTCCGATGTTGAGTTTTCCATAAGAAGGTTGGCCACTGCTGTAAATAAATTAAACCCCCAACTGAACACATCACAGTACATCACATACTTGTGACCATGGGCTTCAAAAAATAATACTTATGGGAGCAAAGTCATTTATGTTGACCTAGTCCATTTCAAATTATTCTAAAGACAAAAATAAATAAACACTTGTGTAAATGTCATTCATCATCCATACTCCGTTTTAACTGGGCACATACAGTACATTCAAATTGATGTAGTGGAATCCTAGTAACTTTCTAGCTTAACCTGCTTAGTGCTTAATGTCTGATACAACTCCATGAACGGAGTGGCAAACACAAAAGCCTTTAACTTTACTGATGACCTAAGCACCACCCCTGTAAAGGTTCCTTAGGGTATGGGACATTAAATTCACAAAAGACAAATAGAAGTATTGTTAAGCAGGCTGTTACTTTGAGGACCTCCAGGACCAGACTCACCTCTGAGGTGTGGCAGGGTTAGGGTGCCTACTTGGATCAGTCACCCTCAAAGGCTGCTCTGACGTTCTACTGCTGGAGGCTGCAGTTTTCTTCTTTCTGGAAGCGATAGAGATAGAGCATTGTTAAATTATCTCCTGGTCAATTATTACACACAAGTAAGGCGATCAGTGTGTGGTGTTAAGTTCTCGGTGTTCGGCAGCAGTTGGTCCCTCTGAGTACTCAGATTGGACAGTTTAGGTTAATGAAGTAATGATGATGAGAGTTTGCACTCTAATCAGTGCTAATGTAGTTTGATAGTTTTAATTATTGTAGAGTAGACTATTTAATTTAGTCATTGTTGATCTACAAACTTACACTACATCACAAATTAGTGACTTCTTAATGTAGCCTGTAACGCTACCATTTCTGTCATTTTCTACATTTCTACATCCATATTACCGTCCCTGTGCAATATGTGATTAAGAAGACCATAGCCGTTTCCCAAAGGAGAGTGTGCACACTTCTAAGTGTGCATTTCAGGGCTGTGACGTCACTGTTCCGCGACAAAGTGCGGATCCATTTCACAGACCGCATCACGCAGTCTTGAGCACTACACTTCCCCTGCGCACTAATCTTGCCGCTTCCCTCAAGTGTAGTTGCCGACAACACTTTTGGCACTGCTCCAGTCTTCTTGCTGCCGAAGCAGCACAGCACGTTGGAGAAAACGGTACGTTTTAAGCCTCTTTAAAAGTGTTATTGTACCACGGAATGTGCTTTTAATGTGTTTAACATCGTATTTAGTTGTTTAAGCGCCATATGTGGTATCCCATGACAGAGCTAAATTAAAAACCGTCTGTCGACGTTCTCGGAGAGAGCAGTGTAAACAGCGGCCATTGGTGTTGTTATTCAGCCCAACACAACAACCTGTTCTCGGTACAACAGGTTGTTGTCCCCCCCTTGCCTTTCTCCGACTTGTGGTTAAATAAACGTCGCCAAAACGTCGTTGTGCGATGTATATATTGTTGTACTTGTCACGAAATAGTTTAAAACAGTGGTTACTGTCGTGTGTGTGTGTGTGTGTGTGTGTGTGTGTGTGTGTGTGTGTGTGTGTGTGTGTGTGTGTGTGTGTGTGTGTGTGTAGGGGGGGGTTGCTGCTGTTAAGATAACCGTTATTTTTGATACTGATGACAAAGAATTATAAGGTCCGAGGACCCCAAGGGGTCCCTGAGAGTCTACCCAGCTAAATGATAGTTAAAAAAAATCGAGCATTTGTACATATAACTCAGATCTTGTACAGTTGTGAGATTGTACAAATGGAACAGAGGTCCCAGAGATAGAAATGCCGGTACATGGAGGGCCTGCATTATTCATTGCATTGTTCAAGATCTCTGCTAGAACTGTAAAAACCTTTTCTCAAGGGGTCCCCGACATATCTTTCAAGAGTGGGTCTGCAGGCTAATGCTATAATTTTGGGGGTCTTTGACGTGGGGAAAAAAGGGAAGCACTGCTAAGAAGGGTCTACATCAGTGGTTTACAACCAGTGGTACGGGGACCACCAGTGGTCCCTGAGAGGATTCCAGATGGTCCCCAGATAAATGATGGACAGTTACTAGCCATTTGGCTAGATCTGGCTAGATCTGTAACTCTTATAGATCTGTAACTCTTGCGATCATTACGGGTCCATTTGGTATCATTATCATTTTACGCTAGTATATTTAAACACCTGAATTACTAAACTTTCAATAATGTACACATTTAGAAAATGTAGAAGAATTGTTATTTTGACCAACATTTTGCCAGTTATCTTCTAAATTGTGGACACAAGTTTGAAAATTATTGGTTTTGGGTCCAGGAGACTAAACTCAACATCAAATGGTGGTCCGTGGCTAAAATGCAGAATAAATAATGGGCCCTGGTTTGAAAAAGGTTAAAAACCACTGACTGGTCTACATGACCATATCCATGGCTACAGATCAGGGGTTTTCAACCTTTTTCATCTCAGGGACCACCATTTATTCAGGATTTGACCCACGGACCACCATTTGAGGATATTTGTAGCCCCACAGACTCCAGATCTAAAGATTTCTTTTGCTTTTGTCCATCTTCTAGTTGTGTAGACTTGGCCTAATTCAGATGATGAATATTTTAACTCTTGAGAGTGTGAAAATGAAACCAAATGGACCCGCTAGGGTCCATTTGGTTTCATTTTTACGTTCTCAAGAGTTACATCTGGTTAACCAACGTAGCTGGGGACCACCTGGAACCCTCTCAGGGACCACTGGTGGTCCCCGGACCACTGGTTGAAAACCCCTGCTATAGATGAATATGTACAGTATTACATGCATATGGTATATGTAACATGAACAGTATTTTTATTTATGTACTATGTTTTTAGGCACCGCAGATGACAACAAGAGCTTCACAGAGCATAGGAGGGACCACGAAGACCTGTTCACAGTCCAGAAAAACACGTACAGCTACTTCAGACGACCAGAACAGGAAATTGTTGGTGTCCATCATCCTACGGTCCCTTGCTCCCTTGGAAGCCAAGACCCAGTGCTTCAACTATCACCATTCTAGGGCATGCTTTGTTATTGAGCGAGAAACATTGTTTACTTATGTTATTCATAGTTTGTGTTAATAAAATTGATTTTTGACATTTGTTTTTAAATTCATTTCTATAAAATGATTGCTACTGTATCATGTTTATTTACATTTTTAATGAGAAGACATTTTCTCTAAACACCTGAATGTGGCATAAGAACTCTAGTGTCTTTTATTCTGTGGATTCTACAGAATAGAATACTCTTCTACAGTGTAGAATGTACAATAAGAGCACAGTTCACTGTACACACAGCTATGTGTACTGTTTTTTTTTTAGATGCGACTGTACAAGACCCAAGTGTCCACCAGGCCTTTCCAATGTACAACAGTGGTTTTCAACCTTTTTGATACCAGGGCCCACTGTTTATTCTAAATTGTAGCCATGGACCACCATTTGCTGACATTTTAGCCTCACAGACCCAAAACTAAAGATTTAAGGAATTGTGGCAAACATACAGATCAAAATGACCATCTTCTACATTCTATAGTTGTGTAGACTTGAGTTAATTCAGATGATGAATATTTTAACTCTTGAGAGTGTAAAATGAGGCTGCAATTAAGTATACATTTGGTTTCATTTTACACTCAGAGTTACACCTGGTTAACCAACTTTCCATCATTTAGCTGGGGACCACCTGGAACTCTCAACACTGGTGGTCCCCGGACCACTGGTTGAAAATCACTGTTGTACAATGCTATATGAAATAAGTAGGTAGGGATATGTTAAAGAGAACATTACTTGTAGTAGGCCTGTGTTAGAATATTAATGTTGCAATATGAATACCCTGGCGTTTGTCCACTGTGCAACACTTTAGGCATGTTATAGGTGCAATAAATATAAGCTGAAAATGAATGATCCTGGTAAACAACTAGATTTTTCTGGTACCCATAACAGGTCATTTGGTATTGACGTCGTACTTTAGTTGTATGTGTATGCTACCCATCCTTAACTCTGGTTCATACTGTAGCTCTATCTGCTGCCAAAGTGCTGCCATTCTACTGTGAATACAATTAATAAATTGTAGCTTAAATGCATGTTATGATTGGGTAAATACTAAATAACAATTCGAAAATGACTGTCTGTAAATATCCACAAGGAATCATACAGCCTTGAGCTGCCGCGGTCATTTATTTCATTCCACAACAGGGGGGATTGCTTTGGGCAACTATGCCGAAAATTGGCGACCACCCACGGATACAAGAGTTGCTGGCGCCCGCTGGCGCACCCCCACGAGCCCCAAGCCACGGTACTCGTAATTCTCCGACATCGTGGTGGAACTTTTTTAAATAGGGTGTTTCATAATTAATTGGCCACAAATATGAACTTAAAACAACCAAATATTAACCTGTAATGAATTAAAAGAAAATTCCGTGGCGTAAATGGAGAGTTTGAAGCAGTTTTAAAAGGTTTAAACTGTCAACAAAGATGGCGGCCTCTGGGAAACGATCGTCTACGGTCGGCTCTACTCGTCTCCACTCGGCTCCACTCCGGTATGAAGTGCAGATGTCTCAATTCAAAGAGCGGGCACTAGGGGGGGCTAGCTAGGGCGGCGCACTACACAGTCTTAAAAGTGCGTGGACTTAAAAGTGCATACACTGTGGATTGGGAAACGGCTAATGACAGCCCCCCTATGCGCCCCCTCTCCCAAGATGGGAAGCTCAGTTCGGGAAATCGGAAAATGATAAATGGGGCTTATGTGATAATGGCCATTGGGACATGTGTAAATATCATTTCGTCATTTTACACGTTGCATTTGTGCACGCTAAGAGTTACTTTGAAACAGAAAAGGAAGTTCACACCCAAAATCTTGGACCCTTGTAGAGTGATAAAGTCAGAATCGCAAACACCTCTCTACAAGAGTCCAAATCTTGGGATAGCATAAAGCTAACGGTCTGACTCACGAGTTTTCTGTTTTGAATTATGATATGGTGTTGGTTTAGTGTCGCCACAATTGTAGTTAGTAGCATTAGTAGCGTTTCAAATAAATCAAAATAGAAGCACTTTATTTGAAATATCCTTGAAATTTTGGTTGTTTACATGCCATCATGTTTGGTGGGGCAATCAGGGAAATAGATCGGAAAACGCTAGCCATGCCTCAACAACATGACGTGGCAGTCTTGTTTGGGTTAGGAAAACGCAATGATATGCAGTTCTCTTGTGATTGCACGTATGTTAGGCTACTTACCGGTCCATTCTTTCTTGTAAGACAATGTAAGATCACTACAACAAACTAACTTGCCAGCTCGACGTGTCTTCAACGCCTTGTTGCCTGTTAAGTGGTTGAAACAGGAGTGTTGCTGCTGCGTTTTAAATACTGCACCCTGCCGCGTGCAAGGGCGGTTCACCGCCTTTCACCGTGATTGGCTCACTGGCAGTCATCATGACGGAGACACGCCCTCATCTCTAGTCCCAAATATTCGCAAAGAATTGTGGGTAATTGATAAAAATGTACCGTTAACGCAATTATACGATTCGTAAAGGGCTTAACGATGCATATGGCTTAACGAGGTACATGTTCTGGACGGACAATTTGTTCATAACATGTTCACTGTTTGCGATTATAATGTATATTGCGACGCAGAGCTTTAGAGAATGGACAGAGTTACGCAAACTCCGTTCACTTCATGGGGTCAGTCCAACGGAGGCTCTTAGGGACAAGTCCTGGGCCGGAAGTAGACAGAAATGCATTGGACTCAGGCAACAGCCCAGCTTATTGATCTGAAAATCTATTTATTATAGATTAGATGTTTGTAGTAGGCCTAATGTACAATTCTTTAAAGGGGTTGTAATTACACACCTGTCTAAAATAGCTATTATTTGCGCCGCCCTCGTTGAAAACAATGTATTCCCAACTCCGGTTTGTCCCTATTCACTCACCATGCATGCACGGCCGCTCGAACGCTCAGTTTCTGACCCCTCAATGTCGCAACTCTTCTACTATATGGCTCTGGTGCGACCGTAGCTGACAGTGACATCCGCACTGATCACTGTCAGCTCGCATGCCCTAGGTAGATTAAGACTATACTTTCAGGGATCATTTCTATAGTTCTTGACTTGAGAAATGAGTTTCTAAAGTGATTGGTCTCGCTAACCACGATGATGAGATACGATATTCCCTTCTGAGCGCGAAACGGACAGCGAGTAATGATTCAGTTCATATGCTCGCTGTCATTGATGACCGTACTTTGCTTCCTCGTGGAGCTTTGAGGAGGGGAATATGAGCTTAGTGGTTATCCGATAATTGTTATTAATAAGCAAAATGTATTCATTACCAAGTTATACAGGTAATTGATTCAACTCTATAATCAATTTAAAACTGGCTTTTAGGTGTGATATAACAAACGTGTAGAGTCAAGTGTATTTTGTCACATCATTTTATAGCTGTCACCACCTTGATTTTGTCAGTAAATACCCAAAACCTGAAATCAGCTCATTTAAAAGTACAGTTATAAGTAGGTATTATAGGCAACTTAGTGTTTACTGTACAAACTCCACTCATTATGAAACTGCTGGAGACTGCTGCTTGGCTAAAACGCCTCCTCACCTAAAACTTCTGCCCCAAACAATAAAGTTCTGGACCGTCTACAGGACAAAGCAAGTGTCTGTCTGCAGGGAAACAGCTGCAGCATCAAAGTAGAAGTGACATAGAGTGACATTTTTATATTTGGCTAAAATGTTGGCTATAATAGCCCACCTTTAATCTGAATAGCCATTAGCTACAGCCCCAAACCTAACATGGAGATATAATCGAGTCATTATTATGTCCTGTCTTTGCATTGTCGGATATTCTTGGCATGATCTTGGAACTTCACAATTTAAAACCACCATTTCACAATATACAGTATAATAATCACAAACAGTGGTTTGTGTGCATTTAAAAAAAAAACGTTTATGTGTGCAGGGAATGAATACCCAACAGGCACGTTGGGCCCAGGCCCAGGGGCCCCTGAGCTAGGGGGGCCCATGAGCTTGAATGTCTGTGTGATCGCTAATAGGTACAAGCTCAGGGCCCACTCAAAAAAGGAGTAAAAGTGATAATAATGGTGCACACGCTCTTATTAACAATGGATTTACTAAATTTGTGTCACTAAAATAGCCCAAAATGTCCTAAACCATCTTGCCGCCGCGCCGGGCAGAAAGATCCTCCGTGTAGGGGTGCCCTTTGGCTGGTGGTGGCCCAGGGGGGCCCTTAATTTCATAATCCGCCTATGCATGTGTGGTGTGGCATGGAGAGAGCAGGCGTAGGCCTAAAGCAGTGGTTTTCAACCAGTGGTCCGGGGACCACCAGTGGTCCTTGAGAGGGCTGGTGGTGCCCAGCTAAATCATGAACAGTTGGATGACCAACTGTTGTAACTCTTTGAGAGCGTAAACATGAAACCAAATGGACCCTTGCAGGTCAATTTGGTTTCATGTTTACGCTCTCAAGAGTTAAAAAATTCTAAATAAGTCTACACAACTAGAGAATGTAGATTATAGAAGATTAATGGTCATTTTGATCTGTATGTATGACTGTCTTGTTTCCCAAACCCAGCCAGGAATTGTGGACAAAAGCAAAATAAATCTTTAGTTTTTGAGGTCTGCAGGGCTAAAACTTCCTCAGATGGTGGTCCGTCGTTCAAATTCTGAATAAATAGTGGGCCCTGGTGTTAAAAAGGTTGAACACCACTGGCCTAAAGCATACTTGTTTGGTTGAAACTACTTCAGAGAATTGAGGCACCCACATTCTGGTATACTGGTAGACTTTTACGGTACATTTCACCGGCTTACCAGGTTAAAATAGCCTACACCTTAATCAAAATTAGGCTCTTTATTAACGCCTTTAGGAAGGGAACCCAATTTGATGTTGTAAGCATTACGTTATACTTTTAACTATTGACAAATAGCATCTCTACAAATGTACATGCTTGTATATAATTTGAGAATGTGAGAATATATGCTTTTGAGCATATATTTGAGAATATATGCTTTTTTCATAGTGAATGTGTTTAACTCAAACATTTGCTCCGGGGGAGCAACATATTTTCAGTTTACAAATGATAAAAATACAAATAAATCATTAATTACAATTACCTGAAATAAAAAAGTGCAGAAATGAATAATAACTGCCTACTGCAAATTAGCTGCCTGGTTCCTTATAAATGCCCAAGGTTCAAAACGATTTAGCATAACACGCAAAACACCGTTCAGGCTGTCAGGCTGTATTTGAAAATGCATGGTAAAATCAAGCTTAATTTAAACTAAAACTAAATTGCTGTCAAATCAACACTGCTCACAACTTTTTTTTATTCTTATTTATTACAAGGCCATATTCTTTGCTGCTTACTCAGTATTAAGCATAATAGTAACAATACTCTTCCACGGGTCAACGCATGGGTGAATACACTTGCGTTAAAGGTGTAATAGGTAACTTTGACTGGTGTTCAATGCCGGCACTTTTAGACCGAATCCTGCATCCCTTGTGCTTTAAGTCGCATTCTGATTGGTCTGATTGGACCAATCAGCCATCACTTCTCCATATTAAACATATTTAGAACAGCCTTTGAGGGCTAACCAGGGGCAGATATAACATTTCCCAATTGGGTGGGGCATGCCATCATGTTTGGTAGAACAGTCTGGGCACTTGGGGGGGGCACCCCCCCCCCCCAAGCCCCCCCCCCCCCCCCCCCCCCCAAGCCCCCCCCCCCCCCCCCCCCCCCCCCCCCCCCCCCATGCCCATGCCTAGATCCGCCTCTGGGGCTGACATTCAGGGAATGGCTTATGTGACAAATGCCAGTGATAATAGATACCAAATTTCAGATTTGTTTTAATGAAAAAGTTACCTAGTATAGCTTTAAGTCCGTTGTTGAATCATTCGTTTACAGCACCACTTCATTGCAAACCTCCAGAACATGCTCGTCTTCAGCATGAAGCTAATAAAGGTTGGCCTCTAATGGCACCGTTTCCCCCAAACAGTGATTCGGGGACCCACTTGCATGGGTCGCAGTAAAGTAAATGTCCCTTTACTTATGGTTTCCTACATTTTTTTTAAATTACAGTTTCTCCAAAACATTAAACAAAAACAAAAAAATCATAAAAATAAAATTATATATATTTTAAAAATGTATTTTCATCCACGAACTGAAAACATATGGCATTTTTCAAAATAAATGCACAAATACTGAATACTGAACAAAAGCACTGACAATAGCCGACCTACGAGGTCGCAGTGTGGTCGTGGTGAGGTCGCGGAGCAACGCGTTGTGAGCTTGTAGATCGGCTGGCTTCACTAGTTTGGGGTCCATCGGGGAAATGCCTAATCTCTCTTTTAGGTTGTCTCCAACAAAAAAAAAAGTTTGGGAACCTCTAGTGTTTGATTCTTTTTTTTAAATTGTTGAAATACACACAAGGGAAAAAGGCATCTTAGAGAAGGTGTGTGTATGTGTGTGTGTGTTCCCAGCTCTGTATTTGCGTTTCCACCGTGATTATGTGAAGGAATATAATATCCATTTTTGTAGTGTCAAGTTACTGCTACGGTCAGACAGAGGCAAAAATGTCTTTTCAGAGTCAGACAATCAATCAATCGTCCCACTAAAGATTGGAAGAATGCCTTCATTTCACTTCAAAAATGTCTTGTAGTGATAATCCTACCCCATACAGTACCATATAAAAGGACTTCCTCCCTGTCCCCAGCAGTGAACTGCAGTGGTCAAAAAACAAACAAACAAAAAACTAGTTCAAATTTTGGGTGCTTTGAGAGACAAAGCTTTCATCCAAAAGGGGGTGTGGGCCTTGGCACTCATGCTGTTGGCCTGTCGTGGCCCAACACTGTAGAGTGTGTGCATGTGCATATTTTGTTACCAGGGCAGACCATTATCTTAGGCCATATACGTGGCCATTTTTTTCCCCCAAGGTAACCACTCCAACTCCATGTATAAAATCCCTTTGGCGTACGACAAACAGCGAAAAACGGGTAGCGCACGGTGCATTAGCGAGCTAGCTTACAGATATTGGCCATGTTTGTTGCTTACGTAAAAAACACAAAAAAGACCCCCCCCCCCCAAAAAAAACAAAACAAAAAAAACCAAAACAAGACGGGCCTTGCGAGTTGAGGCATAAACTAAAGTTTAGTCGAGGCTGCTGCTGCTGCATTGTGGGATACATCTGGAGGACTGAAGTATCAGCGCCACCGGCGAGATAAGTCCATCTCAACGTCGCTGTGTTGCGGTGTCACGCTGCGCGGCAGCGTTTTTTTCCCCCCACCACAAGCTCCGTCACCTGCAGGTAAATAAAGCCTGAATACTTATATGGGAGTGGTGGGCGGAGCCTGTGTGTCGGCCATTATAAAAGCCCCCACTCTCTACCGCCGTATTTCATTAGCGAGCGGGTCGGTCGGTCGGTCGACGGTCCGTTCAGGGGGGCCTCCGGCTGATTTGGTCGGCCATTGTCGGCGTTTCGTGGTCCCCCTTCAGTCTCTGGATTGGTAGAACAGGATGTAGCCCGACTCGGAGTTCTTGGAAATGTCTGACGTCAGCCCGTAGAACTCCTCGATGGCCTGGGCGTCGATTTTCTGCACAGAGACGGGGTGGGGCAAAGGGGAGATGAACCAAACCATAAATTAGAGACACTTAAAGGTAGCGGAAGTGATTTCACTTTTGTCAGACATCACCCATTTTTTTTTTCTGTTAAAATGCTCTATTATAAGGTGTGCAGACCATATATGGAGTTTCCCCCTCCCCCACGTTAGCAGAGGAGCTAATAAAAGTTCCCCAGGTGGAGAGTGAATTCTGCTCCAATCAGGATCGAGCAGCAGGTTCACATAGTGTAGCTACTCTTGGGCGCCCCTAGTGCACCAACTGGTACTTCCCTTAGCTTTAAAGGACAACTTTTAGGTTGTTATTAAAATGTAAGTGTTATTATTACATTTTCTTTTAAAGTGTGGTTTCTTTAGTTTTAGGGGTTTTGGCTGTTTTTGACAGGGTTGGGGGGGTATTCGAGCATGGGACTACTTTTTTTTTAGAGAGATGTGAGTAGATACAACAGATATACAGTATATGTAGGCGACTGTGTCTCAGGAGGTAGACCAAGTCGTCCAGTGATCTGTGGGTTGGCTCCCTGGGCACGGCATCAAGGCCCTCCGAAATGCATTTTAGTCAGCCAAATCTATCATAGATTTAGTTGACTGAAACCTAGTCTAACACTGAATTATAGGCGACTAATATGTGACTGAAACTAAATGAAAATGGTTCGAGAGACTCTGGCTAAAAACTAAAATCGACACGGACGTGCATTGACTCATGTACTGGCGTGCCATGTGTCACGATGGCAGTAGCTCTGCCCCAGGAGAGAATGCCTTTGAGATGGACTTAACAACCTAATGATGGGAGTATGTGTGTGTGCATGTGCGTATGTCTGTGTGTGTGTTTGTGGGTGTGTGACAGAGAGAGAGAGAGAGAGAGAACAAAAGAAAGAAAGAAAGAAAGAAAGAAAGAAAGAAAGAAAGAAAGAAAGAAAGAAAGAAAGAAAGAAAGAAAGAAAGAAAGAAAGAAAGAAAGAAAGAAAGAAAGAAAGAAAGAAAGAAAGAAAGAAAGAAAGAAAGAAAGAAAGAAAGAAAGAAAGAAAGAAAGAAAGAAAACTAATGAGCAGGGCACAGAGCATCAAGTACAAAAATTCCAGAAACATGGCTGTAGTGTAATGCCACAAAGACGAAAATGCTATGGTGACTGTTTTTTTTTTAAAGCTGGTGGCTTGCGCATATCCACTTCCTCGCTGATGCTGGACAAAGTGTAGATACATACAGTTAAAGTATATACAGTACAAGCAATAAATCTCAGAATTTTAATTATCTTTTTTTCTTTTTTGAAGACCATTCCATTATTAGATCACTTCCTGAAAATATCAGGGATCCATGACGACCATAGGAGCCGGAGTGGCCATTTAAAAGCTCAGCAAGACACTTCCTGATTGGCTAACGGAAGTACTCCTTCATTCCAACAGTGTTTATTTTACGTTGTAGTTCAAACACTGACATTTGAACAGGATGCGACGTTTTGTCCTAGGGCTTCACAATCAATCAAATTAATTCAATTAACAATTATTTCAGAATTTTGACATTGTGAATAAATGAAAATCGAAAATTGCGGTTTTGCCTTTACTAGTACATTTACGGTAGAACTCTGTCACACACGCTGCGTCACTGCCTACCATACTCCGCTTTCCCTCTCCCTGTTGCACAGAGAGAAAAAGTGTACTATTAAATAAGAAAAGAAAAAATGCACTGTCCTGCTGTTTACTTGTGCCTTGCATGTTCTTTTCTGTCATCGCTGTGTGTGAATGTGATGCACAATCAATGTAAAAGTGCTTTAGAAAAAGCACAATATAAAAGCACCATTTAAAGATCAGTTGCTCTCACCTCGACGATGTCGTCGTCAAACAGCAGCCAGAAGCCGTGACTCTTTACGATGGTGATGTAATGACCACGGTTAGGACCACTGCACAGACATACACACATAATATTATGTTCAATGTTTTACATAGTTTCATAGGCTTGCAGTTTTGCTAAACGATTTGTTATATCTGCTGAGGAAACAGTGAAAGCATCCGCAGGCTTTTGCATCTCTCTAACACTCATTCAAGCCTGAAGACCTGAAGTCAAGCACCAAAAAAATATATATTTTTGAATAATGTACAGTATATACTGTTCTGAATCCAAAAATGGATTCCCACCCTGAACATGGCTCGTACACACTGCAGGATATTTGCCCCGACTCTTTGCCCCGCCCATTTTTGGCACTCACTGACAAAACTCCCGATCTGACGCAAGATCGGGCTTTGATCAGCGAGGTTTTTCGCGAGCGGCTGTGTGAGAAGATATAGCGCAGATAAACACGATCCCGATGGGTTACAGATCCATAAGGGTCCTTTTGGTATCCAAACTGTCATTTAGCTCTTGGGGGAGCCCTTGGAACTCCCTGAAGTACCCCTGGGGGTCCCCGGACCCCACTTTTTGGAACCACTGGTTTCATGGGCGGATAAAAGGGTCGGGGCTGAAGCCGTTCCTTTTACGGTACGCACATACCTCCCACAGTGGACGACGACGGCCACCAGGTCGTACATGCGGTCGGGGTTGGTGGCGTCGCCCGACGTGTTGAAGAGCCGCAGCTCCAGCGGGAAGACCACGCGGTAGGACAGCTTGGTGTAGCGGTGCAGCTGGTCCATGTACTTGAAGCGCTTCAGGTGCAGCGCCAGGATCATGGGCAGCTTCTTCACACGCATCCTGGAGGGAGGGAGACAAAGTATAATTTAGAAAAACAGGGCATATTTTGGACATAGTTTGAAAGGTGATTAATCATGATTAATACATCTCCAAGTGATGGGTCAAAAGTGGAGGACCAATTTCGCTGCGGTAACGTAGTGACAAATCATGCGACTTTGACTTTGACTTTGATGTTCAACTGTTTCTGTGCTCTTTGGCTACCTCTGGTGGCCACCGTTCTACACCGCCACCCATTCACCATTTTACTATGAATACTGCATATTGCAAATATTATATGTCTTTTGATGATCAGGTCCAGTATTTAGTTCAGTGTCCATGGAGTTAAGGAATGGATCATAAGTTGTGTTCACGTTCATTCTACCATTGGAAATGAATAGACTCCAGCATTCTTCCGGTCTCCTATTTTTGCACCCGCCCCCTTCACCTAGAGTCGGGAAGCAAAGCCAATATGCCCCTCTTCTTGCCATTGGCCTCTTGGGTAGCAGTTCTAGAATTAGCTGTCTGTTTTCTATGGATATGACTCGCATCCTCAGTGAGGCTAGGCCGTATAGAATATACTGTATGAAGGCATTCATAATGCTGTTTCTTACCTTTTCTGCGCTTCCTGTTTGCTGCGACACTGCTCACAATAGTACTTGTATTCACTACACAACGTCTCTGTGTTGCTGAAGCCCCTATAACAACGCACACACACACACACACACACACACACACACACACACACACACACACACACACACACACACACACACGTACACGTTACACAAACACTACTGATGCTCTGCCCCAACAACTTCTCTATTGGGGGAACTTGCTTGTAGATCAGCTATTTATGGCTAAATGTACAGAGAAGAGGGACTTCCTCCCCCCAACCCCCCTACGTTGCACCAGAGCTCACCTGAGACAGTGTGTGATGGACGTGTTCTGCTCCACGTCCACCGACAGGTCCAGGAAGTCCTCGTCTTTGCTGCTCACCTGCAACGGCAGAGGAAACACACACACACGATCACTCCATACTAGTTATAGCAAGAGGAAACGCAGTCACTCCATGGCTCATTCAAAAAGGTTTTTGATATAGTTACACTCCTAGTTAATGGACACAGACACAGCATACGGATCATGTTCGTGCCGATTCATTCACTCACGGCTTCACAGTTGAGGCATCGCGTCTCGTTGGTCAGCGTCCCCTGGAAGATCTCGTGGACCCACGTCTGCTGCTGCTGCTGCGTCTCCTTCCCTCCTCCCTCTCCGTCAGCTCCCCTCCTCCTCTGCACCTCCTCTGCCGTTGTGCTGCCTTGCCTTCTCTCCTGCCTCTCCTGGCCCTTCTCCTCCTCCTCCTCCTCCACCGTTCTGCAGGTAGTTGAGGTTGTGCTGCAACCTCTTTGTAGTTGTCCTAAGAAATGGCAGGGTGATCAGGAATTTACAAATTAATAGTTTCCAACATATATTCAAGATGTGCATCATGATTTCAGTTTCATTTACAACAAAGCATAATTTCGAATTCATTTGATTTTAGAAATATAATACTAGACATCAAAACTAATACATATAATAAAAATACATTTTACTGTGCTTTTCGGCGTCCTTCGGCCACTATGCTACACTGACACCATTATAGGAAGGTCACTTTCACCTTACATGATCATGACACAGGATGTTATTATGACAACAGTAGCAGTCCTAGAATTAGCTGCTACTCTTTGTCTGTGTGGACGCAACATTATGATGCCGCAATGGCTATCTTACAGGATACAGTCAGACACACGTGACACATGACATGAAAAATCATTTTAAATCATCATAGAAATTACAAATATTAATAAACAAAACATATGTACAGGTTGGGGAACAAGGGGGTTCCCTTTCTCTTTCTTAGTACCATTTTCCTTCCTCAGCCGGGAGATGAACTTCTTGGGAGGGATGACTCCAACCTTCTTCTTCTGTGTGGCGATGCTGTTGAACAGGTCCGCCAGGCAGGTGAGCAGGGACTCCTTACGACGAGGCTGCACCTGGTGCACACACACGCACGCACGCACACGCACACGCACACGCACACACACACACACACACACAGAGTCAGGGCAAAAAACAGCAGTTCTACTAAAGTGTGACTAAGACTAAATGAGAACTATTCATTATTTAATTATTCCAGAGACGATATGATGAAAATTGAAAAAGCAAAGTTGGCTATGTTATTTCTAACATCTGCATTTTTTTAATTTAGACTAAGTCTACACAATGCATACTAAAAGGAAAGTTATGAAAATCCGGGAATTCACCAATGTGTTTCTAAAGGTGTCTAATTACATGTACTAAAATGTTGAAATTGAACCTCTGTGGGAAACCTCATGAAAAGCCCAATGATTTATTATTTTTCTCTTTCCCCCCTTTAAATAATGCTTGACCCCCCCCCCCCCCCCCCCCCCCCCAAAAAAAAAGTAAATATATCACATGATACATAAAGCATGATGAAATTTTTCATGTTTTGCCTATAGGTTTTGACTAGTACCCTGACTTTGACCTGCGCTATGGAGCCAAGTGTGTAAAGAACTCCAGTATGACGTTTACCTTGTACGCCAGCACTTTCTCTCTGAAGGGCCGGCAGAAATACAGAGCCTGCAGCACCGAGTTACAGTAGCAGGTGTTTCCAAACTGCAGGACAAACGAGGAGAAACATACAGAGACCAAGGATCAGATTATTAATCTAGAAGAGATACGGATATCAAAGATTATAAACCACAAGAGAAATACACTTACGTTGACCAGTCCAAAGTAGTGTTCATTGACGGGGAACTGTTCCGGTCCAATCTCCTTCTCCAAGGCAGAGGCATTGGCGCCCTGACAACAACAAGAAGCCAGCATGCCTGTGTTATTTTTGGCAGCATTTTTTTTTTTAATTTTAGTTTAGCTTTAGTCTTTCGAACAAAACTTAGAGGTAAAACGGCTGCAGTGCTTGCAGAAATTAATGTGATGACTGAAGCAACGCAATGACCAAGTTGTTAACACTAAAATGGAGATCCCCGTCAAATAATTACCCTCAAGTAACACCCCAGATTGAGAATAATCTAACCACAGAACATTACACTTGGACAACATAGCATGTCCGTCTACAGACTGGGATCTATTTGGAAACTTTCGAAGCATTCCTTTTAATGGGATGAAATACAAAGTCCTTAAAACTCTTCTTAGATTAGCAGAAAAGCTAGGTTTGCTCCCATTAGGCTAACGAAATAATTGATAGAAAATCCTGTGTTGTGAATTTGTGCAAATGAATGATATTCAAAGAAAAAAAAAAGAGTTGCGTTTCAGTTTTAAAAGAAATATTATATTTAACAAAACAGCCTGTATTTTCACATTTCGCTGTTTCCAGGGGTCATTCAGAGATAAATGCATTTAAAGTTATATCATTTACCATTTATCGATTACAGTTGTATTGTGAGGTGTTTTCTGGGTATTGTAGTGCAATCAACACTTAAAGGACTTCATGAGGTGGTGTGCAGTGAGTTAATGACCTTGTAAACCAAAGCCTAAAACTACTTTTGGAGTGATAAGCAGACAACAGAATAATCAATCACTCCAAAAGTCGTGGTAAATCTGTCAAGGAGTTAATCTAGATCAATGGTTCCAATTCTAACCAAAGATTGTGTTTTTGACAGCCTGTCACATTAGAAGCTTAGATGCTACGCTATTTATGCTAGTGATTTCCTTTGGCTGGGTTCGCTCTGGAATTCATAGAAATGACAATGCCGGCCCGGTACTTGAGAGGTACTGTATATTTTGCGTCTGCCGCTGCCAGCAAGTGAAATCATGTTGCTGGTTAGAAAAGGACTAGAAAAGTGCTATATAAAAATGCCAGGATCGTATAATCAAATAATCAACGATTCCTCCAAGAATTCCAGAACGTGTCTGTGGTTTAAAACATAGCCTTTCTACTGCTGTAACTTTTTAAAGTGATTTACATCTAGAAAGCGTCAAACAGTCTGGATTGTACAAAACTCCGTTCATGCAGCCACAACATGCACATTATCCTATCTTTCATCCTATCTGCTATTTTTGTATCTTCTTTCAGAGCGAAGGTTTTTCAAATGGAAACACTACACTGCTCAAATATACTTGTGAATGACATTTAGAATATTTAGGACATGTTTCTTGGTGTACTTATTATATGTGTAATATGTCGCTTTAAATATTTTAGCAGTGAGCCCAGTGTCTTTGATGTCAAGGACACTACTTCCTGGACTACATCAAGAAAAATAGGAGGAAGCGAACCCAACGTCATTTTCTCTACCTATCCAATGGAATCGTCAGATTCATCACGCTGGGTGGCAAGCTGCAGCTTGAAACCGCAGGGAATACATTGAAGTCAATGAGAGTGGTGGAGTGGACAGGGACAAACAAAAATTATTTCTGAACGACTGATACCATTGTAAGTTAAGCACTTCTGGAAAATAACAGAATACACATAAGACATTGTGGTCTGCTGTGTTGCTTTTCGATGTGTACACTGTGTAATGTTATATAGCTATCCAAAGAACAGAAAGTATGCGTCTGATCGTTCTGAACGTGACGTCACTGTCTGCGAGACTGCAGCTGGGTGCTATTGCAAAGAGGGGCAGTTCTCGCGATGAGAGGCTAGGCAGCCCAGGCAGACTCATTTTGTGCTCTTTAGATAGCTTAATAAAGTGAAAAATAGTTTGCAGTTCGAAAAACACCCACTCAGACAACAATCTGTGACCTCTTTTCTTTTATATTCCTGAACCGATTATATGACAGTCGTTCATAAATCATGTTTGTTTGCAAGAAATCCGGCATCCTGCCATCCACTGCCATGTATTTGTCCTAGCGTTTTGCCACCCGAGGTGTCATGGCGCAGCCGCGGCAGACTTGGCTTCCCTTCCTCCTATTTTTCTTGGACTACATGTTGTCTCAGTAAGACAGCCCTCCACTAGTCCACACGTAGGAGTGGTGCACCAATGCATAGCGAATTGTACATCTAAATTATCCAAAACCACATATTACACTCGTAAAAGGCACCCGGGAAAAGTGTTTTAAATCTTCTAAATGTCATTAACATGAGAACGAGAACCACTTATATGTACAGTAGATGCATGTACGGTCATTTTTAAAGAATAATTCTGGTCTCAGTCATGAGTTAAACATTTAAGTCAGGAACCCCAAAAAACAAATAGGGTGTTTGTGTGGCTCAAATCAATGCATGTCAAACTGGGAGTCTGGTACTTGAAATGTTACATTGTAAATGTTGTAAAACACTGTCAAATCCAGCCATCCAACATTGTGAGCTGTAATAAACTGTAATAAACAAAGCGTCACTTGGTCGGACCATTTGATTTCCACACGCATACGTGCCGTCGAAGGTCAAAAGTCGACAATGACATTTTAAGGTCAACACCCTGCCCCACGTAGGTCACAGCCGGTTCAGGATTGACTAGGTGCAAAAGGTCAGAAACAGAGAGATATTATAGAGCAGTGGGTCTCAACCTGTAGCTTGGGACCATCCGGCATGTGTTTTTGCTACTGCGTGAGGGTCCCAGACAATAGCGTCAGACGATACGCTTTTAGCAGCTGGCTGTGCTGAAGCCATGTTTCTGACCGTCTGTCTGACTCTGGTGGCCTGTCTGCATGTCAATCAGTCAGTCAGTGGGCTGAAAAGGCACAGTGATGATAGGATAGGTTACAGTCGCGGCAGGCGGGCGTCCTGAGTTCATCTACCGCTGCTGTAGCTGGAAGCAGCACCCTCCTCTCTGCTGCCTGGGCAACTTAGTTATACAGCTAAAATGAACAAAGAAGGGACGATAATAGTGCTGTCACTTGTTAGCAGAGTGTGAGAGAAGACAGAGAGAGAGAGAGAGAGAGAGAGAGAGAGAATGACTTTCAATTCAAACATACTTCCTTCCACTGTCGTCACTAGTTGTTGTTGAGTTCAGTGGGTTATTCTCACGAAGCAAGATTTCAACGTGCAAATTTTCAAAATGCTTTTTTTGAAAAAAATCTTTTTGAACCATTATTAACAAGATCTTAACTATATTAAAACAATATTTTGCAAATATTTAATGACAATTTATCACCTTTTTTAGCATATTTTCAAAAATTTGTCCAGAAAAATTCTCATTACCGCAACAGTTTAAAAATGGCCATAACTTTAGGAAAGATGATCATTTTGATTTTTTTTTAAATGGATTATTAACAGTTATGCACAGTTAACTTAAACTGTAAAATAATATATATATTTACATTTTCTTTTTTATCAGAATTTGACACATTTATCTCATTACCGCAACAACTTTGATAATTTACAACCCAATCTTTGAGATATTTCCTTGAAATCTGAGTTGTTTTCAAAATGATATGGCAATCCTGAAAGAACATATTACATAGATTCTAGACATGTATTTAGCAACAGATCTACATTTTGCATGCGCTGAAAAATTGTTAAATAAACACCTGGTTGCGGTAATGATATGTGTGTTTCGGAAATGAGGTTGATGATTGCGGTAATGATAATTACCGTATAGTAGTATAGTATAGTGTAGTTAGTATAGTAACTACACCAAATGGACCCTTGCGGGTCCATTTGGTTTCCTTTTTACACTCTCAAGAATTAAAATATTCATCATCTGAATTTCCTAAAATGTACACAACCAGCTAATGTAAATAATGGTCATTTTTTTCTCTATGTTTGCCTTATTTGCTTCCCAAATCCAGCCTGGAATTGTGAACAAAAACAAAATAAATCTTTAGTTTTGGGGTCTGTGGGGCTAGAATGTCATCAAATGGTGGCTCTCTGTGGCTCAAATACTGAATAAATTGAGGGTCCTGGTGTCAAAAAGATTGGTCTTACTCTTACTTTTGTCTTGACATTAAATTAATATTACGCAGACTTTAGTTCAGCCTTTAGTCTTGGCCCTCCGCAATATTATATCTATCTCATGTGGCCCCTTGGGAAAAATAATTGCCCACCCCTGGGTTAAACTAATAGGCTGTTAGAAAAGAACACACAACCTTAAACATTAAGTTCAAAAGAGAAGTTGCACTCTGTTTCATTGGTATTGAAAATAGCAGATATATCAGCACTTAACATATTTACAACCTCAGAATGACAAAAGACAGTAGCAATGGCTGTGACAGAGGCAAAGCAGTGGGTGTGAACTGTGGGAAAGTTTGGAGAATCCATAGAGAAGGACTTTCTAGCTAAGCTGATTGAGATTGAAGATCTTGTTTCACAAACTACTATTATTTGGAATCACTGTAACAAATCCCTGAAGAAGGCAAGCCTTTTTTCAAGTTATTTGAAAGGTGATAGGCAGCTCCTGCCCGTTGTTGCTGCGGATTGGTCAGAACTATATCCAGTCCATGTCTTTGCAGATTGTGAACTGGTGGAGTCAGGCTACATTTGGAGCAACAAAGTGTTTCTGGAAAACCATCCAACACCTCAGGAAGGGAAAGCAGTGAAACAAAGCTGTGTATAGCAAGGATTGGACATTGTCAACTTAGAATAAGGAAGTCATTGAGTAATGGAAGGAACACTTCAGGAACTCCTGAAATTCTGAAGGCTTGGATTTGAGGGCCGGTCTTGGTTTCTTAAAGAGTATCACTACTATTCCAGTCTGCCCAAAGCAAGAGCTGTGTCAGAGTGTTGGGCAGTAAGACGCTTTTGTTTCGTGTGGGGGTTGGCCACTGCCTTAACTTTTCACCTATCCAGCTTATAATATTCATGGATGGACAGGATCTTGAGACAGTCATGGACAAGAGGGTATACAGTTTGGGGAGCTATGGGTTGTTTTACTGCTTTTTTCAAATGATGTGGTCCTGATGGCACCATCAGCCCTACACCTTAAGCTCTCACTGGAGTGACTTGCATTTGAGTGTGTGCCCACTGGGGTGAGGATCAGCATCTCCAAATCTGAGGCCATGGTTCTCAGCAGATGTAAAGTATCCCAGGGTCTTATTTACAAGGGGAGGACGGAGTATAGATCAGCCAATCAGAGCAGCAAGAGCTGTATTGCTCACGTTGTTGTTTAATAAAGAGAGAGCAGAGTAAGTGCAAGTCCAAGCTTTAAATGTTGCTCTGGAAAGGGAAGTATGGACTCTGAAGATGGATGGAAGGTGGTTTCCTGATTAGCCAATCTAAACCTACAGCTTCAGGGATTTGTTTATGCTATAAGTCCCTACTTGGCCACAATGTTCGTTCAGTTTGTCAATAATGTTTTTACTAACGCCTACTAACACTATTATAGCAATGAAGCTACAGTGTAAGATGGAGTGTATCAGATCTGCTCAGCTGGGGCCAATTATTTGGGAGCACCTGCTCAGTAGGACTTGAATAACACTGCTCTGTATTGCATTTTGAATTAAATACATCCTACCAACCAACCAGAAAGCAGCTGTCTACAACTATCTCATGCTAGCCCAATGGTTGTGGCAGTGTAAATACAACACATTCTCTAACGTTTACCACCGACAGTCACCTGTGATTGGAAAATCATGAGTTAACAGTAACGAATATTAGAGTGGGGCCCATAGGCTCCACCCAATTATTCTGTTTGTGTCCCTTGTATGCCCATAGATGGAGTTCTTTGTGAGGAATGCCCAAACATGGAACCTATAGATGTCAGAAGAGTTCAAGTGATAGAGTAGTGATCAGGTCCAGAGCCTGGGCAAAGGCCTTTTGTGGTGTTTCTGAACAACCGTGGGTCAGACCGTCACCTAACACAGTACCCTTTGTGGTGGGGTGGAATACATGTGTCAAATTTGGGTCATGGGGTGAACCGTTCCTGAGTTATGTTCATGGTGTATATGTATATACAGCTGTACAGAAACTTAGTGCATTTATATTTAAAATACACTATGATCCTTGCAAAAGCCACTGAGAGTCCAACAGAAAAGTATAATGTTACATCTCATTATGGCATGCATTTTGCTAAGATGTCTTTAAGAAGAATGTTTGGTGCTTCCTTTGCCATATTATAAATTGATTATATTAGTGCATTGTAGTGGTTTATAATGTATTATAGGCCATTGTCTTCACTAAACAAGTCAGCAGATTGATCTCGGAATTTTGACAGCCTAGTCTTTGCTCTAAAACTTTCTTTTTAAGAAAAAGGGAATGCATAAAATATCTAGAATTAATTATTAATACTAGAATTATTTTTTGATCATTATTACATATATTTATTATTAAAAATATAGTCTGACCTTATTAAATTCTCATTACCGAAACAGCCATTCTCTCTACCGCAACTACTTAAAATCATTGCGGAGTATGAGAATGGGTGTTGCGGAGAATGAGCAACTTTAGCATTTTTTGCTCATAATAGAGAAGCCATGATGGCTGAGGCATTTTTTATTCAATGTACAGCACTAGACATTAATAAAGTATATTGTCACCAAAAGAAATCTTTCTAACTATTATCTAAATGTGGAAAAGTGCCTGTTTCGGTAATGATAATCAACAATGCGTTTTCAGACTTTTTTAACAGAGATTTTAACTTTGCACTGGATAAATGTAAAGTGATCTGCTAAACTTTTAGCCATGTTGAATATACTGTCAGATGTATTAAGTTGCTCAAAATCAAAATTTATTTGCAATTCTTTGTTTGAGTTTAAACAGCCCTTCAAAAACATAGCGGAGGATGAGAAATTTGCATGTGGACATGATGTTTTTTCCCAATATATATTTAATTGAAATATGTTTTTTTCAAATTATTTCAATTTATGATTCTAAAAAACATAATGAATAATTTGAATTTATTTTGAGCAAAATCCATATAGGTTATCCAATAAAAAATCCAATCTAAGCACCACTAAAATGACTGCGGACGCATTGCGGTAATGAGAATTTCAGCTAAAAACGCATAAAAAAAACAATAATAATGAATTTTCAGATAAATATAAACCTCTGAACAAGAAAGAGAAAAAAATATCTTTAAAATGGTAATTTCATTGTATTATAAAGTTGTGTTTTTGATGTTGAAATGTTCACGGACATGCAATTTCATGTTTCGTGAGAATGACCCTAGTATGGCTGTCTTCCTTACACTGACGTCGGACCAGCCTCTCTTGGAGGCTGGTCTGATCCGAGTCCATCCGAGAGATTGCATTGTCTCTGAACATTCGTTTTACCTACTCACCAAAACAAACACGGCTTGTGTGATTAGAAAGCCTACTTTCCTTAGTGGAAACACTCTGAGCCCTCCACCACACTATGTGTGTGGTGGAGGGCTCAGAGTGGACTTTTTGGGCATAACACGGTTGTTTTTCGCTGGAGGAAAAATATTCTCTACAAAGCTATATTGGTAGAGGGTGCAAATCTTACAACGTAGTTGTTTTTCGGGTGAAAAACAATCACATACTGGCCAAAAGGTCCTACTGAGTGGTTCCACTAAGGAAAGTATAGGCTTTCTGATCACACAAGCCCTGTTTGTTTTAGTGAGTGGATAAAACGTTCTTTATATTTCCACTCCAGAAGAAAGGCTGGTCGGAGGTCCAGACAAGAGATTACATTGTCTTTCACAGAGCTCCACTGCAAGGCAAAATCATAGAAGCAGTGGAGCTACTGAAAAAGCTACTGAACCGCTATATCTGTTCAGTCAGTGTAGGTAAGGCAGCCATACTAGCCCCGGCATACTAGGTGACACTAACACCTGCCCAGGGCAGGTCAATAAAATGGTAGGGCAGGTGCACCTGTTCATTGTGGATCCACACACAGCTTACACGCTGAGCAAAGAGAGCTGAACTACAAGTTGCAAACGCCATAGGTTTCCTCAAGCCAGGGCTCAAAATTGCAGCCAAATTCACCTGAAATCAAAACCATGCAACTTAAAAGTATGTTAATTTCTGTGTTGCATGTAAATCTTGGGGTCCTTGAAATTGTCTTATCTTTTCAAAAGTCTTTTAAAGAGTCTTTGCCATGACAAGGTTTCCCTAATCCCATTAGTTTGTAAGGCTACATGGTATAGTGCTGTTTTATTCATTAAAAAACACAAAACACAAACGAATGGTAATAATATTTTTGGGTGGCAGCCTGGCAGGTGGCCTATACCTGAGGGCAATACAGCATGACCCGTACTTGCCCAACAGGCAAGTGCCTCTGAGATATATACCTGTATGTACCTGCAGGCATATACAGTACGGTAATATAACAGGTGTGATATCACAATTTGAGAGATTAGGGGAGATGGTGGTTGAGTTAAACGGGAGTTCCCTGTACTATACACAGCCGTATTTCCATGTTGCGTACTGTTTGCAAGATGTCATGGACTAGAAGTCACATCGCCAAAAGTAGTCTCAAAATTTGACAAAAAGGAGTGAGCACTAACTCTAACAAAACACATATGGTCTATGGACTAAAGATGCAATGGTGAAAGACATGGTTCTTACTTGCGCAAGCCGAGTGCACACTGTATCCATGGGTGAAAGCAAAACATTCACACTCCATAGCCCAAGATTATTATGGGCAATACGGGGCAAAATAAGCGCAACAGATAGCTTGGAGATCTCCGTATTCGTGCCAGCCAGCAATAAGAGTGCCATGCTACAAGCTTGTACAGTAGATCAGCTACTAATCATGAGAATGTGGTGAAAATCCTTGAATATACTGACACAGAACAAAAATCAGATAGTCATGATTTAAAAGACAATTCGTAGAATCTGATACCAATACCAATACCAATTCCAAATGGGTTAAATAACACCGCTTACTCAATGTGCCGTGCTGCAATGATTCATCAACATTACATACTGTACATATCCATTGTGTGTTGCTGCTATGTTCATGTTATACAAAGCATGATGCAAATTAATGCAAGATAATGCAGATGGACATGTGCGGTGGAAATAGCAATAGTAAAAAAAATGAATGTAAACATTCAAAACTAACTTTTAGAACCTCTAAGAATAATCAGCCTTTAATACGTATAATACGTATAATACAATGTAGTTCAGGGAAGAAAAACATGTTGCAATGTCCCCACAAAGTGACATCAGAATAACATCAGATTTGAATATGCGACTGGGAAACCATAGCCTTGAATTTGAATCATATAGCTGCATTTTGATCGATTCTGTCTGACATTTTGCCATCATAGGTATGCAAATAACACGATCAATTGATCCAAGCCAAGGAAAAGCACGGTTCTCCATCAAAAGATCTCTGACATGAAATAGTGCAGCAAACAACAACAAAGTTCCAGCAGGATACAGACAAGTGGACAATAACTTTATGTTAATGATGTAATCATCACCATGTCTGTTTACCCCCCCCCCCCCCCCCCCCCCCCCCCCCCCCCCCCCCCACACACACACACACACACACAGTTTACTGACAGAGACACACACACACACACACACACACACACACACACACACACACACACACACACACACACACACACACACACACACACACACACACACACACACACACACACACACACACACACACCTCACGTATAGCATTAGCATGCTGTGGGGCTATAGCTGATCGCCCTGCCTGGACAGACAGTAGCCACTGTGTGGTAGAGTGCAGTGTGCAGTGACAGCATTTTGGGGGACCACCATCCAACCACCACCCGGGTGGTGGTGCGGCCCCCCCAGGGTAACCAGTGCTACAAAAAATAACGGTTCAAAAACATACCATCGTACAAATCGAGGCGATCTTGCGGACTGTCATCAGTATTTCCATCCGTAAGCCGCCATATTGGACCGATAACCCACCCCCGGTTTGGAAATCTACCACAGCCCACCCCGATGCAGAGGCTGCAGAGTTACTCCGGTGGGAGAAATAAGCTTCTTGTTCCAGAAGCCTTTACGTCCCTCACACGGTCCGAGTCCACAATGATGATGATCATGATGGGGCTGGAGACCGGATCCCATCGTCCAAAGGGACGGAGAGGTGGGCCGTGGTCGTCGATTGGCTCTCGTTTCTGCTGTCACCACGGCAACGGCTTGGTTCTGCTCTCAGGCCAAGCAGCTACTAGTGCAGTGTTTGTTTTTTAACCTTTTTCATACCAGGGCGCACTATTTATTCAGAATTTGAGCCACGGACCACCATGTGATGACATTTTAGACCATTCATGTTTACGCTCTCAAAGAGTTGCACTTGGTTAACCAAATTTCCATCATTTAGCTGGGGACCACCTGGAACCCTCTCAAGAACCACTGGTGGTCTCCGGACCACTGGTTGAAAAGCACTGTTCTAGTGTCAGACTTGCGACATTGAGAAGTCATAAACCGAGCGCACGAGCTGCTGTTCAAGCAGCCCGAATAGGGACAAACTGGAGGTTTGGAAATACATTGTCTTCAGCGAGCACAGCGCAAATATGAGCTGTTTTACAGTTACATAGACACGCCGACTGTTTAGTGATTTTTGCCCCAGGATGGCCATTTAGAGGCATTTTATATGGGCGCAGGAATCAACAAAAACAATTATTCCGAATGACTTTCAATGTCGCAACTCTTCTACTACATGTAGGTTTGCACCAGCACCACGCCCACTTGTGACGCCACTTGTGCGCGACTCCTTGCCTGCAGTCTCTTCATTCACACAGAGGAGCTTTTCACATGATGAAGTTTGGAGAGAATATTAATAACATGAACGTTTTTAACAGTAACGGTACAGATCTGGTTCCAGACTGGAGCGGCTCTGAAGTCACCACTGGGGTGAGTTATATTTAGTAGGAGGAATCACCCCAAAACACAGAAACAACTTTAAAATGGGCTTTATATTATACTGCTAAGCTAAGATGCTAGTGGCTTTCAATGAGACAGCACTTTATTTGCGTATAATGAATGCTAACTTCAACGGGGAATGTGCTTATAGAGGTGGTTATAGTTTCGGTATAGCTTTGTTATTGGGGTGTGTGTGGTTTAACAGCACAGTTTAGGCTTGTGTGTGTGTGTGTGTGTGTGTGTGTGTGTGTGTGTGTGTGTGTGTGTGTGTGTGTGTGTGTGTGTGTGAGAGAGAGAGAGAGGGAGAGAGAGAGAGAGAGATGAGTGTGTGCAAAGAGTTTGTTTGGTTAAAAAAAAATGCATGGTGAACGGTGATCTGAGTGTTGGAAAAAAAAAAAAAAACAGCATGATGATTTATATTTGCCATGTCAATCTGGAGACAACACAGGTGTCAGTATCAAGTGCTCCACCTGTACATGGATCAGAAGGACTGTCAGTTGCCTATAGCTGCAAAACTGTGGAATCGATAATTCAATCTCTCTCTCTCTCTCTCTCTCTCTCTCTCTCTCTCTCTCTCTCTCTCTCTCTCTCTCTCTCTCTCTCTCTCTCTCTCTCTCTCTGCATCTCTCTCTCAGACCACCATCATGGCGGTAGAATACGATGAAGGTGTTGTGATGGGAGCTGATTCCCGTACAACCACGGGGTAAGAGAGCGTCTGTTTGTGTGTGTTTGTGCGGTGCGCATGCACACATCATTATAGCACATACTGTGTATTACAATAACGTGTGTGTGTGTGTGTGTGTGTGTGTGTGTGTGTGTGTGTGTGTGTGTGTGTGTCTGTCACATCCATCCAGGGCGTACATTGCCAACAGAGTCACAGACAAACTGACTCCCATCCACAACCGTATCTTCTGCTGCAGGTCAGTCCACCATGCTTAAAAGAAATACTACACATGTGAGCCAGATGCACTCTCTTTTATGTACCGTTTTATTGGCTATGTACAGTAGATGTGTACAGTAGATGTATTTATCCATTTCAGGAAAAGAACCGCTTTTGAAGTTTTAAGCATTATGTTGTTCTTTGAATGTACTGTATATTCTTTTGAACCAAACGTTTATTTGTTTTTAACCAATGTGTTTTATCAACATAGATGGTTTAGAGGGTTTAAGTGCTGATCAATTTGCATCTCAATTAAAGCTATTTCTTCTTTGGATTTGCTTTTTCAGGTCAGGCTCTGCTGCTGACACTCAGGCCATCGCTGAAGTGGTGGCGTACCAGCTGGGCTTCCATAGGTACACACACACACACACACACACACACACACACACACACACACACACACACACACACACACACACACACACACACTGACCGATCCAGCAAGATATCAAATGATTGTCTCTGGAATGTAACCTGATCTTCCGCATTCAAAAACACTAAACGAATTATGGGGCGATAAGAAGGTCGTGGATCGCCACACAAGTGTATTTCTTTGTGAACGTGCACACAGCACAGTCGGTCCACATGCTTATTAAACACCAACAATGAACGCTGTCGTCTCCAGCATCGAGCTGGACGAGCCTCCGTTGGTGGAGACAGCCGCCAACCTGTTCAAAGCCTCCTGCTACCGCTACCGAGAAGAGCTGAGTGCCGGCATCATAGTGGCGGGATGGGACAAGAGGAAAGGAGGACAGGTAACCATATTTTCCATGGCTTCATTTGCATTTTTTGTTACATACATACATGTCTCCATCATGTCAGTAATGTGTTGACACTCAGACTTTCACTTTTGGTTCAGCTGTGTCAAAAAGTGGGGGGCAGGGTGCATGGTTTAAGCTCAACCAAAAAAGTGAAAAGGTGAGTGTCAACCGAAAATACACAATTCTGTTGGAGCGTATACAGGTGTGTGTAAATGTTCTACGCTAAATTTGCACGTTAGTATGAGAGCTCTCCTCTAGAGACCAGGATTATTGCATATAAGATACGGGAAGGAACATGGGAGGGTACCTACCCACAGCATCCCTAGCAGGAATCTAACCATGGACCTTCTAGCTGTGAGGACTGGAGACAACACTTACCACCTCTCTCTCCCGATCTCCAGGTGTATTCTGTACCAATAGGGGGTATGATGGTCAGACAGCCTGTGTCCATTGGAGGGAGTGGCAGCACCTACATCTACGGCTTCATGGATGCACACTACAGACCTGGGATGAACAAAGAGCAATGTCTGGAGTTGACTGCTAAGGGTATGCATTATGCACACAGTCTGGAGCTTGCTGTCTGGTAAATTATACGAAAACCCCCCATTGTCACTTCTGTGTTTGTGAATTCACGCTTTTCTGTCGTCCAAAAGGTTTTCTCCAAACTGATTATGTTTTTTTTGCTCTGATTTCACTCATTTTGATGTACCATTTTCCCCCATAATATATTACAATAATATTACAGTATTCAAAATCAGAAAAATATTCCGTCTAATATTCATGTTTTGATATAATATTGATAGTCACAATGTCCCCGCTCACGTGTTGGGTTTTTATCACTCATGATCCAATCATTTGAAAATGATGGGATCTGCCCCGATTATCCTTCCCAAAACACTCTTAGGAGACTTGAACGATGAATCGTTGTCTCTGTGTATCTGTGTGTGTATGTGTGCATGCAGCTCTGGCCCTGGCCATGGAGAGAGATGGATCCAGTGGTGGGGTGATCAGACTGGCCGCCATCAACGAGAGTGGAGTTGAGAGACAAGTTCTGACCGGAGACCAGCTGCCCAAATGTTCCACACACTGATATACACACACACACTTATACATGTTACATGGAAACATACAGTAATGATGAATACATTGAATAAAGTTAGTTGTTTTGGAAATAGTTTGTTCCTTCACTTCAGCCGAATGTTTAGCCTCCAGAATAGGGATGCTCTCGAAATGTCTTCATGTCAAGGACCCGCAAACTGACATGTACATAATTTAGGCCACAGAACCCCCCTCTTAAGAACACGTTTGGTGCAAGGTTGTTCAGCAAAGGAATATCAAAGAGATTGTGATGTTGTTGCAACATTTGCAATAGTCTATCACAGTTAATGATGAATACTTGAGTGACATCACTCATTTGTTTGGATGGTTTCCTTATTGACCCAGCTGATGACGGTGCCATGTCATTATTCCGACCTCCCATTGTTGCGACCTCCCGTGGTTCCGAAACTACGAGACGCAAAACCCTACCCTTCTCCAACCATACCCCTAAGCCTAAACTCCTGACCCTCAACCAGCTCACAGACCGTGAGGTCTGTGAGGTTAGGTTGAGGGTCGGGGATTACGATTTAGGCTCTTAGGGTTACGGTTGGAGAAGGGTAGGGTTTTGCTACAAACATGCCTATACCCGTCTCTAACCCTCATCCTCACCATAACCGCAAGCACGTTGTAGCTGATAGAGGATTTCCAGCGCATGTTCAGACTAATGGGAGCTCTGATCTATGGGACTTCGGTACTTAGATCAGTCCCTGCTGATGACACCCATTTGGTTCAGACCTATTTAAGGGTTCTAAAGCCATATCCAATGCTATATGATGACATGAGTTAGTGTTGTTTGGTTAACATGAGGAGAAGACAGGAAGGAACCATTAACTCATTTTTATTTGCCTTTTTTTTACCCAAATTGACTTAAGACAAATCTTACTCTTGTTCTAAAAAAATAGAACAAATGTATTTGTATGGACAATTTAAGGATTCATCAGACACTTTTAATCCAGTAAGGTATTTATAGTAAGCAAGGTAAATGCAGGCACTGGATGCAACTTTTTCACGTCAAGGACTCTCATTTTGACATGCATTAATCTACAGACCACCACTTGATGGTATTTCTATCTCGGAGCTCCAAAAATCAATGTTAAGTTAATGTAACTTCGTACAAATGAATGAGCGATTGCTACGCTCTTAAAACTCAGCAAGAACACCAAAACACTTCATTGAATACATTATGGGGAATTGTAATGAATTCTGTAAATGTTTGAAATAACTTTTGTTTGACGACAAAATGTTTTTAGTCTTGGGTCTGAGAGGTTAAAATCAAACGTTGATCCGTGGTACAAATGCCAAATCTATAATGGGCCTTGATATGAAAAGGGTTTAGATGAGATTATGTGCTGTGAGGAGTTGATTTCTCAATTGGGAAAAGTTGTCCATCAGAGCCATCTGCTGGAGAAACGGTGTAAGAACATTCCAGAAACTGGCAGGCATGGGAGCTACAGTATACTAGCCTGAAGGGCCCATTTAGTTCCATTTAAACCCTTTCTGACCCTAGCATTTTGCCCTTATATATTGCCTAACTTTCATATTAAAACAATTAGGATTTATAATACAATGTATCGTTGTCTTTGTGTAAGTAATCAACTGTATACATTGCATGGCAATAACAATTTCATATGGGTACCGTATGTGTGCTATAATACCTTTGAGTAAATCCAAAAACATGTAAGCAGGTAGCTTTTAAAGAGGGTCCAGGACAGTTCTGTGCAGTAGAAAAAACACAGCATTTTTATTTTATTATTGTTCATGGCACAACATAGGATAGACAATCGGTATACATACACATGAATGCACACACGCTGAACAAATCAGTGGAAATTAATTGAAGTCAATGAAATAATTGATTGCCAGATGGTCGCAAAGTCCTGTACATGACTTTAACCATTCTTTCACTGCCAAATTGAACTGACGAACCCCCCAAAAGATTTCTGCTATTTTTCAACATGTTTACCATGTCTTACACAGCTCTGCTGTATCTCCATACCACCTAACCCAAATCCCTGGATATAGAGGTTGTGTGAACGTGGTGTGAACTGTGTGGAGGAGGGTCATCATTGTGTCAGAAACACTGTAGAAGGACAGAGTACCTGCCTTGTGGTCCAGATATACCCCCACTCTGGAGGAGATGGGCCCTGACACTATAGTCTCATCTCTGTTGTGTATGAACATGTAGTCATCATCAGAGCACCGTAAACACCAGGATGTATCATTGTCTCCGAACCAGGTTACTCTGTCGGTGTCTTTATAACAGACTGCTATACGAGCCAGACCACTCCTCTCCACTTCCCAGTAACAACGTTCAGACAGACCCTCTGTACACGACACCTGCCAGTCAGCAAATCTCTCGACGTGATCAGGGTAAGGTTGTTCTTCTCGTGTTACAGTCACCTTCCTCTTCTCTTCTGACAGGAGGAGATCTTTGCTTATCGTGTTGATGTCCAGAGACAGAGGAGAGGAATCTGTGAGGACACACGGCAAGAGAAAATCCAAACCTAATTTTGTTTTAGACCAATTAGGTCGTTTTCACACGAGAAGTATTTACTGCGATTAAAATGAATCTTGCTGCGTATAGTCAGAAAGTGCATGTGTGAAGTCTAATTCGAATCCAAATACGCATCAATTTACTGCATTCTACTCCCCTCAAAAAGGGTTGTTTGGAGTGCAGATCAATGCATTAAACATATGGAGTGAATTACATCATTAAGGAAAGAAGTTGTTTTTTGGCACAGGAGAAATAAAGAGAAGGCATCATTACGTTACGCACTATGCAGCAACATGTAAAGATGCCCAGGGCAGTGGACACACGCAGGCTAATGAAGAGATACTTTATAGACTCCCTTGTTGTAATATGCCCAAATCATGATAGTTGTGTACTATAGCTTACACAAAACTGCGGTGTACAGGACAGCACGAGAAGGGAGATTATGTTCCATATCGCACCTTTGCCCAATTTTGCAGGTTTACATGTGTTTACGCTTAAGGAATGCTGACGGCGACGCACACAAACGCAAATGCACACACGCACAGTCCCCGACGACAGTATACACTGCAACCACGTTCTAACTTCACATTATATCCGACTCCTACTCCTAATGTCTTACTTAATAACTTTACTTATTTAACTATTAGTAGGCCTACTATATTTCACTGTGTAGTTTAGTTTAGGAATTAATCATTGATAAGGGTTTAATTCTGTTGCGTTTCCAATAAGCGGATGACAGTGCAGTCAGTCAGTTCACAAAAAGCAGCAGATTAAGAACCATAACTTCTCCGCCCACTCACTTCAAAGTATTAGGTTAGAATACGACCTTAGTCTCAGAAATACATTTAAAGCTTTAAATGACCAATAATCAGAGTGAAACCTCAACGTTGAGATACAACATCAACATGGACTCACATTTTAAGAAGTCCTTCCTAGTCTGGGGCTTCGCTGGACGTAAAACATCAACTGCACGCACTGGAGAGACACAAATAAACAACTGGGCGTCACTGTGACATCACACTGAAGGATGGATTCTACTCAATTGCTGAAAATAGAAGATCTACAAGCTCACAGCGGGACACGTTGTGCTTATAGATCTGCTATTTTCAGCAGGCAACCAGCTACACAATCAACTACTGTGACAACATCAAGGCCTAACAAAATACATTTTTGAAATTTTTGTATATTTAGGCTATGCATCTATGGATCCTTTGCAAGACAGACTTTGTCCTCCTCTGTTTGAAAAAAATCCCTGTCCACCCGACAAAGGTGTCGCAGAAACGCATTGAACACGGGAGAAAATCAATGTAGCTATAGGTGTCAATTGTAATCAACCATGTACAGACTGTAGGAGTTTTAAAGTTGTGGGCGAGTCATCAGATCAAAAAACTTTGGTTGTGGGGCAAAAACGAACAGAAAAAGAGAAAAGAGATACATACTGTAGACGTGTAGCGAGCATCTTAGTCAACTAAAACTAGATTAACTAAATTTTCAGTTGACTAATAGGTCATTAAAATGTATTGTATGACTAAAAACTAAATCATACTTTGCAGTAAACGTCCACACAAATTGAAACAAACTAGAGAAACCCATGCAAATGTCACCCGTCTCTTCTATCTGTGGCCACGTTGTCTTCAGGATGTCGTCTAGCTGGTCTCTCAGAGCAGACACCACATCGGTCACATCTGTGAAGGACCTCAGATGACAGATGAGCACAGCGGGTGGGACTGGAGATCCAGCGATGGTGTCCTGAGTGTTGGACAGCTCGTCCGGCTCAGCATGTCTCCTCTCCAGCTGCTCCAGGGTCTCCTCCAGCTGTCTCAGCAGAGCCTCAGTCTGAGACACTGCAGTCTGCTGCTGATCTCTGATCAGTTCTTTAAGCTCAGCACGTCTTCTCTCAATGGAGACCATCATCTCACTGAAGATACTGTCACTGGCTTCCACTGCTGCTTCTGCAGAGCGCTGTTTAACGCGCGCGCACACACACACACACACACACGTGCACACACACACAATTGCATCACTTTGTGCCAAGCTTTATGAGGTCATACTGAAAACATTTGGCAGTTTAAGCATCGACTCTTTTCACAACAGCTCCCTTGGCAGAAGGACGGGGGCTATGAGGCAATCGCCGTAGCTGTCAAAATCGTTAAGCAAACAGCCACCCATGACCGGGACAGATTGGACAGTTGGACAAGTTGCCGTCACATGCTTGAAGCCCCTATTGTGAAAACCACTGATACAGCAACAAATGTTTGTTTGAAAAAAATGTACTCTGGTGTTGATGGGTTAACCTGATCTATAGAAATTACTTCAGTTAGTTGATGTTCAACAAGTTCACAACACACATGGAAGTATTACGCAGAAGCGGGGATCGAACCCGGGACTCCCACTCGCCAGTCCAACGCACAACAAGTCGCGCCAATAGGGCTGTTGTGGCTGGCTCATGGCTGGGTGCTACACATGGAAACATTAAAAACACAGTCTGATCTTCTATGTGGGTTTCTGGCACAACAACTATTATCAGGAATATCAGCTCACATTCAGGTCCTCCAAGACCTCTCTCAGGTCTGCCAGCTCCTTCTTTTTCTTCTGGATCTTCTCCTGAACTTCCTCCTGGCTCGTCACCAGCTGTTTCTGCAAGAAAGAGGAAGAGGGACAGTTTGGACAGTTGAGACAGATTTTCACTTGTCACTTGTAAAACAAGGGGCTTCAAAACGCCACTGAGCAACTTCTCTTGAGATGAACAGCAAGGGGGCTCAGCTCAGCTCAGCTTGAATTTTGTGCTAGGGAAAGCTGGCCATCGCATTCTCAAGCTTGGATGGAGCTTCATGCCTGTGAACTACCAACCCCTCAAAATGTCACCTGATACAGGTGTGAGCATTTTTTTTAGCTCACGCTTTGAAAGTGTGGCAGGCCAGCACTGTAACTCTGTCTATTCAAAAGCTCTGTGCCTGTCATGCATGCAAGTGCCGTGCAGTGTGCATGTGATGGTGAAGTATGTTGTACAAGCAGTGACTCATCAACTCAGAATAAAAATAAACAAAGACAGCTGCAGACACAGACAGACAGACAGGCAGACAGAAGAGCATTCTCATGGACAAACAATTCCATATATCAACTTTTTAAAACATACAATGTGAAAAAGTAACCATATAGCCTATAGGATGTGCATAGTAGAACTGCTCTAGCTAGCAGAAAATGCAGTTTAATGTGTGGTTGATCTCACCTGGTCCTGGTCCAGCTCACCTCCATGTTGCTGTTCTGCCATTTTGACAAAGAGCCACCCTCACACTGAGATAAAACACACCACTCTGGTTTTGTTTCCTAACTGGGTGAGGCCATGGGCGAGGCAGAGAGGGAGGGATATTTCTTGGATGTTGCTAAAATTGGTCCATGGAAGGGAACGGACATGCGCAATGAGACCAGGAAGCTGTGGCACAAAATGCCCAGCAGATGGCGTGATGAGGTAATTCCCATACTAGGTGATGCCACTGAAAGGAGGGATGTTGGTACAATGTGACTGCATGTACTGTACCAACAGTAAACTGTCTGTTCGTGCTGGCTGGCTGGCTGGCTGGATAGATACATAAATAGATAGGTTATTTATTTATTTTTATTTTTAATAATATACATGTGTAACGAACAGACGAGATTTGAGTAGAGAATGAAAGAATCTAGCCAACTCTGCCAAGTTTCACTCAGTTTGTTTTTATTTTTCAGCTTAAATGCAGCTCTTTTCTCTTCTTCTCCTTTTTATTTTTTATTTTTACAAACCAGGGTGGAGGTTCTCTTCTTTTACTTCATCACTTCTAAAGAACATCCCTGTTCCCGACAATCAAACAAACGTTTCAAACCAAAATTGACACAGTAGCCTACACACACATACACACACACACACACACACAGCCTCATCAGCACACATTTGCAAACATATCATCATCATTGGTGTCGCACAGAAACCTTGTATCTTAAATCATCCCACATCAGCCCTACTTTTTTCTCCAGAAAGAACTAGCTCACTGGTTCCAAATACTTTGTCGGGACCCATTTGTGGGCTACGGAGACATTTTTATGGGACCCCATTTCTTTTTAAGTTTTCCCAAATTTAGTTTTTTATTATTATCATTATAGCAAACATTTTTCATGAATCCCCCTCGAAACGCCCATGATGGGAAATGTAAAGAAATTAGTAGTGCAAATAGACAAATAGCAAATACACAAGCTCAACGATGTGTTGCGAGCTTGTAGACCTGATATTTTTAATAGTTTTTGAGTCGGGGAACGGTCTATTTTCACTTTTGGGTCTGGAGCTGAAAGGTCTGGGAACCGTTATTATATGGCTCACACCGCCATCACGTTTGTCCAGATTGTAGTCTTGAACATTTTTGACATATAATGGCCAAAATATGAAAATATTTCAGCTTGTCCGTGGGTTTCACAATAACTATTTCACCAGACAGGTTGGTTAAATAATTTAGAGCTTATGACAAAATTATACCCGCATTGGATTCATTGGGAGGACAGATTTACATGTTCCACTTCATTAAAAGTTTTTAAACAAGGTTTCCATCAGATAGAGACAATAGTGTACAGATAGATGTCTACATTATGTCTGATGTGTTTCACTACATTATTTCACTTGCTTCCAGAACTATATGATCTATTATTTATGTTCTCCATCTACCATACATATCCTTAAAACTATTAAACTTCTGCAGCAACACCACTTTTGGTGCGGGACCGGAAGTGCTTTGATAGTGTCGAAAACACAGCAACGGTTTCTGTGCAACCTAAAGAGTTACAAAGAGTTGCTAAAGAGTTGCTTTTTTCTTTTTTTTCTGAAAGTGTGTAATGGTCTGTAGTACCCACTTGGGGCTGGGGGATTGACAATGAAATGATCAGAAAATGTTGGCAAATATTTCCCATCAAACTGGTCATATTGTACTGCATTGGGGAAGCATTTGCATTGAGATGCCATGACACCAGGAAACTGACAAAAAAACAAACAAACAAAAAAATCAATCCCGATATATAACAAACTTAAGGCCTGAAAAGTGCTAGCTGCTTCAGCGTCCCATCCAACCTTTGACGTTATGAAATGACATCAATGTCAACGTATAGTATAAACTTTTACTGGGATTGCATTGGCAGAAATGAGACTTGACTTAGGGTAGTTTATTAGATACTTTCAGGCGAACACATCCCAGCTTGATTCAGAATCCTATTTTTCCTATTGTACGTAAATACAATCCTGTCTGTATAATGATGCCCATGAACGGAAAATCGTCACAGACACACGTGTGCACACACACACACACACACACACACACACACACACACACACACACACACACACACACACACACACACACACACACACACACACACACACACACACACACACACACACACAAACACAAAGTATAAACTCGTATCCCACACCAGTCGTTGAAGCACATTAAACGGTGATGTCACAGTTGATAGAAGTACTGCATATTGTGTGCAGAATGTTGAGAAGGGTCTGAAACCTCTTTGTGTGTGTTTGTTTATGTACTAAAAGAGTGACTTTGAGATACATTTTAGTGTACAATGTAACTCAATGAGGAGCATATTTTGAAATGACATCATGGCAAGGAAACTACACAAAAGAAACTTGTTGTCTTGCCCTGTAATATGGATTGGAACAATCCACAATCACTCGCTTAACATGACATCAACGGAAGGCTGCTGTCGGTTTGATATTTAAAGCAAAAATAAATACAAAAACAGTGTTAAGACTACTGGGTTGGTTTAGCAGGCATAGCAGGTCTATAGATGGAGCCACACACAGACACGGTTCACTGCAGTCTGCAATCCTTGTGAGACATTACAGCAGCTTCACTATATAGTGAATATGCTCACTCACTGCCATACGGCAGAATGTGAGTATAGATTATAGGCTAGAACTGGCAGTGAATGTGGAGTGTAAAGGGTGTTGTTGATGTCGACCATGAGGCGGTCAACATCTTCTATTAGTGTTACTGGTTAGTGTCACTGGCTAATAAGACAAATTATGAATTTAAAACATTATACTTGCCCTCTATAACTAAAATAAACAAATGAAAACACCTTAACTATTGTATTTCTTTAACAAACTGCAAATCTTTCACTAAATAGAGACTGCTTCCTGTCGCAGGTTAATGATGTCATTATGTCCATGTGTGATCATGAAATGGTTATGCTAACAAATGCCAACACAAAACTTGTATTGGTGAGTCAGGGCCGCCGGCCAATCGTTTATAGGCATAACTTGGTACACAATACGCAGCTCTGGCACAAGAGCTGCGCTTCTGGCTCTATGGGTGTTCAGTTTCCTTCAAAATGTATTGGGGCGTGCGCTACAGTGTAACGTCTATGTATGGCTCCAGTCTAAACGGTCAAACAAGGCCATGGAAAGGTCGTAAGGTCACAGGGTCATGATAAGGTCATAATACTGGGTCAGGGTCAGTGTCATGTGTGTCCCACCCAGGACTTTGATTTTCCTTTTCAAGTTTTTCTAAAAAATAAAAAAAGAAGTCACACACGCACATGTACACACACACATGCATACCCTCCAGTGTTCACATAATTTCACTATAGACCATCAAACACCCCCAAACGTGTGCACACAGACACACACAGACACACAGACACACACACACACACACACACACACACACACACACACACACACACACACACACACACACACTGTCTTAACTGTAGAAGAAATACTTATTTTATAAAATGAATGCGCTAACGATAACCAGTAATAACAATAGACTAGAGATGATGGAGGTATAAATCGGGTGATGTGATTGGTGGTGGTCCCCATGATGTCACAGAGCTCAGACATGGCCATGTAAGGAAGGTTACACCGTATAATATGTTTAGCCTTCAAATAAAAAATAATCGATAGATATACAACCGTTGTGATTTGGTTTTGCTCTAACTTTGTTGTTCCAGTTCGCTGCTGGAATACCAGAGTCAATGGTAAACCTAATACTAAGGGAAAGTCAAGGAACTAAATCGTTACCAAGAACATCTTGGTAAGGAAGTAGGGCACCCGAGTTCCTTCCAAAATGGCATAATTGTGCACAGAGCCAATTCCAGTGTAAACACATACTGATGTCAGTGTTAAAAACAATAAAATGTTTAATTAAACACTGATATTCAGACCAATATAATAATATTGGTCTGAATATAAGACAATTTCTTTCCAATGGAAATATAATAAAAGAACAAAACAAAGCAACGGGGCCATACTACCTTCTGCGACAAAAACTATTTCATTTTTCACCAAATGATTGAACAATGGGGGGTGGGGGGGTGGCTTATATTCGGCACAACATGGGTATAATAACATCTCGCTGGTTCAAAATAAGAGCTTACTGTCTCAGCTCGGGAGTAGAAATCTAAGCACAGCTTGCATAGGAAGACCCGCAGGTTGGAATCCCGGTGCAGGAGATACAGTACATTATATAGAACTCAGGGTGGTCGTGTGCCAGGTCACTGAAGCCATGTAGCTTTTTTTCCCTCCCAGAAATTACAACATTGATGCAAACATGTGGACAAAGGGAAAAAAAACAATCCAAATGTCCAGTTTATAATTGACAAATTCAAACTACAGTACTATGGTTGAAACTCTTCTCTTTTCTCCTTGATGTTTAATATTTGGGGATTATCTGGCGCATGCACCCGTTATGAAAGATTAAAGTGGATCCACCATGTATTTAACATTTTTCAAGATTTGGGGTGTTTTTTTTACCATCCCCAGTGTATTCTTTGCCCCCAAAAGGTGAATGGACAATCTCAGATTTACCTACTCAGTGATGTGAATAAAATATTAATAGTCCCTCTCCCTTTAACTTTGCCTCAATCCTTTAAGTCAATGGTATGCATGGAATCCACACCCCTCTGAAGTCTGAAAGAAGCCCAATGAAAGCGACTGAATCCAGCCAGATCATGCATATTCTAATGAGGTAGGCGGGGCGAGCAGTGAGGAGAGAGGGGGTTGTTTTCTGTGGACATTTCTGGTACTGCACCCAAATAGCACAATGAGAAAATATGAAAAATAATGATCTGAGTGGTTGTTTAGGCTACAGACTGTATAAAAGATGCATTAAAAGGCGATATGTATGATACGTCTGAGTTTCAATTCACTGTGGATCCCCTTTAATTGTATGATGAGTCAAACAGCTACGGTCCTCAGATAATTATAACCCCCCCCCACTTCGTCCCCTCACAGGTGTACCTTTGGGGAGGAAAAGCGCCATGTCTTTGTTCTGTGACGTTTGTTATTTTTCCTATTTTTCTTAACTACGGTTTCCTCTATTTCACCACAGACACCAACAACGCACAGACAGACAGAAAGAGAGAGAGAGAAACGCACGCACGCACACAATATATATACAACATTTTTACAACAGGTGTCCCCCCGCCGTCGCTCACAGATTAGGGGGGAGAGGCAATGACACAGCAGTTTGGTTTGGGAACATTGTCCGTCCACTACTTGACGGAGGTTTTGGAATGCCAACGCGTCCTTCAGTTCATTTCCTTTGAGAGAGAGAGAGAGAGAGACGCGTCCTTTCTAGGATGTGAGGCGGGTGAACGTTGTAGGAGTTGGAACATTCCAGGGACTGGCGCCTTTAAAAGGGACACTTCACCGTTTTTACGAAAAAAATAACAACATTTAGAATATTTAGAAGACTTTTCTGGGGATCTTTACACGTGTGATTGGTCTTAGCCTTGGACTGCACGTTGTCGCAGTAAGACTCCTCTTATCCATAAGGAGGTGCGGTGCACCACAGCATTATGGAGAAGTGCAGTAGTGCAGGCCCGGAAGGAATTGAGTCCAGTGTCCATGATATCAGAGACAATGGGCTCACTGCTAAAATCTAAAATATCTAAAACCACATGTTACACACATAAAGACACCCAGGAAAGTGGTGTAAATCTTTCAAACATCATTAACATGAATTATTTTTGCAAAAAGCGTGAAATGTCCCTTTCAGTGAGGACTTCAACTTGCTGCTGATTGTAAGAGGACACTGAATAGAAAGGGTCCTCTGTGCTTGCGACGTAAGAGGAGATGCTTTAAATCGAATGCTTGCTTTTCTCTTTTCTTTAAAATGTGGCACGCTGAGGATGAATAAGTCCAGGGTAGAATTAGTTTAGTGGACTTTGTCTCTAGCTGGAGTAGGCACAGATATGGGAGATGCAGGGGGCACGGTCCGCATAGTTGGTAGCGCTGTGGCCTCACAGCAAAAAAGGTTCCTGGGTTCTATTCCCGCTGGGGTCATCAGTGTCCATGTGTGGAGTTTGCACGTTCTCCTCGTGTCCCCGAGGGTATATACCCTCGCATGTTCTCCCCGTGTCCCCTAGGGTAGGTACCCTCACATGTTCTCCCCTTGTCCCCTAAGGTAGGTAGGTACCGTCACATGTTCTCCCCGTGTCCCCTATAGGGTAGGTACCGTCACATGTTCTCCCCGTGTCCCCTATAGGGTAGGTACCCTCACAAAAAACGTGCAGTAATCTTGGTCTCTATACTGCTTTCCCCATAGTCCACGCGTCCCAAAAAATCCGGGTTTGGCGGAGGGCGTGCGGAGGGGTAGCATTGGATCATAAATGCGTTGCAAAATCGTAGGATTAAAAACTGTATGAAAGATGGGACATGTTCTCCAGGGATAGGGCCTGCGTCCAGCTGTCCAGTGGTATGGCTACCATATGAAGGTCAAGTTCACAGAGGAGAAATGAAACTGTGTCCTAGGAGAAATGGAACATATCCAAACCCTTGAAGGTAAAGGGGGTAGGGAATTTGTGGAGAAATGGTACGTGTCCTTAGTCCAGTGGAAGCTGGCCCATGCAGCTTAGGAAAAAAATAACAGTTATCCACACTTCAGTGTCAAGAGGATTTCTAAACTTGCTAACTAGAGTTTTAAAAAGAGTAGTAGTAAAAGAAATGGAACAAGTCTGAAGGAACTTGGCAAAGAGTCCAGTGAAGCAAGGGTTCCTTTTTTTAGTGGAATAAATGGGTCTTGTCCAGTAGCGGAAAGTGTCCCAGTACATCTACAGTACTAATGCGCATTGGGTGATTTGGGAAACCCTGCGTCCGGCCGTCCGCCCCCGGTAACATTCTACAGTTTGTGTGTGTGTGTGTGTGGGGGGGGGGGGGGGGGGGCAACAGCACATACACCAATGCCCACCCCCATTCGATCCTGGTTGGAGGAAAGCCCCCTCTCATCCTGAATGGACGAAAAGCTTTGCTCCTAAACTCCCAAAGGCCCAAACAAGGGAAAACTAGGGTTTTATGACCCCAGGGGCTCACTGGGGACAGGGAGGTACTCCTTATATGGTCACCATACTATAGTAGGGAGTCTTAGCCAAAAAAAGAAGAAATCACTTACTATACCTTTACGTACATGTTTGAAAGTACTATTTGCACACTTTTGCATTTCCAATACTTTTACTTCCATTACAATTTGAATTTCGGATTCTTTTACTTGTAATGTTTTCCTACACTGCAATGTTGATTTTTTAATAAAATAAATAAAGAAGAAGTTCCTCCACCACAAGACTTGTTCCATGAAACAATGTGGACGGGTGCGTGGAAAGGCCCAAAAGGACAAAATGCAACACATCCAAGCCGAAATGTAGTGTCCCTTGACCAGCAATGGAAAAGTAATGGAACCAGTATTTTAAAAGGAATTCATATAGAGGGTTAGAAGTCTAAGATAACCAGTTCTGAAAGTATAGATTCCTCACAAATGGACCCTTGTGCAGGTCTGTAACTGTGAGAGGGGGAACTGAAATGGACCCGTGTACGGTGCTGTTTTTGGGCAACAATTTCTACTTTAGTTAATAGACTTCAGAATTTTTTTTTTTTTTTTTTCGCTTTAGTCTAGTTTTAGTCGACTAAATCTGTGGTCAATTTAGTCATCGAAGTACATTTACTTGCTTTAGGGCGGGCCCTAATGCTGTCATAATGGTTGATTTTCAGCATGCGACTGCAACGCATCTTTTTTTGACCGGACTCTTGCAAACATTTTAGTCTTTTTGTTTGTGTGACAAAATTCTCGATGTATTTGGTCCTAGCTTAATTTTCATTTTCGTCAGCAACAAAAGGTAGTCGACAAACATTGTTTACCACAGCATTAAGTCGTCAAAATCACGCAAGGGTGCATTGGAGTCTACTAGGGGTCTGCATCGAATGGAAAGGTCTGTGAGGAACCGCTCAGAACTGAGAAAGGGCAAAGGTCAAAAAAGATGGTCCTCAGAGGTGGGGGTTGTGGGGGTACCTTTGAGCAAAGCTGCTCAAAGGTACCTCCTTTGGTGAAGATCAACTGAGGAGCACTGTATGCATTGGTGGGACGGAGGTTTTTCAGAGCCTAGACCAGTGGAGAGGGCAGTGGTTTGGTCTGCAGCACTGGAGACTGGTAGTCGGTCGTCTGTTGGTCTTCAAGGACCAGACCCCCTGGAGAGTGGCGTCCGTTACCTTCTTCGTCGGCAAACGTTGCAGGAGAGTGGCGTCCGTTACCTTCCTGGTCGGCGAACGTTGCTGGAGAGTGGCGTCCGTTTCCTTCCTGGTCGGCGAACGTTGCTGGAGAGTGGCGTCCGTTTCCTTCCTGGTCGGCGAACGTTGCTGGAGAGTGTCGTCCATTATCTTCCTCATCTGAGACCAGTACCGGAGAGTGACGTTCACAATGCTGTTCGTCATCTGAAACAAGGGGATTATGGTTAACAAAGATAACGAAAAAAAACTCTGCAAAAAGAAAGAAAAATCTGGTCCAGTTATTCTACATAAATTATATTGGTGAATAGCATAGCAAAAAAACGACAAGTAATAGTACAACATAAACCGGGGCTTTAGTCTCTGCAATGTTTGTGTTTATTGGAAAGCGAATGCATTTCAGGCTCCAGTTTGTCCCTATTCAGGCTGCATGAGTGGCGCTCGAGTGTTCAACTCCTGACCCATCAATGTCACAACTCTGTCCCAATCCAGGGATCTGGTCAAAACGAAGTTGTTTAACCGGATGTAACTCTTGAGAACGTAAAAATGAAACCAAATGGACCCTTACGGGTCCATTTGGTTTCATTTTTACACTCTCAAGAGTTAAAATATTCATCAACTATAGTGAAAAATCCCTAGTAATAACCTTCATCCGCGAGCAGCGCTGGAGAGTGGCACAGCTCCCCTTCAGCCTCCTGGTCTGTGGCCGGCGGTGGAGAGAGGTGCCCCAGCTCCTCGTCTGTGACCAGTCCTGTGGGAGACTGGTGTTCGCCGGTCGGCTGCTCGTCATCCGTGCTGGTCACCGTGTTGCTCTCTGCTGGACTCTCGTCCTGCACCCATATGCATGCATAACTTGAAGGGGGATATTCCGCTCAACAGTTCAATGTTTTACTATGTCATTAATATACCTTAGAGATCTTGTGTGGACGTGATAAAAGGTTCCCCCCGCCCCATTCTGTGTTTCTTAGAAATGGAGGTCTGAAAAAAAAATCATTAACATGGTGAAACAACGTGATGACATCATCAAGTTGTGTTTCACCAATAATCAATGATTTTCTTTTTAGGACATTTTTTGTTGAATGATGAAAATGGGTTGAACTCCCTTTTACGTAGCACTTTTCCCATTGGTATTTACTAAATAATAGCAGTTAGCTACTACTTAGGAACTCAAACTTTTAAAGAGTTTCCGCCAGGAGGGGGACATTTTAGATCAGCGCACAGGATATGGACTCCATAGAGTCACTAGGTGACTGCTCTGAGCCATGGATGAGCCATATAGCCATATATTAAAACAAGGTATTCCTGTTAAGGTATGATTGCTGAAGATCCAAGGCGGGCGAAACTATGTTTGATTGACCTAGAAGTCTTAGATCTCAAGGTCAAGGTCAAGGTCAAGGTTTCTTTTATTAGCCATTTCAACAAGTTGAATTGGAATTTGTCTTGCTCATAAGGGGGGGGGGGGGGGGGGGGGGGGGGGGGGGGGGGGTACCCAGACTGTACTGAGCGTGTCGCCAAGCAGTGCAGCGCCAACATAATACAGGCTGGGCGGGGGGGGGGGGGGGGGGGGGGTGAAGGAGAACGGAGGGGGATGGGAGGGGAGGGAGTTGGGGAGAGAGATGAGGAATGCGGCCCCTCGGATCTACGGCAGGGGTTTTCAACAGGTGGTTCGGGGACCACCAGTGGTCCTTGAGAGGGTTCCAGGTGGTCCCCAGCTAAGTTGTTTAACCAAATGGAAACCAAATGGACCCTTGCGGGTCCATTTGGTTTCATTTTTACACTCTCAAGAGTTAAAATATTCATCATGTGGATACACAAGTCTACACAACTAGAATGCTAATGGTCATGGACAGAAGCGAAATAAATCTTTGGGGGGTCTGTGGGGCTAAAATGTCATCAAATGGTGGTCCGTGGCCCAAATGCTGAATAAATGGAGGGCCCTGGGGTGAAAAAGGTTGAAAACTCCTGATCTATGGCAATAACATGCCGTTATAAGCGCAAGTGTTACAGTACTGCATGTTCACGTTCGCACAGAAGCTTCAAGCACTGCACAGACCGTCTTTGTACCGTACAATCAATAGGAGACGCAAGAAAGAGATAGAGCGAAGAAGATGTTTTCTCTCACTGTAGCTCAAACAGTTTATGTATGGAGTCACATCGCCATCTACTGGAAGCATTAGACATGTGACAGTTGATCTCTGAGTGCCTTTTGGCATCTTCTATTCAGGTGTGTGTGTGTGTCTGTGTGTGTCTGTGTGTGTGTGTGTGTGTGTGTGTGTGTGCGCGTGCCCTCACCGTAACCCATTCATGCGACAGCACCTCCTCGGCAGTGAAGCGGGCGTCTACGTTCACCTGCAGCATCTGGCCAATCAGCATCTGGGGAACAACAGGGCAGAGGCGATCACATGGCAGACAATGTGCAGTACAGCAAGTTCAGCCTGGAAACATCAGTGCAGTCCCTGAAGACCATTCATTGGGCCTACAGTACGTTCAAATGTATTGAGCCGATATGATACACTGTGGCTTCCCCGAGCACATGAATGTGTTATTTTCTTCTTTTTTTTCCCTTCTCAACTGGTACTATCCTGTATTTCAGTGGTTTTGAACCAGTGGTCCGGGCACCACCAGTGGTCCTTGAGAGAGTTACAGGTGGTCCCCAGGCTAAATGATGGAAAGTTGGTTAACCAGATGTAACTCTTTGAGAGCGTAAAAATGAAACCAAATGGACCCTTGCGGGTCCATTCGGTTTCATGTTTACACTATCCAAGAGTTAAAATATTCATCATCTGAATAGACCTTTAGGTAAGCCCCTCCCCAAACTGCTATGATCCAATCACAGCTGAGCATAACGTGATAGACAAACCTCTCCACCAACAGTTAGTTAGTTAGTTAGTTAGTTAGTTAGTTTATTGTCCACCATGTGGAAATTTGTCTTCGGTCTCACAACAATAAGAAAACAACAATAAAAACAAAACAGCAACAGCAACACAGAACACAGGACAACAGTGACAAATACAGTACAGACACATTCAACGAGACAGTGCATTCAGTGCATTAATGGCATTAGGAATAAAAGAGTTCTTAAAAATGTTACGGTTAGCTCTTGGTACTTTATACCGTCTCCCGGAGGGGAGCAATTCAAACTCCCTGCAAAGTGGATGGGATGGATCGTTTGCAATTTTGATGGCTTTTTTCCGAATTACTTCCTCATAGATACCACTCAGTTGTTTTTGTCTCTTACCAATTATTTTTGAGGCTAGGTTTACTATTCGCTGTAACTTTATTTTTCCTTTTACATTTAGATTGCCATACCACATTGCCATATTAAAAGTCAAGATTCCCTCTATCAGGTTCTTATAGACTGTTTCCATGATATTTTTGCTCACTCCAAAGGAGTTAAGCTTACGTAATAGGTGGAGGCGTTGGTTGCAGGTTTTGAAAATCTGTTCAGTATTTTCATTGAAATTGAGTTTACTGTCGATATAAGTTCCTAAATATTTAAAGTGGTCAACTACCTCCACTGTTTGTCCACCGATTGTGATAGACTGAACAGGTTCCTTTTCATGAATGACAAGTTCCTTTGTCTTTGACACATTGATCTCTAAGGAGCTTTTTCCACACCAGTTCTGGAGAGATGACACATGTACTTTATAGGTTTCCTCCCCGGCTGTATCCCCTTCTTTAATAAGGCAACCAGTGCCATATCATCTGCGTACTTGAATAAATGAAACATATCCTGGTCTACCTGGAATTCATTTGTGTACAAGGAGAAGAGTAAGGGGGATAGGATGGTCCCCTGTGGAGCACCAGTGTTAAGCACAGTGACGTCAGACAGTGTATCATTCACACGGACCTGTTGAGGACGGTCCGAGAGGAAATCTCTGACCAAATGAATGATACCTCCGTTTACTCCTATGTCAATGAGTCTCTGCAGAAGGGTGTGTATCTGCATGCTGTTGAAAGCAGAAGTAAAATCAATGAAAAGGACCCTGGCAAAGTGGGAGGGGACTTGCAGATGTTTTGACAAGGTGTTAAACAGACTAATAGTAGCATCATCAGTTCCCCTCTGACTTTTATATGCAAATTGCAGATGATCTAAGCTGCTGGAAATCATTGATGTGATTTGTCTGCTTATGACTCTCTCAAAACATTTTCCCAAGATAGAAGTGAGGGCAATGGGCCTGAAGTCTTTTAATTCCTTGGCTCCGGGCTTCTTGGGGAGAGGCACAATACAAGACATTTTCCATAACTTGGGCATGATTAAAGAATCAAGCAGGTACTGAAATATCTTCAACACAATGCCTTTAAGTTCATACACGTTTTCTTTCAACACTCTACCTCTAAGGCCATCTGGCCCAGGAGCAGAGTTAGACTTAATAGAGGACAGACTAGCTGTTATTTCAGGTTCACTGAGTGTAACAGGGACATAATCCGGAATGGATCTACACACAATATCACGCTCAGCACTGAAATCATTTGTATCAAAACGACTAAAAAATACATTTAAGTCATTAGCAAAGGAAGGGGATGGATGTGACAGGGGGGTATGTTTTTTCTTACTTTCCCTGCCCATCATCACATTTAGACCTTCCCACGCTTTCTTTGCATTACCGGAGAAGTATTGATGCTCAACTTTGTCTTTGTATTCTATTTTTGCTTTCCTCAATTTGGATCTTAATTCACATCTTTTTTCCCTCACTAACACAGCATCACCGTTTTTAAAAGCATTATTTTTCTCTCGAATACATCCCTTCAGATCACTAGACATCCATAGGTTGTTGTTAGGGAATATTTTGATAGTTTTAGTTCGCATGATTTTACTTTCATTAAACAGCAAGTAGGATGTAAAAGTGTCAATCAGTTCATCAGGAGTTTCACATGATTTAAGAAAGAACCAGTCCGTCGTTTCCAACTCGCATTTCATTTCCTCCCTACAGTCCTCTGTCCAGGTCAATATCTCCTTGGACACTGTCTTTTCCCGTCTCAGTTTAGCCCTATAACGTGGAAGTAAATGTATGACATTATGGTCTGACTTGCCCAAGGCAGGCCTACAGATGGATTTATAGGCGTCTGGTATATTGCCGTAGCATTTATCCAGGGTGCGTGCCAATCGGGTCGGACAGTCCACGTATTGATGTAGAGTGGGCAAATGGACGGAAAGTTCACAGGAGTTAAAGTCCCCAAGAAGCAAGACAGGTTGATTAACTGCACGGGACAGAGCGTTGTTGTAGCTTTCAGCTATACTAGCCGCAGCCCCCGCAAAGTCCGGCCCAGGTACATAAGCCAGTATGATTGTAATCTGGCCAAACTCCCTAGGGAGGTAGAAAGGACGGAAAGACACCACCAGGATTTCATAATCATGAGTGCATACTCGTTCCCGGACAGTATACTGGGTGGCCCACCGCGAGTCCATGTAGACACACAAGCCACCACCGATAGATTTCCGTGACGTATTAATATCTCTGTCAGCCCGTATCATTGTGTACCCCGGCAGGTTTGGGTCTGACATCTCCTCTTTCAGCCAACTCTCTGTAAAACAGATGAGATTGCTCTGTCTGAACTCGTTGTCATATTGGACTTTGGCGACCAGTTCATTCATCTTGTTGCTCAGAGAGCGAACATTAGAAAAAGTTATTACCGGCAAAGGATGTCGGCTGCCGCGCCTCCTTAATCTGGCTCGCACTCCTCCTCTTGCCCCTCTTTTCTTTTCTTTATTCCATTTTCGAGTACCGCTGTTCTTAAGTTCTGGATACTTGGCCAGTGAGTCCAAAACAAACACGTCTGGTTTGTCGTGGTGCCTGAGCGATAACAGCTGATCGCGAGTATAGGCGAGGACGCCGACTTTCCCGTGTAGGCTCCATACTTCCGCGATTAAACAACTCAGAAGGCACAAAGCCAGGCAAAATGTCATTCCGACCTTAAACTTCATATTGCCATGAAAAGAATGCGGGTATGGCCACGTAAAACAAACAAAAAACATAAAATAACAGCGGACGAGACAGACAGCATGAGACGCTGGGTCAGCAGCAGAGCCGCGCCCCCAGGGATCATCTGATCATATAGGCTAGCTTTCCTATATGATAAAACATTGTTTTAACAAAATAAATGCCACACACACATTTTTCCACTGCATAGGGCATGCCTTGTTGATGGATTTGGAAGAGATTTTGAAAGTCGGGTTCCAAAAATGAACCAGTATTTATTGTGTAAAGTCCATGGTATTTACATGAGCCTGGCTGGAAAGTGTCGTAGGGTGGAAAAGAGGGTGGGGCTTACCTAAAGGTCTATTAGCCCAAGTCTACACAACTAGAGAATGTAGAAGATTAATAGTCATTTTGATCTGTATGGTTGACCAGCCTGATATTGTGGCCAAAAACAAAAGAAATCTTTAGTTTTGGGTCTGTGGGGCTAAAATGTCATCAAATGGTGGTCCATGGCTCAAATGCAGAATAAATAGTGGGCCCTGGGATGGAAAAGGTTGAAAACCACTGCTCTATTTCAATACTGTGTAGCAATTAGCAAAGCAAATGGCTGGAACCTTTTTCACAAACCTAAAATCATTGAATCGCAAACAAGCTTTGTAGATGGTGCATTCCCCCCACCCCCAATAGCTAAAGTTTAAAATAATACTAATGTTTTTAGTGGGTTTTGAAGCTCTACCTTTGCTGGCAGGCTGATGGTGTCCCAATCTGGAGAGGGAAACTCCAGCTTTCCTCTGAGGATCTGGTCAAACAGCTCATCCTGGACGTTGTTCTCGCTGAGGAGGGACGAGTGTGTGTTAGTGATTTAGACAAACTTCTGGAATCTATACTCACACAAGCCGCTGGGCCATCATGATCACGACGATAGAATGTGTTATTTTCATTGTCTACTAATCTCTGGCACCATAACTTGGCCGATGAAAACTTTACACTATCCTCCCTAGCTGCCAACGATGATCCTCTGCCCCATATTTTTGCTAGAATGGCCTGTTATAGCACCACCAGGAGGCCGATCTTGGTAAAACACATTATTTCATATTGCTAATCTAGATTCTGTCCCAAACTCCTGCAGTACTGGTCAACTAGTCAACTGGTCCTGACAGTTCTCTGCCATATTTCATACTTCATCCTATTTGTCTATAATTGACTTGATTGAATTTTTAATTGAATGGAATTGCAGGATTGGCTCGCTTTAAACAAAAAGCATAAACTCAGTAATGCAGCGTGAATTTCACGTGAAATCACACGTATCACCTACTAGGTGGCAAATATGACCACACCTTTCACATTGGCCTGTTACAGCACCACCAACAGGTTGCATTTTTGCAAAACACATTTTTGGGGGAAGCCTGAAATCCTCAAATTGCCATGAAAGGCATAAGGAAGAAATACTTCACAGTGGACTATAGCGCCACCAGGAGGTCACAGCCTGGTGGAGTACTTTTTCCAAGTTATAGGTATTTTATTTTATCCAGGAAAACATGGCCTGATGTCAGCTGAGTTATCCAAGGACCACTTCACCACTTATCAACCTACCTTCATATAATAGGTCCTCACGAATGTACATGATAAAATACCTCTATTTTTTCTACTCAGTCTGTGTCTCACAGGAAGCCTGTGTGTGTGTGCGTGTGTGTGTGTGTGTGTGTGTGTGTGTGTGTGTGTGTGTGTGTGTGTGTGTGTGTGTGTGTGGGGGGGGGGGGGGTGTGGGGGTGTGTGTGTGTGTGTGTGTGTGTGTGTGTGTGTGTGTGTGTGTGTGTGTGTGTGTGTGTGTGTGTGTGTGTGTGTGTGTGTGTGTGAGAGTGAGATGTCTGACCTTCTGAACGGAGGGAACCCACACAGCAGTATGTAGGTGATGATTCCTGCAGCCCATATGTCCACCTTCAAACCGTACCTACGCGCACGCACGCACACGCACACGCACACACACACACACACACACACACGCACGCACGCACGCACGCACGCACGCACGCGCACGTATACACACACACACACACACACACACACACACACGCGCGCGCATGCACATGCATGCACACACACACACACACACACACACACACACACACACACACACACACACACACACACACACACACACACACACACACACACACACACACACACAAATAGTATGATTAATATATAGCACCCTCTAACCTCTTCCAGTGTGCTCACTGAGGCCATATGCCCCACATACAGAAAGTCATCATGTATTTCCATATGTATTTCCACTCAGTTGTGAGCAAGGTTTGGTAGTGAACTGGTCCCAGACATTTTCTGTTGTTCCAAAATCCCATCATTGCAATATAATTGCTAGTTTTTTGACGCCCAGCATCATTTTGGCAGAAATTCGGATTGTGTGCAGTAAGTTGCCTTTAATTAACAAAGTCCCCGCCACTGTTGCCTTTTGTTGTATAATCTGCCTTTGTATGAATTTCTCTGCCATTTATTTAGTCTCTCTCTCACACACACACACACACACAACACAAAGAGAGAAACTCACCCCGTCTCAGCTATGATCTCAGGTGCTACATAAGTGGGCGTTCCACAGACGGTGTACAGAGGTCCCTCCAC